>CM031239.1:234641728-235841728 GCA_018340775.1 Taxus wallichiana var. yunnanensis | reverse complement strand
TGTGTTTTCTTTAAGATTACATGCCAGTTGATGTGGCTGTGCGTGATGCGTGGTTTTCGTTTAAAATTCTCTCTGCTTAAGTCGTAGGGAGATGTCATTGCTCAAAGGAGTTCGAGTTTCTTGTTGGCTGTGGCAACAATTGAGTTCCTTTGAATTCGACCTTGGGTATAAAAGCCTTACAGTGTTGAAAAGGATTGAAGGGGCTGTAGATTGTTATTGGGATTGTAGGCGTGTTACGCCTTCCTTGCTTTGATATCCATTTTTGAGTATGAATGAATTTAGGAGTTAACTGTACCTAAACAGGTAACGGCAGTAGTTGTCTTCTTGCCTGTCGCTTCTTGCGTGAGGTCGTTCTGAGTCTGCTTGGTAGATAGACACCGTTGTTTGGCATGGGAGCTACTGTACTGTAGTTGCATTGTTGTAAGTTTCAAAACAGTGGTGCTGATGATGGACTCGACTGATTTATTTGCATGTGTATTAAGTGAATGCCTTGCTTTTGGAAAGACGGTACAGTCATGAGCTAGTTCAGAGGGAAATATGTACAATTGTTTATTTCTCTTCTGTTGTAAATTATAAGTTGATATAATTGTTTAACTAACATCTGTAATCATTTTTACATAATGACGGTTTCAGGATTGATATGATATTCCTCTTTTTAAGTTGAATATAATGACTGCCTGATGTTTGTGCATCTTGGGATTTACAATGAATAATTGCTTAGGACACTTTTGTTCTTCTTGATTTCTAATATGTTGATGAAATATTTGAGAAGTGTTTAGGACTATTCTGTAACGATGATAAAGTTACACATTTGTAGTCATTTTTGTATTACAAAGGCATAGTCTGAATATGTTTACTTGTTTGGTGAATTGATCTCATTTAAACAGGGTGTTTAATGAAAACAATTGATGGATTGCAATTGTTTTAAGAGTTAGTGCTTATCATGCTCAGTTCATCGAACTGACTCATGTTGACTATTTTTGCAGATGGTTGCCGTAAGTGGTAAAAGCATGCAGATCTGATAGGATAATCAGATTGATTAAATTTGATTTATAAGTGAATTACATCTTGATTTTCTAAATGTACCATATAAGGAAAGATGTTCCTTTTTCAGTTGAGTAATGTATCAAGTATGCGGAATGCATACAATGTATTTGATTAGTTCTGAAGGAATGGAAATTGATATTGTTACTTATGTGTCTATATTCTTATCTTGATAGTTTGACCTTCTTCGGTTCAAATGATCTAAAGAGCATTGTTATTATTATATAATTTGGAGACTTTTGTGATTATCAATGTAAGCTTTGCAAGAATATAAGACTGAATTCTTATGATTGTTTAGCAGTTCTGGTATGTTCTATCATAAGCTAAATTGAAATTTAGGTAACTTTCTTTGAAAGATAGGATTAAAATATACCTAAACAGAACGCTAAACAAACTGAATTAAATTATTAATCCCTAGTCCTGATTATGACAGGACAACATTTAATTGGATTCTGAATCATTTATATTTGATGCTAATAAGTATGATATAAATTCAGTTATGAGAACTGATATAAATCTAATGGGGTTCAGATGGCTATCTCATGTGAAATTTATGAGATATCGACCAATTCCGTTGTTTTAGAATCATATATATTCTAAGAGCTCCGTGATGAGACCTTGGTCTTAATAACTCATCTGTGTAGTGGGTTTAATTGAGAAAGATCATACTTTGATGAGGAATCCCGGGTTTGGGAAAGGCTAACCTTAAGGGAACGTCTTTATTGTAATTTAAACTCAACGTGCGTAACGCATTGTATTAAGTAGATCTTTTCGAGGCGGATTTAAAGGTTGACGGCACAAGTCAACTGCAGGGTTGTACCTCCGAGAAGATTAGGATCTTCTCGAAGTTACAACAATGCAGGTGACTTATGACGACACCCTTTGCATTGATCGCTAAGATTTACACTTGATCTAGTACAAGTTACTTTTGGACCGATTAGGTATGTGGTCACATTATATGGCTGCCTAGGAGACTCGGAGTATCTTGACACACTGGTTTAATTAGGATTGACCCAGTATGTCATCTTATCCCTAGTCTTCGGGAGCATCCATATAACGTGGTTACCTTACTAATCCGCTCCCGAGTGATTAACTGGGATAAAAGGGACTGACAGAAGTCGGTATAAGACATTCTACATAACATGGGAATGGGGTGAAGGACGTATTCCAGATTGACGAGTATGCCGTTAAGGAATACGAGACATAAGCAGTATGTTTCAAATCTTTGGCCAAAGTATCACAAGCTGCTGATTGCGTTGTCCTAATTCACCTAGTCTAAGGGATGAGATGCCAATGAATAAAGGTAACAATTATTCAGTTAGGTTCCTTGGACAGAGCATTCTGAATCCCATAATAGGGAAGAGAACCGCAAGAGTGATGTGTTAAATAAAAACGCCAACTCTTATTTCTCATGAATAGATCGGTAGATTACCGAGTCATGGAATGAATAGATCGGAGGTACTCCGAGTCATTACAGCTACATATGGTTATCTGTTATATGAATGGTTATTTGAATTGTGAGTTCTAAATTATGTATTTAGAACCAGGATGCAATTATCAAAAAAAAAAAAATTGACTTGTTCTATTGTCTAAAATGAGGATGTTACACGGGGTGGTTGGTAGGGTGTGAGATAAGTAAAGGGGATATCGTAGATGTATAGGGTAAGATAGGTGGGTGTAGATGTGTGTTATAGAGTCGGGTTGTGGTTGGGTGGGTAAGTGGGTATAGAGGGTTAAGGTAGTTGTTTTTGTAAAAGGTAGGCCTGATGGAGTGGGTTGTGTTTGCAGGCACGCCAGCAGCTGACGATGCGGGATCGGATGCCACCTCTATTGGGGCAGATGCGGCCACATGTGACTATAGCGTAGTGGGCCATCATGCGAGAGGTTGGACTTGGTGGAGTCCAGAGGTATAGGGCTGTGGATAGGGACCACAACCTGATGGTTTCCCTCATCGAGAGATGGGATCCTAGTAACCAATGTCTTCCATCTCCCTACTGGAGAGATGACTATTACATTAGAGGATGTGTATCGCATCCTGAGACTACCGATCATAGGTGAGGCAGTGTTCCAGGTGGATGCGAGAGATAGTGATGGACAACATCCTGCAGGTATTCGGGATGCAGCCCCATTGATTACATATCACAGCGTGAGTATTGCCTACGGCGATATGTATCACGCACACCGACAGGAGACACGGCTTGCCATGTTGATGATGATTGGTATCACCTGCTTCGCCCTCCCTGACTCAGAGGGAGGCTGCTTCCCACGGGCTTTGATGGGAGTTTTGCATGAGATGGTGGAGGAGCATACATGCTATGCCTGGGCACCAGTGTATCTGGTGCAGCTATACAGAGAGCTCTGGGGTTATCGCCGTATGAGGTGATTTGGTATATGTTCGACATTTTTGTTACACTGTTGGGCCTACGAGCATATCATCTATATACGACCAGTAGGGTTGCCCTAGCCCAGGCCATAGGTAGTTTACAAATATGGATTTCAAAGGTGGTTGGGGGTCATGGGCCAGCCACAAGCAGTGATCGCAGGACGAGATGTGGCATACTACCGTCATATGTTAGAGGGCTTGACCGCACTCGATATTATATGGAGGCCCTACAGAGGCCATCAGCCCCGAGGAGGAGCCCGAGCACACTGCGCTGGATCCAGTACATCTTCTGGATAGCTAGACGGAGACCCGGGGAGTATGAGCAGATACCCCTAGAGAGGGTACGACGTCAGTTGGGCTTACGACAGGATGAGCCACCTCCCTTCCCACAGTACCGGAGGGAGGATGTAGAGGCACCCCTACCTGCTCCGCAGCCATTGGACCCAGTCTGGGTCACAGAGAGACCGGTGGATGATACAGTGGATGATGCCAGTGTGACATGTGCATTTTTGGTTTGGTGGGCGAGGCGGAGCAGCCATGAGAGTTAGCACATCCCACACAAACCCAGATTTGTGACGATCGTGATAGCAGAGAGGGACCGTCTCTTGGGCCAGGTGCAGTTATTACAGGGGGTAGTTTACTCTTGCACGGCATATAGATTGGGGCGCTATAGGGGTAATTAACCCAGCACAGAGTACAGGCTCGAGCACAACCGCAGCACCGCAAGCCACAAGCACCGCACACTAGCAGTAGTGCACCGCCTCGAGCACGTGCGCAAGTACAGCACCGCCACGAGCACATAGGGTGTACCGGCAGGGTAGGGGCCACTTCTATTAGGAGTCGGGGACCAGCCCCACCAGCCATGGTGGCACGGGCCCGCTATATGGAGGTGAGAGTGGAGGCCCGGTATTATCAAGATGTGCTAGATGGCACTGGGGCGGACTATCAACCATATGCCAAGCACAAAGCCGAGACATTCTAGAGTCAAAGATCACAGGGGCTACACCACAATTGAGGGTATTTTACAGGAGGAGATGAGAGCCGCACGAGACCAGCAGGGGGACGGGCTGAGGGTGGTGGAGAGAGCTGAGACATCCTAGGAGCGGATATGGGTTTTTGTTATTGGATATAGACACTGGTCTGCGAACCGAGTATGTATATAGAGGCCTGCGTGCCCACATAGGATTTATTTATTCATGTTTGTTGTATATACCGGCCTGCGAGCCGAGTACATTTTGTATAGTTGATACCAGCCTACGAGCCGAGTATATTTTTGACATGAGAGACCGGCCTGCGAGCCGAGTCAAGATTTTGATAGAGACAGCGGCCTGCATGCCGGCTTTGTATTTTTAGATCACAGAGGCCCCATACAGGGTAGTTTGTATATTTTGACATTGAGTTGCTGATGATATATATAGATGAGTTTGATCCACATGGTGTGTAATTTTTTTGATTTGATGCATATATTAGAATGTCTCATGTGTTTTGTCGATGGTATTGAAATTTAATGTATATAGATGATGTTGATGAAATTTTGATGATATGTATATGTGTTGATGGTATTCTGATGATAAATATTGATAATGATGTCGTTATGTAGGGAAAAGAGGCGGCACCACCAAAAATTTGCAAAAAATGAAGAAAAGGCCTAGGTTTAAGCAAAAGGAGACATGTGACCGATATCGGTTAGCTAACCGATGTCGGTAGCTATATGACCGATACCGGTTAGGTAACCGATATCGGTTATGCCAAAACGAGTTTTTCTAAAAATAGAAAAGCTTGGGAGGCAACTTAAGTTCTTATTTTTAGAGTCATGCAACAAGTTAAATACGAGAATGTGACGCTGTTGACGACTTATATAGGTAATTGCATGGGAGAATTGAGTGATAAGGAGGAAAGAGACAGGTAAAGTGATTGTGGGCTGAGATTAAGAAGGCAGAAAGACAAGTTATATTGAAGAGGGTGGTGAACATGGCTGAACAAAGAGAAGCATCCAGCGGGCAGAGAGGAGAAAGAAGACAGGTTCCACCTCAAACTGCTGGATCCCCGGAGGTATAATTTTTTTTTTTTGTTAGAATTAGATTTTGCACGGTTAAAAATAGAATGTGGTAAGGTAAATGGGTAGAAAGGTGATTATGCAAGAGTTTGGGGTGGGGTGAGTGTTGTAGGATAGGCAATCAAGTGTTTGAGATATGTTCGTAGGCACAGAGAGGATTAAACGAGCGAAAAAGCTATCATATGTGGTGTTGTTGAGAAGGGTGGTTAGAAGTAACAGTGACCGGTATCGGTTATAAGTAACCGGTATCGGTTAGTAACCGTTATCGGTTAGATATAACCGATACCGGTTACTGTGTAAAATTCCAGATTGTGTTAAAAAACACCTGGAGATGTTATTTATTGATTTGTTGTTTGTTGATTTGATGTATGCAGGTAGAGGCAGGATTGTGGATGAATGATAGGGTGCCAGCTTTGTTGTCACGAGTCCGAGCAGATGTAACACCAGCTGAGTGGGCATTGATAAACCGTGTGGGGTTAAGTGGAATCCACTATTATTCACGAATCACACGCAATCATGCTATGTTGTATCGTTGATTAAGAGATGGAATCCAGAAAAGAATACCTTCTATCTACCAATAGGGGAGATGATAGTGACGTAGGAAGATGTGTTTCAAATTTTGAGGCTCCCAATTACAGGAAGACTAGTGTATCAGGCAGGGCCTAGCGCGCGGGGGAGCGATAACAAAGTAGTATTTGGTCTAGCTGCATGAGATTTGACACAGCAAGGTTTGACATTCACTTATGGTATAATGTTTGCAGCACACCCTGAGGCAACAAGGTTGGCAGTGGTATTAATGATAGCGGTGGGGTATTATGCATTACCGAGGGTGGATGGGGGAAGATTTCCAAAAGCATTGATGTGTATTATTTGGGAAATGATAGAAAGGAGCGTGACTTTCACATGGGCACCCGCATATCTGGCGGAGCTATACAGGGGTTTATGGGCCTGCAGGTGAAATCACAGGACTACACTGGATTGTGCATACTTATTACATTGTTGGGCCTATGAGCACATTGTTTGTGTGTGACCAATAGGCCAACCCATCCAGTCAGGAGAGATAGGAGTGCAGAGGTTGGGATTCAGGCGATGGGTCCAGACAGAGCAAGAGGTGAGATCCCAGGCCATGACAGATGACGTCGAGTATTATAGGTAGGTGTGGGAGATGGTGACGATTGTGGATATCTGTTGGAGGCCTTACGGGAACTATATGGTGATAGAGAACATAGCTGAGGATTTGAGGGGTGTAGAGTGATTAAGGTGGATTGCGGGGCACAGGCTAGGTGAGTACGAGAGGATTCCTCTAGATTGCATGCGCGAAAATTTGGATTTGTTCAGGATATACCCATGGCTTATAGACCATACATGAGGATCAACGCCGAGGCATCATTCTCGCCTCCCCAGCTGACACCTCCAGAAGGACCAGAAGAGATACCAGCCGATCATAGGGTAATGGATGCAGGAGCGACATAGGCTTATAGATTGTGGTGGGTAGCAGAGATGTGAGGTTCACGTGAGAGGGCTGATCATCCTGACATAGCTGTGATTACAGCGGAGAGAGATTGCCTGCAGGGTTTAGTTCACCAGCTTCAAACGTAGGTGAATGAGACAACAGGATTGTTAGCGGTTGCGCAGTCATGAGTGGAGAGACTAGAGGCGAGATTCCTCCACGTGAGAGGGTGTATTCATATGTTACAGGAGAGATTGGTAGATTAGTGGGAGGAACCAATAGCAGTGGCACCTTTGAGGATGGAGAGGCCAGGTGAGCGGCGTTGACGATCACGATCATCACCTGGTTCAGGATGAGGCGCAAGGGTCTAGGTGAATTTCATAGAGGTAGAAGAATAAATAAGGATGCCGACCTGCGCGTCGATGATATAGAAGATGTATTTGTTTAACATCTAAATAAAACTGAATATGTATGTTGATTTGAGTTATGATAATAATAATAATGTTTGTGTTTTGAATGTTTGTTTTGAAAAAGGACCAAGGTGAGTGTTATCAATATAAATATGTGAAATCATTTATATTTTAACAACACATGATAGGTTATGGTAGGGGATGGTCGAGCTAACCTTCGGAGACCCCATGTCTCCTAAGTGCTGCCTACATAGCCCATTGCACAAAGCAAGGAGGGGCCTCAGACCGATGTAGTTCTCCCTTAGGACCAGGGAGGGGTGAATTCAGGCAATTTGGTTGTGGTTAGGCAATTTGTCGGTTGGTAAAAATATTGATATTGGTAGGGTAATGTTGTTGGTGTTGGTACGGTATTGGGGGTATTGGTGTAGGTATAGGTGAAGCGAAGGTTAGCTTACCCAAGTATTAGGGAACCGTGTCCTAATTAAGGTCAACACATAATCCTAGATTCGGGTAAAAGAGGGAAAAGTGTCCCATAGTTGGAAAGAGCTAAACAAACCACATATTATCGGAGGATGAACTTGAATCCCTAGGTACCTTGCATAGGCGAGAAGTCGATAGGTGAAAAGAGTTGTATAATCACAATATATCGGATATACGTCACGTCCCTTGAGTTTTGTTGTTTTGAAGAATGGTGAGATGAGGTGGATGGTATAGCTGGGGTGCGATCAAACTTGTTATAAGGTGATTATTCTGACGAAAGAGAACCAAACCTAAATAGACAAGTCCATGACTCAAAAGTACTTTTGAATGCTGCTTTTTTTTTTCTGGATATAGACTGATCGATGCAGGAAGTCCATATGGGATATACATTTTGTTGTTCTTGAGCTCTTCACGAAGCTGATCAATGTGAGAAGCTTCTGATAGAGGCTGACTTTGTATAGCTGTCCTTCAAGGGAGTAGTCTATTTATAGTAGCAGATGTGGCTTTACACATAGCTGTCCTTCGAGGGAGCAGTCTATTTATAATAACAAATGTGTCTTTGCATATAGCTATCCTTCGAGGGAGCAATCTATGTATAACTTGGAGGTATAGATGTCCATTTGACATGAAGCATCTAGTTTTGTAGGAAGTTTGACTCAAGAATATCCCATAATTGTATAATTGAGAATGTGTTATTTTGATACTTTTAAGTCATGGACCAGACTAAAAAGGGGAAGGCATCTTTAAGAGGAGATGATGACCAAACCATGTGAGCGTGATTCTATTTTGAGATGCATGAAACAAGGTGTATGAGGTGGTAAATGAGTTCAAGGGACGACCGCAAGGTAGATAAGAATTGGTATAACACTAAATTCAACAATAGAATGGTCGAAGATGAAAGGTATTAAGGGGTTCAGGCTTAGGTTTACCATTGAGTGAAGCTAAACAGTAAGTGCCTGATCCGTAAGTGTGAGTGATAATGTAAGGCCCAATCCAATTTGGAGCAAATTTTCCACATTTTCTCTTTTCTAGTTTGGTTACATGTTGATTCTCTTTGAGGACAAGATCACCAATCTTAAAGGTATGCTCATGAAGTCACTTATCATAAGCACGCTTGATGCACTTTTGATAGATTTGAAGGTGTTCAAGAGTTGTAAGATGACGCTCGTCAAGAAGCTCCAATTGGGCTAACTGCTCTTGGAAGAAATCATCATTGGTGAGAATATCCTGGAGAGATATTCTTAGAGAGGGTATTTGTATTTCGAGAGGCAAGATAGCCTCGGTACCATATACCAAAGAAAATGGTGTGGCATTAGTGGAGGTATGAATGTTGGTACGATAAGCCCAAAGGGCAAAGGGGATGTGATCAGGCCAATTGCTTCCAGAATCGTTAACGACTTTCATGAGAATTTTGGTTAGGGTTTTGTTAGAAGATTCGGCTTGACCATTTGCTTGTGGATAGTAAGGTGATGAGAAACTAAGTTTGATACCAAAGTTGTCACAAAGGTCTTGTAACAACTTATTTTTGAAAGATTTTCCATTATCTATTATCAGGCGATGAGGAACACCAAAACAACAGATAATGTGATGGTTAATGAATTCTATGATTTTTTCTTTTTTGGTTGAAATGAGTGGAATGGCCTCTACCCATTTAGTGTAATATTTAGTTGCTGTGATTATCCAACGGTGACATTGCGAAGAGGGTGGGTGAATCTCACCAATAAGGTCTAAACCCCATTGTGAGAAAGGCCAAAGATCTCGTGTGACCTATAGTGGATGGCTAGGAGTATGTTGAAGGTTGGCATGTTGTTGACACATAACACAACGCTTAACATATTCAGTCATTATTAAGAGTAGGCCAATAATAGCCTAGGCGAAGGATCCATTTAGCCACGGCAAGGCCACTAAAATGTCCACCACAAATTCCGTCATGGACTTGTTGGATGGTATAGGTGACCTCCGCACCGGTTAGACATCGAAGGAGGATGCCATCAAAGCCATGTTTATAGAGGATTCCCCCCATGACGACATAACGAGAAACACTTTTAAGAAAAGCACATTTTCCATTACTAGTAAGGTCAGGTGGGAGAACAGAGGTTGTAAGGTAGTCGTGAAATTGGTGATACCAGGTATCCTATGAATTAGCAGATACATTATTTACCATACAAACATCCGGGACTAAGTAAAATGGGGCAAAGAGTTGTTGGACCAAGACAAATATGTTAGAGTCAGTTGGTGAGGCAGAATTTTGAGGCCAAGAAAGCCATAGTATCTATAAATTTATTAGTTGAGCGGGAAATGGTTTGGATAGAATAATGAGTAAATAAGGTCAAAAGTGAGTCCACGTAATGTTTGTACTTTTGAAGTTCCTCATTTTTACATTGGTAGATGCCCGTAACTTGATTGACTACCAATTGAGAGTCACCGAAAATGTTAATAGACTTTACACCTAAGTGTAACGCAACCTAGAGACCCAAAACAAGGGCCTCGTATTCCGCTGTATTATTAGTGTAGGGGAAATCAAGCCGGAATGAAAGAGGCATAGGTTCAATGATCTAGAGGAATGAGAACAACGCCGGCCCTCCTCCACACTGGCATTTGGATCCATCAAAGAAGAGGGTCATTGGATATGAATCCTCACTGAGTGAAAGAGTTGCGATGAGTTCATTAGGGAAAGTAAAATTGGTAAATTGTTCCCTAGGTAAAGGGGCTTCCATGAGTTGGTCTGCGATAGTTTGTCCTTTGACTGATTTCTGGTGTACAAACTCAAGGTCGAGGTCGGCAAGGAGCATAAGCCATCGAGCGATGCATTGGTTTAGATGAGGTTTGGCATACATATAATGGATGGGGTCTACGTTGGTGATGACAAAAGTTTTGTGATTCGAAGGTAATGTCGGAGTTTGGTTGCCACGAACTTAACGATAGGGCTAGGCACAAATTTTCTACATGTGTATACCTAGTCTCGTAATCCACAAGAGTATGACTTATGTAATAAACGGATTGTTCTCGATGCTCGAGTCACGATGTGCGAGCATGGCTCCTACAAAGATGGTTGGTGGTAGAAAGGTAAAGGTAGAAAGGGCGATCGTCCCGAGGTGGGATAAGCACGGGTGGCTACAAGAGATAGGCTTTAAGAGCTTCAAATGCCTAGTGGCACTCTTCGCTCCATTAAAAGACAATGTCCTTTTAAGGAGATGATGAAAAGGTTGACATCGATCCGAGAGTTGTGAAATGAAACACCGGATAGATTAGAGTTTGCCACAAACTACGCAATTGTTTGAGGTTAGTGGGTGGGGGCATTTCTAGGATAGCTTTGAATTTAGCTGGATTGACCTCGATGCCACGTAAAGAGACAATAAAACCAAGGAGTTTTCCCGAAAGGACACCAAAGACACATTTCTTTGGTTGAAGATGAACACAATATTGTAATAGGCGATCGAAAATAATGGTTAAAACATCAAGATGTTCACTGCGATGTTTAGATTTTCCAAGAAGATCATCGACATAATCCTCAAGGATAGTGTGCATAATGTCATGAAAAATGTAAGTCATAGCCCGCTGATAGGTTGCACCAGCATTCTTAAGGCCAAACGGCATGACACGATAGCAGAAGGTTCCCCAAGGAGTTATGAAGGCGGTTTTATGTTGATCGGCCGGGGCTACCAAAATTTGATTGTATCCCGAGAAGCCATCCATGAGAGAAAGCATCTCATGGCCCGCAGTGAGATCAACAAGTTGATCAATACTTGGTAGGGGAAGTCATCTTTTGGGCAAGCGAGGTTAAGGTCCCAGAAATCCATACATATCCGAAGTCCCCCATTGCTTTAGTGATAGGTACGATGTTAGAAATCCATTGAGGATAGTCAATAGGTAAGATGAAGGAAACAGAAAGGAGTCGTTAAAGCTCTTCTTTGACCAAGAGGGCAATGCGTGGATGCATTTTTCTCAGTTTCTGTTTAACTGGTTTGGAGTCGGGTTTTAGGGTAATGTTATGGACAGCAATGTTAGGATCAATTCCTGGCATGTCAACGTAGGACCAAGCGAAAGCTTGGTTACGGGCACGAGGAAAGGTAGTGAAGGTAGTTTGTTCTGATGTGTTAAGAGATTGTCCGATCTTCACAATGTGAGGATCGTCCTCTATGTGGATGTTGATTTCTATAGTCGACTCATTCAACATGGTTTGAGTTTCAGATGGTAAGGCGCGTTGAATATAAGAGTCATCCGCACCAAGGTAAGTGAGGATGGAGTCATCATCCTGGCACTCAACAACATTAATTGAAGGCGAGTCTTCTTCAATCATGTCTGGATACAGAAGGGGAAAAGAAGATGGGTCTTCATTATCACGTTGATAAGTGAGAGGACCCAGGAAGATAGCGTTTACAAAAAAAAAAAAAAGTTAGGAGGGATAGATTCCGGGTCTATCGACTCTGTGGGTGACGATGGCAAAATGGGTGATGATGGTTCAGAAGGGGTGACTTCGTCATCTTCCTGGATACAACAGATATGCGGTGTCTTCGGTGTAGGTGGTTCAGAGAATCCAAGACCATGACGATCTTTGTGTTTGCATGTAGTCACGGGAATGATCGTATGTCGGCCTTGTTCATAAAGACCGAAACCGAAGCCCTTCCAAGCACAACGTGTCAGGAAGGTGAGGGCGAAATGACGATTAGTTAGATATTGAAAATCAGATTGGAAGGGAACCACACCAAGGGGAGGTTCAGGGGTGACAGAGGATGCGTCGACACCCCCATACGTTAGGTTGGTGCAGCAATTAGGTGGTCCGTAGGAGATTACTTCCCCCACACGACGGTCGTAGGTAGGATGCGCATGTAACTGTCCATACTCCTGTGGGGTATGGAAAGTGCTAACATTATATAGGTGATACTCCCCAAAGTGTAAGACATTGAAAAACATCTACCAAGGGATCTCGAGGTTGGGATGTTGTCCGGGGGAAGGAAGTGATATTTGCGGCGGCTTTTCATTGGTCAAGGTGTAGGTGTGGTTGAGGTGGATGGTGAGGTGTGGTCAAAGTAGATGGTTGGGTTGATGAATGGGTGCCTTGACTGGTACAAGCACATCATTAGTGTTATATAACATATTACAGGTTTTGAAGGGGGAGCGCAACTTTTACGGTGTAGGACTTCCCCTCATACTCGAATTTTATGCATCTATATAAGGTGGAAGGAACACATCCCATAGCCCGGATCTAAGGGTGGCCTAACAACATGTTGTATTGGAATTCTCCCTCAAGGACATAGAAGAGTTCGGGTAAGGTACGTGGCCCTACACGAATGTTAAGGATCACGGTGCCTAAAGTAGAAGTAATAACATCATTAAATGAATGCAACATGGTGGGGTTGGCACACATGCAGCTAGAAGGGATATTCATTTGTTGGAAGGCTTTGGAAGAGATGATGTTTAGGCTAGTGCCCCGTCAATCATAACACGACGTACTCGATGTCCCGGATGTAAGCCGAGATGAAAAGAGCGGGGTCAGGATCTTCTGCACCAAAGTTGACAATTTCATCTTCAGAGAAACTGACAGCAGTGGCTTGCTGTATAGGGACAGAAGTGGTAGATTGTTTGGTGAGAGAAGCAACGTGGTTGGGTGTTAAGATGGAGGCAACGGGAAAGGTTTCATTAGGTAGGACCTCTATCCCTTGGAGGATCTCAATGAGAGCTTGTCGATGAGATTCAGAGGTTTGAATGAGATCATACAGTGTCATTTTTATAGGTGATTGGTGAAGCTGTTTGATCATGGTACGGTGGGCAACTCCATCGAGACAGGGGTAGGCGGTCCATGAATAACCACTTTAGGTGATGGTGTGATCGGGATGGTGGACAGAGAAAGAGAGGTTGCAGGTGTGCTTTCTTTAGCTTTCCCATTGTTTTTCTGCCCTCGAGTAGCAATACTAATCATGTTGATCTCGTGAACACGAGAGGAGGAAGATGGTAGGGATAAGTCATTGTTTTTGAGAGGTGGGGTTGCAATAATGATAGATCTTGGTGAGGTGGGGACAGGTGGTATAGGAGAGGGGATTGAAGCTAAAGGTTTCTCCCTTCGTAAGTTGTCCTTCTTAATCTTTCTATCCGAGAGAGGTGACTGACGAAGGATGGATTTCAAAGCTTTACATCCCTCTACATCATGTCCTGGTGTGCGGTGGTAAGTATAGATTTTAGACTCATCATAACCTATAGGTCGAGGTTTAGATGGATCATAGGGTCTAAGTGGGGGTAGGGAAATGGTCGCATTCTCCACCAACATATCAAGGATCTTGGCGTAAGATCCTTTGAGTGGGTCAAAGTTAGAGGAAGATGAGGCTATTGATTGGGTGGGTTTTGGTAATGGTTGGGTATGGTTGGTTTGTACGGGTGGTGGTTTAGACAAGGGGTTTTGATGATTGGTTGTAACTAAGCGTGGCTTCTTTGGCGCAGAAGTCATGTTTAGCTGGTTAGATGATGAAGTCATAGATGACGTGGTGGCAGGAAACAACCACGGGAAAGAGGAGTGACAGTAAACAAATCCTTTGACGATCGAGTTTGTTTAGGGTTGGTAGGTGGACAGGATACTTGGGGTGACGGTGTTGATACACCCGTGGATCTCTGTATGGGTGCAGAAGGTGTAGGTCGTTTTAAAGAAAACGCAGGAGGTATGATGTATTGAGGTAAGGTGGAGGGGTGAGGTCCCAATATAGAAGGTAGGTGTGATGGCGAGGGTTTTAGTTGTGACAGAGGCATAGATTGGACTTGAGGAGATTGGGTCTGTCTCCTAGGTGGATGGACGACTTTATTTTTGGATAAATCTAACCATTTAGGTGGGTGTGTTAGGCTAGGTATTGGTGAAGTCCCAAGCATAGGGGAAGGTTTGGTTAGGTTAATAGAGGTGGATGAGGTATTCGGTAGAGATGAGAGGGGGTGAAGATGAGGACATAGGCATTTTGAGATTTTGTAAACACTTCGGGTATATGATAGAGGTGTCTGATCGGTCATCTGGATTTGAGTAGAGCATGGTGTACTCAAACGCTCCCATAGGACTCGTCTATCTTCTGAGGGATGACAATCTTCATGTGTGAAGAAGAACTGTTGTATGGAAGAGAGGTGGGTTGTGATTCCGGTCCACTGTGGGTGTGATACAAGGGGTAAATGAGTCACTGTATCAATGGGTGTTAAGAGGTCAACCGGTCACTGAAAAGATTTAGGCGATGAAGAACTAATAGGTAGGAGAGCATGTTTGAGGGGATCCATCATGATTAAGGAGTTTGGTGATGTCGGTTTGAGAGGTTTCTCTTCTAAGGATGACAAATAGTGGCGAAGCCTTCTTCTTTTACAGCAAGAGTGGTAAAAGGAGATGTTTGGGAAATAGATAAGTTAGATAACATCCGCTCACAGTCTTGCAGGGATGTGGTGTAAGAAGGCTCATCTATGAGAAGAGAACTCTGGGCGGTTAATTCCTTTATGGGTAAAGGAATGGCAAGATTATCATTTTGTCTTGATGGTGGTGAAGGGGGTGCGGATCCCTGTGTTAGTGATGAGGCTTGATTCAGAATTTCCTCGATAGAAGCTTTTGGTTGGGATTCAAGACCGCATGGATTTCATGAACACTCTCCTCGCTAAGATATCTTGGTTTATGTTACTGTTAGATGAGTGGTTTGGGAATGGTTTGTTGAAGATTTTCAAATTTCGGTTAGCGGGGGCATTAGGATTGTCGAGAGTTATATCCCCTGCATCAACCATTTCCTGCACTATGTTTTTCAACATCTTGCAGTTTTCATGACTGTGTCCCTTCACATGGTGGAAGTTACAGAAGTCATTTTCTTTATACCAAGAAGGAATAGCACGGGTGGAATCAAACCCGAGTGAGGTTTAACAGGAGGCAAGGTGATAGCTCCTGCTTTGAGTAATTTTTCTAAGATCACACCATAAGTTTCTCCCAAGGGAGTGTAATTGATGGGCTCACTTTATACTTATAGGTGGTTTTTGGTGGGGTACTAGATGGTGCTTGGGATTTGACCATCACCGCGTGTACAGCTCCTTTTGATTTTGAAGCAGTCGATGCGTGAGAATTGGTGGTGTTGGGTTTGTTGGTGGAGTCTTGGGTTCGAAATTGGGGTTTTTGTTGCGCAACCTCAATTTCTCCTCCTCTAAGGCTCAAATCTCTAGTTTCCGAGCCATAGTAAAGGCCTCATCAAAGGTGCGGAAATTTTGAATTTGGAGGGTGGGAGAAATGTGCTTAGTGCAGGCCCGCGTAAAGAGTTCGATGAGTTCAGCCTGAGGTAAGGCATAAGTGAGTTGGTTGATGAGGCCCCGCCATCGTCCAACGAAATCTATGATAGATTCATCTTCAAATTGTCGGATGGCATAGAGGTCGGTGATGGATACTTTCTTGGCAATATTAATGGAGAAATGATCCAAGAAAGATTGGGATAATTGGTTAAAAGAAAAGATTGAGTGCTGGGTTAAAGCACTATACCAGTCCAAGGCAGGTCTTGATAAGGACATGGGAAAGGTGCGGAGTAGTAAGGCATCATCATGAGCAATCAGATAGCAGGCATGTCTAAATGATCGCAAGTGTTGTTGAGGGTCCTCCTTACTATTAAAGCGAGTGAATTTCGGTAATTCCCATTGAGGAGGATATGAATGAAGGGGGACAGAAGGATGAATAGGCTCCCGACAAACTTGCTCATATGTCAGGGTGCTACGGCTTCCTGAAACAGAAGCCTCCAAATTTTGCATCTTGTCCATCATTTGTTTGATTAAATCAGTGGTTGGGTAAGATGATGGTGTGGTTGTTGTAAACGGAGGAGGATTGGGCCAAGAGCCACTACTAGACAATGGTGGGGTTAAATGTTGATAAGGTATTGATGATGAATATGTTGAGGTGAACTGAATAGGGATGTCCTATACAAGATGTTGAAGCCACCGGATAAGTTTGTGGATATGAAAAGGTGGGCAGAGCTTGAGAAGGAAAGCTCATGTGGATAGGTGGCAGAGAGCAAGTAATGAAAGGGGCAGTCTGCAAGAGAGATGAGGTAGGAACAATCGGTGGTAATGATATGTGGGGCCCCATATTAACCAAAGGAAAGCCAATCGGTGCAGTATGAACCCCCGAAGCCTCTGAGTTGGGAGATGAGGCTAAGGATGAAGAAGGTAAGGCAGAGTTATTAGGTGGGGAAGGACCTAAGTGAGTAGCTATACTAATAGGCATACCAATGAGAAGTTGACCGTCGGGTGTACGGTCAGGGGTATGAGACAAATAGTATTGTACGGCACTAGGATTAGCATCCAAAAATTTGGCAAAGTCCTTATCTCCTACAGGGATCTTGGGAACATCACTGGTGTCCGTAGGATTCCCCATAGGATGTGAAGGGGGTGATTCAGAAAAGGCATCGAATGCATGTGAAACCATGGCTGCGGCTTGTTTCTGAGTGATAACAACCATGGACAAGAGTACACAACAAGGATTCAATCTATCAGGAACAGAAACAACAACAAAATGTTGGAATTGGTAGGTTGTTGGTTTGTCGAGAACTGTGAAAGACAGTAACCGATATCGGTCGAATAACCGATGTCAATCAATCAGAAGCCGCGTCGGCCGCTTAACCGATGTCGGTAGAATAGGACCAGTGTCGGTCACTGTGAAAGCAAAGAGAAGATATAAGAAGCTACTGGTTTGGGATTAACAATGCTTAGTATACCCACCAAACTGTTCTGAAGTGATCACTAAACATAGTGTATGACAGAGAAACAGAACTAAAAACAAGCAAGATGCACAAGCAAATCAAGAGACTAACCCTAGGATTAGTTTTAATTATTGTGGGCTTATGCCTTAGATGCAAGATGATGTCAATCCTAAACAAAATACCTAAGGGAAATGTCAAGTTTGTTTTGGCTTATAAGGTTACCTCAATCGGGTGGAGGAATACCGTGGAAAAGGGGGGGATGTTTGAGCTATTGTGTTGATTATGATGTGATTTGGTATGTGTTGTGCAGTGAAAGTAAGATTAATTTCTCATCAATACCATGGATATCACCCCCACGTGTACGACCTATTACTTAATCTACGTTCACTAGAATTAAAAACAACAAGAAAACATGTGATGCACGTGTTTTAAACCCAAATCGAAAATGATATTCGATGAAGCAAAGGAGATGACTTTCACTAAAGCAAAGATGAGGAAGAAAGACAAATTCTTTTACCAAAATAACAAAATATCTTGTGAATATTTAGAAGAAGAAAATAGCAAGTGTGCTCCCTATATGAAAGCAAGCAAGAAAGAAAGAAACCCGAGAAGGGTCCCACCGGGCATGCCAAAATGTTTCGCACAGAATGTTTCCATTCTTAGAATAGAGTTGCTTCTATCCTTTCATTCTCTTGAGAAATAGATAAAGGTTAGGGCTAGGAGGAATACCTGTTGAGTGTTGGGAGGGTGTGCGCGTACCGTAGAGAGAGATCAGACCGATTGTGAAGAACTCCTTTTTGTCTAGGAAGGACTACCTACAAGTAAGAATACAAGACCACCAGATTTTAGTTAGACAATAAATGAGGGAACTGCCTTGGGCCTAGGAAATATTAGACTTCCTTTCGAAGGTGGTCAGTTCCCTTTTTAATATGAATTAACACAAATGATAACAAAGAAGTTATTGCGAAATTACACTTTAGTTACCTCGTTAAAAAGCAATAGAGGAAAGGCTGGTTTTGGTTGGAGTCACAGTGACCGATGTTGGTCACTGCATAACCAATCGTGGTTAAAAAATCGGTACCGTTCTTGATAACCGATATCGATAGGGGCAGTGATTTAGGGGCTTTCAATGAAGGTTGGCTGTAAGGTGGTTATGGTGTTTATAAGGTTGGTAAATGATTAGGGGTAGGCAATAGGGTGATGGAGAAGACTCAGAGAGTATGGGAGCTGTTCTTGGGGCAATGTAAGGGTAGAGGAATGAAATTTAGATGTAGGGTGCTATCGGGTAGTAGATCTAGGAGTGAGCTTATAATTACTATGAATCAGAAGTTCAAGAAATGGTATTTAAAAATGTATAAAACACTACTTACTAGTTCCTGATGAAGATACAGGTCTAAGGACTGTGATGACGAAGGCAAGGCTCAGATGGGATGATCTGACAATCAAAAGTGAGCTATCTTCTCTCCCAATGCTTGGATGAGTGTTGTTGTGCTCTGGTTACTCAATTGCAGTCTTGGGCTCGATGTCCTTCTCCGTACAAACTCTTCTCTTTTCTTCACTTGTCTCTGTCTTGCCAAGTGAATTCTGGATCTTTCAAATGAATTCCGATCCCTTGTTTTTGGTTGGGAAGGTCATTTACAGGGAACCGATGGCGGTTACATAACCGACGGTGGTCGAGTAGGAACCGATGTCGGTTAAGTCAAAGTGGGCTATTTTTAGTAAAATAGCCAACTTTCCCTCCTTTTCTCTCGAGGGATTAGTTGTGGGCTTGGTCAAGTCATTATTAGGTTGGTTTTGGTGCGGGTGAGGAGTAATTAGTCATGGGTGTGGATGTAGACCAAGTTATAGGTCTTAATTAGGTTAGTTTAGGGTTAGGGCTAGGTCATGATGAGGTGGTGAAATGAGGTGGCAGGTTTGGAGATGTGGATTTATTAATTATAAGGTAATTAATAAATAATTGTGTAAGGTTTAGGTGGTGAGGTTAGGTTACGAAATGAGATGTGGGGCACAGGGTGTCGTAAGACACAAATTTGGTGTCTACAGTGTTTCATGATGGGTCGCATGATGGTGATGGTGTTTCATGATGGTGATAAAAATTTGGAAGAGTAATATGTTTTAAGACCTGATGTGATCTATGTCGTAATTATGATAGTGTGAACGCACATGAGGTGTATGTCACTTAGTGTGCTTTTGGTATCTTGTTGATGTACTTGGGGATGAGAGTATTCTCTCTCCTTCATGTGGATTCTATGAAGAGTCCACGTGTGAATTACTACTTGGAATGTGTGAAAAGAATTCTAATTTGGATGAAGAGGTGTATGAGCATTTTCGCATATTTTGATATGTGGGTGTGTCGATATGTTGTATGAATGGATTGATGTAAAGTGAATTGAATGGTATCATGATGTTTTACCATGTTTTGAAGAAATGTGTGTATCACTTTGTATGTAGTAAATGAATGTTATGTTGGGATGTTACTATGTCCATCGTATGTATGATTTATGTAATATGTAATGATTCATGTTGTGATATAGGGGCATACAGTGAGCCTATGAACCCTATTGTGTAGTGATTGCACCTTGGGTGCATAATGTGGTAAAGTGATGTATTACACCCGGTGAATGTAAGATTGTGATCTACCATGTATATAAACCATGCGTAATATGTTATGGTTGTTGTGTGTGAATTACCATTGTGTTAGTGACATAGTTATGTGTATGTCATGGACCCTACACTCGACGACCCTAAGGGGATAAACTGTCAAGAGTGTATGTGTGGAGAGAGGAGGCGTGGACCAGGTTTTCATAATCTTGAGCTGAGTACAAGTGAGGAAGTGGAATCTCATATAGACTGAAAATACACTTCTATTTGTTTAGTATACTTCAAGCTTTCTCAGTATATTGTGGGTGTGTACCACCTTAGGCTCAACTTATGCAACCTTGTGTCCCCTGCTCTTTCCTAATAAATTGCTCATTGAATAATCCTATGTGATTTTGACTATGTTAATCCTTGTGGGAGTATGGAGGGATGATTTAGGCAAAGATGATGATAGTTACATTATTTGACATACTCATTTCTGGTTACATGTATATTTTCACGAGTTAAGGCTTGATGTTCGAGTGCCAAAGAACTATGAGTACCACTTTGGTGGTGATATGAGGCCACATAGTGATTGTAATGTGTTATTTTCTCATTACGTATTTTATTAAATAAATTAATCTTTCTCTTTTAGCTAGAACCAACCATTTTCTTGATTGATATGTTCTTATATTTTGGGAATTTATTTGATTGTTGCATTAACATTTGAATTTTTCACTAACCAAGGCTAATTAGCCATTTGTTTTCCTTGGTTTTAAAACTTTCTTTTCTATTTGAAAGTTTTGTAGCCTAGCCCAAGGCTTTTGATTTTCCACTTGGAATTTGAATGGACTTTTATGCTGGTTCTAATATCATAATGTGTTGGATTAGGGTCATGCGATTCACCAAGGAGTGGTGGAACCTATGGAACCGCTTCATTATATGGGGGTATGCCCCAAGGAGTTACAGATAACTAGCGGGTTGTTGAACCATGAGTTATTATGTCACTTGGGTTTGGAGGTGACGGGGCTCTATGTGTCCAGGGCCATAGGGTGACCCGACCTCATTAAAAGGAGAAAGGAGACGGGCCTCTATGGTTGAGTGACCCAACTTGGATTTGACACTATGTTTCTTTCTCTTTGGGAGGTATATGGAGTTGTATTCTATTGCTTTTGGAGATATCTAGAGTTGTTTCATGATGCCTTGTTATGTGTGGAGTTGGTATAGTGAGTTATGTGTCCTCTTGTGAGTCTGGTTAGACTTTGTTATGATTGGTGGCGTGACTCTCCCCTTGGTTGGTATGGACTATTGGATATTGGATTGGAACTATGTTGTTATAGTCATGGATTTTTGTGAGTCATGTGATACCCGTTGTATATGTATTAGCGTGTTGATTCTGTTTGTTAGTCATATGTGTGTACTAGATCTATGTTTGGAATGTAACTGTTGGAAATTAATTGTTATGTGGTCTACTCGTTGTCATTCCATGGTTTGGTGAAACCCTTGTGATGTGGTATGGTCGTGAAAGTATGTTGTGAAAATTTGGTGTTGTGTATGACCCTAGGTAGGGTGTTATGACTGTAGTTCATGATGGGAACCCATAGGAATGAATAAACTAAAATTTGAAAAAAATGAAATTTTAAAGGACTTGAATTAAGAATAATGTTAATGGAGAGAGATTAATGAAATAACAAATAAGAGAGAACTACCAATCTTCACAGAACCTTGAAAGTTAAAATTTCTACCGATGTTCCTAGGGCCACCCCGTGACCATGCTTTTGTGTCTAAAATCTTAACCTTAGCACGTGCCTTCACCTTATTCATTCCTTGTTGTTTACCATTTCTCCTTCTTCATTTTATGTCGCATCGAGGATGATGCTTTCTTAAGGGGAGGAGAGAATGTAGTGCCTCCATTTAAAAAAAATAAAATAATAAATAATAAAATAAAAGGATTCAAATTTTAAAAGAAAATTAAAAAAACCCGTTATAACTCTGGAGTTGTTTCATGATGCCATTATAACTCGCCTACTTTAAACCATGAAATATCACCCTCACTTCGAGATGATCTAGAAATATATTACCCTTTTGATCGCTCCAATATTGTTTTATCAGCCGATGAATTTGACTCTCCATTGATTAAGTTGACCTTCTTCCCGCTTAAAATAGTTAAATTTTGCATTTTCGAGACTCACTAAGTACCCTTTGCAACTCGGGAATGAGATGTGAAGTTTCACTCATGTACCTTGGTATACGAGGAGTCTCCTTGATTGTTGGTTTGACTCGAAATGATCATATGACATCATTTTGACACTCTTATAGAGCCTGTTACACCGGTTTACAACGATGAGAGTGGTTAAAACTAGAAAGTTGGCTTTTGTTTGGGACCACCATTTGAAACCCGGAAAGAGAAATCATGTTCTGTCTTCACAAATCTCTAGCATTTATACTATAAAAATCCATGGAACATTCAACATAGGAAAGAGCACTTTTCGGGATAGTTTGGCGAAGCCATTTTGTAGGCCCCCGGTTGCAGTTTGACAAGGTCAATCTAGACCAATTTCTTCTTGTTGCTCTAGAAAACATGTCGCCATTTGAAAATAATTTACTAGTTCTTAGTAGCGTCTACTTTGATGAACTCTCCTTATATAGGGGAACTAGTAGGAGATGTCTCATTACATGCTCCTCCATCGAATATCATATTTGGACGCGGTTTTCTGGGCCCTTGAGCTAACTTTTTTCATTTTACAACTAGGTCAACTACGACCAGTAGCCCCAGAAAATTAGCCGCCAAACGCAAACCTGTTCTCTCTTTTTCAATTCTGTTAGTTACTATGAACTCCTAGTATATCTGGGGACACATAGAAAGATAGTTATGGTGTGCGTGTTCATTGGGAGATAACCTTTGGAAGCAGTTTCCTAGCCTCTAAGCTCGTTTTGTACATTTTGTATCTAGTGAGAAAATGTAAAAGTAGAAAACTACGGACCCTCGTAGGGTTGCCAAATCACCCTGGAAACTTCTAACACACGTAAATAACTGTTTAAAACACTATAATGAAACTTGTTGTGTGCATTGGAACTTTTGAAAAAATGATTTTTTCTCTCTCTTCCTTTCTCTTTCTCTCTCCTAGGTTTACAAAATGAAGAAAAATGAAATGCAATGAATACATGTTTCTAGACATTTTTATTTCAATGGAAAATTGTAATTGTTTTCGATGTAAATGGGAAACTAAAAATGAGATTATGATTGATTAGGGTGGATGCGATGGCGGTGATTTATCACCGATATCATGTTCATGTGGGTTTTGCAGGGATGGAAGAACGATGAAAAAAGGGGGACGTGTAATTTAATTACTATTATTGCAATTTTTATAGGTCATTGTAAAATGAATAACTGTCTAATGTAGTCTCTTGTTACAAAAAAGTTATAATTGAAATTTGTTAATATGCATGAGATGCTAGTTTTAGGGATACATAGGAAATGTGCATCTAACCACCGATTTAATTTGTTTCTTGGTTGTGTATGCAAAAGGGTTTGATATATATATATATATATATATATATATATATATATATAATATGAAATTGAAGTTAATATATTGTAGTATTTTCTCGAAGATTCAATAAACGATTAAATTAACTATTGGGTTATCTTCTTACCTTACAAACATAATAGAGAGTTTTAATGGAAATACTCAACCTTAATGAATTATTCATGCATAACTGCTTGCTGGATGTGTGATCCTTTTTACCAAATAAGAAATTTAAGACTTTAGAACGAACTTAAGCGTTGCACTCGATGAGACCTCCTAGGTTAGGTAAATAAAACCCTAGTGGGAGTTTACTTGTCATAGTCATTATGTTAGCGTCATGGTCGTGAACCCATATTTTAGGAATGACATGGTCCAAATTTATCCAGAGTATGCGGTTTCCTTCTATTTTTTTGGTAATCACGAGAAGAATGTCCTCTCTTTAGGTCCGACACTAGGCTGAGTGGTGAAGACCGCCTTGGAAGTCACCTTATGAGTCCTTGTTAGAAGGAATGACTAAGTGGTGTAACCTTCCCATCTATGGAGTAGGTAGAGATATTACTCCCTTGTATCCTATTGGATTTCCGGGCCTTACGAAATTAGATCTAGAAATTAACTTCATCAGTGAATGAAATCCCTATTGGATCCAAATGACCTAAATGAAGATCGCGATATAGTTGTTCTATGTCTTGCATTCTCGTTAGTGAACCCTTTTGTCCCTCGTAGATAAATGTCTTGTCTTGGGCTTGTGAAAATTTAGTGCCTTGATCTTTCACGAAAGGATTATATGGTAAATACATTTTAACCTTAATCACACCTATACTAGAGATTGAAAACCTAAGCAAATTTTTTTTTAAAACAAAAAATTTGGAATTTAACTAAACCCTAGTGGATTAGGAAGTTAGCTTGTGGGTAGAAAACTATAATTTAACCCCTTGCATACGAAATTGAGTTGAAATATGTTGATTCTAGGGAACCTTAGAAATTTTGATCTTGTCCCTTAATCCCTTGTTATGTCATTATATGGCATTAAGGAATAAAGAATATTCCTTATGCGGAATTGTGCAATGCAAAGGTATGGGATCTTCGTGAACACGGATCACTTGTGTCTTGTGTAGTTTATATTACTCCTAACTATGTACTTAAGATGTCGACAAGTTCTTTTGTAACTCTTTTGTTTTGAGATGATGTTAAGGATGAGACCATAGTGCGATGTAAAATCATATCATATAAGTTGAGCACGAGATTGAGATTAGGATTAAGGTCAATTTTGAATTCCTTATAACTTAATTAAAAATTTTCATGCGTTGCAAAGAATATAAATTACCTTGGTGTGACCAAACGTTGAGAAAACAAAAGATATACATATAAAAAATCAAATTTGTAATTCAACAAACTATTGAGCTATAATAATAATGGTAGCGAATAACTATTTTTTGATCGATGGATGTTTTTGTAAAAACAAAAATAAACTATTTCAAATCTATGTCTTCATTAATCCCAAGATTTCATCTTGACATCACGTTAGGTTCACTTGTGTAGCAAGGTTAAATTCTAAACATTGAATAAATGTTTTGGGAAGCATAATCTTAAACTAAGAATGAGAGAGCTAGAATTTTGTATAAAATTAGAAATATGGAAAATACTTATGTAAGTTATGAAGATTGGCGTAAGGGTAAAGTGCAAAATTAAATGGTTGAACAATAAGTGAAATGTGAAACAAATTTTTAGAACATGTAGGTGGAAAAAGGGAGAAAATTATGCTTACATAATAATGTTATTGGATGTTTAACGTACTCTAGATGTAACCATGGTAATGTTGTGTTGTGGGTTGTCAATCCTTAAGTCCTTTTTATTGTGGTCGTGTTATTGCTAGTATTCATTCATTGGGAAAAGTGTGGCATCGACGTGCCGATGTCATCTGCATGTGTCTATGTGAGTCGATGACTTATGTGATTATCGCATATGAGTCGAGTTCCAGTACTTGGAGCCCTTGCTGTGTTGTGTGTAGCGTGTATTGTAAGTAAAAAAAAATTATCCTGGTATTTTACTGTTGTATTTGGGTGTGTAAAATGTGGGCACTACATAAAGAAGGTCATAAAAGGACTGGTACAAACCCAATCACAACATCCTTTAACTCTTTTAAAAAATAGAAATCATGCACTAGAAGATACTAAACCAAATATATGACTGTAGTATACAAATCAGTTCTCAAAATAAGGCTCCCCATCATGACACAATTATAGTATCAGTAGTACATTATCCTTATCAAGAAGGAGATGAAATAACAAGAATTGCTAAACATCTTACAGAAAATAACAACCTTCAATAGTCATTCCAAATCATTAAAGTTTCAGTCAAGGAACTATAGTCTATTCATTCCTTCAGACAATAGTGCAACAATTAGTAAGAAAGACTCACATTCGCATCCTCATAGAGGTGAGAGAAAACATCTTTTGAATGGATAGAGAAATATCCATCCGAATTCAATTTCAAAGAAGATGCAACACAAAGAACGACATGACTTAGCTACAGGTGCACAAGTCATCTACAAAGATGATTATAATTCCTTTCATTATATTTCTATGGATAGGCTAAACTACACACATCTACTAAGTTGAAAAGACATTATATTCCTTCAACATACTCAGAGATCCTAGAAACTAACGAATCTAGAAAACCCTTCATACTGAACTAAGTGGTTAGTTCCAGGTCACGTATGTCAACAAAAATCTGAATATACATTCAATAAATCTTCACGAAACCACAACATAAGATGGTTTCACAACTCATAAAAGCAAGTTAGCTTATGATGTTTACCCATATCAATACGAGTAAGTCTAAACAATCATTATCTACTTTAGAGTGAAGAAGGACATCAAGATCGACATCTAGAAAGCTCAATAGAGCTACGTAAATAAATCCAAATATCAACTCAGACCAAACCAACTTCCTCAAAATTCCTTCAATATAACAACTACATTTGTCCAAGTTTTTGTTCGGTCTTCCAAAGAGTTAAGGAAAAACCCAACAACATTTAAATTTCAGAAAGAGGAACTTCGCACACTATTATATTCAACAAAGATAATTCAAAAATCCAAGCATCCGAGAAACCATTACTACATATTTTCCATAAAGGAACAAGATTCGAACTAAGTTTTACTAAAATATTAAGAGGATAAATAACTCATTACTTCTTTTTTCCACACGAGTTTAAATCCACAAATACAAAAATCCAAAATCCATTATCACCTAGCTTCCATCAAAATACCAGTTCAAGATAAATGAAAGTTTATACAAAGAAATTTCAACAACAAGTCACTCATTCATTACTTTTTCCATATGAGTTTGAGTTCACACAACATTGAACCAAAGCATCCATATAAATATAGTTCCATCGAAGTAACAATACTTCAACCAATCAAAGATGCGATAGAGAAGGATACTTTTCTTACCTTCTAACAACCATAATAGACAAACCCAGTTCGAAATTTAAAACAACATTATATTTCCATAAACCCCTTTTAGCAGACAAACAAGATTCACACATATTCAACATTACTCAAGTCACAACCAAATTTAAGGTATGATTCACCATTAACTTAACAGGAAAATGACCCACTTACTATATTATCTAGCGAGGCATTCCTCAACCGAAAGTATAGATAATTTATAAGCAAGAATGCATAGTAACCATAAAAATAAAAACCCATTTGTTTCACGAGAGAGAGTTGTGTTAACGAAGCGATTAGAGAAAAGCATAACAACTTAATGGGTAGAGCCTATCATGCCTAATAGTGCTTCTATTGATTTGAAGAAGATTTCCAGCCAAGCCTCCATAATTCCTTCTTCTCCAAACGAAGTCAACAACCCAAAACTTCTTTCTCATATGCCTCTTATACCTCCATTGGATCGAAAATAGTCCAAAGGAGCCAAAAATAGAAATAGATTGAAAACTGAACTGTTGGTTCAAATTACTAGATATCCCCATTTGGATAAAAAATCGACATGATCGAATGATGAAATAAACCTCCTAAAAATCCACTTGCATCGTTTCCAAGGAAGTTTTCTCACCAAAACCTATGCTCATCTATGCGGTTGCATTCAATTTTCCTACCTATATCTCCACACCACTTTGCCATCTAAAATTGGTGAACTCAAACTTAACTAAAGCATGCATCTCTAACTTTAGTGATGATGCCATCTAGACATTCCATCAAACTTCATGCCTCCACCATAGCTAGCAAAGTATTTCATGTCCATAAATTCAAAAATCAAATCTCTTTAATTCCATTGAAACCATCGCCACCGCCTCCCATTTTCCATGTGAATCAGTAGGTCCCCTTTCCTTACATTAGTTTAGGTTAGATAAACATTAGTTTAGGATCTGACCTTAGGCTAGTTAAAAGTTATTTACCTTAGGTCATTAAAAATTTCCTTAGGTAAGTTTTCCATCATAGGATAAGCCATACCCCATATTAGTTTAGTATTAGGTAATAGGTTAGAGATAGACCTCTCATTACCTTAGGTTATTTCCAAATCCCTCACTTATAAAACATACAACTTAGATTAGGATGCAATAGGATTAGTGTAGACATAGATCTAAGGTAGGTCCAGTTTACCTTAGGTTAGAATCCAGTTAGGACAAATCTTAAAGATCTAGGATTAAGGCTTTACCTTAATAGTCCTAAAGTAAGTCTTTTCCTTCTTACGCCAACCAACATCATAAGAAATTAACTAGAGGATCCAATTTTGTATTTCATGAAAAAATGTAAAACAAGGACCTTAAAAGAAGGGTCCAAAAAATTGTAAATGTACAAAGACTCATTTCTCTTAATACCCTCCATTTCAAAATATCGACTTAAGCAAACGACTAGCTAAGAAATTGAAGCATACCTTGGATCAATGGAATTGATCCAAGGTTTTTCTGTTATTAAAAATAAGTATGCAAATAGAAATTCTAGTTCACAACTTTTACAAAGCCCAAGGAAGAATAATTTTACTTCCAAGCAACAACAACATAGAAAAATGAATCCATGAATGAAAATAATTTATCCCTTTATAAGCATGATTCCCAACAGTCAAAACAATACGCCTTCTTAAGAAAAATCACATATGAATGCTTGCTGTGTAAGGAGGAGAAAGCTATCAGTTTGCCAAAGATGTTACATACTTCCCTCCTAAAAAGAATCATCATACAGATGATTAACTTAGCTACACAATCTGCATCAAGGAAAAATCAAATTATTATACTTCCATTCAAATGTTCCAAACAAATCTGGATTTTAAAATCCCAAAATCAACATTTACGTAGTTGTTTATTTTAAATAATGATGTCTGCCCAAAAATGGAAATTTTATTGACATAAAACTTAGAATAAAATCCTAAAAAACTTTATTAGTCAACAGAATCAATTGCATTTCAAAAAAATGGAAAAAGCAGTTTTCATATCTTCTAGATTTTCTCAGTTACACTTTCCTCATTAAACCGATCTCACTAGACCTTACATTGATTTATTTCATGATTTCTTAAGTGCACTAGCAAGTTTCCAAACTCATATAGGTGTAACCACAATTATTCTGGGTCTTGGACCTCTGAGGAATTCTAAAATAACACATGTGATAAATCAAACGTATTTCTTAAGAAAAGAAATATAGAAAACATCATGCATTTGTGATAAAGCAGGAGATAATGCTAAATGATAAGCTACATGGTTGATTACTTCAAAAATTTCAAAAGGTCCCACATAATGAGGTGATAACTTGGCAGCCTTGCCAAAGGTTATAGAACTCTTTTTTGGTTTAACCTGAAGAAAGACCTTCTCACCAAGTTTAAATTTCCTATCAACCCTCTTCAAGTCAACATAACTTGTTTTCTTATCCGCTACTTCTTTCAAGCGTTCACGAATCATTTTAACTTGCTATTCTATTTCCGTAAGGATTTCAGGTCCAACCACCTCTCTATCCTCAATGTTGTCCTAACTAACATGGGTTCTGTATTTCCTTCTGTATAATTCTTCGAAAGGTGCCATCTTCAGAGAGGTGTGATATGTGTTATTGTATGTAATCTCAACTAATGGAAGTTACTCTTCTGATTTATATTGTTGATCCATGGAATACATTCGTAGTATATCCTCTAAAAATTGATTAACTCTTTCAGTCTGTCCATCCATTTCTGGATGATACACATAACTCAAATTCAGCTTAGTTCCTAGAGCTATGTTAATTTTTGCTAAAATATTGAAGTCATTCTTGGATCTCTATCAAATATTATTAATTTAGGTACTTCATGTAATTTGAAAATTTCATGTACGAATCTTTTCACTAAAACAAGTGAATCATCCTTAAGATTACCAACAATAAAATGTGCTACTTTTGTTATTTTATCAAGAACAACTAAATAACATCATGTTTATTTCTTGACATAGGCAACCCTTGTACAAAATCCATTCTTATAACTATCCATTTGTACTATGGTATGATGTGAGGATACAATAAACCAGTTGGGTGCATATGTTCAACTTTAACACATTGACATTCTAAACAATGTGTCACAAATTCAATCACATCCCTTTTCATCCCTTTCTAGATCTGGGATAAAACAATTTAGAACTTTCCTTCCAATTCAGGAAATTGAATATCAATTCACAACACGAAGAAAGAATGCAACACATAATATCTTACAATTTCCAAAGGGGACTACGATTAAAACTATTATCTCAAGATAATATAAGAGAAAGGAGTCAATCAATCATGTTTAGATGAGGATTCCAACATTCTATCCCAAGTAAAGAAGGTCGTAAAAAGACTGGTACAGACCCAATCACAACATATTTTAAATATTTTTAAAAAATAGAAATCAAGTACTAGAAGAGACTAAACCAAAAAAATATTGTAGTATACAAATCAATTCTCAAAATAAGGCTCCCCATCATGACACAATTATAGTATCAGTAGTACATTATCCTTATCAAGAAGGAGATGAAATAACAAGAATTACTCCAACAGAAAATAACAGCCTTCAACAATCATTCCAAATCATTAAAGTTTCAGTCAAGGAACCATAGTCTATTCATTCCTTCAAGATGATAGTGCAACAATTAGTAAGAAAGACTCACATTTGCATCCTCACAGAGGTGAGAGAAAACATCTTTTGAATGGATAGAGAAAGATCCATCCGAATTTGATTTCAAAGAAGATGCAACACAAAGAACAAAATGACTTAGCTATAGGTGCACAAGTCATCTACTGAGATGATTAGAATTCCTTTCATTATATTTCTATGGATAGGCTAAACTACACACATATACTAAGTTGAAAAGACATTCTATTCCTTCAACTTACTCGAGATCCTAAACATGCATGTTATTGTGCTTGTATTTGCTGAAAACATGAATCTAGGAAAATCTTCATCTTGAATCGAGTTGTTAGTTACAGTCACGTATGTCAACAAAAATATGAATATGCATTCAATAAATCTTCACGAAACCACAACAATAAGTTTTCAATAACTCATATGAGCAAGTTATCTTATGATGTTTACCTAGATCAATACGAGTAAGTCTAAATGATCATTATCTACTTTAGAGTGAAGAAGGACATCAAGATCGATGTCAAGCAAGATCAACAGAGCTATGTAAATAAATCCAAATATCAACTCAGACCAAACCAACTTCCTCAAAATTCCTTAAATATAACAGAACTTCATTTATCCAACTTTTAGTTCAGTCTTCCAAAGATTTAAGGAAAAACCCAACAACATTTAAAGTTTAGAAAGAGAAACTTCATACATTGTTATATTTAACAAGATAATTCCAAAATCTAAGTATCCAAGAAACCATTACCACATACTTTCCATAAAGGAACAAGATTCTTACAACTAATTTTTATTGAAAGGTTAAGAGGATAAATAAATCATTCCTTCTTGTTTCCACCAGGGTTCATTTTAAGATATCTCTTGGAAATCGAGGTGGAAGAAACCTCGTGAATATCCTAAGAACCATTTTGCAGGAAGGAAATTTTTTGGGGGTCATAAAATTTTTTTTTCCTAATTTTTAAGTGGTGTGACAGAAGGCTACAAATGCACGATAGGATATTTGTTGTCGCATGTCAACAAGGTTGTTGACGAGTGTCAACAAGGTTCCTTAATGTGTGACAACAACCTTGTTGACGCGCGTTAACAAATCTTCTGTCGTGCTTCTACAGCCTCCGCCCTTTGGTCACGTAAGAAAAAAATCTTCGTGGCATGTATAAAAAAACTCTCTGTCACACATATACTTCCTCCACACTCCTATTATGTGTCAAAAACTCTCTATCGCATGTCTATAGCCTCCGCCTCTTGTCGCACATCTCGTAGCCTTTTTCCTCCTATCACACATTTACTGTACTTGATAATACATATACCCCTAGATGCTATGAGTGAGCTAGTAGTGTTCTACCTGGAAAATAATCTAGGATTATATAGGGGATAGTTTCAAGGGTAGGTGAAGCCAACTCCTAAAAAAATTAAACTATAATTTTTAGGCAAACAGTCACTAACCCGTGATATTCACCATATTATGAATATTCATCACTAAAATTATCCCTATTTCCCACGAGTTTGAATCCACAAATACAGAAAATCCAAACACCCATTATCAGTTCAACTTCCATCAAAATACCAAGTTTGAAAAAATGAAATTTTCTACAATAAAGTTCAAGAAGAAGTCACTCATTCATTATTGTTTCCATACGAGTTTGAGTTCACACAACATTGAACCCAAACATCCATATAAATATAGTTCCATCAGAAGTAACAATACTTCAACCAATCAAAGATGTGATAGAGAAGGATACTTTACTTACCTTCTATCAACCATCACAAACAAACCCAGTTTGAAACTTAAAGCAACATTATATTTCCATTAACCCCTTTTTAGCAGACAAGAAGGATTCACACATATTCAACATTACTCAAGTCACAACTAGATTTAAGGTACGATTCACCATTAAATTAATAGGAAAATGACCCACTTACTATATTATCTAGCAGAGATTCCTCAAAGAGAAAATATAGAGAATTTATAAGCAAGAATGCATGGTAACCATCAAAATAAAAAACCCATTTGTTTCACGAGAGCAGAGTTGTTTTAATGAAAGAGTTAGAGAAAAGCAGAACAACTTAATGGGTAGAGCCTATCATGCCTGATAGTGCTTCTTTTGATTCAAAGAATATTTCCAGTCGAGCCTCCACAATTCCTTCTTCTCCAAATGAAGTCAACAACCCAAAACTTCTTTCTCATATGCCTCTTATACCTCCATTGGATCGAAAATAGTCTAAAGGAGCCAAAAATAGAAACAAATTGAAAACTAAACTACTAGTTCAAAGAACCAAATATCCCCATACAAATAAAAATTGACATGATTGAATCACCAAATAACCTCACAAAAATTCACATGTATGGTTTCCAAGGCGGTTTTCTCGCCAAAACCTATGCTCATCTATGCACTTGCATTCAATTTTCCTACCTATATCTCCATGCCACTACCATCTAAAACTGGCGAAGTCAAACTTAAATAAAGCATGCATCTCTAAATTTAGTGATGATGTAAAGTGGGCATTCCATCAAACTTCATGTGTAATTCCCGCTTCAAACTACCACTTGAGACAAAGAAACATACTAGGTTTAGCTAGGAAAAATTATGGAATATTTTTTTTTAAAGGTGTATGCAAAGAAGGTTGCAAGATCATAGTTAGTGCAAACCAGATGAGGATTAACAAGAAATTATCACTTGCAACAAGTTATCCAAGTAACAAACAACTTTGAGGTACCAAGGCTAACAAGAAGTTAAATTCATCTCTTAGGTTAGGAGAGTGAAATCTCTCTCATCCTGCCCAAACGGGATTACAGGGCTCAACTCAATTTTTCACACACTTAGAGTTAAATAAAACTTTCTACCTCATTTTCATTGGATAGGAAATTTCCTCACCTTTCCAACCATATAAATAAGTCCTCCTAACTCCCAATATAACTCAAGTTATGGCCCGACGGAGTTTTGGGGAGAAATTTTCCCTTGGGGAATCCGCGGGCTTAGGGTGACAATTTTTTCCTCTTTGAGCGTGAAAGTGAAAAAATCCTCCATGCACCCATGGGTTCAATTGGAAGGACACATGGAACCTTTAAATTGGTGTGGGGAATGGTGGAGTGGTAGAACAAAGGGAAATTTGAGATTTTATGGTTTAAAATCTCAAAGGGAAGAAGATCTCTGCTCTCCCACCGATGTCCAATTCGCCATGTGTTAGCACGTGATTGGACCGGGGTCGAGAGCCATGGGGAAAAATATGGAAATTTTCCCAAGGTCTAAAAAAACATAAATTTTGAAGGATAATTTAGCTTCGACCTTGCGTAAAGGCAACATGGTGTCTTCGGATTGGGCGCGGGCCTACGGAGCGATGGAGCGATTTAAAATTTTAAGCCAAAACTAAATAAAGGCCAAAATGACAAGCATGGTCTTGGTGTTCCTTTGGACACGTGTCATCACCCCATTGGTGGTGGGGTTGTGGGGCTGTGGAGAAAAATAAGAAATTTTTCCATAAGGCAAAAAGTTAAAGTTTTCATTTTATTTTTTTCGCAAGCATTCGCAAGCCACGTGTCACCACGTGATTGGCTGTGGGGCCGTAGGGTTGTGGAGAAAATCAGAAAAATTTTCCCAAAGGAATTTTTTTCAAAAGTTAAGATTTTTAATAGATTCACCCCTCCCAAGTGCCACAGGCAACACATGTTTGGCTGAGAGGTTTGCGGGATGGTGAACTTTTGGGGAATTTTTTTCCAAAGTTCAAATTTTGATTTTTTTGAAAAGTAGATTTATTTTTGGATGGCCAATTTGAAGTAAAACTTCAAATGGACATAACTTTGAATAGGAAACTCTATTTTGGGAAAACAAGGAATTTCTGGAAAGCTCTTAGAGTCCTCTTTGTAAAAAAATCATAAATTTGGGATTTTGATGAAGTTTTGGGGGTCAATTTTAAGAAATTGATCTATAGGGTTTTACATTTAAAATTGGCAATTTTTCCAACTTGTAAGATTTGTTAAATTTTGATGTTTCTTCTTCTTAACATGTAAAATGAACATGAAGGAATGATCTTGGGTAATTTTAAGAGTGTTATCAGCGCTCAATTTATAGATTAGGTTGCATTTGATGTATTTTACATCTTTTGTAAAACGTCCAGGACATCCTAAAATTGATTTTTGTGAAGTTCTAAAATGTCTTTCTTTGATGTTGAAGTCAAATTGAATTCATTAGAGCTTATTACATCGAAATTTCATTACTTAATTTAAGTTGTAGATCTGAACTGTACATTTATTTGATTATTCAAATGCCAGATTTGTAAAAGAATAGAGTTCTTTCATTAACAACTATAATAATCCAACTTCCACTTCCAAACATGGAAAGCTTATCAAATCTTGTCTAAAAAATTAATTTATCCATCTTCTCATTCAAAACAATAAGGCAACATTTGATATTTCAAATTTTAATAATTACAAGGAACAGAATACTGTATTTTTCTCCCACACGCATTTTCCTTTTTCAACAGAGATTTTTAAAACACAACAACAATTAAATTGCAATACAATAGTACAATTTGAGAAAAGGGTGTATTTCTTTCATTGATTTCATTCAGAGAACATCTTACAACTTATCTCTTTCCTTTTTGACTAGGTTTCAAAATACAATTTACTGAGAATCCATGATATAATGCATGTAATATCATTTACATTTCTTTTCCAAAACAGAGAGGAATTACAACTCTTCACATTTCTCAAATTAACCTCAATATTTCCTTTTGCAATACAAGATGCCTTTGATTACATTATTAATACATTTCATCCACTACAAGGTGGGAAAATTTTTAGTGTGAGTTATCCTATGTGTCCTCCTCTCATGTTGGAGGGTCATCTCACAGGGTTAGGTTTAGGGTTTCATGTGTGTCATGCACTAGGGTTACTCAACACCCTATATGTACCTCTTTTCTATTCATTTATGAGTATGCCAAGACACTCCATTGTCTTTCCTCTATGCAAGCTTTGTTTCTGTTGAGAAAGTTCTTCCATTACTGATCAATTTTTTCCTTGCTATCGCTGGAGCTTTCACAATTCCGTTGGAGTGTAGCTACTTCATGGTGCCTCATTTCTGATTTGATTCTCGCAAACTCTTTTCATGGTATTAGAGCTGCATGAATTTATATCACACCAAAATCTTGAACTAATGGTGGAGAGGGATCTCATCGTGTTAAACAGTTGCTACGCCAATACCCTCCCGCATAATGGAGCCAAGTATACACCCAATCAGGTCCAACGGCATATTAAGAGGAAGTGACACTAGGAATTTCCTAGGAGGTCACCCATCCCAGAACTACTCTAGGGGTGGCACACTTAACTAGCTGGTATCAGAGATGCATGACTTTCCGTCACACCAAAAGCTCAAATTGATGGTGGAGAGGGATCTCATCATGTTAAACAGATCTTTGCGCTGTAATAATACCCCACGATGGAGCCAGATATACACCCAATCAGGCCCAATGACATATTAAGAGGAAGTGACACAAAGAATTTCCTGGGAGGTCACCCATCCTAGAAATACTTTGGGGGTGGCACACTTAATCGCACAGTATCGAGTCAAGATCGGGTAAATGTGAACTTGATTTGTTTTTGTTCTTATTACTCTTCCTTGGTTTTGTTATTTTACTCTACATGCAATTCCTTTGATCACTATTTTCTGGAAATTATCTTGCTAATATCTCTAACAAGCTTTCTCGGAAAGTTTTTTTGTTTTTTTCTTGTGCATGTGCAGGTTTTTTCAAAATACCTTGAGAAATCAGGTTTTTTAACTACTTTTTTTGTTGGATGTATCAAAATCCAAAATAGAGATTCCTTTCATTTATTAAAATGGAAGTGATTTTTTTAAATCTCTGGTTTTTGCAGGATATTTGTCTATGCATGTTGTCTGTGGTTGCAGGATCTTTGAGTTCTTCAGTCATGGTTGCTCATCAACAAACTGCTGTCCCTCTGACCATTTTTGGATTGTTTTACACGCGGCTTGAACTTTTTTCATTCATTCCTAGGTGTTTTTAACATTTGCCACCTTTTTTTACTTGAAGGGGTTGTAAACTCTTAAGTACAGGCTGTTAACTATCATGCGTGGACTGTAAGATCATTCTAGGCATTTTTGGACTGCTTCTGTATCTTTTTGGACCTTACAAGCATTTTTGGGCTGTTACGGCATTTTTCTGTTCAGGGGAATTTTCAACCTCTGTCATGTTTTTTTGAAGGGGTGTACATTATTTACAAGGACTATCACCTATTTTTGTGCCCACACACCGCATAAGGGACTGTCACCTCTTGCAAGGGATTTTCACCTCTTTCTTTTGGTGTCCACGCACTGCATAAAGGCCTTTACTGGTCACCTCTTCTTTCTTACAAATTGTTTTGGTAAGTTTTTCTTTCTTTCTTTCTTTTTAAATCTTACTCAAACAAACAAACAAAAAAATGTTGCTTTTTCCAAAATGGGCCGCATTTTTACATGCTAAGTTTTTTTCGGTAAAACAAATCAAACTCTTTTGGTAAGTTTTTAAAATTTCTAATTTACCGTGTTTTTTAAATTTATAACAAGTTTCTAAAACCCATTTTAGCAATTTGTTAGAAGTCTCATCAATATTTAAAAGATCTAAATTAAATTCTAAATCTTTTTCTTATCTTTTTTAGATCTTAATTATTTCCTGAAATTAATTAGATTTAAGTTAATTAAATCTATCTTTTATTAATTTCACATTATCTACACACTAAATTTCTTTGGCACTATAATTTGGTCTATTGGCTTTGTGTATTTTTAACCTTCCGTCGAGTGCCGAAGACGAAGGGTGAGGTCCAGGATTGGCAGGTGGCTAATCCCCCTCGTAATACAAACAAACCCTATCTCAAATTCCATGTCATTTCCAACGAGCATACATACAACACCCTTTGCATGCATTTAGAGCACTTTTTTAATCCATTTGCAGGCTTATTGGCTTTTTACTCATCAATTGTGGGATTTGGTTTTGCTATAACGTTTGACTCATTGCTCGGTTTTGAGCACTTTGTTAGTAAAAGTTGCATGTTTTTTCACACTCTAGATGATGGGATCATTAGCTTTATAAACACACTAATTTTATAAAGTGCCACATTCTTGAGGGGTGTCCTTGTATTGCTTATTTTAGCTCATTCTTTTGAGTTTTGTTCTATTCTTTTTTTCGTGGACTTGTGAGTGAGTCTACCATAGTCTTATGACAAAGGGATTATTTTGTGTGATGTGAGACACTTTTTCTCACCACCAGGGTTGGATTTTGCCTCCTTTCTATTTTTTGCTTGTGCTTGTTTACGGTGTCCTTTTTTGTTGTGCTACATGAAACACTATTGTGGTCTCCTCTCTTGCGCATTATTACACTAATTTCAAGATGAGTTACCAAGTGTTTCAAACCACACGCACGGACCCAATTATAATCAACGCACTAACCTATAAAGTGTCGAAAGTAGGGGGTTGTTATTTTCCTTGGCGGTTGTGTTTCTTTTCTACATTTCTTTCTCTCTCTCACTATGGATGCACTTTTAATTCCTTTTCTTATGCCGTTCAACTTTTTCAAATGGAGATCAAAAATAATAATGAAATTAAGGGGTAAAGAATTATTCCACATCACCATGGGAACTGAGACTAAACCAGATGACAAACCTGAAAAATCTAAGTGGTTAAACTGTAGTGATGAAGCTTTAGATCTTCTTTGCATGTCCGTTTCTCCTAACTTCCTCTTCCACATTGAGGCATCTGAAACACCTACATCTATGTGAAAAACACTGGATATGATGTTTGGACAACTAGATGACATGAGAGTGCATGAGTTTGAAAATGAACTACTAGGGTTAAATCCTAGTGACTTTGAAAACCTACAAGCCTTCTTCTCGAAATTTGTCCACATTAGATTATTGTTAAAAGGATGTCAAGTAGAAAATAAATATTCTCAACTGATCTTGTCGATTCTCTCTAAGCTAGGTCCCGAATATTCTATCTTCGTGTCAACTTTCTATGCTACAAAAGTTGCTTTGGGTGATACTTGGACAATGCCCTCCTTTGACTATTTTTCATCCCAACTCATTCGAGAACAGGACAAACTCATTCAAATGGGGTCTCTCAAGTCCAAGTCACATGCCCTTGTAGTAAGTACTAGCAAGGGAAAGAAGACTGAAAAGAAGAAAGAAACTAAGGATCAACCTAAGAAAGAAACCAAGATCAAACCTAAAAATGACACAAACACTTCGACTTCTGAGCCTAGAGTGCAGAAAAGTAAGTATTTGTGTTCCTATTACAAGAATACTAGTCACGATGAGCAACACTATTTTAAGAAATAGATTGATCACTTATCTCATTTACTTGAGAAAAATAAAATAAGTGTTCCTGAATCCATAAAACAAAGTGCTCTAAAGGCCGAGTCTTCTACTGCAAAAGGTGCTAAAAATGATAAGAAGAAAGCGAAGGCCCTTGTAGCCAAAGTTGCTCCTTCATTGACATGGATTATAGATTTTGGTGCCTCGCACCACATGGGTTCTTCATATGTTGAGTTTTCCAACATCGAACCTTGTGGAATGTCCCAAATCACAATGGGTAATGAAACGACAGTGTCGGTTTCCGGTAGTGGATCGGTAGAGATGGATGGGGGAACATTTAACCAAGTGTTGAGTGTTCATGATCTCTCTACCAATATCCTATCCGTTTACCAAATTACTCACCTTGGTGAAGTAATGCGAGTGGAATTTGGTCCTTACTCGATGATCATTCGTGAGCTTAACAATGACACTACAGTGGCTAAGGGAAAGGCAGATCACCGTTCATGGTTGTACACCTTCTCCCACTTTACTTATGATTATATGCCCACTGCCTTGCTCACTCATGCAAATGAGGTTAGTAAGCTATGGCATGAGCATTTTGGACATCTAATTTATCACTACCTTGAACAATTGAGTCAAAACAAAATGGTCAATGGGTTTCCTCGCGTCAAGTTTTCTAAGAGTCTTTGTGAAGGGTGTACCTTAGAAAGCATCCTGAAAAGAACTTTGACAAAGGAAAATCTTGGAGAGCCACTTGTCCCTTGGATCTTGTTGATAGTGATGTTTCTAGTCCATTTCCTTCTCCTTCATTTACTAGAGCTCTTTATGTGATAACCTTCATTGATTACTATTCGCAATATACTTGGGTATATTTTCTTAAGCTTAAGTCTCAAGTATTTGAACATTTTTGGGACTTTAAGGCTCTTGGCTTTGAGAAATAGGTGGAATGGTCTATCAAGGTTATTCAAACCGAGAATGGAGGTGAATATGTAAACAATACGTTCATGAGTTTATGTACTTATGAAGGGATCTCTCTCAGTGGCATATAGTTGCTTATAGTCCTTCACATAATGGAGTCACGAAAGAAAGAACTGTACTCAAGGAGATGGCCACTTGTATGATTCACTTGAAGTCTCTTCCTCTGACAGTATTGGGCCGAAGCAGTGAATTGTGAAAAGTACATTCAGAACCATGTTCCACACAAGGAAGTAAGAGGGATGACACCCTTTGAAGCCTGGTTTGGATGCAAGCCTGAAGTTGAGCACTTTCAAGTCTTCAGATCCAAGGCTATGACTTGGATTCCCAAGAATAAACATAAGGCCTTGGAACCACAATCCAAACCTTGTATCTTTGTAGGGTATCCTGATGGCGTGAAGGGATATTGATTGATGAATTATAATTCTCATGAGCTATATATTGAGAGAAGTGTTAAGTTCGATGAGTCTTCTTTGAATTCTACTTCTCCACCTATAGAGGTTCTTCAACTCACTAATTCAGATTCTGACTCATCAGATGATGATACTGTTGAGCGTGCTCCTCTTCCAGATCCTCCCAACCATCAGATCTTTGAGTCTTCTGATTCTAACAGTAGTGATGACATGGACTATGTCCCTTCTCACTCAAGTGAAGAATCTTTCGACTCTGAAAATTCTAGTCCCCTTTGGGCTAGGAAAAATTCACAAAGTGCTGGAGATTTAGTTGGAGATACTTCGGATATCGACGTACTCAGGTCGATTTCATTGGACCCCACTCTTTCTTCACCTCTACTTCTGATCCATAGTATTTTTGAGAGGCTTCGGTATTCTTGAGTTATATTCGCCATCGATGAGGAGTATTCCTCTCTCATGAAGAATGATACATGGGACCTCACCACTCTTCCGAAAGGAAGAAAAATCATTCGGTGTAAGTGGGTGTTTCGAACAAAGTATGGAGTAGATGGAGATGTCGAAAAGTTTAAAGTGCAATTAGTAGCTAAGGGTTTCTCCCAAATAGCTGGGGTTGATTATATAGAAACCTTTGCTCCGGTTGCAAAGATGACTTCTATTCGACTGACCCTAGCCACTCCCGCAGCGAATAGATGGAAAGTCCATCAAATGGACGTTAAGAGTGCCTTCCTTCATGGTGACCTAGAGGAAGAGATCTATATGGAACAACCTCTAGGTTATGTCCAAGATTCCTCCCTCATTTGTAAGTTAAAGAAGTCTCTTTATGGCCTTAAATAAGCCCCTCGGGCTTGGTATGCCAAGATGGACTCCTTCTTACTTACATCAGGGTTTACTAGGTGTCACTCTGATCCAAATTTTTATATTCTATGGCAAGATGACTCCATATTCATTATTGTTCTATATGTTGATGACTTGTTGATCACATGCGCTCTTCCTCTATTATTGATTATGTGAAAATCGCCTTAGCCAACAAGTTTTCAATGACTGACTTAGGTTTGCTTCATTACTTCCTTGGGATCAAGATTTCACAATCTGACTCAGGAAGCTTGATTTTGTAACCTAAGTATGCTCTTGATTTGCTAGCTTGGTTTCGATGTCGATTGTAAGTCTTTTCCTACTCCTTTTCTTTTCGAGGTTAAGTTGGTTTCAGATTGCTCTACTCCCTTGGTTGATGGTACTCTTTACTGATAGTTAGTTGGGAGCTTGATCTACTTGACTCACACTTGACTGGATTTACCATATGCTATTGGGATCATGTCTAGATTCATGGAGGAGCCACATGAGCTGCATTGGAAAGCAACTAAATGGATCCTTCATTATGTTCATGGCACTTATGCTGATGGCATATAGTATCATGGAGGGGTTAATATTGACTTGATTGGGTTCAAAGATGCTGATTGGGCCGGTGACTTAGATCATCGATAATCTACTTCTAGATACAGTTTCTCTCGTGGTTTGGGTCCTATTAGTTGGTCTAGCAAGAAGTAGAATGTAATTGTGATATCATCTATAGAGGCAGAATACAGAGGAGTAGTTAACAACTGCGCACATAAGCTATTTAGCTAAAGGTATTCTCGACGGCTGATTTTGGCATCCACTTTCGGTGGCCTACCATTATCTACTATGATAACTTGAGCACAATCTCTATTTACAGAAATCCAGTTCAGCATCGGCAGACGAAGCACATTGAGATCCATATGCACTTAATACGAGAGCTTATTCATGATGGTATCCTCGACATTCAGTATATTCAAACAACTAATCAGATTACATAGATTTATTCACCAAGACCCTCACTAAGATGAAGTTTCTTCACTTATAGTATCTTCTTGGGGTGAGGTCTTCTGCAGTGCCCATCTTCTTAGGGTTATGTAGTCCTTTTCTTCTTCTTCTTCTGGGAAGATTGTGTTTGTATATGGGCACCTTATCAGGCCTTTAGTTGCCGGGCCCCATTGACACATCTTTCTTAGTTGTTTAGGGGTGTCTTCCTCTTTCGTCTGACTCATCACAGCCACTACCCTAGCTTCAATGAAAGAGGGGTGTTAGTGTGAGTTTTCCTATGTGTCCTCCTCTCATGTTGGAGGGTCATCTCACATGGGTTAGGTTTAGGGTTTCATGTGTGTCATGCACTAGGGTTACTCAACACCCTATATGTACCTCTTTTCTATTCATTTATGAGTATGCCAAGACACTCCAATATCTTTCCTCTATGCAAGATTTATTTCTGTTGAGAAATTTCTTCCATTACTGATAAATTTTTCCTTGCTATTGCTGGAGCTTTCATAATTCCGTTGGAGTGCAACTACTTCATGGTGCCTTGTTTGATTCAATTCTCGTAAACTCTTTTCAAAAATAACAATGAAATTTCTCAAAGGATGGGGTGTCAAACCGCTTCTTCTCCAAGCTTCAAAACAACAACATGCTAATTTCTTCTTATTTTCAACTTTAATCACAACAAGGAAGGGGAAAGGCAACACTCTCCACCCAACCAATACTTCTAATGGTAAAGGAGAAGCCATCTTTCCCCATTGGCCCCTGAGCCCCAACCATATTGAAATGGAACATAAATAACAATACATGGCAACATAGGCTTCTTTCATAGTAAACAACTTCCTTTCCACATGTATAGAACAACAAAAGTACAATTCAAAACACAACAACATTTCTCAACTACATTTAAACCATTTCAAACAACACAAAGGCTTCTTCAAGCAAGCCAAACAAGAGCAAGAGCTATGGGGAGCTCCTTATACCTCCCAAGTTGGATTTGGGCATCCACCAAAATCATACCGCCAAAACCATATCAATTCCCATAAACCTTATATCTCCCAACCCCTCCTTATGCCCCCCAAGTTTCTCCCTATGCCCCCCAATAGTAAGAAATGCAAGAAATTTATTTTTCTAGGTGGATCCTAAACCAAAACTCCCTCCATAAACGAATAAGTACCATTGGCAATCCCTTATGCCCCCAAATGAAACCCCATAGTCTTCTCCTACACCTTTCCCTATGCATTCTACCGAACCAGCCATGAATCCATATAACAATCACCATTTCATTCATGCAAGAAAAGTGAAAAGAAAACAACATATAAAATGGGACAAGGTCCTACCTCTCCATAGTGGATATTGTTTCCAAAACAACAATTCTTCAATGCTCAAATTATGTAGTCCAAAAATACAAGGTATATGCATGCAAGAGAATTTTTAAATCCTTCTTCAAAGAAAGCTCTAACAACAATAAAATTCGACCCAAGGAGGAAAATACAAAGTTTCAACAACCATAAACAAAGGAAAAATTCAAATTTTAAATGAGAGGGAGGTAGAGGATGATGTGGATTCCAAGTGGGATGCCATATCATTCTTACTCAACCCCAAAAGGGAGAAAGTCAATTTCATAATAAATGGAAATGACACGCAACTTACACACTCAAAATTAACCCATACATTAACAAGGACCAAAGTAAAAGCTTGTAAGGAAAGGGCAATAAAAATTACACATAGTCATTTCAAATTTTAATTAAAAGGGCTAAAATTTACTCTCAAACCATAGTTATGGTTGGTGGATGATTTTAAGAGGTGTGGGACAAGTCTAACTTGTCTCTAAAGCCTCAAAATGCAGCCCTCAAGGAAAAATTCGAGTTCCATTGAGGTTGGAGTGTTCTACACTCCAAAATCTAACTTACACAAACATTCACATCACTTACACATCTCTTACATCCTCTTACACATTCTTACAACATGAATTAATATTTATGACTTCATTTATTACTTACTTTTGACATAATTATTTATTTATTTAACATATGGTTATACATGACATAAATATAATTTAATTAATAACCAAGACAACACTTTATTACTTACATTCCACATCCCAATTAAATTTAAATAAAGTTTAACTATATGACTATCACATTTAAATTAAAAATGAACACATTACAAATAAAAATACATACAAAAATAATAAAAAGGAACACATAAATAAAACACATATATCCCATGGTCACAATAATGGAAATCCCCATGGAAAATCCTAACATAACACAACACACAAACAATTATAGTTGCCATGGTGACCCCTTTGAGTTCATCCAGAATTTCTATATGGTTAGTCTCCAGTCCCTCGACATTGTTGTGATATTTTAACGTTCAAAATAACAATACCTCCTTCGGCCTCATGGCCATATCAGAACATCTGAAATAATATAAGCAACATATAAATATCAAATCCAAATCACAACAATATTAAGAATTCAACATTTTCATTTTAAATTCAATTTTGCCACTATATCATCACCCAATGAATCTCTATACTAGAGCTACTCATAATATCAAATGTCACATGTCTAAAATCAATATCAATAACCTATCCATATAAAGCAGTATATCATCATCCATAATGTCTCTAATAATCATCATGCATGCTAACTGAATTAAGGTCCATAGTAATCCATGATCTAACATATACACATCATACTAAGTCAAAACATAATAATGTCCCAAAATGAGATTAACGAGCAGCAAGACCAAGATTCTAAACAGTGTTAAAGGGAAGTGGGCACTACATCCCGATCCCCTTAGACTCGACTTCCTCATGGAAGTCACTAGAACAAATGTGGAAACTGCACTCGTAATACTGTGGCATTCTCCCAAGTGGCTGCAGTCTCATCATATTTGTCCCACTGAACTCGTACACGATCAATCTCTCTACCTCAAAGGCCTAGGGTCTTGTGATCAATGATATGGACATGCTCCACCATCACCTACCCCTGATCTTGCACCTGTAATGATGTCCAATCCAACACATGAGAAGGATTTGCAATGTACCTTCTATGGAAAGAAACATGAAACACATAATGTACATGAAACAAGTTGGGTGGCAATGCTAGATGATAGGCCAAAGAGCCAATACGCTCCAAGATCTCAAAAAGACCAATGAATCAAGGAGCTAACTTAGAACCTTTTCCATAGTGCATAGGGCTCTTGTGTGGCCTAACACGAAAGAACACCTTCATGCCCACGTCAAAGCTATGATCAATCCTATGCTAATCCACAACTTCTTCGCTTGTCCTGTGCCTCCTACAATATCTTCCTAATCAACACTACATGCTACTCCATGTCCTACAAAAGAGCTGGTCCAGAGATACTCTATCCTCCAACTGTCCCGGTGGGGGTGTCCTACACTCCCTACCATACAATGCCCGAAAAGGTGCAACACCTATAGAACTCTGAAACTATTATTGTAGGCAAACTTCACTAAGTATAGGTACTCCTCCTACTTAGAATGTTGATCCATCATATACATCCTAAGCATATCCTCTAAAATTTGATTCACTCGGTCATCTGTCCATCCGTCTGGGATGATATGTTGTGCTGAAATTAATCCTCATCCCGAAGACATACTGCATGGGAGTCTAGAAATGTGAAGTGTACAAAGGATTACGGTCACATATGATCTTCCACGGGATCCCATGTAACCTGAAGATCTCATCCAAATATAATCATGCCACTGCTCTAGCTATATAGGTGGTCTTCACCACAAAAAAGTGAGCCACTTTTGTCAATTTATCAATTGTGACCATAATGGAATCATGGTGATATCTCGACATAGGTAGTCCAACAATGAAATCCATGGAAATGGTGTTGCACTTCCATTCCGTAATGGCATGAGGATAAAAAGACATGATGGATGCTAAGGCTCAGCCTTAACCCTCTAGCAATTTAAACATTGTGACACAAACTAAGCCATGTCTCGATAAAGTCCTCTCTAGTGATACAACTATCTCAAGGTGGCATGCATCTTCGTCACTCCAAGATGGTTTGAATAGGGTGCACGATGTGCCTCTACCAAGATGTCCCGCCTTAGGCCTCCGTCTCTGGGAACATATTTTCTACCTATGTGCCTTAGAAGACCATCTACCTCTAAGGTCAAACCATCATACTTCCCCTCAAGGGGTCTCTCTCGACTCGATCTATGCTTGTACTTGTCATGTAGAAGCTGTCAAGAGGAAGTTGTTGAAGAATCCTACTCCACAAATATGTGCTCAATGTAGTGACCATAGCCACATGTCTCCATCTACTGAGAGCATCTGCCACCACATTCTCTTTCCCCTTCACATGCTCTATCTCCATATCATACTCACAAAGCAACTCCATCCAACACCTCTCGATGATCGTTTAGATTGGGATGCATGAAGATGTGGTGAAGACTCAAATGATCTATCCTGAGTGTGAATATTTATCTAAGAAGAAAATGTCTCCATCCAACCAAAGCATGCATAACTGTTGCAAGATCTAGATCATGGGTAGGATAATTAAGCTCGTGATCCTTGAGTTTGCGAGACTCAAAAGATACAACCCTGCCATCCTACATCAACACACCTCCAAGCCCTACTAAAGAAGCATCCATGCAAACAAATAACTCTCCTTGTGGATCCAAAGATCGCAAGAATGGGTTTTGTAGTGAGGCACTCCTTTAGTGTCCTAAAGGCCTGCTCACATATATCTGTCCAAACAAACTTCTTCCCTTTCCTTTGAAGGGAAGTGATAGGGTGCACAATCCGAGAGAAGTCCTGAACAAATCTCTGGTAATATCCTGCTAAACCCATGAAGCTGCGCACCTCGGTCACTATAATGGGTGTTGGAAAATCCATAATGGCTCTAATCTTGGAAGGATCGACTACAATACCTTCCCCAAAAATAACATGTCCCAAGTACTACACCTCTTTCTGGAAGAAAGCACACTTCTCCAAGTTCTCATAAAGTTTCTACTCTAGAAGACACTCAAGAACCTCCTTCAAGGTGATCCTCGTACTCCTCACGTGTACGTGAGTATATGAAGATGTCATCAAGAAAGAGGATCATAAAGTGATCTAAAAAGGTTCTGAATACCCCATTCATCAAAATCATGAACACTACAAGGGCATTTGTCAAACCGAAAGGCACCATTGTGAACTCATAGTGCCCATACCTCATGTAGAAGGCGGTCTTATGAATGTCTACCTCCAAAATCCTCAACTAATGGTAGCCTGACTTGAGATCAATCTTAGAGAAAATGTGGCTCCCTTCATCTGATCAAACAAGTCATCAATGTGAGGAAGAGGGTAACGATTCTTGATCGTCACTTTGTTCAACTGGCAGTAATCAATACACAACCACAATGATCCATCCTTCTTCTTCACGAAAATCACAAGTACACATGAAGGGGATACACTAGGATGGATAAGGCCCTTCTCCAAAGGCCTTCAACATGCAACTTGAGCTCAAAGAGGTCTGGGGTGGTCATCCGATAAGGTGCCCATGAGATAGGCTCTGCTCCAGGAACTAGGTCTATATGAAAATAAATCTTACGTGGAGGTGGCATCCTCGGTAGCTCCCCGAAATAAATCAAAAATATCTCTCAAGATGGAATGATCATCTAGCGATGGTACACTAGGCCCATCCTCCGACTCATCACTAATTGTAATAGCATACATCCGATAACCCCGTTGCACACACTTTGCTTGAGCTACATAGCGGAGATGGTGTGAATAGAAACAGTCTCCCGGCCCGAGATCACCAACTCTACTTCCAAATCATCTACATAAGCAATGGTCTTATGATAACAATCCATCCTGGCCCTATGTACAGATAACCAATCCATAACTAAAATGACTCTATACGAGCCCAAAGGAAGAATATAGAGATTTGGGGTGGTGGTGAAAGGTCCTAAATCCATAAAACACTCCTTAACTAGGGATTCCATAGATATCTTAGCTCCGTAAGCCATCTCGACATCCCAACTAAGACCCTACCTAACTCGCCACCATCCCGCATCGCTCTACTAAAGACGGTGTAATGAAGGAATCAATAGAACTAGAATCAAATAATATACGGGTAGGAATACCACCAATGCTACCTGTGGTCTCTATGATCGTGCTCTAGTGCTCGCTCGACATTTCTCAACCACCGCATAAATCCTATGGTCAGGCCCATGTCACCAAATTTAGGCTCGAAAACCGGTGCCTTACCCTTGTTAGGGTTCCGAGGGCAATCTCTCCGAAATGTCCAACTACTCCACATCCAAAGAAATCTCCCGATCCTCTCCAAGGAGTTACACCCCAATAGGTGCCCTAAAACCTACGGTGTGGATCATGATGATCTCAAGCATAGTCTACTATGGCCTCTACTAGCGAGCTCCAGCTGACTGAGCTTTAGGTCCACCCTATGTTCTAATGGGACCCCTAGGAGGATGCGCCATGCTTCGACCTCTCTGTGCATCAGCTCTTTGATGAGGTCTATATGGTGGGTGAGACTACTGCTACTGCTGTGGCCTAAAGGATGACTGTGTTGAATGTTGCCCACCATGAGGGAGAGGTGTTAAACCTCTCGATCTACCATCCTACATCTCCTGAATGCAGCTCATGACTCGGTCTCTAGCCTGTTGGGTTTTACCCTAAGTCTCCTATGCAATATAGGCCTTCTCGATGGCCTCCACTAATGTATGTGGGTAGTGAATCTATACTGCTCCTCCAATGTCCAAATTTAGGCCCTAGATGAACCAGTGAATATGTACGTACTCATCCTACATATAATCTACATACTAAAGTAGATCTAGAAACCTACTCTCATATTTTGCTACAGAAAGGGTATCTTGTCAGAGGTCATGGAACTCGTTGATCCTCTACTAGATTGACCTCCATGATAGGTACCTACTCTTGAATCTCTCCTCAAATAGCTCTTTAGTCACTATCTCTCGAATCTACATGGAGCTTCTGCTCCTCTGTCCTCCACCATACTCCTGCTCCATCCTTTAGTAGATGGATCACAACATGAGCTTTCGTGTTCTTTAGAACAAGGACAAAGCTTGAATAAACCACTCAAGCTAACTAGCCGTGCCTCTGCTTGAAATCCACCTGTATCACCTAAGTAATGTGAGGGCCTAAGCTTCAGGATCTCCCGATGTGATCTGTTGTTATGGTATGTCAGCCTCTAGGGCTCTTTGTAAGCTCATCCCTAATCCTAGGGCTCCAGGACCTCTCTCTATACTCCGAACTCTATCACCATGTCTCCTAGGTGGTGAGTCTACTCTCGACCGACTCCACATGGGAGTTCTCTCCTCTATGCTCCTCACTATGTGGAGGAGGTACATGACCTTCAAAAGAAGAAACTCAGCCATGTCTTCCTAAATTCCCTCCTACCGATCCTCTGCGTAAGGAGGTATTAACATCCCGGGAGGGTCTCTAAGATCTATAGCAGGATATCTACTACACCCTGATCCGATGGTGGTGGTGGCAGTGGTGGTATTGGTCGTGGTGAATTTGGGTCTCTATGAATGTTCCTCTCGCTTCCTCTAAACCTCCTACATAGACTAAAGAGAGAGTTAGTCCCTTACTTCAAGCCTTCTTCAGTTTCTAAGTTTACTATCATGTTCAATTTTCAAATAGTTATATTTTCTAGATTAATAGGTTTACTAGTTTTAAAGTTTCAAGTCTCAATGTTCTAGTGTACCCAATGGCCCAAGCCTTTGAACCACTCCTCTGATACTAAGTGTAATTCCCACTTCAAAGTACCACTTGAGACCAAGAAACAAACTAGGTTTAGCTAGGAAAAATTATGGAATAATTTTTTTGTTAAAGGTGTATGCAAAGAAGGTTACAAGATCATAGTTAGTGCAAACCAGATAAGGATTAACAAGTAATGCTCACTTGCAACAAGTTCTCCAAGAAACAAACAACAACAAGGTACAAAGGTTAACAAAAATTTAAATTCATCTCTTAGGTTAGGAGAGTGAAATCCCTCTCATCTCTGCCCAAACAGGATTACAGGGTTCAACGTAATTTTTCACACACATAGAATCATAAAAAATTTCCGAAATCATATTAATTGGATAGAAAATTTCCTCACCTTTCCAACCATATAAGTAAGTCCTGCTAACTCCCAATAGAACTCAAGTTATGGCCCGACGGAGTTTTGGGGAAAAATTTTCCCTTCGGGAATCCGTGGGCTTAGGGTGACAATTTTTCCCTCTTTAAGTGCAAAAGCACAAAACTCCTCCATGCACCCCCGGGTCTGATTGGAAGGAAATGTAGTGCCTTTCAATTGACATGGGGAATGCCAGAGTGATGGAACAAAAGGGAAATTTGAGATTTTATGGTTTAAAATCTCAAAGGGAAGAAGATCTCCACTCTCCTGCTGATGCCCAATTCGCCACGTGTCAGCACCTAATTGGGTGGGGTCGGCGGGCCGTGGGGAAAAATTGTGAATTTTTCCCATGGTATAAAACAACCTAATTTCCAAAGGATATTTTTCTCCGACCTTGCGCAAAGGCCACGTGGCGTCTTCGGATTGGGTGCGGGCCTACGAAGCAGGTGGAGTAATTTAAAATTTTAAGCCAAAAGTAAATATAGGCCAAAATGACAAGCATGGTGCATGTGTTCCTTTAGAAACATGTCATCACCCCATAGGTGGTGGGCTTGCAAGGTTGCAGAGAAAAATAAGAAATTTTTCCATAAGGCAAAAAGTTAAAGTTTTCAAAAAAAAAAATCGCGCACTCGCCAAGCCACGTGTCAAAGACGTGATTAGGCTGCAAGGAGAAAATTGGGAAAATTTTCACAAAGGAAATTTTTTCAAAAGTTAAGTTTTTTAATAGATTCACCCCTCCCAAGTGCCATGTGGTGACACATGATTAGTTGAGAGGTTTGCGAGGTAGTGGACTTTTGGGGAATTTTTTTCCAAAGTTCAAATTTTGATTTTTTTGAAAAGTAGATTTATTTTTGGATGGCCAATTTGAAGTAAAACTTCAAATGGCCATAACTTTTGATAGGAAACTCCATTTTGGGAAAACAAGGACTTTCTCAGAAATCTCTTGGATTTCTCTTTACACAGTAATCATAAATTTAGGATTTTGACAAAGTTTTGGCATCAATTTTAAGAAATTGATCTGCAGGGTTTTACATTTAAAACTGGCAATTTTTCCAATTTGTAAGATTTGTTAAATTTCGATGTTTCTTCTTATGAACATGTAAAATGAAGATGGAGGAATGATCTTTATTAAGTTTAAGAGTGTTATCAGGGTTCAATTTATAGATTGAGTTGCATTTGATATATTTTACATCTTTTGACAGAAAACGGTCCAACAAATCCTAAAATTGATTTTTGTGAAGTTCTAAAATGTCTTTCTTTGATGTTGAAGTCAAATTGAATTCATTAGAGCTTATTACATCCAAATTTCATTACTTAATTTAAATAGTAGATCTGAATCGTACATTTATTTGATTATTCAAATGCCAGATTTGTAAAAGAACAGAGTTCTTTCATTAACAACTATAATAATCCAACTACCACTTCCAAACATGGAAAGCTTATCAAATCTTGTCTAAACAATTAATTTATCCATCTTATCATTCAAAACAATAAGGAAACATTTGATATTTCAAATTCTAATAAAGAATACCATATTTTTCTCCCACACACATTTTCCTTTTTCAACAGAGATTTTTAAAACACAACAACAATTAAATTGTAGTACAATAGTACAATTTGAGAAAAGGGTGTATTTATTTCATTTATTTCATTCAGAGAACATCTTACAACTTATCTCTTTCCTTTTTGACTTGGTTTCAAAATACAATTTGCTACAGAATCCATCATACAATGCATGTAATATCATTTACATTTCTTTTCCAAAATAGAGAGGAATTACAACTCTTCACATTTCTCAAATTAACCTAAATCTTTCGTTTTGCTATACAATATGCCTTTGATTACATTATTAATACATTTCATCCACTACAAGGTGGGAAAATAACAATGAAATTTCTCAAAGGATGGCGCTGTCAAAACTATCTTCTCCAAGCTTCAAAACAACAACATGCTGATTTCTTCTTGTTTTCAACTTTGATCACAACAGTTTGGGGGAAAGGAAATGCTCTCCACCTAACCAAGATGTCCAATGGGAAAGGAGAAGCCATCTTTCCCCATTGGCCCCTGAGCCCCAACCATTTTGAAATGGAGCATGAATAACAACACATAGTAATATAGGCTTCTTTCACAACAAACAACTTTCTTTCCACATGCATAGAACAACCAAAAGCACAATTCAAAACAAGACAAAGCAGTTCCCAACTGCATTTAAAACATTTCAAACAACACAAAGACTTCTTTAGGAAATCCAAACAAGAGAAAGAGCTATGGGGAGATCCTTATATCTCCCAATTTGGATTTGGGCATCCACCAAAAGCATACCGGCAAAACCATATAAATTGCCATAAACCTTATATCTCCCAACCCCTCCTTATGCCCCCAAATTTTCTCCCTTATGCCCCCAATAGTAAGAAATGGAAGCAATTTATTTTTCTAGGTGGATCCCATACCAACACTCCCTCCATAAAAGAATAAGTGCCATTGGAAATCCCTTATGCTCCCCCAAATGAAACCCCATAGTCTTCTCCTACACCTTGCCCTAAGCATTCTACCCGACCAGCCATGAATCCACATAACAATCACCATTTAATTCATGCAATAAAAGGGAAAAGAAAACATCATATAAAATGGGACAAGATCCTATCTCACAATAGTGGATCTTATTTCAAAAACAACAGTTCTTTAATGCTCAAATTATGTAGTCCAAAACAGCAAGGTATATGCATGCAAGAGAATTTCCAAATCCTTCTTCAAAGCAAGCTCCAACAGCAATAAAATTTGACCCAAGGAGGAAAAGGCAAAGTTTCAACAACCATAAACAAAGGAAAATTCGAATTTTAAAGGAGAGGGAGGAGAGGATGATGTGGATTCCAAGTGGGATGCCACATCATTCTTACTCAACCCCAAAAGGGAGAAAGTCAATTTCAAAATAAATGGAAATGACAACCAACTTACACACTCAAAATTAACCCATACATTAACAAGGATCAAATTAAAAGATTGTAAGGAAAGTGCAATAAAAATTACACATAGTCATTTCAAATTTTAATTAAAAATCCTAAAATTTACTCTCAAACCATAGGTATGGTTAGTGGATGATTTTAAAGGTGTGGGACAAGTCTAACTTGTCTCTAAAGCCTCAAAATGCAGCCCTCAAGGACAAATTTTAGTTCCATTGAGGATGGAGTGTTTTACACTCCAAAATCTGACTTACACAAACATTCACATCAATTACACATCTCTTACATCTGCTCACACATTCTTACAACATGAATTAATATCTATGACTTCATTTATTACCTCCTTTTGACATAATGATTTATTTATTTAACATATGGTTATACATGACATAAATCCAATTTAATTAATAACCAAGACAACACTTTATTACTTACATTCCACATCCCAATTAAATTTAAATAAATTTTAACTATATGACTATCACATTTAAATTAAAAATGAACACATTAAAAATAAAAATACATACAACAATAATGAAAAGGAACACATAAATAAAACACATATATCCCATGGTCACAATAATGGAAATCCCCCCATGGGAAATCCTAACATAACACAACACACAAACAATTACAGTTGCCATGGTGACCCCATTGAGTTCATCCAGAATTTCAATATGGTTAGTCTCTAGTCCCCCGACATTGTTGTGATATTTTAACCTGCAAAATAACAATACCTCCTTCGGCCTCATGGCCATATTAGAACATCTGAAATAATATAAGCAACATAAAAATATCAAATCCAAATCACATCAATATTAAGAATTCAACATTTTCATTTTAAATTCTATTTTTCCACTATATCATCACCTAATGAATCTCTATACTAGAGCTACTCATAATATCAAATATCATATGTCTAAAATCAATATCAATAACCTGTCCATATAAAGCAGTATATCATCATCCATAATGTCTCTAATAATCATCATGTATGCTAATTGAATTAAGGTCCATAGTAATCCATGATCTAACATATACACATCATGCTAAGTCAAAACATAATAATGTCCCAAAATGAGATTAACATTAGCAAGAATAGTATCTAAACAGTGTTAAAGGGAAGTGGGAACTACATCCCCATCCCCTTAGACTCGACTTCCTCATGGAAGTCACTAGAACAAATGTGGAAACTGCACTCGTAATACTCGTGGCATTCTCCCAAGTGGCTACAGATCTCATCATATTTGTCCCACTACACCCGTGCACTCCGATCAATCTCTACTTCAAAGGCCTAGGGTCTTGCGATCTATGATATGGACGGGCTCCACTGTCACACCGATCCCGATCTTGCACCTGTAATGATGTCCAATCCAACACATGAGAAGGATTTGCAATGTACCTTCTATGGACGAAACATGAAACACATAATGTACATGAAACAAGTGGGTGGCAATGCTAGATGATAGGCCAAAGAGCCAATACGCTCCAAGATCTCAAAAAGACCAATGAATCAAGGAGCTAACTTAGAACCTTTTCCATAGTACATAGGGCTCTTGTGTAGCCTAACATGAAGGAACACCTTCATGCCCACATCAAAGCTATGATCAATCCTATGCTAATCCACAACTTCTTCTCGCTTGTCCCGTGCCTCCTACAATATCTTCCCGATCAACACTACATGCTACTCCATGTCCTAAAAAAGAGCTGGTCTAGGAGAGATACTCTATCCTCCAACTGTCCCACCTAAGGGGTGTCCTACACTCCCTACCATACAATGCCCGAAAAGGTGCAATGCCTGTAGAACTCTGAAAACTATTATTGTAGGCAAACTCCACTAAGTACAAGTACTCCTCCCACTTAGACTATTGATCCATCATGTACATCCTAAGCATATCCTCTAAAATTTGATTCACTCGGTCAATCTATCCATCTGTCTCAGGATGATATGTTGTGCTGAAATTAATCCTTGTCCTGAGGACATACTGCATGGTAGTCTAGAAATGTGAACTGTACAAAGGATTGCGGTCACATATGATCTTCCACGGGATCTCCTGCAACCTGAAGATCTCATCCAAATATAATCATGCCACTGCTCTAGCTATATAGGTGGTCTTCACCACAAAAAAGTGAGCCACTTTTTTCAATTTATCAACTGTGACCATAATGGAATCATGGTGATATCTCGACATAGGTAGTCCAGCAATGAAATCCATAAAAATGGTGTCACACTTCCATTCCGGTATGGCATGAGGATAAAGAAGACCTAATGGATGTTGAGGCTCAGCCTTAACCCTCTAGCACTTTAAACATTGTGACACAAACTGAGCCACGTCTTGATGAAGTCCTCTCTAGTGATACAACTGTCTCAAGGTGGCATGCATCTTCGTCACTCCAAGATGGGCTGAATTGGGTGCATGATGTGCCTCTATCAAGATGTCCTACCTTAGGCCTCCATCTCTGGGAACATATTTCCTACCTATGTGCCTTAGAAGACCATCTACCTCTAAGGTAAAACCATCATACTTCCCCTCAAGGGGTCTCTATGACTCGATCTCTGCTTGTACTGTCATGTAGAAGCTATCAAGAGGAAGTTGCTGAAGAATCCTACTCCACAAATATGTGCTCACTGTAGTGGCCATAGCCACATGTCTCCATCTACTGAGAGTGTCTGCCACCACATTCTCTTTCCTCTTCACATGCTCTATCTCTATATCATACTCACAAAGTAACTCCATCCAACACCTCTGACGATCGTTTAGATTGGGATGCATGAAGAGGTCGTGAAGACTCAAATGATCTGTCCTGAGTGTGAATATTTGTCTAAGAAGAAAATGTCTCCATCTAACCAAAGCATGCATAACTACTACAAGATCCAGATCATGAGTAGGATAATTAAGCTCGTGATCCTTGAGTTTGTGAGACTCAAAAGCTACAACCCTACCATCCTACATCAACACACCTCCAAGCCCTACTAAAGAAGCATCTATGCAAACAAATAACTCTCCTTGTGGATCCGGCACTGCAAGAATGGGTTTTATAGTGAGGTACTCCTTTAGTGTCCTGAAGGTCTACTCGCATCTATCTATCCAAACAAACTTCTTCCCTTTCCTTTGAAGGGAAGTGATAGGGTGCACAATCTGAGAGAAGTCCTGAACAAATCTCCGATAATATCCTGCTAAACCCATGAAGCTGTGCACCTTGGTCACTATAATGGGTGGTGGAAAATCCATAATGGCTCTAATCTTGGAAGGATCGACTACAATACCTTCCCCAAAAATAAAATGTCCCAAGTACTACACCTCTTTCTTGAAGAAAGCACACTTCTCCAAGTTCTCATAAAGTTGCTACTCTAGAAGAAACCAAGAACTGTCAAGGTGATCCTCGTACTCCTCACGTGTACATGAGTATATCAATATGTCATCAAGGAAGAGGAGCATGAAGTGGTCTAAAAGGTTCTGAATACCCCATTCATCAAAATCATGAACATTGCGGGGTCATTTGTCAAACCAAAAGGCACCACTGTGAACTCATAGTGCCCATACCTCATGCGGAAGGCAGTCTTATGAATGTCTACCTCCAAAATCCTCAACTAATGGTAGCTTGACTTGAGATCAATCTTAGAGAAAATGTGGCTCCCTTCATCTGATCAAACAAGTCATCAATGTGAGGAAGAGGGTAACGATTCTTGATCGTCACTTTGTTCAACTGGCGGTAATCAATACACAACCACAATGATCCATCCTTCTTCTTCACGAAAATAACCAGTACACCTGAAGGGGATACACTAGGATGGATAAGGCCCTTCTCCAAAAGGCCTTCAAGATGCAACTTTAGCTCAAAGAGCTTTGGGGTGGTCATCCAATAATGTGCCCGTGAGATAGGCTCTGCTCTAGGAACTAGGTCTATATGAAAATAAATCTTATGTGGAGGTGGCATCCTTAGTAGCTCCCCTGGAAATAAATCAAAAAAATCTCTCAAGATGGGATGATCATCTAGCGATGGTCCACTAGACCCATCCTCTAACCTATCACTAATCAGAATAAAGATACATCCGATAACCCCTGTTGCACACACCGCTTGAGCTACATAGCGGAGATGGTGTGAATAGAAACAGATTCTCCTAGCCCCCAAGATCACCGACTCTACTCCCAAATCATCTACATAAGCAATGGTCTTATGATAACAATCCATCCTAGCCCTATGTACGATAACCAATCCATACCTAAAATGACTCTATACGAGCCCAAAGGAAGAATATAGAGATCCGGGGTAGTGGTGAAAGGTCCTAAATCCATAACACACTCCTTAACTAAGGATTCCATAGATATCTTAGCTCAAAAGCCATCTCGACATCCCAACTAAGACCCTACCTAATCGCCACCATCCCGCATCGCTCTACTAAAGACAGTGTAATGAAGGAATTAGTAGAACTAGAATCAAATAATATAGGGATAGGAATACCACCAATGCTACCTCGTGGTCTCTATGATCGTGATCTAGTGCTCTACCTAACAGCTTCTCAACCACTTTGCATGAATCCTATGGCTGCGCCCATGTCACCAACCTGTCGGCTCGAAACGATGCCTTACCCTTGTTAAGGTTCCGAGGGCAATCTCTCCAGAAATTTCTAACTACTCCATCCAAAGAAACCACCCGATCCTCTCCAGGAATTACACCCCGGTAGGGTGCCCTGAAACCTACGGTGTGGATCCCGATGATCCGCTATAGTCTACTATGGCCTCTACTAGCGAGCTCAAGCCGACCGAGCTCTAGGTCCACCTGTGTTCTAATGGGACCCCTAGGAGTATGCCCCATGCTCCGACCTCTTTGTGCATCAGCTCTTTGACGACGTCTATATGGTGGGTGAGACTACTGCACATCTGCTGCTGTGGCCTAAAGGATGACTGTGTTAAATGATACCCACCATGAGGGAGAGGTGTTGAACCTCTCGATCTACCATCCTACATCTACTGAATGCAGCTCATGACTCGATCTCTAGCTTTGTTGGGTTTTACGCTAAGTCTCCTCTACAATATAGGCCTTCTCGATGGCCTCCACTAATGTATGTGGAAAGTGAATCTATACTGCCCCTCCAATGTCCAAATTCAGGCCCTAGATGAACCAGTGAAAATGTACCTACTCATCCTGCATATAATCTACATACTGAAGTAGATCTAGAAACCTACTCTCATATCTTTGCTACAGAAAGGGTAGCTGTCGAGGTCATGGAACTCATTGATCCTCTGCTAGATAGACCTCCGTGATAGGTACCTACTCTTGAATCTCTCCTCAAATAGCTCTTAATTCACTATCTCTGAATCTACATGAAGCTTCTGCTCCTCTGTCCTCCACCATACTCCTGCTCCATCCCTTAGTAGATGGATCACAACATGAGCTTTCGTGTTGCTAGAACAAGGACAAAGCTTGAATCAACCACTCAAGCTCACTAGCCAGGCCTCTACTTGAAATCCACCTATATCTCCTAAGTAATGTGAGGGCCTAAGCTTCAGGATATCCTTGATGTGATCCGTTGTTGTGGTATGTCAGCCTCTAGGCCTCTTTGCAAGCTCATCCCTAATCCTAGGGCTCCAGGACCTCTCTTTATACTCCAGAACTCTATCACCATGTCTCCTAGGTGGTGAGTCTACTCTGACTGACTCCACATGGGAGTTCTCTCCTCTATGCTCCTCACTAAGTGGAGGAGGTGCATGACTTTCAATAGAATAAACTTGGCCATGTCTTCCTGAATGCCCTCCTACTAATCCTCTACGTAAGGAGGTATTAACATCCTGGAGGGTCTCTAAGATCTATGGCAGGATATCTACTACACCCTAATCTGATGATGGTGGTGGCGGTGGTGATGATGGTCGTGGTGAATTTGGGTCTCTGTGAATGTTCCTCTCACTTCCTCTAAGCCTCCTGCATAGACTAAAGTGAGAGTTAGTCCCTTACTTCAAGCCTTCTTTAGTTTCTAAGTTTACTATCATGTTCAATTTTCAAATAGTTCTATTTTCTAGATTAACAGGTTTACTAGTTTTAAAGTATCAAGTCTCAATTTTCTAGTGTGCCCAATGGCCCAATCCTTTGAACCATCGCTTTGATACCTAGTGTAATTCCCGCTTCAAAGTACCACTTGAGACCAAGAAACAAACTAGGTTTAACTAGGAAAAATTATGGAATAATTTTTTTGTTAAAGGTGTATGCAAGAAGGTTGCAAGATCATAGTTAATGAAAACCGGATGAGGATTAACAAGCAATAATCACTTACAAAAATTTCTCCAGAAATAAACAATAACAAGGTACAAGGGCTAACAAGAAGTTAAATTCATCTCTTAGGTTAGGAGAGTGAAATCCCTCTCATCTCTACCCAAACAAGATTACAGGGTTCAACTCAATTTTTCACACACTTAGAATCATCAAAACTTTCCTAAATCATTCTCATTGGATAGGGAATTTCCTCACCTTTCCAACCATATAAGTAAGTCCTCCTAACTCCCAATAAAACTCAAGTTATGGCCCGACGGAGTTTTGGGGAGAAATTTTCCCTTGGGGAATCCGTGGGCTTAGGGCGACAATTTTTCCCTCTTTGAGTGCAAAAGCACAAAACTCCTCCATGCACCCGGGTCTGATTGGAAGGACATTTGGTGCCTTTCAATTGGCATAGGGAATGGTAGAGCGATGGAACAAAGGGAAATTTGAGATTTTATGGTTTAAAATCTCAAAGGGAAGAAGATCTCCACTCTCCCGCTGATGCCCACCCGCCACGTGTCAAGCACTGATAAGACCGGGTCGATAGGATGTGGGGAAAAATTGTGAATTTTTCCCAAGGTATAAAACAACCTAATTTCCAAAGGATATTTTTTCTCCGACCTTGCGCAAAGGCCACGTGGCGTCTTCGGATTGGGTGCGGGCCTATGAAGCAGCGGAGTAATTTAAAATTTTAATCCAAAAGTAAATATAGGCCAAAATGACAAGCGCGGTGCATGTGTTCCTTTGGAAACATGTCATCACCCCATAGGTGGTGGGATTGTAAGGTTGCGAGAGAAAAATAAGAAATTTTTCCATAAGGCAAAAATTAAAGTTTTCAAAAAAATTCAAGCACTCGCTTAGCCAAGCCACGTGTCAAAGACGTGATTAGATGCGGAGAAAATTGGGAAAATTTTCCCAAAGGAAATTTTTTCAAAAGTTAAGTTTTTTAATATATTCACCCCTCCCAAGTGCCATGTGGTGACACATGATTAGTTGAGAGGTTTGCGAGGTAGTGGACTTTTGGGGAATTTTTTTCCAAAGTTCAAATTTTGATTTTTTGAAAAGTCGATTTATTTTTGGATGGCCAATTTGAAGTAAAACTTCAAATGGCCATAACTTTTGATAGGAAACTCCATTTTGGGAAAACAAGGACTTTCTGTAAATCTCTTGGATTTCTCTTTACACAGTAATCATAAATTTAGGATTTTGACAAAGTTTTGGCATCAATTTTAAGAAATTGGTCTCATGGTTTTACATTTAAAACTGCAATTTTTCCAATTTGTAAGATTTGTTAAATTTCATGTTTCTTCTTATGAACATGTAAAATGAACATGGAGGAATGATCTTTAGTAATTTTGAGAGTGTTATCAGGGATCAATTTATAGATTGAGTTGAATTTGATGTATTTTACATTTTTGCCGAAAAACCTTCCAACAAACCCTAAAAATTGATTTTTGTGAAGTTCTAAATATCTTTCTTGGATGTTGAAGTCAAATTGAATTCATTAGAGCTTATTACATCCAAATTTCATTACTTAATTTAAATAGCAGATCTGAATCAGTACATTTATTTGATTATTCAAATGCCAGATTTGTAAAAGAACAGAGTTCTCTCATTAACAACTATAATAATCCAACTGCCACTTCCAAACATGGAAAGCTTATCAAATCTTGTCTAAACAATTAATTTATCCATCTTCTCATTCAAAACAATAAGGAAACATTTGATATTTCAAATTCTAAAAAAGAATACCATATTTTTCTCCCACACACATTTTCCTTTTTCAACAAATATTTTTAAAACACAACAACAATTAAATTGCAATACAATAGTACAATTTGAGAAAAGGGTGTATTTCTTTCATTGATTTCATTCAGAGAACATCTTACAACTTATCTCTTTCCTTTTTGATTTGGTTTCAAAATACAATTTACAGAATCCATCATACAATGCATGTAATATCATTTACATTTCTTTTCCAAAACAGAGAGGAATTACAACTCTTCACATTTCTCAAATTAACCTCAATCTTTCCTTTTGCAATACAAGATGCCTTTGATTACATTATTAATACATTTCATCCACTACAAGGTGGGAAAATAACAATGAAATTTCTCAAAGGATGGGGCTGTCAAAACTATGTCTTCTCCAAGCTTCAAAACAACAACATGTTGATTTCTTCTTGTTTTCAACTTTGATCACAACAAGTTTGGGGGAAAGGCAATGCTCTCCACCTAACCAAGACATCCAATGGGAAAGGAGAAGCCATATTTCCCCATTGGCCCTGAGCCCCAACCATTTTGAAATGGAGCATGAATAACAACACATAGTAATATAGGCTTCTTTCACAACAAACAACTTTCTTTCCACATGCATAGAACAACCAAAAGCACAATTCAAAACAAGACAACAGTTCCTAACTGCATTTAAAACATTTCAAACAACACAAAGGCTTCTTTAAGCAATCCAAACAAGAGAAAGAGCTATGGGGAGATCCTTATATCTCCCAAGTTATATTTGGGCATCCACCAAAAGCATACTGCCAAAACCATATAAATTTCCATAAACCTTATATCTCCCAACCCCTCCTTATGGCCCCCCAAAGTTTCTCCCTTATGCCCCCAATAGTAAGAAATGGAAGCAATTTCTTTTCCTAGGTATATCCCATACCAACACTCCCTCCATAAAAGAATAAGTGCCATTGGAAATCCCTTATGCTCCCCCACGAAATGAAACCCCATAGTCTTCTCCTACACCTTGCCCTAAGCATTATACCCAACCATCCATGAATCCACATAACAATCACCATTTAATTCATGCAATAAAAGGGAAAAGAAAACATCATATAAAATGGGACAAGATCCTATCTCTCCATAGTGGAGATTATTTAAAAAACAATAGTTCTTCAATGCTCAAATTATGTAGTCCAAAATAGCAAGGTATATGCATGCAAGAGAATTTCCAAATCCTTCTTCAAAGCAAGCTCCAACAGCAATAAAATTCGACCCAAGGAGGAAAAGGCAAAGTTTCAACAACCATAAACAAAGGAAAAATTCAAATTTTAAAGGAGAGGGAGGGAGAGGATGATGTGGATTCCAAGTGGGATGCCACATCATTCTTACTCAACCCCAAAAGGGAGAAAGTCAATTTCACAATAAATGGAAATGACAAGCAACTTACACACTCAAAATTAACCCATACATTAACAAGGACAAAATTAAAAGCTTGTAAGGAAAGTGCAATAAAAACTTACACATAGTCATTTCAAATTTAATTAAAAAGCCTAAAATTTACTCTTAAACCATAGATATGGTTAGTGGATGATTTTAAAAGGTGTGGGACAAGTCTAACTTGTCTCTAAAGCCTCAAAATGCAGCCCTCAAGGACAAATTCGAGTTCCATTGAGGATGGAGTGTTTTACACTCCAAAATCTGACTTACACAAACATTCACATCACTTACACATCTCTTACATCTACTTACACATTCTTACAACATGAATTAATATCTATGACTTCATTTATTACTTCATTTTGACATAATGATTTATTTATTTAACATATGGTTATACATGACATAAATCCGATTTAATTAATAACCAAGACAACACTTTATTACGTACATTCCACATCCCAATTAAATTTAAATAAAGTTTAACTATATGACTATCACATTTAAATTAAAAATGAACACATTAAAAATAAAAATACATACAACAATAATGAAAAGGAACATATAAATAAAACACATATATCCCATGGTCACAATAATGGAAATCCCCCCATGGGAAATCCTAACATAACACAACACACAAACAATTACAGTTTCCATGGTGACCCCGTTGAGTTCATCCAGAATTTCAATATGGTTAGTCTCCAGTCCCTCGACATTGTTGTGATATTTTAACCTTCAAAATAACAATAACTCCTTCGGCCTCATGGCCATATCAGAACATCCAAAATAATATAAGCAACATATAAATATCAAATCCAAATCACAACAATATTAAGAATTCAAGATTTTCATTTTAAATTCTATTTTGCCACTATATCATCACCTAATGAATCTCTATACTAGAGCTACTCTTAATATCAAATGTCACATGTTTAAAATCAATATCAATAACTTGTCCATATAAAGCGCTTTATCATCATCCATAATGTCTCTAATAATCATCATATATGCTAATTGAATTAAGGTCCATAGTAATCCATGATCCAACATATACACATCATGCTAAGTCAAAACATAATAATGTCCCAAAATGAGATTAACAAGAGCAAGACCAAGATCTAAACAAAGTGTTAAAGGGAAGTGGGCACTACATCATGCCTGCGCCATAACTAGCAAGTACCATTTCCATAAATTCAAAAATCAAATCTCTTTAATGCCATTGAAACCATCACCACCACCTCCCATTTTCCATGTGACTCCTTAGGTCCCCTTTCACCTTACATTAGTTTAGGTTAGATAAACATTAGTTTAGGATATGACCTTAGGCTAATTAATAGCTTTTTACCTTAGATCATTAAACATTTCCTTAGGTAAGTTTGCCATCATAGGATAAGCCATACCCCATAGTAGTTTAGTATTAGGTAATAGGTTAGGGATTGACCTCTCATTACCTTAGGTTATTTCCAAATCCCACACTTGTAAAACATACAACTTAGATTAGGATGCAACAGATTAGTGTAGACATAGATCTAAGGTAGGTCCAGTTTACCTTAGGTTAGAATCTAGTTAGGACAAATCTTAAAGATCTAGGATTAAGGATTTACCTTAATAGTCTTGAAGTATTTTTCCTTCTTACACCAACCAACATCATAAGAAATTAACTAGAGGATCCAATTTTGTATTTCATAGAAAATGTAAAACAAAGACCTCAAAAGAAGGGTCCAAAAATTATAAACATACAAAGACTCATTTCTCTTAATACCTTCCATTTCGAATGTCGACTTAACAAACTGAATAGGTAAGAAACTAAAGCATACCTTGGATCAATGGAATTGATCCAAGGTTTTTTTGTTATTAAAAAATAAGTATGCAAATAGAAATTCCAGTTCACAACTTTTACAGAGCCCAAGGAAGGATAATTTTACTTCCAAGAAACAACAACATAGAAAAATGAATCCATGAACGAAAATAATTTATCCCTTTGCAAGCATGATTCCCAACAGTCAAAATAATACACCTTCTTAGGAAAAATCACATATCAATGCTTGCGGTGTTATCATGAGAAAGCTATCAATTTGTTAAAGATGTTACAACAAAGATGCATGCCATTTCTCACAACTTCAAAAAGAGGTCCTAGCAAAGTAACCAAGATGTACTCATTTTTATTCCTTTCAAAGAAAAAGTAAATCCTATGTGTGGCAACCTATCACCCAATGGGTGTTGGGTGCTCACCGAGACATACACAGTGTCGAGCCCTCCTTTATGTGAGTTGTGTGAGAATGCATTATTTACGACATAAACTTAAGTGAAGAGAACGAAAACGAACCATACATTTATCATAACAAGCTTCTAGACAATTGTATTCATTTAGATAAGAAAATCATTATAGAACATAGATCTGAATCATAATAGAAAGGGAATGTATAGGGGTTTACACCCACTCATATGAAATACATATAAATCTAGTCCATGCAGATATAAGTAAAAACTAGAACCACATATATCCATATTAAATACATTTGTTTATCACATTACATTCATTAAGGCTATCACAGATCCATATAATAGTGCAGACAAATGTCATGCATCAGAACCAGACTTAATCCACTCATAGTAAAAATAAAAATATTCAAATCCATCCCCTTGATACATCATATTCCTACATATTCTCTAAACCCAATCCATAGAACTCCCACATTATTTCTGCGTAGCTTCACCCCTTTTCTATTCTCTTTAGGTATATCTCTCTTTCTTCTACTGAGCACTTGTATATATAGCCTTAGAAAGCACCACCATGCATTTATGAAGTTGTAGATCAGTTTCCAAGTGTCTAATTGGTCCTCCATGGGAGCATGCTCCTTCAGACTCGATCTCTCCATTCTTTTTCATGATGACCTTCTTGAATCTTTTAGCGCAAGGTATATTCGTTTTATGGGCACCAAGTTACCAAGTTGGCACCTTATACACTCTACATGTGTAGTTGGGTTATGATTTCCTCATGTTCTACCTAATATGCCAAATATGGATAAGTCCCAAAACCTTTTCTCTACCTTGCGCGTGCATGCCACTAGTTCTACTAAACCCTCCTAAAACCTTTTCCTACATGTTTTCTCCTTACATACCCTTCTTCAAATATGCCTTGTACACCCACACAATTTTTTATACTTAGCCAATATTTTATGATCCCAACATGTGCTATCTCCCAAAGTGATGTGCTTCATTATCTCGCATTGCTTCATTAATCGGAGGCTTAGTAAAAAAATAATCAAAAGTTTTTATCATACCTAAAGTCATTTGTTGCCAATTTTTGTTTCTATTTTTAGTTCAATATGGACACACCATGCATGTGCACATCCATGCAATTTGGAGTAGAAATTACGTACCTAGAGTGATGTAGGTAATGCCTCCTTTCCCTGCGACCAATATCTATCACACTCCTAGACGTGATGAGAGGAAAAATACTTCTCATGAAATTGGCATGTTTGTATAGGTACATTGCTCTAAATTAACCTCTTGGAGAAAGAAATTATCTCTACTATTCACTCCAAAATTCCATCTCTATGTGTTTCCCACCAGCCCACCATTGTCTTGTGAAAATTATAGACCAACATATTTCTTCTATCCCCTTCATTATGCAACTAAGTCTCCATGGCATGTAAATATGTGTCAATATTTCTTTCACTAGTATACCTTAGTACCCTATTATATCCCAACATCCTCACCATGCATGGTCTTATCATCCTGGTGACTCATCCTTTCACTTTGTGCCCAACCATTTCATATGTTCCATAGACCCAATTGTCACAAGCAACGCTTATAGTGTCACTTATATACCGCACATATTCCCAAGGAAGTATGACTTATTTCAATGGATGTTCTATATTTTTTGGATTATGCACTGAATGAACATAAATTCTATTAATATCTTATTCATTCAAGGGCACAACATAGGGCTCCGCCATCATATTTATCAGGGGTATAATAACACACTCTTCATGATTCTCAAAGCTAATGTACCTTTTATTAAAGCACAAATTTTCCTTCTTCACATAACACCAGTCCACCCAAGTAATGCTAGGAAGTTTTTGCTTCAACAAGCTCTAATACCTATAAATCCCAAAGAACTTGGATCCTGAATTGTAATAGTCACATCCTTTAGTAACCCAATCGACATGGCCCTAGTCTTATTCGACATATACAACACATTCATCAATAGTCGTAAGGTTGGTCTAACCATTTGACTCCAAATATCTAGAGTCATTACATTCACTTCCATTCCAATATCAGTAATATTATTGCATAATAGTCACCCATTGATTATCACCCATTGATTACTACTTCAAGTGTGATTTCCATATCAAATTCATGATTTTGAGGTGGTATATTTGCGTGAATTATTTTTCTTTCACGTTTAGACCCAACGTGTAGTACCTTTTCTCATAGTTATTCCCCTAGCAGAGGAATGATATTCTCCTGGTGAAACATCCTAGAAACCTCTTTCAAGTCATCAAAATACTTCAATGAGAGTTCAAATTTCCTTGATGATCCCTATCACACAATTGTTCCTTTAAACATTTTATCTCTCCCTACAATTCCCTGATAACTTCGATGGCATCCTAATAAACTTTCTTCTAGTGCATAACATATGGATACTTAGCATGTATCACATCTTCCCTCAAAATGAATGTCTTAGTCTTTGGAGGCTCACGTGTGTAAGTAGCCTCAACACGTGTGGTAACATTTACTGATCTATAATTTTAGATCGGGGTATTATTTGGCATCCACTGATCATCAACATCACGTTGCACCTTAATAATTCTTGCACCCTTTTCCTGCTTCTTATTCTTACTCATGTGCTCATAAAAATTTGGGCATTCTTCTAAATTATGTGGCTTTCCACACCATGAGAAAGTAATGTTATGAGGGAACTAATGTTAATAATGATCAGGAGATCCACAAGTATAACATATTCCTCGTGGGAATCTACCTCTATCACCACCGTGACCTCGACCTCTATATCCACCTTTGAAACCACCATTCATGTTATTTCCATTTTTGTGCCCTTCATGGTTATAGCCTTCATTCTCCTTAGATCCACTAGCCACATTCATCTGCCACATTCTTGTCTCAATGGATTCATGAATGTGACAAATAAAATTACATTCACCAATGTCATGAGTGTGGGATTTGTAAATCTTACAATACATAGACACTTTCTTTGTAAGCATGCACTATGTAATAGAGGGAAATATCAAACATCATGATTTAGGTGATAAACATCACAATCAAATAATAGTGTGCATACCGACCTACATATGTAGTTATCTTTAGTATGTGCCTCTACTTCACAATCTATGCACTAGATTCCACTCCGTGTCTCGTGACCTAAATTAGCGTAAAGCTTCTCCACTTATTTTTCATAGATTTAATATGTTCCTACAAAAATGGGCTGACCCCAAAGATATCAATGCTTCCAATAACCTCAAAGCACGCAAAGTTTCTTTCAAATCCTTTCATGGATCCACATATTTCTTATGAGATAACACCCTTATGAAAGGAGTTAACAATCCACCAAAAAACCATTGTGCATGTTGACTGGGATGTATGTCATAAGACAAATTTGACAATAAAGGTTTAAAGTGTGCATAATATTCCCTTACACTCGAGAAAATCCTTTCTTAATTTCCTTAAGTGCATTGATACTCTTCTACTCAAACTCATGAATATAAAACTTAGCTAGAAATGCAGAGCATAAAACATCATAATCCACCACAGTCTAGTGTGGATCATAATTTCAGTATTAGATAGCTCGTGCACTTGAAAATTAGTACTAAATTAACTTGATTTTCTTTGATTTTGTAATTCCTTTAGCGTGCCATAGGAGCTCACATTTGTGCCCATGCTCTATTGTATATTCAATTCCTCTATATTCTAGTAAATAGAGAGACATCTCATATTACACTTCATGGCATTTATGTAGGGGTTGTTGGGGATGTGGGCCTTATCCACCGATCTAGATCCGAACCCTCACTAGTATTTCCTCCACCTCTAGAACTTCTTGAACCTCCTTATCCCGATCCCCCGATCTACCTAATCCTCCTATAGAAGGAACTAGACAAGTGGATGTACTTCCTTGCATCCAAACTATAGTGCTAAACTAAATTACCATAGTCTATAAAGTTGTATTAATTCTAAGTGTATTTCCAATATTCTACATGCCCACACTCTATCCTAATTATATGCCGTAAAATAATCCTCCAATCACACCCCAAATAGCAATGTTGATTGTGTTGACATGGACACACTAGTAAATTTGTGTCTTGAATTCAACATAAACCAATATCTACTTGTCTCTTCCTATTTACTAACACTAGTCTTCTTCTCAATGTCTAATTCTAGAACTTGAACACCATGTGCAAGGGCTAGGTGACTAGGTGGAATAAGATGCTCACATGCAATCCTTAATCTTTCCTCCTATAATGTGCTCTCATCCGAATCCAAAGGGGATTATCTATTGCACTTTCCCAATGTTGATAGAACCGGATGTTATAGATATTTGTCTTCCATGAGATCTCAAAATCCTCGGTGACCCATTTCTCTCCTAAAATGTAGGGAATCCTCAACCTCCCTCTATTTCAAAATTTCCCTCTCTCACCCTTCATTATATTTGAACCTTCTTACCTAGATTTCTATTTCTTTTGCTAGGTCTGCCATCTTCACCACACTTGATCCTACCCCTATATGCGGTGGTAGTTTATCTATCTATTGAGAGGAACTTTAAATCCAACTCTATCATCAAGATCTTGTTTGATAAAGATATAGTGCGTAAATAAGATCCTCTGGGTTCACACAATAATAGGAACTCGATTCTTTAGAACACGAGATATGTTGAAATAACTTAATCCAAAATGTAACTATGTAATACTCTAGCCTAATAATTATTTATAGTTCTTTTCCACTCCACATCAACATAAACAAGAGTCTGCTAATATTTCTGTGTTAAAATATTTGGCCTATAACTCCAACACTTCCCTATTGTATATGTTGATAGCCACTCGTATAATTCTACTAGAAATATGTAAAACAAATTCTAATAGAGCACGGCATAAAGGTTTTCCTCCACCCATATGTGTGCATTGAAATCGGGTCTCGTGTTATATCTCCATGCAAATTTGTCTTTTATTCTTCTACCCAACTTTCAATGCTCTCCATCATCAACCGATATGCCTTCTGCTAGTAACATCTTGAAAAAAACTTGAAAAGAGGTCCCGACAATGGAACCAAAATGTAGTTTTTCATTTCCACTCAATTTCCTAGGCATGTTAGTACTTCAGCTTAGACATATTTGAATGCTCACTCGAAGCACACAAAGCCTACCAGGTCCCTCCTTTATGTTGTCTTATCAAGATGTTAGCATGCATGTTCATGATTACCATTACCAAGCATAAATTAATATGTAGACTGTTACAAATATCATAAGGAAACATAATAGATCAAACCATTAATAAGATCAACTACATGAGGTGATCACATACTCAAGTACATTCATTACTAGAATCCAATCATGATTATCCATTCAATAACCAAAAGGATTACATAATAGAAACTTAATACATGAAAATAATCATCTAAGAGTCATGCACGCATAACCTCAAAGCAATATAAATCTATTACATCAGGGGTTCATACATGGTCATCATCTCCAAATAAATAAAAACATGCATATATAGAGGTGGGGACTTTCCCTTCACCATCCATGTATCTCAAAATAGAATGCATGCTCAAAATATCCATGCATACATCAATAAACAAGTGCATGCTTTTCCATCGATCATAATAATATATTAATCTATAAATAAAATATACTTGTAATCCTATTATTAGATCAATCCTTGCATGACCTTTGATATTCTCTTAAGTCCCAAAAGAACTCTTACTTAGTGTGAAGTCTTCTTTCTTTTACCTTTACTTGCCTCGCACTCCAACCAATTTTCCTATTTTTATCCCGTATCATAAAAAAGGATATGTCCTATTACATGTAGTTCTTGGGCGATCCTTTCACACACCAATTTTCTAAACCTTTTGTATGTTCATACACCCCACATACACATGCCCACCTTCCGTGTGCACTTATGATATTTATTCAATTTTATCAACCCAACAAAATCTCATACAACTTACTCATCACCATGTTTTTATGTATGAGAAAATTTTATTTAGATCATAAAAGTGTATTTATGTGTTTATTTTTTTGTTGGTCTACAATGTGATCTTATTGGTGCCTTTTTCCTTGTGGTTTTTCCTTTGAAAACTATTCATGTTGTGTTGTCGAGTCTTTGTCGAATCCCCTACGCACTTACTCCTCACAAAGATTATATTTTTATCTATCCTTTTTCATTTTCTCTCCTATGCCACTACATTTTCCTCATTTTCATGGTTCTCTCTCTTTTCCCATACCTTGTTTCTAGTCGGTGGGGACTTTCCCTTCGTCGCCCATGCATCTCAAAATAGATAGCATGCTCAAAATAGCCATGCATACATCAATCAACAAGTTTATTCTTTTCCATCAATCATAATAATATATTAATCTATAAATAAAATATACTTGTAATCCTATTATTAGATCAATCCTTGCATGACCTTTGATATTCTCTTAAGTCCCAAAACAACTCTTACTTAGTCGTGAAGTCTTCTTTCTTTTACCTTTACTTGGCTCGCACTCCAACCAATTTTCCTATTTTTATCCCGTATCATAAAAAAAGGATATGTCCTATTACATGTATTTCTTGGGTGCGATCCTTTCACGTAGAAATTTTCTAAACCTTGTGTACGTTCATACACCCCACATACACACGCCCACCTTCCTTGTGCACTTATGATATTTATTCAATTTTATCAACCCAACAAAATCTCGTACAACTTACTCATCACCATGTTTTTTATGTATGAGAAAATTTTATTTAGATCATATAAGTGTATTTATGTGTTTATTTTTGTTGGTCTACAACGTGATCTTATTGGTGCCTTTTTCCTTGTGGTTTTTCCCTTTGAAAACTAGTCATGTTGTGTTGTCGACTCTCTGTCGAATCCCCTACGCCACTTACTCCTCACAAAGATTATATTTTTATCTATCCTTTTTCATTTTCTCTCCTATTCCACTACATTTTTCCTCATTTTCATGGTTCTCTCTTTGTTTCCCATACCTTGTTTCTAGTCATTTTTACATGGATTTTACCACTTTTATCCAATACAATGACAATTTTTGTGCCACTCAAAAATAAATATCTTCCCACAAAAATGACTCCCCTTCCGTTGTCGGTAATTTTTTCCTCTAGCCTTTTTTTTGTCAAGTTTTGTGTCTCTTACTCCAACCTTCCCATCTATTATATGTTAGTGTTATCACCAAAAACACACCCTCTAATTTTTCATCTTTTTAGTTACGAGAAAATAGTGTTTCTTGGTAACATGGGATTGTCTCTCAAGTTGTAAGACTTAATACTCAAGAAAAACCTCTAGAGAATGATGGTTTCTCTAACTAAACCTAATATTAAACTATTGTAGACACCAAAATTTGGTTTTTATACCCTTTATTTCCCATGTGCACATTTTTCACCATAGTCCTAGCTAGACCCCCTTAATTTGATTCATTTATTTAAATGACAATCTAATATCCCATCATCTTTAATCCTTAATTAATTATTGTTAATTAACCTAAATTAGTTAATTACCCCTAATTGGATTTCATCTCTCCTAATTATCTAACTACCTCTAATTGGATTTCTTTGGGATGTTTTTATCCCTAACCACATAAATCCACATCCCTACACTTTTATATCTTTTATCTAACCCTTCTTTATCTCTAATCCACCCATGACACTTCCCTAATCAACCCTTACCCACTTATCTGATTTACAACACTTATCCTAATCTCTAAAAGCCCCATATCTTGAGTAAATCAGTGATTTTACCATCCAATGAATGGTTCCCCGCAATTGGAGGTGAACTAGCTAGGTCGCAATGATTGACCCTATAAGACTGATATCACCCCTTAAACAATGAGGCACAACTCAATCTTTCTTTCACTATGCAAAATTATCTTCACATTTGAGAATCCTTGTAACTTTGTTAACCCTTTTAGAGTCAATTGGAGCTTGTTTCACATAAATTTAGAGACTTTGGGAGGTTTAAATTTATGTTGTGCTTTTCTATGCTATCATATGTGATTTCCATTATTATCTTATAGAATCTAACTTCTTGTAGGTCTAGCTACTACCGTAATTTCATCTTCACCTATTATTCCATTGGTTTTTCTTGCATGCTTCTTATTTATCTCATCCATCTCGTAGATTTTATTTTACACTATCAAGGTCTCCATCACTCCACCCAAGTCATCAAACAATCCCTATTTCATCATACTTCCATTTCCATATCCTTTCCAAGTGTCTTCTTCAACTATGTTTATGTTCCAGTTTCCAGATCTACCATCATGTTACCTTGTTATTCCAAATATGTCTTGTCTACACTCCAGTCACCATCAACCCGAGTCTTGTTTGCACCCAATCTACCCTAATCTCTATTTTCTTACATCTCCTTTGCTTTTCTGTCTCATATCTTCTTCTACAATTTTTTTCCAGCCTTCCCAAAGCTTCGTGATCACGCTTTGCATTTAAATTCTTACAGATATATACCATCATCTTGTTTTCCACCTTCGTCTACTCAAGTCTTCTTTAACCTACCCCTGTCCAACCTAGGTCACCATCAACCCAGTTAGGTAAGTTTGTTTAAAATTAATTTGAATTAAATCAATGCTTTCCATCCATTTATATCATTTTCATATTCTATCTTATATCACTTTCTTCGCATGATATTCAACCATCTATCATTTATTTCATTACATTTTATCAAATGGGGGTGAATATCAATGAAAACAGGTAACACTTCTTGGGACCATCTTTGTTGGGAAACTTCCACACATATCCTCTTATCCATTTTCATCTTAGCTCTTCTTGTCTTGGAGGTTTATCAAGTTTGTGGTGATACCATTCAATTTACGCCCGTCCATTTGCATCCATCACATTTTTTGAGTTCCCTTAAACCATCACATTTTGGAGTTGTTTAATTTTTTTATTACTAATTCATTTACTTGAAAAGGAAATAAAAATTAGATTAACATTCTGCATGCCTAGTAGGACCACCCTTTTAGGTGAGTCTCTTACATATTATTTCATTTTTCTATTTCCCACTAACATTATCATAGAGGCTTTTTTTTTTACTTATTCGTGTTAGCTTCTTGGATTTATCTTCATTTGCATAAAAATATCAGATAAAAAGGAAAATATTTCTTCGTATTTTTATTTTTGTCATATTTTTTCCTTTTTGCATTGCATTATACCTTTCTTGTGTGTTTATCCTCATTAAAATTTCACATTTGTATTTGGCTTAAAACAAATCTTATGCATCCTTTCTTTTTCATCTAGCTTAAGTAGGGATTAATTAGTTGCATCTCACACTCTATCACACATAACCAAATTCACACATTAATCTACATCTATAGACATTTTCCTACTAGGTGGACTGATTTGGATTTCATCACCAAATAGGAAGCCGCCGTGGTGTTATGGTAGTGTTAGAAATCCGAACATACTCGGGCCTCATGTACCTTTAGATATATCAAGGATCCTAAGCCATAACTATCCGAAACCAACTCTAGATTGCCACTTCTTAGGTACCTTTATTATCTACCCCACTTTTTATTTATCACACTTTCTTAATAAAACAAAAATTTATCATGCTTGACTTGTTTGATAGAGTTAGTATAAGATGTTTTCATGTGCATAGTTACTCATTTGATAGTCGAGAAAATGGAACAATTTTTCTCTTGAAATACTTCTCTCATCTCATCTCAAAAACATCTACCATTATAAATGCCTCATCATTTCCCTTGGTTACTTCCTTTGTGGGCACCCAACCTCTCATCAATGTTTCTCACCAAGGACCTCTTGTTCAAAATACTACCATAGGTGAGACTAATTATTTCTTATATCATCATCTCATCCCATCTAGACCACCCACACCACCATCTCCTCCTCCTTCAAGGAATTTTGGGCCTCCTTCTAGCCCCATATATGACTTCATATTTTGTATATCTCCCACAATATCTCAATCCTACCCATCCACTCAATCAATGAGTCATATTCCACCCCCATCACCCTATATCAACACTATCCCTACTCCATCCAATATTATCACTAACATACCTATTCAACCATCACAATCTATTAACATCCACATTCCTACTTCTCATATACCTCAACAATCAAGTATTCCCATCCAATCCCAACCATCTTATTATGTATCTACTTTCAAGCATCATACATTCCCCCAATCAATGTAATCTCCACCTCTTAACATCTTAAAACAAACCTTCCTAATTCGCCACCCAAAATCAATTTTCATCTTCCACACATTATAAACTTAATCATCATGCAATTCATATTATACATCAAATATCTTCATCTTCACCTATCTCATCCACTTTGTCATCTAATTCCACCCTAGACACTATGAATCCAATATCTTCTCCTCCGCATCTAAATCAATCATCTCCATAGATATCACACTTGTCACATTAACCGCCACCACTTGTCCTATATCTACATCCATTCTTACCTTTACCACATCCACCTTGACCACATCTATTATAACCCAACCTGTCATATCTAACCCCTTATCCTTATAAAACACACCAATCATTACATTATATATATCCCAAAACATCCCAATTGTACCCATCTCTCCATCAATCCCAACTACTCCTATATCTACCACATCAACAAAGTCACTTATGACTACCTTGACATCTTCATCAAACATTCCTATATCCTTTCCTATGGCCACATCACCTATTTTACCCCAATCCTCTACACCTAATCCTCCAACATAAACTATTTCCACATCTATACCAACTACCAAACCAATGGCATATTCTCGATTTGAAACATATCAATGACACCCCTTGAAATGTTTATGAAACAAGCACCCCATCAAAGAAAAATGTAAAGGAAATTCGTGCCTCCTCACAATAACACCACCCATTCCTACAGCTACACCACCCCCATCTCACATATAATTCATCAATCGCATCATTAAAACACCTCTTTATCCATCAATATCCACATATAAATCCACCATAGATTCTACACCATCATTTTCTCCACCACTTATTACATCTATCCTATCGGATTTGATCAAACCTACTAATTCACCCACATCTATTCTACCCTTACATATTATGTAATCCTTATAATAATTCCCAGTTCCTCTTTTCGTGCATCTACCCTCAACCTACTACATCAAATATTGTGACCACACCTACACCATCTTTTCCCCACGTCACTCTCATCATTTGAAGAATTTTGAAAGCACTTCAACTTGTAGCAACTTTAGGTGATCCTCTCATCTCATCTACACAATCAAACACTCCTACATCAAACCAATCTTCACCTTGCTTAGATTCCATCAAACACAAACTACTCCCTATACATGTATTAACCAAAACCCAACCTTCAAACCCTACATTTGATATTGTTATCACCTATCCCAAGGGTGCTTCCTCAAAAACAAAATATAGAACCCTTGACACATATCGTTAACATTCTCTTTCATGTCCTCACAAGAAAATTGACATCTCCCCACCTAAGATCAAACAATCCAATGCCACATCATCTATCTTAGGACCACATCCATCTCTTCTAGGACTAGCCCCTTCATCAAAAACACTTCAACCAACCAATCAAAAAAAGAAAAAACCATCCAAAATTTCTTCTTCTAGAACATTGATCATCACCAAAACTGAATCCAAGACATCAAGACCTCGAAATACTCAAACTCCACTCTTGACATCCAAATCATCTCAAGAATCCACTTCTTCTTCTAAGACCAATAATTATCACAAAGACAAGACACCTTTTAATACCTTGGTTGAATCATATGTGGATGTCCTCCAATACTTGTTTCAGATTTTCATGATCGCGCTTTTTCTTATTAAGGCTTTCGATCCAAAAATTAAAAATCCATTTTGGTTTGAATCGAATCATATATACACTTATCACTATACCCTAGGTCATGACACCAAGAATTATAAGGATGCTTGAGACCATTATCCATTATTTTATTGATAGAGATAGCCTTCTCAAGGATTATACTTATCCATCCACCATTTTATCCACAACCAATCCAAATCTTATTTCTACATCTCCATCCATCAAATTTTCTAAGTCTCCTCCTTCATCCACATCCTCCATTGTCATATCTCCCCCTCACATCATTCCTCCTAAAGAGGGTCGTCCCTTTTCATTGAAACAATTTACCTTTCCAAAACACCCTATGATCCCCAATCATCCATCCAATCTAAATTCAAGGTTATCATCAACATTCCTTCTTATAACCCCATCCAATCTCCTTCGACATCCATCACTGGGGAGAATCCTCCCCTTTTATTGATCCTTTCACATCCTCTTCCTCATCCACATATCTTATCCACATAAATTCATCCCCTTATCCATCAAATAGCTCCCTTGATGTTGGGGGACTTCATTCTAGGATCATCTTGCTTTAAGGACTACTTTTTTCATCCTTGACATTGTCTTATCTTATCCAACCCATCCCATCCAATCTTATCTAGTTTAGTCTATCTAACCTATCTATCCAACATATTTTCATCCTAAGACCACCTATTTGGCCATATATGTGCTTCCCTAGTGGTACCATGGTTTCATCAAAATTCCACCTTTGTGCCTCTCTTAGGGGTACCATATCTTCATCCCAAGCCCACTTTTGTGGCACTTTTCTCATCTCCAAATACACATATTTATCACTTCCTAATTTATGAGGTGTTGTGCATATTTAATGATCTTTATCCAACTCATCTCATTGAATCTTATTTAAACTTATCTAATCCAAAGTCCACTTTTGTGGCCATATTTTTCATGCTAAGTCCACCTTTTGGCCATATTTTTGCCTCTTTTTGGGAACCATTTTCTCATCCTCAGTCCACTCTTGTGGCCATATCTTTGTATCATTAGAAACATATATTTTCCTCCCTTCCTCAAGGTAGTGCATAGATTTTATCTTTTCACATCTATCCTATCGCGAATTTCATGTCGCTGACCTTGTCCTTAAATAAGAACGTTATTACTCTAGAAAGGAGCCAACTTGGAAAATTTTCCCCTAACTAGATTGGACCATAAATTATCACATGTAATAATTGGTCAGGATCCTATCATTTTTCCTCTTGTGATGGGAAACTAGAAGTGGAACGGCTTAACATATTGCACTTGCACCATTCTATTGTTAGCATGTCTACCAAAGAGTACTTACTCATATTCTTAGATTTTTCCTCCATCATTATCATCTTCCATCTATTGTTTTATTGATTTTTAACTATGTGATCTACCAATACTTCTCTTGGCATGGCCTTATATATGGGCAACCAAAGTGTTTTCTATAGAATTTTCCTTTTGGATAGGTTTACCCTTCTCAATAAGAACTCTATTATCATTACATTCATCACCCTCTTATCTATCCATTGGAATCACGCTAAAGTTCAATGGGGTATCTTTTATTTTCCTTCTTCCCTCCTAAGTGGTCTACTTAGCTATTCCCAAATCTTCCCCATGTTAAAATAAAATTCATGGATGTTTCTATCAAAAATCAAATTTATTAAAAATAGACTCGATCCTCAAAGGACAAATGTTCATGTCTAAAAAAACAATAACATAATAATAATTACTAAGTTAAATCAAGTAAATAGATCGATCCCTTAAAGGACAACTAACATGTGTATCACTCTTGCCATATATATCACATATGTATAAAGTAAACCATGCCCTCAAAGGATGAATACTCTTTTATATCATGACATCAAAGGCTCCCTGCATTGATCATCCTTCCATTTTCTCATCATCCTAAGAAAGCTTCCCACATTGATAATTTTTCTCTTTCCCCTTCCCAGAGCTCGGGGCATAGATTTAGGGAACACAACTTATGGAGAACCCTCTTCCTACATATAAGTTACATCAAAAATCACTTTTTCATGTTGACATCAAGTTTATAATTTCATTCCATTTATGTTTCTTTTATGAACATTAGTATAACTAACTATCGTTGGTTATATGCTAACATCTATTTTAGTCACATGTTCCTTGCATTACCTAGATCCCCCTCTTATTTACCTCCCATGCAATTGGAGGCATATTTTCCTCACTGTTCCTTGATATGATGTAGCATCATTTATACCCATGGGTTTCCATAATTGAGTTTCATTTTATTCTAAACTTTTCCACATCTATATTTTATATCTCCTTTTTTTAGAAAGTACATCTTCCTTTATGTAAATAACCTTAATACTATCCATCTATGATATCACATCAACATCCCTAACCTTATCAATACCCATGATTCATCATATATATTTTCAAACATCCTACATTATATATTAAACCATCCAAACATGCATATATATTCATCATCATCAATATAAAAGATATTATTATCATAATCATCATTCAATATCATCATCAAATAAAACTTATCATCCTATAATTTTACCATCATCATCAAATATAAGTAAAACATGAAATTACATCATCATGAATCAAATAATCAACATCACACAATATACACATGTTAAATCAAAACAAAATCATGTATTATATATATATATATATATATATCACCAAAATAAAGTGTATAAATACATCATCGACCTCTAAGGGTCCTCTCTTAAAGAAGAGATATCAGTAAAACCAATAAAGTTCACCTTAGAAATCCAAAACTCTTTCCCTTGTGAGGAAATTTCCTCTTTGTGTCTATAAGCCTAGTCACCTCCGCCCTTTCCCTCTCCTTCATGTGACTGAGCCACACTCACTATGCTCCTAGATGGCCTAGGTCTAGTTATTTCTTGCCTCTGTAGATGCTCCCAATATTGTTGTATTTTTGGTAGCTTTGTGCTCACGATTCCATAATAATACTTAGCACTTTATGGATAAGGATGTTTATTGATCCATAGAAATCATGCCATGAGGTGTAATCTCTCCTCCTCCTGTGATGTTGTCTGTCCACAACCAATAGCATTGACAGCTAGGATCATCACAAGATATCTTAAATGGGTCATGTAAGCCTCCCTCACCTTACGATGCCGGTCCATATAATGCGTGAATCTATCCCTCCCCTATGTAACTACGTCCCTTTACAAGATCACAAAGTGTCTCTCTCAACCTACATCTATTATAGCTCCACATGTAATTGTGCCATCTCTATGGACTCTCCTCTATCTCCCTCTTCACCACCTTTTGTAGATGCCTCTACATCCATTTCATCCTCATCTCTTCTCTCCCCCATAACTCAAGCTACCCAAGATATGGTCATCCAATCAATGAATAAAACTCCAACTCCTACATCATCATAATCACCCCAAGTCGTTACTACCTCCTCCAATGGCTCTACTATCTCAGAACTAAAAACTACCTATGAATCTCCTCTCTCCTATATGTGATAGGATCCCTAGGAACATTCTAAAAGACACCAAACTATCATTGTACTCTATTAAACCAAATAACCTTGATCATCTCTAGCCACCTACCTTGCATCCACCTCATCCTCCACATACCAACAAAATCTATATATTTCCCATGCCATGCAGGAAAAAATTGATGTAACCACCATCTAATCTGATCAACATTAAGCTCTATAAACCTATGTACATACCAATCCACACCCCTCTCTCCTCTCTCTCTCATGATCCCGATCGGCTCTCCATCTCAAAAACTACACCGCAAGCACTATGTGGTCTCCATTGACCCATATTATACCTTATGGTTGAATAAGTACAATATGTTTGTGGGCATAGTAATGTATCGGAAGCCTACATCCAATCCTAATCTCCTCCCTACTATCTACATGGCTATATCATGGTACACATGTGCTAGAAAAGTAGTGTAAAATGAACACATCATCTGATGTTCAATAATATCTACTATAACACCTACTAAAGCCCATGGAAACTTGGATCCTCTCAAGTAAAGAAATTCATAACAAGAAATCAACATCATGACTAGATAAATCAATCACCTCTATGGTACCCCAACCTTGTACCTCAGCTTATATGAAAAATCCCTGAAGATAATTTGATATGGAGCACATCGGCTCCAAAAAGCAATGTCAATACTACAAGTATGCTATCATCTCTGTAATGGGGACAATATGCTCCCCCCCTGTATAGGTAATCTAAGGATGTGATATACATCCTCCAGGGTGATAGTCATCTCACCCATCCTGAACCAAAATGTGCTTTTGTCTATCTATCCCATCTCTCAACCAAAGTTATCATCAACCCTATGTCCCATGGGATCCACTAATAGTGTCTAAATCTTCCTAACCCCATGGTGCCAAGTGATCCCACTCATGTCGGTCACATCTCCTCTCATCTACTCATATAAATCTGGGATTCAATCTCTTCAATACAAGGTCTTTCTAGCATGCAATCATCCAAACAACATGTAAACATTAATTTTTCCATCATCATCTCATCTATCTATCAAAAATGTCCAATCTAGCCCTGGTTGATGCTGACCCAACTTGGGTTGAAGTATGTAGGGGTCGATTGACATGCCTTATGGTTAAGTTGAAGGAGACCCATCCAAGTCATTGCTAATCACCACTGACATCATCAATTTTTCAAATTTTTAATAAATAAATAAATAAAACATAAAATAAATTAAAATAAAAGCGTGGGTTTTGTTACTCACCATCCTACACACCTCTAGTGTTTCTATGTCTGCTTCTCTGGCCTCCATCTCTCAATATTATTTTTTAGCTCTCTACTCTCAATCATCACTTGTAGGCATCAAAATGAGCATTTTCTACCATCTTTTGGACTAATATAACCATTGACACCAAGTCATTGTTGATCCGCTTTGGTTACTGCATCGATCGGCCTTAGTCATTGCCGACTAGCCTTAACAATTTTTGTTTTGGCTTGACCTTCCCCCTTTCTATGTCCCTTGTTAGGGAATCATCTATGTATCCCTATTTTATCTTAAATTCAACCTTTATGGCCATATTTATTCCCCCTTGGGGCATTTTGATTCATCACTTTTTTATATTTTTCCTTTTAGGCCATTTTTGTGCCCTTTGCAGGGGCACCATTACTCCCATCCCCATCCTCTATGGACACATATATTTCAATTGATTCTTCATGTATATAGGATTTTACATTATTTTTGCATTTGATTACACATAGTTTGATGTCTTCCTATGACCCATTGGTCCTCATGGCTCGCATCCATTTGAGAGGTTTCTCATTGGATTCCCTCCATTTCATAGTGATTTTCACCCACTCACTAGTTTGTAGAAAATTTCCATCATCTCCATTGAGATCATCATTTGTTCCCTACCAACGTGATATCAAAATCACTACCATAGGTTATATTATTTTTCAATCCTTCTTACTTGAGGCATCTTTCCTCTCCTCATCATTTTACCCATATTTATTCTCCACCCACCCTTTAACATCTACCTCTTTCAAAATCGCAATTGATTCCCCTTTGTGTTATCGATCCCTTGTTTGAGGGGGAGATTATCATCAATATTTCATTAGTATTCATCCTACTATTTATCTCTATTTTTTTGTCTCATGGCTTGCTAGCACAAACCACTCGACAAAAAAGGGCAAATGTAGACACCAAAATTTGGTTTCACTACCCTTGTTGCTCGAATGCACATTTTATATCATGGTCATAGTGACTTTTTAATTTGATTAATTTATTTAAATTACCATCTATTATCCCATCACCTTTAATCCTTAAATAATTCTTGTTAATGAACATAAATTAGCTAATTACCCCTAATTAGCTTCCATCTCTCCTAATTATCTAATTACCTCTAAATGGAATTATTTGGGATGCTTTTATCCCTAACCACCTAAATCCACATCCATACACTTTTTCTATCTTTTATCTAAGACATATGTATCTCCTATCTACCCATGACACTTCCCTAAAAACCCTTACCCACCTTAATGATTTAAAACATGTATCTAAATCCCTAAAAGCCCCATATTTTGAGTAAATAAGTGATTTTACCATCTAAGGAATGGTTTCCCTCATGATCGGTGGAGACCCATCCGGGTCTCCATCGATCCTATAAGACTAATATCATGTCCTTTCCAAAATGATACATAACCCGATATTTCTTGCACTATGTAAACTTATATTCGAATTTGAGAATCCTTGCATCTCTCGATAACCCTTTTAGAGTCCAATAGATCTTATTTCACATCACTTGTGATAATTTGGGAGGTTTACTTTTATTTCATGCTTGTCTATGCTATCATATGCGATTTCCATTATTATATTGTAGAATATAAATTCTTATAGGTATAGTTCTTTGTCAATTTCATCTTCAACATGTTCTTCCATTCATTTTGCTCACAGGATTTTTATTTATCTCATCCATTTCTCGGCTTTTAGTTTACACTGTTTAGGTCGTCGTTGTTCCACCTAGGTCACCATCGACCCATCCCTCTATCAGCATACTTATTATTTCCATATCCTTCCCTAATGTCTTCTTGTACTATGTTTCTATTCTAGTTTCCAGATCTACCATCCTGCTACCCTATTATCCCAAATTTGTCATGTCTGCACTCTAGTTATCATCGAATCAAATTTTGTTTGCACCTAATCCACCCTAATATCTATTTTCTTACATCTACTTTGCTTGTTTGTCTCATATATTCTTGTATAAATTGTTATCAGCCTTCTCAAGATTTTTGATCACCCTTTACATTCATATTCTTGCAGCAGATCTATACCATCAACCTCGATGTCCACCTTCATCTTAGTCAACCTTCCTTGTACGCCCTTGGTTACGGTCGATCTAGTCAAGTAATTTTTTTAAAGTTGATTTGAATTAAATCAGTGTTTTCCACCCATTTCTATCAGCTTTTAGATTATATCTTGTATCATTTTCTACATGATATCCATATTTATATCATTTATTTCATTATCTTTTATCAAACATGGGATGACATCTCGTGAAAGGAAGGTAACACTTATTAGGACTAGCTTTGTCAAGAAATCCCCACATATATCATCTAATCCATTTTCTTCTTAGTTCTTTTTGTCTTACAGTTCATCAAGTTTACAAGAAGACCATTCACTTTACGACCATCCATTTGCATCCATCACGCATTTGAGGTACCCTAAACCATCTCATTTTTTATTTGTTTAATTTTCTTTAGTACTAATTCATTAACTTGAAAGGAATGAAAAAATTAGATCAATAAATACTCCTAAGAAAGGAATCAAATATCTAATTCTATTCTATTATTCCAAAGGACCAGAGTGAGAAGGAGATGCATAAAATTTAAATCATTATCTAAAGAAAGTGGATAATGCCAAGAATAAAGGGGAAGACACTCTTAAATAAGGGAAAATGGAAGAAAAATGAGGTAGGAGAGGGTTTACATGAGTGCCACAAATCGAAAACAACATTCAAACCACCACTTCCATAGAGCACGCTATATTTAAAGCTTGCAAAGAGATCATAATATGCACAATATACCTGCAAATGAAATGAAAGGAAAGAAATTGCAATAGAAACTTATGCTACGAAAAATTAAGAGCCAAAAACAAGTATTTTATTGCTTCAAATATACACAATCCATTATGTTGAAGGAGAAGAGGTAAGGGTAACAATAAATATGCCCAAATATGAGGATTTTAACTCAAAGGAGAACACTTTTGCAGCACTTGTGTGATGCATTTACATTCCAAGAATTTCCAAACCCTACAAATGAGTCACTTTTTACAATATATACAAAATGAGAGAGAGAGAGAGGGAAAATAAAGGGAAATTCAAATTTATGACTTCACCCACTAACAACATGCATTAATTATCTAGAAACAATCATAGGAACCCTTATAAATCCATTCCTCGGTGACACTTTTCTTGTAGGAGAAGAAATGGGGACCATCCTTCATTAAATATGGTTGTCTAATTATCTGAACCGTGATTTTAAATGTTGGAGATTTTTTCCTCTTTTTCACCAACCTAACCTCACCTAAATTAAGAAATGGACACCATGCTACATTAAATCTGGTAGTGTAGAGGATACTTAGAGATTTCCAAAAATCCAATTTTGTGAAATTTATAGCAACAAGTCAAAAGTTAAGGTCATTATAATTGGGGATTGGGAGGAACACAGATTCTCTAGGTGCTTCCATAGTATGTAATTAACTATTTTATTCTTTGGGGTATGGATAAATCAAGTATGTGGGGAATTTATAGCTTGAAGTAAATTGTTCCACTTGTGCCATTATATTTCACTTTATCCGTAAGGAACTTGAGTTGTTTGTTGGTTGGGTATTCGGAATCGAGATGGAACTTAGGAACTGTTCCATCCCAAAGTTGTTCTCCCAAAAAAATTTCTCTCTATAATACCTTATGCATCGATTTAACTCCCCGCCACACCTTTGTTCGGTAGGGTCGGTATGCCCTATAGATAACCCTTGTCTGTGAGGAACTAGTTCCTCGTGTTCTAACTTCTTCTCGTTTCACCCACACAACACTATTTTCTCAACCTTGAACTCCTTTATTGTGGATCCAAAGCCTTTATAGGGAACTATTGGCCACAAAGAACTATTCGAATTATAATTTGTTCCCCACACCCATTCGACTCCGCAATACACTAAAAATCCATTTTTGGTCCGAAAATGAATGCGGGAAAATGAGAGCCCAAAGGAACTTGTTCCTGAGTTCCGTCTCGCCACTCGAAAATCAGCAATACACTAGAAATGACCCATTTTTCCATTTATCCTTTTTTTTCTATCTTTTGGCCAAGTAGGAAATAGGGGAGCATGCAAAGAAAAGGGGAAGTCTTAAAACACTCAAATTTTACATTTTTATGAGTTTTACCATTTTCCAAGACTAAGTAAACACTGTAAGCTATCAAAATACCTTAAAGGTGGAATTTTGGATAATAGTTATTTTGAAAACCAATAATACTAAAAATTGAACTCAATAATCCGATAAATATATCCCCATAAGTGCAATTATGACATGAAAGACAATAGATAATCTACTATCATATACATAATGAATTGCAATTATAAGTGTGATATTAAAGAGAAGAATATATTTTATATTTTATGTATTCCAAAATCAATAACATAATTCAATAATTTATTAATTCATTTAAGATTATAGTAGTTTTTGTGTGAATGGAAAGATAAGTATTTTCTAGTGCTTACATCAACATGATTAATTTTTAACGTGTGTAAAGTGTTGTTTACAATTTTTTTGAACCAAATGGGGCCATTTATTAATGGAGGGATATAATATACCCCTCAACATCATTTTTTTAATGATTTCAATAAATTTATGAGAGAATATTATTGTTTTTACAATAGAGGATGGTTGTCAATGATTTGTGAGTAGAACAAACTATTTGAGACAATATTTATCACATTACGGAACAAAACAAACATTCATCAAGTTAGATTGAATTTTATAAATGAATTTTATGTTGGCCAATGTGTGTTTTCTTTACCATTAATGACAATCCAATATATATAAAATAGTTTCATGAGGTCATATATGTCTCCATGAGGTGTCATTCATTTTCAAAATGAAGGTTTATTGGTAGTGATAGGATTTGGTGAGTTCTAGGAGGTCTTGGTGCATGGTTGAGTAGGACTAGTAACTGTTTGAGATCCCTTTAGTTGGTTGAAGTTTTTCATGAGGACAAAAATGGTTGGTATGATGTTTCAAAAGTTTTTATGGGTCTTCCTAAGGTCAGCATGGTTAGTACATGAGAAGTCATAGTTGAGTTAGGTCATTCCACACCTATTCCTAACCTTGGATCATGTAGAAAGGTAAGGAGGTATGAGATTTAGAGATGAAAAATTATGTTGGATCATGTTAGAGGTATGGTGAAAATGTAAATAAGGTGTATGATGAGTTTCAGGTTAATACTTAGTGGTTTGGAAGTGTTTTAGGGCCCTTAGGAAGAAAGCAAGTGAGAAAAATCATGTTAGCAACGGTAAGTATTAATGGATGGATTATTTTAGATGTATTTGGGATATATTGTGAGTATGGACATTTAGATGATGTTTTGATGATGATTCATGACAAGTTTCAGGCCATTTTGAATAAGGAATATAGCAAGATATCTTAGTTTTTGTAAAACTAAGTAAGTCACAATGTGTTTTAAGGAAAAAGTGGACCTTTTGATGTTGGTTATGAATTGTATGATTTGTATGGGGACCTGATATATTTGGAATATATTATTAGGTCAGTTAAAAAGGTTTCACAAAAAAAATGAGTGTGGTTTTATCGTCAACTTTTTTATGAACAATCATTAACAAAGTAAAGTGGTTTGAAACCCTAGCTAAGAGTGACTTAGAGAAGAAGATATATACTACACATGTCTTGATTTATTTTCCAAGTTTATGATTTTATGTTGTATAGGAAAATTCCATATTTCCAAAATGGTGTATTTGATCATGTGGTGATATGTGGGCCCCACCTAAAATGGCTTGTTTATGAAGAAGTATGGTTTGGGGAGAAGTTTCCCAAATAAGGTGAAAAATAAATTGACATTGATTTTATCCCTAAAGTATCTCTAGACCTCCATGATAGCTTAAGGATATGTTCAAGGTGAACAAGGTAAAAGTGTTCCCTATTTATGAAGACTAGTTTTTGGGGCAGTTTGGACCAGCTTTTAGTAAAATTGGAATTGCAGGAGATAGAGGAGGATTTAGGACCCCATGAAAGGTTTTTTGTGATCATGGTTATGAGATATTTCCATTTTTATATAAAGCTTCATATTTGGATGTGGTATGTAAAATTTATGAGCTGACCTATGAGGGTCAAGATTGAAGGATGTTTGATCTAGCAAGGTGCTAAGTAGCTACATGAGGTAAGGTGATGTTTCGAGTTATTTTATTTTGGTGAATGTTTTTGAGTTATTATGAATCATTTATAAGGGTTTTCAATGATTTTTTAAAGCTTGGAATTGGTTTTGAGGTTATGGAGCAAGTTCGGATAATTGTCGCTATTGAGTCCTAAAAGGCATAACAAGCAAGTTACTGAGTTTGTCTTGTTTGAATGCCTTACACTTTGATTTTGAAAGAGTTATAATATGTTCTAGAAATTAAATTTAGAGATAGTTCTAGTGGTATATATTTTTTTCTTGGTGAGTTAATTTGATGGATCTTTCACGTTGATTTGTAAAGAATAATGTATGTTAGATTTTAGGACAAGTTTTAGTAGGCTGAAAGAATGAAGTGAATGAAGCATGAGATGAACGAGTTGATGTTTTATATAATACGAGAGATTGTAGAGCGATGAATATTATTCCTATTTAATCAAATTTGAGGTATTTAAATTCACATAAAAGTGTAAACTATTTTATTTTCCAAAATAGGATTCTCGGTAGCATGATTTGGTGAAGAGGAAATTTTTTGTGGTTCGAACACATGGATGTTAAATGTACTATAACATGCAAAATTTTGATTAATAGGATCTAATGATTCCATAGAGTGGTTATATTCCATAGTTGAGTTGATATTGGGTTGTCTTGCGGCCCAAAGGTGAAGACAAGGTGCTTCAAACAACTGTTTGGTGAAGGATATGATCATTTTAGCCCATGTTATGAAATATTTTATTGGTCAAAGTAAAATTGAGACCATGGATGATGTTTAAATTTCATATTTTACATGTCTCATTGAATTTTATATCAAGTGACTAATCATAGTTTTGGTGTTAGTGGATTCTACTCATCCTAGTGATGAGATTTTGAGGCTTTTTTGTGCTTAATTGATGGTTTTGGGCATGGTTGACATATATGGGTCATATGTGAATTTTTTAATGATTAATTTTTTATTTTTATTTTTAAAAAAATTATTTAAAAATGAAGAAAACCTACTTGGTTTGAATTTAAATCATGATACACATATAAAAGGGAAGCTTTAAGTCCATTTGTAGGCTAGTCTTATGAGACAGAAAATTGTGATTGGCCTAAAAGTTTGAAGGAGATTCTAATGCCTGATTTCAGAGTTGATTATGTGTGTTAAAGGATGAATATTTATTTATGGAATGTAAGAAATGATTTAGAGTCAAGAAAAGTCTAAGAATAATAATATAGAGTGAGTTAAAGGAATGAGGGGTTAAAGGAAGTTTGTGATCCAATTAGATATCTCCATCGCTTTTGCAAAAATAAATTCACATATCATCATCATTAGGTAGTTGAGTTAGTTCTTAGTCATATTGGGGGGTTGTATCCTCCTTGTGGAGTGGGTTCTTCACTAAATTAGGAATTAGTGCTCTACTAAACTTGGGGTTGGTGATCCTTATGGGGTTGTTGCCTCACTAAATTATGAACATGGAAATATAATGTTTGTCTTCTAGTGTATTTTCTTCCCCATAAGGGTTTCCCACTTAAATATCATGTCTATGATCTCTCTCTTAGGTGTTATAGTTATTTGAATGTATTGTGCATAGTTAATAAGAAATGGTTCAATGTATACTAATGGATGAATGATAATGGTTGCTGAAATTAATGGTGATTGAATTGAAACATTTATAGGATTATTTAACCCCTATAACTCCATTTTTTTGCAGTAATTGGGATCAAATGAGGTCCTTGAAAAGTAATTTTAATCTTTTGATGAAGATTATCTTGAATCACAAAGCCATAGGTAAACCATGAGATGTTGAAGAAGACCTTAGAAAGAGGAATGAAGTATATCATCACTCGATTGATGGCTTACAAGATCAGATCAAGGCTATGGAGATAGATCATGGTCAAACCATCAAGGGTTTGGAGTTACAGGGTTATAGTATGTAAAAATACCTAAATTAGAAAGAAGAAGTTTGCTCCAGGTATGAAGAGAAAATGAAAAATTATAAAATTTGATTTGGAGAGTGTATCTAGTAGGTTTAATATCTATTATAAGCTAGATAAAATTTGAGAATCCCTAAATGATACGTTGGGTAGTCAAAAGGCCTAAAATGAGAAATTACGGTTAGGATACAAGGAAGACCATTCAGAGAAGCATGGAGTTGAAAAAGTTGGATCTTGTGATGTTGCTAAAGCCATGAAGGATGTTAAATACCTCAATAAGGTTATCAGGTATCCCAATGCAATGAAATATACAAGTAAGTTCAATGGTGTGTGCTACTCTTGCAATAATTTTGGTCATAGAGCTAGGATTGTAGGAAGTCTGTTAAGAATACATTTCCATGGAGAAATGGTTGGCATGATCATTCATACCAGTCAAGATAAATCAATTGTTAAATTTCCATATGAAGGGTCATATAGTTATGTCTTGTTATCATGAGTCTCCAAATAATAGTTAGAAGAATGATAATAAGTATGGGGTTGCGTGTTATAGTTACAATCAGATTGGGTATGTATCTAGATATTGTCATTAAAAGGGTTATTAACAAAGGAATGATAATTCTAGAGGTAAGTGTGTTCCTGTTTGTTTTGGATCTAACAAATTGGGTCACATTACAAGATACTGTAGAGCCAAAATGAATACCTTCAAAAGGAAGGATGAGGTAAATTCTACACTAGTTGAGAAGGTGAAATAAGGAATTGAAAGGAGAAAAGTTAATTCTAAAGTTGTTGATACTAGTCATGGTGATCCTACTACTCATGAAGTTTTGTTTTCTCTTGTTGAACCTCAATAATTGTTGATAAAAGTCCCCAAGAAGAGTAAGAGAGAAGAAAAAGTTTAGAATTTATTATGATAATTGATGATGGATCTTTGTGTCATGTCTCTATAAGGCATGTATGTTTTTCCATGCTACATGATTGCAAATGATTTAGGTGTCTCTATTAGGATTCATGGAGAAATTCCACATGAGTTAAAGCATAAGAAGGTATGTGATCTGATATGTTCATGAATTTTTAAGTCCTTGTTGATAGGTGTCTACTATGTTGAGATGTGTTCTTGTCCATAGTTATTCCATCATGTTATGTAAATGATTGTAGGTTCTTGTCACAAGTTAAGTGTACTAAGTATATCTCAAGCATGTACAAAGGATGGTGTAGTCTCTCTTAAGTTAAGTAAGAGTATGATCTAGTTTTTATATGTTCTTGTCATTGGATACCTTCTCTCCGAGTTTGTATCCTAGATTTTATATGTTGATACAAAATATCACCACTATTTTTAATAGTATTTATAGAGGTAATGTTTTCATTAGTAACATGAAAATGGGTTTGGTCTATCAAATTGAGGAATTTTTCAATTATTTATACCAGAGATTTAGTGATTTTTGATGATGTTTTCAAAATGCATGAAGTGGTTTGCACTAAAATGTTAAGAAGTATGAATTTGTGATGCTTTTATGCCTAGATGTAAGATTAATGTGAATTTTTGGTACGCAAGTAGCTATAAAAAAGATGTTTCCTCAATCTTTGATTCATGATTGCGGTTTATGAAGTAAGGTCTATGAGTAATATTTTGATAAGTAAAAATTGTATGTGTGTAATATGTAGTTATGGTGTTGAACTTCTAAGAGTGCAGAGTTTATGTTATGTCTTATGTGTATCGTGAGTCAATTTTTTTACATAAAGATATGAGAGTTATGTTGACTTATCTATGAATGATCTATACCTCGGATTGAATGTGAAGTTATACATGAGTCTTTATAAGTGAAATTCTTGTGGTCACATGTCAATAATTTCATGGTCAAGAATTAGGTTAGAAACCGGATGAAGGTCTTCTCCATGCCCGAAGGTGTGTGTGATATGTTTCTATGTCTTCACAAGTTAAGTAATTGATGGTTTTTCAAATTAAAATGTGCCTCAAAAGGTCATACATGAGTAATTTTGTCAAAGGTTGTAAGGTCATATGTTTTATAGGTATGTGAAAATTATTCAATTAGTTTTTCATAGGAAAATTTGTGTCTTTATGTAGATAAATGCCTATACTATCATAAATTGATGTCTAAGTTCTGAGTTTGGTATGTTAGGGTTTATGCCCTTGTGTCTCAAAGTGTATGTTTTGGTCTAAGACATCAAGAATGTATGTGACAATAGATTGAGGTTTGAACCTTTGTAAAGTCATCCATGATGGTTGTAGGAAAACAAGGAAAGTTAGAAAAGTCACATTCAAGGTATGCATTTGAATATGTTCAAGAGTGTTGCAAACAATTTGTAGTCCTTAGTGGAGATTCATAGCTAGAAGAATGTTATAATGATTATATAAGATAGTGAAACATGTTACATGTTTTTTTATCCACCATAAATTCAAGTCTATTCATGGTAATATTTGTCGAAGAAAGTATAAGGAAAAGTGAATCAATAGAAGGCGCTATGACAAGGCTCGTAGAATTTCTCAAAGTTGAGAACACAAAATGTTGATTTTGGATCCATAGATTCTTGATGTATGGATTGTGTTAAGGGGGGATATCAGCCATTTTTGTATGTAAGAAAATATGGTTGTACGTGAAAAGGACATCTACTAGTTTAAGTTGACAAACTAAGTCGGGAGCCCATATTGTCACTCAATTAGGTGGTACAAGGTTTATACCATGTTATTTTTTGGCAATCTTTATGATATATGTTGAATAATGGAGGAGTTTTACTTCATCAAAAGCCTCATAAAGTTCTTAAGGACAAAATTTGATTTATGTTGCTATATGAAGACTCAAATAGATATGGATTTTGTTAATGGCGATATATGTTATGTGTTAAAATTTATAGCTTATGTGTTTGCTCATATGTTTTTAGTACTATCTTAAAGTGGAAAGAATATCCTTTGGTGATCTTAGAGATCATATGTTTGAGTGTTAGAAGTAAAATAGATCATAATATAGACACTAAAATTAGGTCACACTCCCCTTCACCTCACTAGTATTAATTTAATTAATTTAATTAAATTAACTCATGATCCTCACTATATTTATTATTTAAATATCTTATTTAAATAATATCTACAAATACAATTCACTTAGACAACTCACCAATCCAACTCAACCTAAGACCTATTCTTAGCAAGTTCCCATAACTATCTAAGACTTACCCAAACCCTAAAAATCAATTCCTACATTCCCTCTAACCACATTCCCGCATGCTCACAAGAAGCTCCCAGTCTAATCCATGGGATAACCACACAAGATCCGAGGAAATCAGGAGGATCTCCCTAAGTTTGGTAAACCTAGGAAATCCTGCCTTGACCGATGTTGGTTACCCCTAACCATCACCGGTTAATCCGGATCACTGTCGGTTACCCCTTTTAACCCCAAAACAACATTATTCTCAAGGTTGGAAGTTGAAAGTAGGTTGGAATAAATTGGGAGAAAGTTGACGAAAAGAATACATCTCAGAGAGATAACGCATCTTCAAAGAGCAAATTCCAACGAAAACTCACATTCAACGAAGGAGATTGAGCATATTCTCCTACATAACCATCCCCGTCACATTCTGATCTATCTAAGAAAAGAAGTGTGTGCATGCAGCCCATGTAGAAGCTTTCTTTTAGTTAGTGATCACTTGCATCCTTCAAAACCCATCATCAGCACCTCCATTCTTCACACATAGACCTTCAGGAATGAAATCCAAGTCACTTTGCCATATCATACTTTCCTCTGGTCATTTCATTTCATCATTATTTCATCATCCATTGTTTATCTTGCTCCTTATTGACCATATCTTATAGTTTTCACCTCCATAGACCCAAAAAAATTTGCCAAAACCTATTCCAGTCACACGATACCTCGTCCCAAACAACGAAATCCTTTGTGCAATCATAAAGGAGACCAAAACCCCATTCTGTGATATTTCCAGATCTCACAGTAACCGAACCGGTTATACCTAACCATCGTCGGTCACCCCCGACCGACACCGACCTCTGTGTTTACCTACATAGTCTTAAACAAATGCCTACCCCCTAATTTTACCTTACCCTTACTTACCTGTGACCTACCTGAGACCTTTTATTAGACTTGCAGAACCCATAACCAACCATTTGACTTGTGGATTATATTCTAATTTATCCTGTTAGATTAGATTTGTTTTCTTATTGTGTTTTAAGTGAGATATCTAAATCATTTTAAAATAACAATAGGATTTACTTTGTTTATAGAATTAAATTGTTTAAAACAGTGGACTAACAACCATCTAGGAAGTACCATACTTCCCGGATCTAGCTTACGCTAGGTAGTTCACTACCCATATTGTTTAATTCTTTCTAGTGGTCTTGCTTTCATTACAGGTAGTTCCTCCTAGCCAAAAGGAAGCTCTCACAATCAGCTGTGGATTCAGAAGTCATACACACCCAACAACCCATCAAGTGACATTTGAATGTATTCCTTCTACACCTATTACCTTATCTCTGCTTTGTCAACAATTCAAAGAAACAATCTAAGAAAAATGTGAAACATTTTGGAGCACTCAGTGGGACCCATCCGAGGTTCCTGCATTTCATTCATTCCTAAGAAAAATTGTGTGTTTGTTTCCCTTCTAAAAGTGTCACACTAAATTTCTTCCCTAGTAACCCACTCTTTCTTTCTATTTTCTCTAAAGGAAACTTTTCTTTTGGTGTATTTAAAAGGAATCATTTCTTCATGTTTTCTACATTTTAGTGAAAGGGCATCCCTCTTCCTATTCATCTTATTGTGTCATCCAATTTCACATTTTTGATTTGGGTTTTAAAATCATTGCATTTCATTTTGATTTTCTGCATTAGCTCACATTAAATGAGGGCAACCTATACGCTGGAAGTCATTACCACCTGATGGTTGACAAACGAATCATAGAAAAGCACTTCTATCCTTTTATCTTTCTCTGAGTCTTACCAAACCACACAAAAATTTAAAATACATACATTCTTAAACAACATCCTACCTAGAAGAAGCTATAGTTGATCACACGATCATGGAAAAGTGGGCACCATGCTCACTGCTCTGTCACAAGTCATACTTCGTGAGTGAAGCCCACCCCCACCATAACATTCCCGAAACCTCACCCTTTAGATATCCTTCTTTGTAGGAAGTGATCCTCACCAAAAATCTATTTCACAATTCATGTGTCGGTCCCTAAATAACATAAGTTTGAACAAACATAATACAATAGGCACTCTAGGAATGTTCTTTCTTAGTGTTCTACTTTATTTGAATTTTGAGTTGAGAGCTTTCGATCATTATTTTTATCTTTCCTCACACATTCCCAATCATATTCGGAGTACTCGACTTCGTCCTCGAGTGTTTCTAGACCACATCTACATCATTCTCAAATTTATGGGTTTGATTCCACATTTAATTCTAATTCACAACAACTTTTTCTCATCAGTATTTCAATCTCACAATAACCGCCATTGGTTAAACACAACCGACATCGGTTCTAGGTATTTTTTCTAACCTATTCAAAAGGGAATTTTTCACTTCACTTTCTTCCACTTTCCATAGTCTCTGTCACTATCATTTTTCCCATTAACATTTTACACATCCTCAGATTTGGCATACTTGTTAGATTTTGCCTTCTACCTCGTTGTTTCCTCACTGTCCATTTTCCACGTGATCGTAATGGTTACCCATGACCAACGCCGGTTTTCCTTAACCAAAGACATCGCTTAGCTGTTTCACATTTCACCCACCATTTGTTACTTCATCCATTCTTTTTCAGCTATTCTCTATACCATTTACTTGAGAAGTAGCCCCACTTAATCGATACTAGTTCACATGGCACCCCAAGACAAGTGAATGCCCTCATGTTCCATGCCGGGCCGCTAATCCTCCCCCACCTAGTCCTTCACCACCCTCTATTTTATCACCAGCCATGGATCCCATCTAGCCTACCAATATCGCTATCAAAGATGAGGAGTTTTCACGACTACTTGACCGTAACCCTACTACCTTGCGGTTTTACCTCGCTCACTCATCCACTTGAGATGTCTCAGGTCAGTTGATATACGGCATGCCTGTATCTATCCCCCCAACTCTCACACCCACTTCTGTAATAGCCTCATCTGGTTCAGTGTTGCCCATTTCCACTTTACCCCCAGTCATTTCATAGTTAGGTCTTATACCTACTATGACTGCCGTGTCTATTACCTCTGTGGTACCCATTACATCCAACATACCCTCTGTGACTACCCCAAACAGAACCTCATCCACCCCTCATGTCTCACACATACCTATAGCTACATTACCACCTCCAGTCTCGGTGACCTCTACCCCATTTCAGAATGTTGTTCTTTCCATTCCACGATCATTAGCCCCTATTGCCACTAAGGTTACCATGACCCTTCCTCCCCCATATACATACTACCAACCACCAATCGTTTCATCTATCATTCATTCTAGGTACGTAGCCCCTATCTCATTGCCTTCTTCTCCACCACCTTACATGGCAGCCCCATACACTAGAATGCCACACCCATTATACACCCAAAACCAACATCCTCATGTTATAGGAGGCATCCAATCATCACAACCCACCAACGACCTAATTAAATTGATGATGGAAAAGATGCAAACACTTTGGAGGCATCGCTCTCTCTAGCTATGACGATATTTGTAACGATCCTATTCACCCATCCATTCCCATCCATTCATACCCTATGCATTGGGAAATTTCTAAATTCAACTACTTCAATAGTAAGGAAGACCCACAACAACATTTATGTTCATTTAAACATGGATGTTATCTGATTGCTCATGATGATGCCTTACTTTTGAGAAATTTTCCCATGTCCCTTCTTGACCTACATTAGATCGGGTATAGTGGGTTACCCAAACACTCCATATTTTCATTCAATCCGGAGCCCAAGCTTTCTTGGATCATTTTTCTATCAACATCGCCAAGAAAGTTACCATGACTAATTTATATTCCACACGTCAGTACGAGGATGAATCTATCATAGATTTTGTCGCTCGTTGGCGCAACCTGATCAATCAACTTACCTTTCAATTGCCACAAACTGAACTCATCAAGCTCTTCACATGAGCTTGTGCCAAACATATCTCCCTGACCTTACAGGTCCAAACTTTCAGAACATTCGATGAGGCATTTACTATGGCACGAAAGTTAGAGATTCGAGCTATCGAAGAGAAGAAAATCCAATTACTATTCAAGTCAAATGAAACCTCTTCTTCTTCTAAACCACCAACCAATTATTCAAAGGCTAAAGGTACTACTAACGCAGTGGTACTCAAGGCCAGCCTATCTCATCCATCCAATCAAGCCACACCCTCATCTAATCTATCACCCGTACAGGCTTTTCGATTCAGATAAGAGTAGCGAAAATATACCCCAATTGGGGAACCTTACTCTTCTTTTTTAGAAAAGCTTATCAAAGTTGGCGCCATCACCCTTCCACCAATAAAACCACACACCGGTTTTGACCCTGCTCGCCCCATGCCCACATGGTATAAGGAATAAGATTTCTATAACTATCACCGAGTGAAAGGTAATAGTGACGGTAATCGTATCACTTTACAAAATATTTTCTAAGAAATGAACAAGAAATGCGAGCTAACTATGGATAATCCCAACACCACCCCCAACCAAAATCTACAAATCTTTAAAAAACCATTTCCCAATCATGCCCCTTCATCCAATCAAACAAGTGATACATCCACTGACGATACCCATACTCATGAGGTTCATACAATCTTTAACGAGGTACTGTTGCATCTCAATTACCTCACATCCCTTCCATAGAGGAAGTCCTAGCTCGACATCCTTCTTCCACTTTGGAACCAACCATCACTGTTTCTTCACCAAAAGAAGAATACCCTTCATCTCCTACATCACCTATAGAGGAGTCTTCTGGTGACATTGACACCGTCTCACCCCTAGCTTCTCCACTTAGCGAACCTTTACCTACCATACCTCCTCCACCTGTAGAGGAGCACCCATTACCTCCTCCACCTACAAAGGAGCACCCATTACCTCCTCCACCCACAGAGGAGCACCTATCCATTCCTCCACTCATAGAGGAACTCCCATCATCTTTTCCACCCATCATAGACCCGGTGGGGATACCTTTTCCTCTTGGTGAGTATTCTCCATCCACTACCCGACATCCAATAGACCTACTTTCAGCTCTCTTACCCACGGAAGCTGAAGTTGGCCAATTCCCCATCTCTAAGATGCATTTTACGGGAATTCCCATTAGTTATTTACCAAATGTACCCACAAATGAGCCATTATCACGTTTGGTTGACCCTCTTAGAGTATGTGGACAAGGCTTTATTATGGGGGCACCTCTTACTCCCTATCTTAACACAAATTCGTAGATCCCTTGATGACACCTAAACTATCTACCCAAGCATATTTCCATCCATTAAACCACATACAACCACTGCTATCACAACCCCTTCCATGATACCTGCTAGCACTCACACCACACCCTTTCCCATAACCCGACCCTATACTTAAACCCAAACCCATACCTACAACATTTACCTCCACTAAACCTATTACCACTTTAGGGGTCACCCCAACCACTAGCCTTACTAATCCACCTATTAAAATGGATTTAGCTACATCCTCCAATATCAAAACCACACCTACTCGACACCCAAACCCAACAAACAAACTCATCAACCTCATACCTCTACTACACCAATCACACCCGCACTTATCCCATTTGCCTTAAGACCTCATGCCGTCAACATGGTCAAGCACCCTTCACCCATTAATAAACCAATAACACAACCACCCATTCCTTCCTCACAAATCTCTAACCTACCTAGTCACACAACACGACTCATACCTGCACCTCAACCTCCTTACCCCTAATACCTTAGATACCTTCAAATATTTGCTTCACTAGCTACTACACTTTAGTCATTGTCCTTGACACCCCAAGTACGAACCATGTCATCTAACTTCATAGAACCCCATTATAACCGTGGGTAATTCACCCTCTTCCTCCATCTTCTTTTCCTTCTAGACCTCGTATGCCCACATCACCTTGACCAAGAAGGTGCTCCCGAAAACAAAACCCCACTACCCCACAACAAGGTAGTCAAAACAAAACCACACCCTCGCTACCCATCCATCTACTATACCCCTTCCCAAACAAACCCGACCGATACCTCAAACCACACTAGAGCCTAAACCCATAGCTTGACCTATTCATATTCTTCCAAAATAATTCCCCAACAACCAACCACACCTATACCCAAACCCACATTGACTTCCCATTGTGATCCACTAGCAGGGTCTTATGCCAAAATTTTAGCCAACCTCCTTGAGACTTTTGTTATCACATTACCACCACTCTTACCTTACGACCCCCTCAAACCCATGCCAAAATGGTTTTATGATACTAAAATTTTTGCATATCGTCATATGCTAGGGCATGACGTGGACAACTACAAGGCCTTGAAAATTGTCGTTATCCAATTATGTCCACTCAAAACCAACTTTGACAATGACGAACTTTTGGATGAGGACCCCGCTTCATCTACACCCATTCCCACACTACCCACTCAACAACCATAATCTCCACCCTCACATCTCCTGGAACCACACACAAAATTTGAAATTAACATGGTTCACATCAGAAACTTGCTATGCCACCACCCAAATGTCACTGCACCCAACTAACCTCACAGGGATTTTCTCCTCCCATAGGTTTTTTCCCTTCATGTAGTTATACCACTTATCCTACACCCTCTCAATTTGAAAAATTCCCTAAAATCAACATGGTACACATCAATACACGTGCGCAGAAGGGTAAAGAAAAGGTAGCTAACCCACCAACCAATCCTATACCCAACATACCATTTGCACCCATACCTAAGATAACTATCTATGGCCCCACATACCCCATTTATAATGGCATCACACATCACACCATGCTCAAATAATTACACCAATATCCACTCAAAATGTCCTTATATGACCTCATCCAAACCTTGGAGTCCCATCGTCAAGCCCTCATGGAGGTTCTTCAATCTATCGAGGTTTTACACAATGACCCTACACTTGTAGCCTCCATTATCACACCCCATCATGTAGCTTCCTCAAAAAATTACCACCTTCATCCCCACCTCACCTTGTTCACCAAGTGGCCTCCTTAGCTTCTCTAGAGACAAAGATCATGCCATACCAAAATGATGACCCGGACCTAGCCCTCTTCATCTCTATCCACATTGATGACATACGGGTACACCGTGTGATGATTGATGGAGGTGCTAGCATTAACATCATTTCATCCCATGCATTTTCTCAAATGCACATACTTGACAATTGCATGCATAAACATTCGGTCATGTTGCATTCATTCAATGACGCTATCACCTCCACACTAGGAACTATCATCCTGCACGTTCACGTGGGTCCCCGCACTGTTCTAGAATTATTTTATGTTTTGGAGGGGAATTCCAATATAACTTGTTGCTTGGTAGACCCTGGATCCATGTCATGGGTTACGTTCCTTCCACTTTACATCATTGTGTAAAGTTTGAACATGAAGGACACACTTATACCATTCCAACTGACCCATCACCTTTCAAAACATGCAACATGCTTTACTCGACCCAATGATGTACTCATACCATCAAGCCATCTACTTCCGCAACCAATACTACTTCACCTACACCTATACCCACACCTACCAAGATACACCATTGCTTTCATCACAAATACTTCCTCCACGCTTACCACTTCTATAACCTCCATGGCTGACCCATTAGCTTCCCAATCCATTAACACCACCTCTGCATCGACCTCCGACACATCGTCCATATCAGCTACCCACATACCAACCATCAATCCATTAGAAGGTGTTTTTCAACGCCTCACTTTGGGGGAGTATCGCCTCTATAGTGTCAACACCTTCCTTACTCCACACGAGTATGGAAGTCTTCACCAACCCCGTCACTATGATCACCATATAGGAGAACACCTCCTTTATGACCTCCTCATCTTCATACTAGTCTCACCTATGGGGGACTTGATACTACCACTTACACACCCGAACCACCATCACAAATGCCACCCATTTTCTGTGGACTTCCAATAACTTACCAATCACTGCTTTCAGCCACACCTTCCTCCACTGTTGAAAGTGGTTGACAATACTAGTAAGGATTGGCATACGCACATTCCTTTTGCTCTATGGGCATACCGCACTAGTATTCACACTTCCACTACAGCTACACCCTTTTCACTGGTCTATGGTACCGAGGCTGTTCTACCTCTTGAAGTTAAGATCCCCTCACTTCGCATTTCTCTCCATGACATGGTTATTGATGATGACTTTTGTCATGATCATTTATCACAACTCGAGTTATTAGACAAACATCATCTTAGCACTCTGGATCACCTTCAAGTTTATCAACAATGTATCAAACGTGCTTATGAAAAACATGTTCATGAACGAACCTTCCAAGTTGGTGACCTTGTTTTAAAAGAAAAACAACACATAACCAAATTAGAGAAAAGAAAAAAGGGAAAATTTGCTCCTAATTGGCTTGGACCATACATCATAACTCATACCTAGGATCATGTGCCTATCGTTTGTCCTCGCTTGAGGGTAAACCCAAACCTGAGCCCCTTAACACATTACATCATCGACCATTCTACTATTGACCTCTAGGCCTACATCACTAGTTTATCTAGTTCATGCTTGTCCCTTGAGTTCCATTTACCTTTTCCACACTCATCTCCACCGATTAAACAAGGATCATGTGATTACCCATCACCCTTTTCCCCTTCCTTAAATATGTGCACCATGGCGCTACACATGTCATGATTCTCATGGATACTTTTCATATTCTTGTAGATGAGATCCCATGGTCATTCACCCTTACCTTTTCAACAAGAACCAAATGCTTTGTTATAGTCTCATCCATGATTTAAAAGCCAAAAAAAAGCAAAAAAAGATGAATCCCTCATAAGCACATCTTCCAAAATAAGGGATCAAGTACGTAAGTCAAACTTCCAACATAAAAGATGAATCCCTCAAAAGGAAATCTTCCATCCTCAATTGTCACTATAAGTAGACCGATCCCTCAAAGGACATCTATAAATAGCTCGTAACTCTCTACATAGTCTTTCCAAAAAAAGAAGACTATTTTCTCAAAAATCAAAATTCGAAAGCTTCCCACATCGATCGGTTTCATGAAGACCTCAAGGAGACATATACTCATCCCATGTAGACTTCCCACATCGATCAGTCTATCTAAAAAGTTAACAAAAAAGAAGCTTTTTCATCATGGACTAGTCTATTGTGATCTTGGCTCTATTGCCCAGGGAATTCTATTTCCCATTTTTTTGACCCAACTACTCGCACCTCCTTACTCGTTATCTTTTCACATCATACCTCAAGGGACCTTTTGTACCTACAACATTTTCTAATCATGTGACTTTCATCACCCTTAGAATTATTATTCATGTAATGTATTTGGGGTCTTACATTCATTTACCCCATCTATCGATGTGTTTTATACGTTTTGATCCTTGCCAATTGGGTGGCTTTCTTTCCCCTTCTTATCTTTTCTCTTCTTCATCACCTTTTGATCTTCTTATACAGGACTTGGTCCTTGAAGCTTACCTTTTGGGGTCACCCTCCCCTTTCACCATAGTCACCGTCACCTGCAACATGTTTACTACCATCTACCCCTACCTATTAAACCCAAACCCACAACATGAACACAAACCTACCAACTCATTTTCATATTTTTTTCACTAGCTTATGGGAGAACTACATCGGTCTGAGGTCCCTTTTTGCTGGGACTATATAGTAGCACTTCTAGGACATGGGGCCCTAGAAGGTTAGCTCGGCCACTCTTTACCCTAACCATTTTCCCCACCTTTTACTTGATTTCCTATTCATAAATAAAAACAACAACCTCAACGTCTAAACAATATACCGCATACCTTTTACCACTTATATTATTTCACATTTTCATACATAACCAACATTTTCCACATTTTACACTATCTCATGCATTTATATGACCATTTGTTATCAAAATATTGAAATAACTCAACCATGCCTAACAACTTGACTCGATCCATGCCTAAACTGACCTGACTCAACCATGACTAACCGACCTGACTCAATCCATGCCTAACAACCTGACTCAACCATGCCTAACTAACCTGACTCAATCCATGCCTAACAACTTGACTCAATCCATGCCTATAACCTGACTCAATCCATGCCTAATAACTTGACTCAATCCATGCCTACAACCTGACTCAATCCATGCCTAGCAATCTGACTCATCCATGCCTAAAACCGACTCCGACTCATCCATGCCTAAAACTGACCTGACTCATCCATGCCTAAACTAACCTGACTCGATCCATGCCTATGACCTAACTCTATCATGCCTAGCTCATCTATTTTCCATCCATATCATAATAAATTCAAACTCATACACATCATAATAGCATCACCTGAATATCCTCTATCTCCTCATATATACATGTGTGTATCAATACAATGTACACCTGTATCACATAAATGTGTATCTCAATAAACACACATGTTGCATCATGGCTATCATCTCGAATGTCAACACGCAGCTGATATACTATTCAAAATTATCATCCCTCTTCCGACACCGTGGCGGTATATTTGTCGTTATGTGTGGACCACCTGACCCCTCTCCGTCCTCTACCATCCTCAACTGAACAGCCACTCCCCAACCAATCCACTCAATCCACCTGCTCTCATGGCCCCACCTCTCACTCAACCACTCTCACCTATGTGGCTCGCTAACCAAGCTCTCTGGTGTACACTTTTGTCCTCTTCCTCTTTTCTTGTCCTTTTCTCCATTTTCCAAATGCAAAACTAACTTTTTAAATGTGGGTTTTGTGTTTTTTATACCCTACTGACCCAACCGAGGTTGGTTACCCCTAACCACCTCCACCCTCTTATACCTCTTCACATTTTCTATTGACACCTTATTATTTTACCCCTACCTCGGCCTTACCCATGTGCCGTGATCTTGATATTTGGACCTGGACCATCGCTAGTGACCTTTGACCTCATGTGTTTGCTATACCTTGTGGCACTGTTACCTGTGTTGTTGACCTAATGACCTTACCTAGCCTATTTCGTGACCATTTATCCTAACCCTACCTTTGGTGTACCGAACATACCTAAACATTCCTACACCTAACCTATGTTGTGTTTCTTGACCTTATCCTATACCTTGGATACCGGATTCACTTCACCCTTGTTTGGATAAACCTATCGACCTTAGATGATGTAGAGTTTTCTTGCTCTTCAACCCGGTAGTGTGTTGCAGTTTATACATGTGTGTGCATTTGACTATTACTACCTTTGACCTTGACCCATTATCTAAATCACCCAAGTATACCTTTCACTCTCTTTCCCTGCACCCACTTAAGTTTTCCTTACATTGACCTTTTATCCAACCACTCACCACTTCACCTGCTACCTCATTAGTTCTTGTTTTGAGGGGGATCACCTTCACCTACACATGGGCCAACCACATCTTATTTTTGTTAGCACTACTTACAAATAAAATATACACAACAAAAATGGGAAAAATGTAGACACTAAAATTAGGTCATGCTCCCCTTCACCTCACTAGTATTAATTTAATTAATTTAATTAAATTAACTCATGATCCTCACTATATTTATTATTTAAATATCTTATTTAAATAATATCTACACATACTGATTCACTTAGAAAAATCACCAAGCCAACTCAACCTAAGACCTATTCTTAACAAGTTCCCATAACTAACAAAGACTTACCCAAACCCTAAAAATCAATATCTACATTCCCTCTAACCGCATTCCTACATGCTCACAAGAATCTTCCAGCCTAATCTATAGGATAACCACACAAGAACCGAGGAAATCGGGAGGATCTCCTAAGTTTGGTAAACCTAGGAAATCCTACCTTGACTGACATCGATTACCCCTAACTATCGCCGATTAATCCGACCGCCGGTTATCCCTTTTAACCATAAACCAACCTTATTCTTAAGGTTGGAAAACATTGGGAGAAATTTGATGAGAAAGAATACATCTCAGAGAGATAAAGCATCTTCAGAGAGTAAATTCCATCAAAACTCACATTCAAGGAAGGAGATTGAGCATCTTCTCCTACACATCCATCCCGATCACATTCTAATCTATCTAAGCAAAGAAGAGTGTGCATGTAGCCCATGCAAAAGATTTCTTTCAGTCAGTGATCACTTGCAGCCTTCAAAACCCATCATCAACACCTCCATTCTTCACACATAGACCTTCAGGAATGAAATCCAAGTAAGTGCAATATCATACTTTCCTAGTTATTTCATTTCATCATTATTTTATCATCCATTGTTTATCTTGCTCCTTATTGACCATATCCAACACTTTTCACCTTTGTAGACCCAACAAAACCTTTCCAAAACCTATTCCAGTCACCCAATACCTCATCCCGACCAACCAAATCCTTTGTGCAATCACAAAGGAGACCAAAACCCTGTTCTGTGATATTTCCAGATCTCACAAGTAGTAGCACTAGTTATACCTAACCATCGTTGGTCACCCCGATCGACACCCGCCTCTGTTTTTACCTACACAATCTTAAACAGAGGCCTACCCACCTAATTTTACCTTACCCTCACTTACCTGTGACCTACCCGAGACCTTTATTAGACCTGCAGAACCTAGAACCAACCAATTGACCTATGGATTATATTCTAACTTAGCCTGTTAGATTAGATTTGTTTTCTTATTTTGTTTTAAGTTAAATACCTAAACCATTTTAAAATAACAATAGGATTTACTTTTTTAACAACATTAAATTGCTTAAAATAGTGGACTAACAGCCATTTAGGAAGTACCATACTTCCCGGATCTAGCTTACGCTAGGCAGTTCACTACCCATATTATTTAATTCTTTCTTGTGGTCTTGCTTTCATTACAAGTAGTTCCTCCTAGCCAAAAGGAAGTTCTCACAATTAGTTGTGGATTCGAAAGTCATACGCGTGTAACAACCCATCATGTGACATTTGAACAAGTATTCCTCCTACGCCCATTACCCTATCTATTTCATCAACAATTCAAAGAAACAATCTAAGAAAAAGGTGAAACACATAAAGACAATCTATAGTCTAGTGGAGGCATATTGTTTCAATTCTATGAATGAAGTATTCGATTTCATTTATTGAAGCTTCCACAATTTCCTATAGGCCTTAAGTACATTATAAAAGTTCATAATGAATAAATCATACATAAATGAAACTATAAAAGGATCAAAATCACGAATAACCTATGAGATAAAAAAGAGAAATGTGACAGAGTAAACGAGGTCTTAATTGAGAGTGCTCCTTAATTCAATGTATACATAGTATTAATGATGTCTATGGTCATTCATCAATTATGGACACTAAGGCCTCAAGGATGATAAGAAATGTGTTTAGAAATATTCAAGGGTTTTGAGAAATTTTAAACTAAAAAGGTATGTTTTGAAGTTGTTTCTATTGAAAATATTGCATAGTTGAAAGATAATGTATGATCTATCTTCATGAAGGTTTGAGTTTCTCACAAGAATCTGATTGAGATTATAGAATGTCATTAAATTCTTGAAAACATTAAAAGTGTGGTAGTTGATCTAGGTTGAGAATTGTATCATTTCATATGCATCAAAGTCATGAACTCGGAGCAAGAGTTGATCATGAGCATGCTCAAAATTCTAAGGAAGGATGTGGGGTAAACCTCATTTCTCTATGGATTGTGAAACATGCACCTACATGTATATGAGCTATTACATTGTATCCTGAAAAGATTTAATATGAGGGAAAGGATTGTAGTAATGAGTGATAAGGTTCTGGATTCTCCTTGAATTATGAAAATACAATGAGGATCTTCAAGGGTGAAATATTCCATATGTAGGTTATTAGAAGTCTGAAATTTCTTACTATAGGTGACAAAGGTAGAGTATCGTGACTCTTCTTAGTGAAAATGAATGGTTACGGGTTAGAAGAATGGATTATGCGGACTATTATGGTGTTACAGTGTGAAAATACTAATAAATGTATATATTTTCTAAGGTACCTTATCCTTAAAGTAATTTATATACTCAATCAAGCATAATTGTATGCAATGAAGGTGTAAATGACTCGAGAGGGTTTTTCGGGGTAGTGGTAAAGTGATTAGTTCAACCTCATGACTCATGTGTAAGGTATGTTGCCTAAATCCTATTCTTTCTACTAGTGTAGGGTGTTACAAACCCAGGGGATTATTTGGAAGTTGTTTGTATGCTTGGGATGGTTATATGACCTTTAAAATTTTTCCATTTTTGAATTGAAGGAAATTTTTAGGGACATTTGTCCTATATAATGTCTTGCTTACCTTGAAGGGAGAATATGTTGTCTCAAGTGTTAGGAAAACTATAGTTAGTGCTCCAAATGTGTGTATTGGTAAATAATAATTACATGAGTAATTATTATTATGTAATTAAAAGTTAGTAATTTGTTATAATTTGTTTTATATAAAACAACTATAATAAATATATATTGGGTGAGTTTGAACAACTCACGTAAATAGGTTGAGAGAGTTAGAGGAGTTATTGCTACTTCCTAAAATATAGGAAGTCCGCTTCCTATATATGTGTAAGCTTCATATTCTTATTAATGATCGAGCATATTGAATATTATTAAATTTCATTTTGTTTCTTCTCTAAATATGATTTCTTTACAAATATGATGTATACTTTTGATTTGGTATCGAGAGAAATATCTGATCCAAAATTTTATTGAATATTAATTAATTAATCGGGGTAGACATATTTTTATATTCCCATGTGCATGCTATTTTATGTTATACAAGAATTGATGGGTCATAAGCTGTATTGAGTTTTATATCCAATCCAATCAACACCATTATCATCGGACCCATGTTTTCACCATCTAATTCAAAGTCATCACCTAAGGAAGAGTGCTAATAGGTGTGAGATTGGATTATGCAAAGTATTGATGGTTTTTAAATATGATTGTGTATTCGACTAATGCGACCATGTCATTTTTATAATGCATGTTATTCATATCCCCTTTGCATTTATAGATATGATATTCTTATGGTTTCCCAAGTTTTGAGCTGCCACTATGCCACCTAGTTCGATCCATGCCTTGCATGATTTGAATGACATGTGCTTTTGACCTTAACGTGGAATTGATAATCAAATTTTGAAGGTATTTTCTCATCTAGTTTGGAGGAGACATCAATCATACCACTATTATTTTAGTTTTCATCAGGCCCACATTCCATTATTGAGTGTATAGTTGTAATATTGAAACTTCAATTTGATTTGCAATACATATTGAGAATGATGTAAAATTTGTTAATAGATATAACTCACTACATTAACTCCTTTAGTACAAGTGAATTTCATCTCCAAAGAGCCTTGCTAGAATATTTTCAACCTTGGAAGTCATGCCCAAAATATTCCATGACTCTCAATTGTTGTCTCCTCTTCCAACATTACATGAGACACATATATTTTGGCATTAAAACGTGTGGAAACAACTCATTTCCTTCATATCAGAGAGTACATGTGGATTCTCACTCCATGCAATTATTGTTTTTTTCCATAAATCAAAGTCTACATTTGAAATGTGTGGTCTTTATTAAAATTTTTAGTAGGTTTTGGAAATTGATAATAAATGTCATCTCAAATATCCTACCATAGTATTTAGACTAAAGAAGTTTACTCAAATTAGTTTTTCTAAGTATGTAAATATTATAGTTTTATTATGTAATGTGTAATCAAGGATTCAAAATAACAAATGAGTCATTGTGTTAAGTGTTTTCATTGTAAAAGAGTTGTCATCAATCTAAGAGTTGTGAAAATAAAATAAAAATTCCTTACTTTTATCCAGACGCAATATCGGTGGAATCTAACATTTGATTTGTAATTTAACTCCATGATCAAATCAAGATGATTTAGGATCCTATTGGCAAGATAGTTTTTCTTGTGGACAAATTGGTGTGTTCCAAGCCAATGCTATGGAAATCTAATTCCCTCTACTCGAATGGTGCAACTTTCATAGGTGCATGCATAAAAGGTGGATTTCAATGGTGGCCTTTTGACTAGAGATCCAACAGGGGCACTCCACTGACCCTATGGAAAAGCTAGCAATGTCTCGAGTAGAAGAAAATTTATCTTGGAAAGGGGAAGGGGAGTGGAAATGGAGGTAGGAGAAAACTAATGTTGTGAGTAGAATATCACATGCCCACACACATTAATTAGAAATTTCTTTTACATGCATTTATAGTTAGAAGAAGAAGAAATCCCCAGGAGAAGCTATAAGACCGAATAAAATTCATTGGTCGTAAGGTACCAATCAATCCCTCAATAAAAAAGGAGAAAATTCCTTCTTTTATTATTGAAGCTAAAGCAGAGTTTGTACAAAGCTTTGAGAATAGAGGAAATTCTAAGGAGAAGGGAAAATAGAAGAAGTATGGTGTTTTTGTCTTTTCCAGGTATAGAGCACTCTGGTCTTTTTGAAATCAATCACCAGCCCCTAGAATGGCTTTGAGGAGCCATTATATCTCATGCCAAAATGGTTACAACTTTACAAATCATTTACGCCTCTTCAAATTCCTCCATTGCAAAGAAAACACTCATGGCAGGTTAAAAACCAAATCTTGCAACATGAATGTTACATTTGATTTGCCAGTTTGAATACAGACCATTTGATTTTCTCTTATAACTTTGAAATCAGGCCATCCACATGGTAGGAAGAGATTGGAGTAGGTATGGGGAAAGCCCTTTGTGTTTTGTGATTTTTAAAGATTTGGCAATTTGGAACAAATTGGCCCACACCCCCACTTCAAATTTTCAACTTAGGCACGTGGTATGTTTTCATTGGAAATGGGGTCGCAACCATTTTCTCAACATTTAACCTTTTTCGGAAAAAGGTTCAAAAACTCAAATTCCTCAGCACCCGTTACTCTGATCGATCTCTTGACACATGGAATCCTCTAATTGGAAATGGGGTTGTGGCCCTTTTCTCAACATTTTAACCTTTTTGGAAAAGGCTCAAAAACTCAAAGTTCTCCGCCGTTCCACTCTCTCGCTTTGACTTTTCAACGGTGGGCCCGAGACCTTGGTGGAGCCGTGGAGCATTCTAGAACTTTTACTTCACTTTTGGGAATTTGGTTAAATTTCCAAAAGTGCCCCGATGGCCCACTCATCTGCTTTGACTTTTCAATAGTAGGCTTCACCTTTGACTTTTTCCCTATGGGCTCAAAATTTGACTTTTACCTTTATAGCCTGATCGGGGCTACGGGTCACTTTTTAACTTTTCACCTTTTTAAAAAAAAGGCTAAAAAACACAAATTTGTGCACCAACTCAGTTCCAATTAGGTATGTCCACATACCCATGGATGATGGGCCCAAAATTTGAAGGGGAAGAAAACGCCCATCATTCCCGACTGTGGGAAAAAATACACAGAGGAAGAGAATTTCATCCTTTTGAGTCCAATTTTTGAATTTCCTTCATAAGCCGGAGGCATGGAGAAAAAACAAATATTTGATGACCCGAGGCCATAGAACAAGAAAATAATTTCGATTAATAAAGGGGATTATGAGGTGGATATTATGTGCACAAACCAGGAGATGGAGAATTTCTCAAAACGAGCAAAACAGAGATTTAAAAGCACTAGGTACAGATTTTACTATTTATTCAAACTTTCAACTTGGCTTAAATATTTTAGGATGGTGAGAGCTCAAAATTTTGAATTTAACTTGGAAAATGAAAATCAATTTTTGGGAGACAACACATCCTTTCACTGGAGGATGGAGGAAAATGAAGGTTGGAGGTCAATCAAAAATCTCTCGTTAGTCACCAACTATGGGGCCACTCAAAGGTTTGGTGGCACTTTTTCTGAGTTCTTTCAAATACATGTGGTGTGCTTCATATTTTAGTGTTCCTGATTTCTTGGTTTGCAAACTAAGTGGAAATTTCACATTGAGGGGGAACATGATTCAATGTTTCATTTCCAATTTTCAGTTTGTAATATGTGAGAATATTTTCCTATGTTATTCCCTGTGGTAAAATGTGATGAAGGCTTATAATATTACTTGGCACATCATGATGTGGTTATAGGTAAACCACTTAAAAACCTTCATTTTTGTTTTATTGTAATCCAATTGAAAATCCACCATTCTTGGTTTTTGGTAAACCATTTGAAAAACCATCACCTTGTGGTTTGTGGTACTCCAAATGTAAAACCACCATTATCGTATTGTGGTAAACCATTTGCAAAACCATCATTGAGGTTTGTGATCATCCTTTGAAAATCACCAGATCATGAGTAGGTGCAAGTAAAAAAGACATGTTTTCTCCATGTTCGCACTAAGGGGGGAATGTTAGGAAAACCATAGTTAGTTATCCACATGTGTGTATTGGTAAATAATAATTACATGAGTAATTATTATTATGTAATTAGAAGTTAGTAATTTGTTATAATTTATTTTATATAAAACAACTATAACAAATATATTTGTTGGGTGAGTTTCAACAACTCACGTAAATAGTTTGAGGGAGTTAGAGGAGTTGTAGCTACTTCCTAAAATATAGGAAGTCCATTTCCTATATATTTGTAAGATTCATATTCTGATTAATGATCGGAGCATATTGAATATTATTCATTGTCATTTTGTTTCTTCTCTACATCTGATCTCTCTGCAAATCTACTATATAGTTTTGATCAAGAATGCAATAGACCTAGAAATATAAGTATAACTAGATTAAAAGGAAAATGGATAATATATATTCAGGGGAATCTATGAATAGTGTGGGGTAATGTTGGGTTGGATGAATTACCCAATTATCTAGAGGGTGCATGGAAGAGTAAGGCATGCAAAGTGGGATTGTAGGCACATGAAAGTGTTAGTTAAAGTGGGGCACATTGGGGAAGATCAATTCCAAGACATAGCTGATTTTGCATGTCACAAAGTTAAAAATATGAACAAAATTTGGAGTGCAAATTTCTAAGTAAAGATAAAATCAAGAATACTTCATGGATACGAATGGTATATTTTGGGACTAAATATGACGTCAAAGGTCAAACATAGTTTGAGGTAATAATAGGATTAAAGCATATTTGATTTATAGATTTAATATATTATTAGGATTGTAGAGAAAACATACGTGCTTTGTGACTACTTTTGGATATATGCATGGTTGTTTTGGAACATGATGTCTATTTTGAGATGCATGGGCGGTGAAGGGAAATTATCCACCCCTATATATATTGCATTATTTTGAATACCATGTACAAACCCATGATATAATAGAATCATGATGCTTTAATATTATGCACGCATGACTCTATGGTGATGTTTTTTTATGTATTCACTTTTGTGATGTGATATTTATGTTATGAGTGGGTTATAGTGGATTGATTCGATAATTGATGTCTTTGAGTATGGACACCACATAGTGCAATTGATCTTAGTTTTTATTTGATTTTTATGTTTCCTTATAACATTTTTTTCCTTATGATATATGTAATGATTTACATTTGAATGTATTCTTGATAATGGTAATCATGAAAATGCATGCTAACATCTTGACAAGATAACACAAAGGAGGGACTTGGTAGGCTTTGCACACTTCGGGTGGGCATATAGATATGTCTTAATGAAGTGTTAGCATGCCTAGGAATTGGATATAGGAAATAAAGGCTACATTTTGGTTCCTTTATCGGGACCTATTTTCAACCCGATTTATAGGAATTTGCTAGCGAGAGGCGTATCGGTTGACTCGTAGAGAGTATTGAAGGTTGGATAGATGATGTATAAGAAAAGTTTTTGTAAAGATATAACATTGGATCATATTTCAATACACATAAATGGGTGGAAGAAAATTTTTTCCGATGCGCTTTATGAGACATTATTTAGTTTATTTCCAGGAGAATTGTAAAATTGGATGTTAGTATATGTGATAATAAAATGTTAGAGTGATAGGCCAAAGATTTGGACACATAAAGACTACACGAATTTTTTTCATACTGATGTAGAGTGGACAAGAGTTGTAGATCATTTTTGCACTTTGGAGTATTGCGTAAATATATTTTGGAGTATGCTATTTCCATGTATTTATTTCCTAAAGAAACAAAGTTCCAGTTCTTGCATGAACCTAGAGGATCTTACCTATGCGCTATACCTTTATTGATCAAGATGTTGATGATAGAATTGGATTTGGAGCACATCCCTATGGCTAAATCAACTCCTACCACATGCGGGGAAGGAGTAGGTGTGATGAGGATGGCGATTTAATGGAAAAAATGGAAAGAGAAGAAAATAAGCTCGGATATAATGAATCACAAGAGAGAAATTTTGAAACAAAGGGAGATTGAGGAGTCCTTTGATATTAGGAGAGATATGGCTCATGAATGATTTGGAGCTCTCGTGGAAGATGAGGAGCTGAAGCATCTAGTTCTATTGAAATTGGGAAAATGTAGTAGATAATACCCTTTTACTTCACATGAGAGTGTGTCATAAGAGGAAATATTGAGGACCACAAGTGTGCATCTGATCCTACTTGGTAACCTAGCCCTTGCATAGGGTGTTCTAGTTCTAAAAGTAGTCATCGAGAAGAAATATAGTGTGAGTAAGTAAGAAGAGACAAGTAGGTATCATTTTGTGTTAAATTGAGGACATAAAGTTAATAGTGTGCCCATGTTGACATGGTCAACATCATTGTTTTGTGGTCCAATTGGAGAAATATTTTCCGGCACATCATTAGGATAGAGTGTTGACATGTAGAATATAAGGAATACATATGGAAGTACTACAACTTCAAAAATATGGGAGTTTAGTTTATGAATATAGTTGGTATATGGGTAAGTGCACCAAGTTGGGGGACAATTAAGTGGACATCAAATCCTGAATTTTACATTAAAAACAACAAAACATCAAATTTAGTCTTCCATGGACTTGAACCATGCCAAAAAGTAAAAATATGTCATAAAAATGGTACCATTGCATAGGGGAGACTATTAGCTTTGTAGAAATACTGATTTTAAAGTGAATAGAATAGAATAAATATCATTTTATAATTTTTTACTAACAGTAGGTCTTTAAGACACTTTTTCCCGTGAATGTTTATGTCTAGGTTTAAGATTGCAAATTTTGTTTCACTTATCAGAATGTGATAAAACTTATACCATCCCAACCGTGGTGAAATTATATACATGTTAAAAAAAAATTATTTGATTTCAATATTTTTTGATGAAGTTATGGCGGGCAAATGGAAAGTGCTCGGTTTTCTTTATGTTTTCATACCACTTTCACGGAAAAAATCATAAAAAATAAAATATTACTCAAAAAAATAAAAAATAAAATCCATCCCAAGATAGATAGTGGCATCTAACTTCTCACCAAAGGAGAAAAATATATATCAATTTTTGGTCATCCAAATCGTGGGCAAATGGACTATAATTTTATAGGCATTTAAAAAAAAATACCAAGTCATTGAATTTTGAGTGTTTAATATAGCTAATCTTGTCCATTTTTAAAAAAATTAGTATTTTAGAAACTAGATTCCGGATGCTATGATTCATATTAATATAAGTTTTTCTAATTTTGAGTGTATGTATTGCTAATAATCCCTACAAGTTGATATTATGTTGTTATTTACAATATGACGTCCACTTATGACCCCCTTTTTGTCCCCCAACTTGCTGCACTTACCCATATAAGGAAGTAAATCCACTTTGTTCCATTTCTGCTATAGGATGGTTCAAGAGATCAGGTGCATAAGGAGGATCGGGATCAAGCAACTCGGGTGGTTCTAGAGGGGGAGGAAATACTTGGTGGGGCCTGTTGTTTAGATCTAGTGGGCAAGGTCCACACCCTCATTAGCCACATCAAGTTTACTACAAGATGTTTGTATGATGGAAAAGTGACAAGTGAGCATGGGAATCTACAAGTAACTCTTCCTCGCACCCAACCTCTCGAGGTCGTGTCGAGACAGCCGGTGGGGATGGAATATATGTGGGGTATAGGAAAACTAGTTAGGTAATCTTATGTCTTCGACACGTACTAATGGAATCTATGAATCTAAGGCAAAGAAGGCCCTCCTAACCTGAACTGGTGTGATAGATCAGTCGGTGAGGATGACTTCTCAAAGGCTCCAATCAATATTGAGCTCTGGCATGATTCGATCTATAGGTTGTGGAATATGTAGAAGATAACTTGTGGGTGCTTTGTATATGTCTCTCGAAAGGGTCATGAAAATGAATGATGGACTATTGGTGGATTCTATGGGCAATTCTTTGGTCTAGTCCAAAAATCCTTAGCTTGATTAACTATTGTGTCTAAAGAGGATAACTGTGTGATTATGATTGGTGGAAGTGGAGTGGATCTAAATACTAATCTGCGTAAACCAAAGCATCTACGTCTCGATTGACCTATGGATCATAACCGTAGATTCATGGTTATTGTGGACCTCCTATGGTCATGTGCGAATCAATCCCTAACCCCTAGTATCCAGAGTAGTTGTATGCCTTTTCAGCCTCTATATTGAGAACTAACAATCGTGCAATCTTCTCGAGTATCTTATAGGCATCCCGACAACTTGAACCCTTGAGCTAGTGTTTATATCGGTTAGAATATCTCCTGCCTCTAGCTATGGGACCAAAGGATCACAACTAAATGTTTTCTCTTTTTCAAGCCCTTCTACAATCATGTGGATATTTATCTAAGGTAGTTTGTAGTTTGGTTGGTTTGACCAAAATGTATGCGCTTTTTCGTCTCCTACGTTTAGTCCTCTTAGCTATGAGCTAATTTCTTGTAGGTCTGTTGTTGTTCGGAAGACTTGGATTCTGATATTTTGATCTACATTAGTTATTGCTGTAACACGATTAGGTTGAGGCATGATTGGCTAAAATATGTATTCTCTGGGCTCCCTAGGTCCCGTGATTGTCATACAACAGAAACAATGTAAATCTAACTGAAGTAAAGTAAAACTAACTAGGTAAAGTATACCTACAACATATATAAATTCTCTATTTTTGTGTTTTTGATGAACTATTTGAATGCAATTGAAATAGAAATTATTTAAAATATCTAGCAATTGACAACTAAACTAATAATGAAATTAAAACAAACAAGGCAACCAAGTATAGCTACTTTCTGTGCAGTTTTAAGTCTATTCTAAATAATGAAATAACTCGATCTAATCTATTTGAAAGACTCTCGATCCTACCTCGGGAATGAATCATATTTTCTTAGAAACTATCATTCCCCATAGCTTCCTTGGCAATATCAAAAGTGATATTAAGTGAAATGAAATGCTTTTACTATTCTATTTGATATACTTTAACTAGAACTTTGAAAGCTTGAACCTGGATTTTGCAGAACAGTGGCGAATCTGATTGTGTGTGGCTTTGTCCCCTCAGTGTGGTCTCCTCATTCCTTCATGCTCACATGAATCTAGAAAAGCATGTAATGCTAGCATCAACAGAAGTAGGTATTGGAACAATGGTAGTTTTGGATGTAGACTGAATATAATGCGAGTAGGAGAGGGATAGCGCAAGAGAACAGAGCTTGGCTTATGCAATTCCTAGCGGGATTTATTGTGAGTCATATGACACAAAACGTCTAGAACCTGAAGCTATTCTTTTTTATGAACAAAACCTACAACTCTAATGGCTTCAAACTGAAAATAAAACTATCCTATCTCAATTGATTGTGTGAAACAATAACAACACTTGCACAAGAAGATTATGTGGCTTCTAAACAACAAAACAACACTAACTATGCATGTAACAATTGAAAACTATGAACTCCTAAGAACTGAAAGACTAAAACTATGAAATGAGAAGATGAGAGGCAATTTTTTGAGGGGCCTTTTTCTTGAAGATCAACCAGCTATTTATAGAATCCCCATTTACCCAAAGGTGAAAACCAATTTGAACTCTTTAACCATAAACAATGCAAAAACACTATTCCAGGGAACCAGAATCATAAATACGAGCAAAGGCGGTGAAAAAAGTTGGTAAACGTTGAAATTTTACATGAGTCGTGTTAAAAAGAACATTCTAGAAAATGTGTGAAGGACCGCCACCTTGAGTAGGGTGGTGGTTACAGGACCGCCACCTTTCTGGGCAATGGTCACGAGACCCACCACCGGCGGGGTGGCGGTTTAAATGTGAAGATCAAAACGTAAAGAAAAAGAGGGGAGAAGAGAAAAAAAAGCATGTAGGGGCTAAGTGGGACATGCGGGATGTTAACACATACTTGGAGATATTTTCTGGATCCCAAACACCTTATGAGGAGACCTATATCATCATTGGGGCACGTGTAATGTTGTTCCGGTGGTGCAGTACCCTACAATTTTGGGTACATACATATTGCCCCCTCGGAGAAGTGTTTTAGCCATGAAGAGGCATAAAATGGTGGGTCCAAGTATGGCAGTCCTAAAATGGGAGGTTAGAAATTATACCTAACATGTCTGTGTGTTGAAATGATGCCATCCAAAATTCCCGCTACCTGCAAAATGAAAAGAGGACTCAAGTGCAGAGAGATAAAATAAACCAAAAATAAAACTAAAATAATATGAAATGAGGACTTACCATTCATGCGGGGATAAGAACTTACCTCTGTTGGTGCTCCAAACCTGTAAAAGGGGGCATTTGAAATGAGTCAAGATGCTATATATGTAAAAATGGGCCCATTTTCCTATTCATTTGTGTGTGTTGATTTGATTGATTTTGAGCTCTGGGACCCACAAAGGACGGTTTTTTTACGAGAGTATAGTCAAAATGTTCGTAATGAGATAATGATCATGCCTCCATGAGTGGAACATCGACCCATGAGATCACATGTTAGTTCTTCTTGATTTAACGTTTTTACCCTCAAAATGTAAAAATGATGAAATCTTTATCATGGGGGGATTATTTTTGAAAATTTCAGTGTTAATAGGGTCACTTAGGGGGGGTGCCTAATGGGTAGGCTTTGTTTTGGTCAAAAATAGTCATTTTTCATGTTTTTAGCCATTTTGTAGGGCACGTGACCCGTGTAGAAATTTGGGACACGATCGCTACCCTAGCGAGGTGGTGGTTACATGACCGCCACCCTGATCAGGGCAGTAGTTATAGGACCACCATCATTAAGGTGGTGGTTACGGAACCACCACCCTGCTCAAGGCGGCGGTCCTTTATAGAATTCCAAAATCATACTTGTTTGAAATTATTTTTGCATTTCTAGCATTCTTACCTACTTTCATGATTTTTCCAATGTCATTTGAATACTAACTTACTCCTTTTTGCATGTTTTTGGGTGTATGCAGGTGAAGGAGGAATATATCAGATGGAGCCAAGAGAGAGAGTGTGATTGGCTTCCAACAGTGTTGGATGCACTTTCTCAAGCTAAGTAGGATACGCTTCAGAGGGCCAGCATATTGCATATATCACGGGTCCCACATGTTACACCTTCTAGTCACATACTTTGTGACTTGTTTTCATATTGGGATGCTGATCGGAACACTTTTTGATTTCCAGGAGTTAGGGGTGAGTGGACTATCACCCTGGAGGATGTCTACCATATCTTGGGGTCCCAATCATCGGGAGATGGCTTACGCTTGAGATAGCAGGGTCACGAGCTCAGATAGCATAGTGGGCTACATACATGGGAGACACAGTTATCTCCACTAGTTCGAAGAAGGGGGTGAGGGTCCATTCTATTCCTAGCCTACCTATTCCCTTGATTTGTTAGGCCATTATGGGGATCCTTGCCTCAAGATTGATCGGGGACAAGGGAGGGGACACCTTACTCTACTACTAGTCCCCATTATTGAGCAGATTGAGGGACATGGCCGATTTATTCTGGGGAGCTGATATACTGGGACCACCTATCATGATTTATACCGGTGGTTCATTTACGGGGACAATTTTTGAGCCATCCGACCCACGGTTATGAGTGGGTCTATGAGTGTTTCATTCCTTATGGGAGAGGTGTAGAGGTGGTGGATCCCAGAGCTATGAGGGCAGCCAGATGGACAAATATGTCGGTGCTTAGAGCACCCCACCAGCCAGTTACCTCCCTGGCCACTCATGATATGGAGGCCACACCTTATCAGGCCATGGTAGGGTTGTGGGGTGAGGAGACCCTCACCTTGATCTCTTGTTCTTCCATAGGGAAGCTTGTGGATAGGACGGGGAAGGTGGAGACACACCCCTTTGATCAAGTGCTTCATCATTTTGGCCTTCCTTATCTTGGTATGCTCCCCCTAGTGGTGCTAGTATTCAAATTAGTTCGAGAGGCTAGGGGAGGTTCTAGAGGCCAGGGTCAGACCATTTTTACTCCTTGTGTCCCTATTACGACTAGGCGGGTAGTACATGCTCGAGGGAAAGCCGGTGCTCCTCAGGCACCCTTACTTCAGATTGCCACCGGTCCCACCCATAGTAGCGATGACCCCATTGATATAGATTCCGAGTCCAAGGAGTTCACATGGGGAGAGACAAAGGAGGAGATCGAGGCTGAGGTCAATGAGTCCGGTGGAGAGGAGGACAACAATCCCGAGTGGCATGGAACTCAAGATATCTTACAGTGGAGATGGCGGAGCGAGTGCGAGAGAGGGTGACTCTAGTGTCAGAGGAGTTGCCCTCTCAGGACCTAGGTGGGGAGGATGAGTTCGTAGTAGAGCACGCTATGTCATTCCAGACACGGGAGGAGCACATTAGTCGGCGCGACATATCTCGTGCTAGATGCTAACCCTAGGGATCCCTCTTGGAGGCCCAGAGATCCAAGTGAGTTATCATTCTTCCTTTAATGTTTGTTTCTAGTTATGATTGCCTTAGTTTCTATTTCTACTTTTGTTCATTTTTTTTATCTTTTGACTATTTCTAACTTGTTTTCTCCTTTTCTTGTAGAGACCGCTGATGAGTGGCAAGACCTGATTCACCGGGTATGCACTGATACCCTAATGATCCCCATGGAGAGGACTCACGTGGAGCTATCTGTGGATGTAGGGGAGCCTTCTGTAGCTTGTAGGCATACCAATATTTTTTCCCCTGTCTAGCATGTGGCCAAGATGGTGACTACCCTCCGTATCGAGTTGGCGGGGTATAGGAAAGTAGAGCACATGATGAGGAGTTGTTCTCAAAGTGAGGCCACGTTGCTCCTCGGGACCGTGAGCCCTCAGTACATTCAAAGCGCCGGCATAACTAGAGTCCTAGACATGGTCGTGCACCTTCAGAGGGGTCTCATAGGGGTTAAGAGGCCACTTGGCTCTCGTAGATTTTTTATACGATTTGTTTTGTATTTCCCAAGCTCATTGAGCATTTTGGCCATGCCTAGCTCATGATGGCATTATACGGGAAACTTGATTATATATATATATATATATATATATATATATATATATACATTCTTTTTATGATCGACTCTTGGTATCTAGTATTTTGTGATTCATTTCCACATGTATATTATAATGTTTCTTTTATATGCTTTTCAGAATGTATGCAATGGAGAACAAATGATACGAATGCTTTCCTTCTTTTTGTATTTCGTGATGCTAATATATGATAATGTAGACACAATGTGATTTTGAACTTTTAGCTTCTATAAGCAATTTTCTGGTACTTCGTATAGTTTTTATAGAACGTGATGACAAGATGGTATGATGAGTAGATGAACTTACCCCACTCCTAAATCCACGCAACTAGTAAGATGTGAGGGCTCACCACCGAGAGCTAGAAAGGGCACAAGCTATGAAATTTGTTGAATGATAGTGATGAGAGATAGACAAAGATTTCATGGAACCAAATTAGGATGCTGAAAACCCACTCTACTCAAGTGACTCCATAGTTTAGAATGTGACTTGCTTTGTCATTTATCTAGACTTAGATCCGTAGATGGCCACATGGTAGACAAAATCTGGTTTTCGGGGTTTTGAGCTCTCTTAGAATTTTGGACATCTAATTCATTTGTTTTTGACTCAAGATTTCAAAGGTTTATTTGAACTGTTTGCTTATGACCTTCAACGTTTATTGTCAAGAGGACCCCTTGCACATTTCCCCATGCTTCTAGTAGGAAGCATGGGATTATCACCATGGACAAGGCATAGGTGAGTAAGGGCATTCCCATCCTTTCCCAACCCTACGTCACTAGTAAGAGACGCAAATTCATCACCGAAGGTTGGTAGGGCGAGGAAATGTGTAAAAATCAAATTTTCTGTTTGATCTACATTTGACTTATTCATTTGAGAAAAATGTCAGCATGTTCTTATTTCCAAAGATATATACATATGGGATAGATGTGACACTATGAAGCTTCTAGAATAGACCATAGGCAAGACACCTATTCTAGGAAGAAACCAAAAGTGAGAACAAGCATGTAGACCTTGGTATGGTTATAGTTAAGAATTTGTCATATCTAGCTTTATATGGATGAAATGATTCTAAAATGTTTGATAATGTTATGAAAATGAAGAAATATGATTCGAATGTTTCTGGCAATACCATCAGAAGTTTATAATGAATTTCTTTGAGAATAAGTTCCTTGATCACAAAATTTTACAAAATGAATGGATAAAATGAACCTAACTACATGAAGATGCAATGTAGATATAATTATACAAGTAGTGTGGGTTGCTTATGCGTAGAATTGTTTAAGATGTAAGGAATTGATTGTTTCATTGAAATCCTCACCTTCCAATGTACATAAGAGATATGCACCATTTCCATATATTTCATGACTTAGTATGGGCCCAACCATTTGGGCAAGAATTTCCTTCCTTCACCGGTCTTCTTATCGATCTAGCTTTGTCTAGTCTCGAACTAGATCTCCTTCATATATTTCTTTCATAGACCTTTTTGTTATACTACCAAAGACATCAGTCAGCATAGACTCTATGTTGTTGTTCAGCATCTAGCCTAGCCTCATCTAGGCTTTCTAGTTGGGAGAGACATGCTTCTCTATAAGCTTCTTCATCCAGAATCCCTTGTAGTGAGATATAGAGACTGGATATTTCAACCTCAAGTGGGAGAACTCGCTTCTACTCGAATACCAATGACAAAGGATTTTCTCTGTTGGTGTTCTTATTGAGTTTTGGTGGGCCCACAAGGATGGATATAACTTTAAATGCCAATCTCATTTTTTTTCTTTTACCATTTTAAGGAGAATAGCTTTCAATGTTTTGTTTATTACTTTAGCCTGTCCATTGGCTTGAGGGTAATATAGGGAAGTTGTATGATGGTTTATTTTAAATTTACTACATAGCTCATGGACTTCGTCATTCTTAAAGGAAGTACCATTATCTGAGATGATGATTTGTGGGACACCATACCTGCAAATGATGTGGTTTACAATGAACTTGGCGATCACGGAACTGGCATACGGTGGTGAGAGGCATAGCCTCTACCCATTTGGTAAAATACTCGGTGGCCATGATTATTAAGTTATGACCATTTATTGATGAGGGAGAGAATTTCCCTATCAAATATAGGCCCCATGTAGAAAAGAGCCATAGAGTAGCGATTGGTTGTAGAGCTTGTGCTTAGGCATGTGAGTCTCATGGGAAAATTCTTGACATTTATGGCACTTGCGCACAAACTCTACTATGTCATGCTCTAGAGTGGGCCAAAAATAGCCCATCGATGTATTTTGTGGGCAGCAAGACATGACCTCAAAAATGACCACCACATATTCCATTGTGAGATTCGTAGAGAATCTTCTTAGAATCTTCTATGTCAACACACCTTAGAAGCATTCCATCGAAAGCCTTACGATAGAGCACTTTTTCTATAATAACGTATTTAGCTATGATAATGCATAACCATCTTCTTTGTTGCAGTGTAGCACCTTCTGGATATGCATGGTCCATGATATAATTAATGATATCGTATACCAAGGGCATTCGAGAGATAGGAGGTCCGACTTTGATGTAGTATATGCATTCATCGGGAAATCTAGGTCTACTAGATCACCTCCATCTAACAGTTATCAATTAACCAATCAGTAATGATTTGTCCCTTAACGGACTTCTCGGTTTATAAAAGTTAATAGGAATTCACCCTTTAAGGTTATAAAGCATCCAGCCTTTTTAGAAAAGGACCTTACATGAGGAAAGTTCGTAAATGGTCTATTTTTATAATGACCCTTGTTTCTTGATTTAGCATGTAATGTCTTAGGTGTTTGGTTGCGAAGACTATGGCAAGGAATTCTCATTCTACTTGCATATAATGTGTCTCATAATCAAGTAATGTTCGGCAATAAAATAGATCGCACATTATCATTTGTCATTGTCTTCTTGAGCCAACATACAGGCTAGCGAGACATTTGTAGCTCACAAATATAAGATTAAAGGGTAGTCTAGCTTAGGAGGCATTAGCATAGGTGGTGATAAAAAGAAACATTAAACTACTTTGAAAGCCTCATTGCAGTCTTCATTCTAATCGATACTATAATCTTTCTTGAGTAGATTGTTGATTGGATGGATGAAAAAGCTTAAATCTAGGATGAATCTTCGGATTGCACCGAGTTTCCCAAGAAACAACCTGAATCCAGATTCATCCTAAGGTGGGATCATTTTAAGGACAACCCATATTTTGGCTAGGTATACATCAATACCTCATGATGATATGATGTAACCCAGGATTTTCCCTCCTGTCACACCAAATATGCATTTTTCTAGGTTTAGTGTGACTCTGTATTCTATCAAACATGAAAGAATGACGCGAGCACTTCCGGTGATCACGACACTTCTGGATTTAGCTAACAAGTCATCTACATAATATTCCATGATTTTATGATTAAGATCATGAAATATATATGTCATTTCCTACTTGGAATGTAGCACCAAAGATTCTTGAGACCGAATGGCATAACAACGTAGCAATAGGTTCCCAAGGAGTTATAAACGTGGTTTTGGCTTAGTCTTGTTCGGGTATTCTGATTTGATTATATCCTAATAATCCATCCATGAGAGATAAAAGCTCAAATCTAGTTGTTGCGTCTCACGATGACGTCAATAGATGGTAATAGGAAGTCATCCTTGGGACACACCTTGTTAATGTCTCGAAAATCTATGAAATTGTGTATCTTCCCATTCTTTTTGAGAATGGGGACGATATTAGATACCCATTGAGAGTAATCAACTAGTTTGATGAACCTTACTTGGAGAAGCTTCATTACTTCTTCCTTTACCATGAGAGCTATCTTGGGTTTCATTGGTCTCGATTTTTGTTTAACTAGATTTGCATCTAATTTGGTGACAAGATTATGTACCACAATGTGTGGCGTAATTCTGTCATTTCTTTATAATTAAATGCAAAAGCCTTTTTATGTTCTCTCGAGGATTCAAGTGTGTATTTCTATCTCTTCTAGAGTTAACGAAGATCTTATTTTTAATATCTTTCTTCATCCTTCGTTACGATGTTAATATCAATTGTTTCCTCGATTAACGAAGTGTTACCTTCTTCAAAATCAGGCGGGGTTGGAGGTAGTTCTAGATCTTCTCCATTCTCTATCACGTGTATGTCGAGTTCCTTTTGTGGGGAAAGCTCTATCATGGGATTTCTGAAGTAAGAAGATGAATGTGGGATTAAGGAAAAATCTACCACATGATGGGTGAGATGTAACTCTGCATAGGCATTTAAGTAATCAAGAGTGGATTTATCACTATCAATGTGATCTAAGATAGTAGATGTATTCTTAGATATTTTTAAAAGAGGGTTTGATATTTTCTTCACTAACGGTTCGGTGTGAAGGGATACCATGAAATAGGTGTCTTAACTCACCGCTTAGAGTGAAATGTGAAGGCCGAGGTTCTTGCTCGAATCTGTAAGAAGATTTTGTTCTCGCGGGATTGCTTCAATTGATATGAAGTTAAATCCTTTGCTCAAATCTAGTACTGCTATTTTGTAGAGCTATAGATGTTCAGCTCTAGTCTCATACACCTTAGAGACTTGGTTTGCTATTAATTGTGAGTCTCCTAACACCCTGATGTCATTAACACCGAGCCTCTTAGCTAAGATGAGGCCAAGGAGGAGGGCTTCATACTCAGCGCCATTATTTGTACATTCAAAATTTAGTTTAAAGGTGAACGGTAAGATCTTTCCCTCGGGAGAAGTAAAGATCACACCTGCCCCAGCCCCATAACAACATCTAGCTCCATTGAAATGGAGAGTCCAATATTTAGTTGGGAAGATGGACGTTGGGACATTTGCTACATCCACTTCTTCTGCTTCAGTTACTTCTACCATGCAGAGTTCTTCTGCTGGAAGAGAACCAACACCTAGGGTATATCCCATACCTACAGAATCAAATGGCAGGAAAATTGGTAGATCCTGTTCTAGCAATTCAACAATCTTCACCGTAGTTCCTAATGATATTGTTTCTACAATGTTATCCTCTTCCTTGAGGGATGGGATATTCTTGATTAGATTAAGTAACTTCTAACTCCTTTGTAGGAAAAAAATTTCTTTTGGTTTTGATTTAGTTGGCTTGTTAAGTTGGTTTGTTGGGAGTTCAAACTCGGAGTGAACACCGGTCTTTTCATCAGTCCGCTAGGTGTATATCGAATGGTTTCGAGATCACCTTTTCTATGAATACCCTTCCCAAGTGTAGGAATCTTATTTCCTGAAATAATTTAGAAGGGATTGCCTTCATATGGTGTATCCATGGTTGGACGAGGATCATATTATAGTTGGTTTCCCAATCTACAATATAAAACTTAGTGTGGATTGTTTTGGGTCCTAAGGTGACTGATAGTATTATAGTTCCAATCGAAGTGGCTTGAAGGCTATCATAGCCTCTTAGCATATTCCGAGTCATGGAACAATTTGTTTCTCCATACCATAGCTTTTGAAGGAAAGAAAAGGGAACTATGTTAACTGCTACCCCATCATTAACCATTGTGCATTTAATGTAATTGTTATAAACCCACACTTGTAAATGTAAGGCCAAATCACCTCTTCATGCAATCTCAACATCTATTGGCATTTTGTTTATGTAAAATATAAACTCGGTGTCCCTATCTGGCTACTACCTCGAGGGTGGATATCAAATTATATATGGTTTACCTATGTTTTGGGAGGTGGAATGATGTTAATTAAATGACCTAAACCTAATGCTTCTAAAAAATAAGCCCTATGGGCAAGAGAGTTCTTTAATAAGTCTAATAAGGAGATATGAGAGAAGGTCTTTGTTAGGTCATTAATTAAATCATAGGAACCTATGGGTTTTACTAATGGTTGTTGAATTTTATCTATCTCTAGTGGGTAACTTGGACTTGGCTGAGAGGAATACTCTCATGTCCTTGTTACAGCTTCCACGGGTAGCTCAATGTCTAACTCCACTAAATTAACTATCTTGGGTCATAGCTGATTTCTTAATTATGGTGCGACAGTGGATTTAGTGAAGTCGAGGCTTCATGATCATTGTTTCCTGTCATTGCACCCTTGTTTGTCCCTTTTGGATTTAATTTATCATGATTTGGGAGTGGGTCATTGAAAATCTTGAGGGGAGAATTTTGAGGGGAGATTTCTCCCATGAAAGTATTTGGTGCAGGTGATGTAGGATCTGCTAAGAACATGTCTATGAAAATTTGTCTCTATTCTTCTGGTAGACATTGCATGAACTTATTGTAATCATGACAAGTCCTAGTGTCATGGCCTCAAATTTTGTGGAAACCACAATATGAGTTGGGATTGTAATTCCTAGGTTGTTGGTTTGGCACGTATTGTGGTCCAAAACTCTGATTAAACCGTTGACTATTAAAGTTTTACATTTGTTGTCTTTGGTTTTGGTTTTGGTTTTGATATCCAGTTGAATTTTGACTTAGACCTTGTGTCTATGTTTTCCTTTATTGCTGTTGTTGTTGATGATTAAAATCCACCTTATTGATTGTCAGGGTAAAGTTGTTGTTTCGTTGATTGTTAATCGGAAGTGGAGCATTTACAACATTTTCTTTTTTTGTTTGGTCAGTTACTCCATTTATTGTTATGCCACAATTTTTGCTAAGGATTTTAGGTCCTTGATTGACGTTTTTGGTAGTAGGATAAGTCATAGTATTTTGGCTGGGGGTGATTAACCTCCCGTTTGTTCCATACGTCTTACGCCCGCTATCTATCTTGTGCAGCTTGATCTATTCGGAGGGCACTCTCGAGTACTTCATCGTAGGTTATTAGTGGGAACTTATAGAATTATTCCTTTACCTCTCTACTGAGAGAATGAAGGAAAAAATTGCATAGTTCCATCTGGTCCATGTTTGGAGCACTTGTTGAAGAATAGAGGACTGTACGTCATCTCTCGATGAAATGAGTGACAGATTCATTGTGTTCTTGTTTAATATGCAAGAATTCCCTTATTCATGTCCTCAATAGTTTGTTCATGTCAAACACTTTGATGAAATCTGAAACGAGTTATTTAAATGAATGGATGGAAGCTTTAGGTATTCTCTAATACTAATCGAGGGTGATGCCCTCTAGAGTTTTGGGGAATATTTTAAGCAACAACCCCATCCCAAGGGAGCATTTCTCGAATGGTCATGGCATAAGCCTTGATATGTGTGTTAGGGTATCCTTATCCTTTGTATTTGGGAAAATAGGGAAGAGGTCTTGGAAGCATGACACTTCGTATGGTGAAGTCTAAGGGTTATTTCAAATATTCTGAACAAGTTCCTATCACATAGGTTTCGACCATTGATGGTGCCTGCTGAGGGGGTGGAGGTGGAATGGGTTGTTGATATGGCAAGACATATGCATTTGCAGGGACATAAGGAAATCCCTTTAGTTGATAAAATATGCCAAGAGAGGAGAAGATATCTCCCTGTAGTGATTTGGAATACATGTTTAAGTATGGAGGAGTATTTCCCGAGGCGAACCATTTTGTACTAGGGACGGGAGGTATCATATTTTCCACCAGAACAGTGTTAGAAAATTTGGTTCTAGTTGGTGTTTGTTGTGAATACTGAGGAGGCATGCCCAATGTGCCTATTCCTGTAAGGAGGTCTACTTGGCCATGATGATGTGAAGGATTGGAATTTCCTACCTCTATGAATTGAGAATTTTGACTTGCTTGAGCAGGTTCTAACCCTCTAAAATTTTCTACTAAAGTTGAGATGACTTCGTTTGGTGAAGTCGCAGTATTTTGCCTTAGTGGCATTTGTTGTATATCCTGAGGTTGTATAGGAATGTGATAACCCACTATGAATTGATTGTTTCCTGCCAAGTTTCACCGAGTGCATTTCCCATAAGTAGCGGCATGGATGTGTTTTATTGAGACGAGACCTCGGTCATGGTTGTAAACTTCCTATAGGTGGGTACATACTTTGAGAGCGTTGTTCACTTTTGGCATAATGCACTCGAATGTTCATCATCTCAAAATAGATATGGATCTGATTGTCTACTAATTTGCGGTCTAAGCAACACCTGAGGAGACGAACCAGATTCTCCCGTAAACGTCATGTTGCTTGATCTTGAAGGCTTTGGTTGTTGTGTTTGAGCAAGCTGGTCCAACTCCGCTATTTGGAAAGAAGAACTATATCTAGTCCTTGGAGGCGGAGTTTGTGTTGAAAATTGGTTAGTTGAATAGTTTTCACCCCATGTTGAGAGTGGGGGTGATGGTTGTCTATTCAGTTGATCATAGTATGCTTCAAGACCTAGGAGAGGTCTACCATATGTATTGAATCCCGACATATTCGGGGTTATATGAATACCCATAGAATAACGGGAAAGAGCGAAGGTGGATGGAAGAAATAAAACTAAAAGAACTGTTTCGTTCACGTCAGGTTCACCAATTTTATACAATGGAAAAGTGACAAGCGAGCATGGGAATCTACAAGTAACTCTTCCTCACACCGACCTCTCGAGGTTGTGCCGAGACAGGATGGTGGGGATGGAATATACATGGGGTATAGGAAAATTAGTTAGGTAATCTTATGTATTTGACACGCAATAATGGAATCTATGAATCTAAGGAAAAGAAGGCCCTTCTAACCTAAACTGGCATGATATATTGGTCATTGAGGATGACTGCTCGAAGGCTCCAATCAATATCAAGCTTTAGCATGATTCGATCTATAGGTTGTGGAATATGTGGAAGATAACTTGTGGGTGCTTCATATATGTCTCCCGATAGGGTCATGAAAATTAATGACAGACTAATGGTGGATTCTATGGGTGATTCTCTTGTCTAGTCTAGAAATCCTTAGCTTGATTAGCTACTGTGTCTAGTGAGTATAACTATTTGATTATGATTGGTGGAAGTGGAGTGGATCTAAATACTAATGTGTGTAAACTAAAATCTATGTTTGATTGACCTATGGACTCATTAGGTTGTGGGACCTGTGGATCACAACCGTAAATTTGTGGTTGTTGTGGACCTCCTATGGTCATGTGTAGAATCAATCCCTAACCCCTAGTATCTAGTAGTTGTATGCCTTTTCAGCCTCTATATTGAGAACTAACAGTTGTGTAATCTTCTCAGAGTATCTTATATGCATCTGGAAACTTGAACGCGTAAGCTAGTGTCTATATCTGTTAGAATGTCTCCTGTGCCTGGCTGTCAGATCAAAGGATCACAACCGAATGTTTACTCTTTTTCAAGATCTTCTACAATCATGTGGATATTTATCTAGGGTAGTCTATAGTTTGGCTGGTTCGACCAAAATGTATGCACTTTGTCGTCTTCTACGTTTAGTCCTCTTAGCTATGAGCTAATTTCTTGTAGGTATATTGTTGTTCAGAAGACTTGGATTCTGATATTTTGATCTATGTCAGTTATTGCTATAACACAATTAGGTTGAGGTATGGTTGGCTTGAGTATGTATTCTCTGGGCTCCCTAGGTCTCATGATTGTCATACAAATGTAAACAATGTAAACCTAATCAATCAAAGTAAAACTAACTAGGTAAAGTATACCTACAACATATATAAATTCCTTTTGTTTTTGTTTTTGCTGAACTATTTGAATGCAATTGAAAGAGAAATTATTTAAAATATCTAGCAATTGACAACTAAACTAATAACAAAATTAAAATAAACAAGGCAACCGAGTATAGCTACTTGCCTGTGCAGTTGTAAGTCTAGTCTAAATAACAAAATAACTAATCTAATCTATTTGAAAGACTCTCCATCCTACCTCAGAAGTGAGGAATGAATCATAGTTTCTTAGAAACTATCAATCCCCATAGCTTCCCTGGAAATATTAAAAGTGAGATTAACTGAAATGAAATGTTTTTACTATTCTATTTGATATACTTTAACTAGAACTTTGAAATCTTGAACCTGGATTTTGCAGAATAGTGGAAAATGCAATTGTGTGTGGCTTTGTCCCCTCAGTGTGGTCTCCTCATTCCTTCGTGCTCACGTGAATCCGAAAAGTGTGTAATTCTAGCATCAATGAAGTAGGTACTAGAACAATGGTAGTTTTGGATGTAGACAAAATACAATGCGAGTAGGAGAGGGATAGCGCAAGAGAACAGAGCTTGGCTTATGCAATTCCTAGTGGGACTTTTTACGAGTCATATGACACAAAATGTCTAGAACCTGAAGCTATTCTTTTTATGAACAAAACCCGTAACTCTAATGGCTCCAAACTGAAAATAAAACTATTCTATCTCAATTGATTGTGTGAAATAGTAACAACGCTTGCACAAGAAGATTATGTGGCTTCTAAACAACAAAACAACACTTGACTATGCATGTAATAACTAAAAACTATGAAATGAGAAGATGAGAGGAATTTTTTTGAGGGGATTTTTTCTTGAAGATCAACCACTATTTATAGAATCCCCATTTACCCAAAGGTGAAAACAAATTTGAACTCTTTAACCATAAACAATGTAAAAAAACTATTCCAGGGAACCAGAATCATAAATGCGAGAAAAGGTGGTGAAAAAATCTGGTAAACGCTGAAATTTTACACGAGTCGCGTTAAAAAGAACATTCTAGAAAACGTGTGAAGGAATACCACCTTGAGTAGGGAGGTGGTTACAGGACCGCCGCCAGGCGGGCGCGATTTAAGTAACTAAAGATCAAAACGCAAAGAAAAAGAGGGGAAAAGAGAAAAATAAAGCACACAGGGGGCTAAGTGGGACATGCAGGATGTTAACGCATACTTGGAGAGATTTTCTAGATCTCAAACACCTTGCGAGGAGACCTGTATCATCATTGGGGCACGCACAACATTTTTCGGTGGTTTAGTACCCTACAATTTTGGGTACATACAATGTCCTTTAATTTACCCGAGTATAGGGGCATTGAAGATGTATCGGAGAATTTACATAAGTTCTAGATACTATGATGCACTAAAGGAATTACAACCTTAGATGGAAAATAAAGTAAATTTGCTACTACTCTTCAAGGGTGCACATATATATTGTATAGAAAGTATGATCCACACCGTAATACGAGAGATTATGATGCTCTACGTTCTACATCATTAGCTTAGTTCCAAATTACGGAGTTTGAGAAGAAGAGTATCAATGAGTTTAAGCACATTAAGAAAGGTTTGGATGAAATTGTGAGGGAGTATGACGTGCATTTGAAGACCCTGTTGTCTAAATTATCTTATGACATTCATCCGAGTTAACATGCAAAGTGGTTTATTGGGGTATTGTTAAATCCTTTCAACAGAGCACTCTCTCATAAGACATAAGTAGATTTGAGTGAGGCTTTGGAATTCATTCTATTTGCTAAGGTGGTTGGGAGAATTTACATTGGAGTAATCCCATTTTCGGAGGCACAAATTGTAGCCATGGAAAAACATCTAGAAAATATTTTTGCTAATCTAATTCATGAGATGCGTAGTGGAATCTAGTGTATAGATTGTGAGGTTAAAGGACATACCAAAGATAATTTCCCACATAGGCTGGTGCATGCACTATTATTACATTGCGATGTTTTCCTCTAGAACAATGATGTTTGGGATTTCCCTCTATTGAAGCACACACAAAGAAGGTGTTTATTTATTATAAGATTTTTAAGTATCACACTCATGAAACCATTGATCGTAAGTTGATTGATCATATTCACAAATATATTAAGGTAGGAGTGTTCCAAATTAGTGTGGATAGTGGATCTAAGGAGCATGAAGGCCATAACCATAATGGACGTGAAATAGGAAACAATAGGAATGGTGCCTTCATGGGAGGATATAGAGGCCGACGTTGCGGTGGTGGTAGGGGAAGTTGTTATACTTTTGGATCCCATTATTATTATCGGTGTGAGTGTCCTCAAAATATTACTTTATCATGGTGTAGGAAATTGCATAAGTTAGAGGAATTTCCATATTTATACGAGCACATGAGTAATAATAAGAAGTAGGAAAAGGGTGCATGAATGATTAAGGTATAGTGCAATTTTGTTGATCGGTGGATTCCAAAGAAGACCCCGATCCTATACTACAAACTATAAACATTACCACATGTGAAAAGGTTTCTCCCGCATGTGATCCTCCAAAGACTAAGCCACTCATTTTGATGGATAATACATGTTAAGTATCCATACGTTGTATCGAAGGAATTTTATCATGATACTATGGAAGCTATCGGGGCACTCCAAGGAGAAATATAATGTTTAAAGGAAAATGCATGCAAAAAGGATTGTGCAAGGGTAGTTTAACTCTCGTAGAAAGATGTTGATGATTTGAAAGAGGTGTTAAGGATGTTACGCCAAGACAACGTAATTCCTATAATATGGGAATGAATACAAGAAAAGGTTCCACACATTAGATCTCGAGAACAAAAGACATATAATTCATGCAAATATACCACCTAAGAATCATGAGTTTGACAAGGATATAACACTTGATGCAATAATTGATGGGTAGCTATTACACAACATTTTGATTGACACTAGCATGGAAGTAAATTTGTTGACATTATATGCTTGGAATCAAGTTGGTAAACCAAGATTTCATCCATCGATGAATGTGTTGTACATGGCATACAAGACTAGCACCATGCCAATTCGGTTCTTGAAAGATGGAACTATTACAATTAAGGGATTCAAGTTTATTGGGGATTTTAAGGTATTACAGCTTGTTGAAGTAGAAAACTTCCCAACATTTCTTGGATGGCCATGGTGTTGTGTGAATAAGGAATATTTGCAATTTAATAAAAGGTACATCATATTTGAGAACGAGGAAGAACACAATATTACAACCTTTCTAAATAATAAGATAGGGCCATATGTTGAGCCCTTGAGTGAAGAAGATATTAATAGAATTTATGTTCAATTAGTGCGTGATCCATAGAATTTGGAACCATCTAAGGAAGGTGTACTTCATTAGGATGACGTGCAATCTGTAAGTGACACTACAAGTGTTTCTTATGATAATTGGGCTCATGGAATATACAAAATGTTTTGTCATGAAGTGAAATGACAATTCATTAAGATGATTAGACCACACAAGGTTAGGAGGTTGGTATTTAATTGGGTACCAAGGTATACTAGTAAAGGAAATCTTGATACATTTCTTCATGTCATAAAGACTTAATGTCATAATGAAGGGGATAGAAGAAATATTCTCAACTATACTTTGTGTGGGACAATAGTGCACTGGTGGGAATATCATAGAGATGTTATTTTTGAGTGGTGGGATGTGAGGATCAAATTCTCTATTAGGTTTACTTAGAGAAATGTACCTACACAAACATTCAAATTTCATAGGAAGTATTTAGCCTCTCATCACGTCCAAGAGTGTGATTGATATTGGGTGCAAGGAAAGGATTCTTTACCACATCACTTCTAGTACCTAATTTCTACTCCACCTTATGTGGTTACACATGCACATGGTATGTCCATGAATAATTGAAAAGAGAAACAACAAATTGGTGGGAGATTATTGCAGATATAATCCAAACTTCGATTATTTTTATACTAAGCCTCCAGTCCATGAAGCATTGCAGATAATGAGACACATCAATTTACGATATGTTGCAAAGGCTAAAGGGCTTATGTTATAATATATTGGAGAGCTTAATAGTGAGGCATGTCTTGATCTTGAGGAAGTAGACAAGGAATAAATGGTTTGTGCGTGGAAGGAAAAAGAAAAGGGTAAAATGGTATACATGATAGATGATGATGAGGTTGATAACTTTGATATTGACAAAATTGAAGGTATTAACAAGGTAATGGACACTACATATGAGAAGGCATGCACATATCATTCTCCTATGAAAAAAATAAGGTCAACCTGGTATAAAGGAAGAGCCTAAGGAGGACATTATTGGTAATTACTTGTTAGAGAAGGAAGTAGCTAAGATTATATAATTATTGTGTGAATTTTAAGGAATTATTTATGTGGGGATACCATGATTTAAATGGAGTATAACCTTATCTAGGTGAGATGAAATTCAAGGTGAAAGAAGGTGCGTGTTTGGTTTGAAAGAGACCTTAAAGGATGAATCCTAATATATGCATGAATGTAAATAAAGAAATTGAAAAAATGCTCAAGTCTAGAATAATTGAGCCTATTGAAGAATATAATTGGGTTATTCCCATGGTTATAAACATCAAGAAGGATAACATGATAAGGATTTTTTTATATAATAGAGAACTCAACGCTTCATGTCTAATTGATCCTTTTACCACTCCATTCATAGAAGAAATCATTGAAGGAGTTTTTGGGTGCAAGATTTACTTTTTTATAGATGCATTTTCGAGTTATCATCAAATACACATAGCGAAGGAATAGAAGGAAAAGAAAACTTAAGCCATTGAATGGGGAAGTTTTCCATATATATTTATGTCATTTACATTGAAAAATGTGCCAACAATGTGTTATCCAAAATGTGCCTTCCTGCTCATTTTGTGGCTAACTCCTTTCATTCTTCCCTCTCTTGTGCCTCAGTCATAATTTTTTTCTTTTTAGGGACTCAAAACATTTTGGAAAGGGAACCATTAGATAGAGCTCTTTCTCATCTTTCCAGAAAGGTAAAGTTTTCCTCCTAACTCCATGTATTTTTGAAGTTATGGCTCGACATATCTTTTGTGGGAAAATTTTCCCTAAAAGGCCCGCAGCCAATGAGATGCCACCACGTGTCCAAGGAAGTGGCGGGGGTCGGAAGAAAACTTGGTTTTTTACCAAATGTTTGGAAAATTTTCAAAAGAGAAGATTTTTCCCTACAGGCCCGCCATGAATGGAATTGCGCCACGTGTCCGGGGAGAAATTTGCAAAATTTGACTAAGTGTTGGCGCAAGGAGAAATTTTATGGAGAAGGCTCGTGCGAAATCATATTGCGCCATGTGTCCTATGGCGTGGGAGTTTCGAGAGGGTGGAGGAGAAGTTAGAATTTTGGAAAAAAATTTCCAAATTTCAAAAGAAAGTTTTGACCCACCGCCCCATCGACCAATCGGTGAAGGCCACATGTCACCGGAGCCCGAAAGGCGGAGCGCACGAGGAGATTGGGATTTTTCCCAAAAAGATTGGCACAAAGGTAAAAATGTTTTCTAGGGGCTTGCGTCTAATAAAACGCTGCCATGTGCTTTGGAAAGCCAGAAGGCGAGGAGAATTTGGGAAATTTTCCCAAGCAAAACCCCCCCAAATGCGGACCAATCACATCTTGCCACGTGTCAGGTGGCGGAAAATAACTCAAGACAAGCCAGCATAGAAAATTTGAAAGGATAGGCCTATGCCCAATCAAAACATGCCACGTGTTTGGGTCAAAATATGGATAAAGCACCAAGGGAAAATTTAAAAGAACAGGCCGCGTCTAATCGGCCCCACGCGATGTGGCCTCAACTCATCGGCCCGGTGGGAAATTTTAAGAAAATTTTCCAAAGGGAAAAACAAAGGAACATGAAGCTAGATAGGCCCACACCCAATCAAAACATACCACATGTAATGGAATGGTGGAGCGCGGGGATTTTTTGGGAAATTTTCCCAAATGCAAAAAAGGTGAAAAATTCAAATTTTCGCCCGCCAATCCGATTTGGCCCTATTTTGCCCTAAAACTTCAAACGGCCATATCTTTCGATCCAGAGCTTGTTTTTCACGTTCTTTATATCAATGGAAAGCTGGTGAAATTATCTACAATATTCTAGGGTCATTTTTGTATTTTGATGGATTTTGGAGAGATAAAATTGAAAAACACCTCTAGCACGTGGTCATGGACAAAAATGATGTTTCAACCACCATTTTTAATGAAGAATGGCTCGCATTCTCTCCCAGCATGGCTAAAAATGTTAGGGGATGAGCTGTAAGGATGCCCATGCTGTTTTGATTGCATTTTGGTCAATTGTTGAATCTTCCCCATGTTTTCCCATGTTTCTCTCTCCTGGGATCGTGGCTTGCACCGAAAAAAAGCCAAATTGGGTTCATTTTGAGGGGGTGAACATTTTTTCCATGTATTGCAGGCTCCCTTTGTCACTTAAAAGTGATTTTGTGGAAAACCAAACCTTTTCCAAGACTGCAACCTATTTTTCCTCTCAGGTGTTGTAATGCAAGTGGTTTTTGATGTAAAAATGACAATACAGGCTCTGTGAATGAGTTTTAATCCTTTGTCTATGCTATTTGATTCATTTCTAACCCTCCATTATAGTTATCAGTTTGTGCATGAAGTTTTGTTGCATTTTTATGAACTGTGTCAATTTGTAGAAGTAAAAAATGCCCACCACTCCTTTGGTGTATCACCTTATTAGCACTAGTTTCAGTTTTTTTGCATTCTCCATCTCTGTCCACTTTGGAATTTAGAGTAGGATTTTGAGTTTGAAACCTCTGTATAACTTGCAAGTGACATATCTGATCAGAGGAGTTGAGGAACCAACCTCTAATCTAGAGATTCCTTTCCCATTTTACAAGTCCCACACTTGGGGAAAGGATTCAATGTTGTGCAATCACACTGGATGTCCAAGATGTCAAACTAGAAGTTTGATCAACATCCAAGGGTGTTGCTAATTTGCAACAACAGTTTTGGCACACCTGGTGGGACTTAGAGGTCTTCATCTTCATTGCAACAAATTGATGTGCATTTGTTGCAAGTTTTTCACTTAAAAGAGCCCTAAATTGCACATCCGGTGACTCCAGGAAGAAGAATCATCCGGTTTTAGTAGTGCAGCCTAAAAACTCATGAGAAGAATCACCACAAGGTCAAGTGTTAGAGAAGAAGAAGAGTTGTTTGAGTATCTACAATTATCTTCAAGAAGAAAGCAAAGAGGGAGGATAATTCAAAGGTCTCCATCTCCACCAAATAGAACTCTATCAACTCCTCCACTGCTAGGCCTTTCATTCAATCAACAAGGGTTCTAAGGCCAATCGAATGGCACAAAAAAACCCCTATGTCAATTTCACTGGCAGCAGCCCACTTGCTCTCAATGTACAAAATCCAATCTCAGTTGCAGCATTGAAGAACATTCCATACTTTATTGGAGAGAATCAGACTACTCCTGGTGATCATGTTAAGGATATTGCTAACATTTGTGCAATCCATAAAATCAATGAGATGCAAGTTGCTGTCAAACTACTGGCATCTTCATTTTTGCAAAGGGAAAGCTTTGCAATGGTTCAGAAGTCTTGCCTCAGGTTCTATTCAAAATTGAAACCAGTTATGTATAGCCCTCCATGAGCAGTTTGGAGAAAAGGGAGATAACTTGTCCCTTTTGGAGAAGTTGACAACCATCAAGAGAGCTCCCAATGAGTAGCTGACTGATTTTAATTTTAGATTTCAAAGGACTTGGGAGAGAATTCCATGGCGATTAGGCCAACAGTAGAAGGTTCTTTCCTTTATTACCTTAAAGCTTTAAATTCTAATATTTCTGTTAATTCAATCTATGGGAGGCACAACTATCCCCATTGCTTATCACATTGTTATTAGAGATGAAAATTGTTTGATTCAAGTCGGCAAGCTAGCTCCTAGGACTCCAATGCAAATGTTTCCAAGTTTAGAGAGCCCAAACACTAATCAAATGCCTAATTTAGCTCCTATTCCCACTCCTAGAAATCAAAATTCAAGTGAAGCTTCTACTTCATCTTCTAGTACCTCAAATGAGCTTTAAGAAGTCATGAAGTAATTGCAAAATCTAGGAAATGAGCTGGTTACACTCAAGAGGTAGAAAACCGAAGGTTTTAGACCTCCCTTCCAGCCTCAAGCTCAACCTAACAGGCAGCCATACCAACCTCAAAGACCACCCAATCCAGCTGCAAATCCAAATCAAGTAAGGTCTCCTACCAACAGACCATTTTAGCCCTATAATCCCAATGCTACATCTGCCTCTAAAGCATTAGTGCCAATACAAAACAATATAGCTCAAGAGTATGATTGGTGTTTCCCATGCAATGAACCTCATAACCAGTCCATGTGCTTCAACGGTGCCTTGAATCAAGCATTAATGGTGACAACTACTGGTGTGGAAGGTGAAGGTAGCCAAGGAAGTAACCAACAACAAGAAACATTCCAACAACAATCAGCTCCAAATGATGCCACATTTGTAAACTGGCAGGAAAAATATTTTTGTGGCATGAATCAAACAATTCCCCAAAGTGTTGCAGCCAACACAAGGTCAAAAAGGAGAAATTTGGGTGAAGAACAGCCATTAGCCCCAAGCAATCCACAATCTTCTATCACTCCACAAACTGTTGGCAAGCAAAGTGTAGTCCCAAACACGCAAGGACTGCCTAAGACAACTCCTAGGCCAACTCAAATGCCAGTTGTTGCTACCCATGTGCAAGGAATGAATGTGTAGGCCAAGGGACAACAAAGAGATGCTTCATCTCCATTTAGTATCATTGACCAGATGAAGAAGACAAATGTAAACATATCAATGTGGGAATCACTATCTATCCCGGGCCAAAAGATTTGCTACAAGCCGCCATGAAGGACTGGTCAACTTCAAATCAGTAAGTCCAAATGCAAGAGAAGGTGCTCACAAATGCTGCCCGGCTGAGGGGAATCATGGAGAACAAGAAGGTAAAATGTTGAAGCCTCCTCCATTCTATGTTTCATTGATCATTGGAAATCAATTAGTACACAATTGCATGATTGATTCGGGGCAAGTAGTTTGGTAATGCCCAAGCAGATAGGCTGATCGGTTGGGAATTCAGCATGAATTCATATCCAAGGGGTAGTGCAATTGGATGGGACAGCAATAACAACAATTGGAGTGATAAAAAACTTAAGTCTTACTTTACATGCATTTCCCAACGTTGTTGTTTTATAAGATGTCTCGAATAGACCTTCCACCACTCTTTGCCCTATGTCCATCAAGGGATTTCACAGCCAAGATTGGAGGTTACTTATCTACTGATTGGTCACACATGTTGTTTAGAATGAGATATGGAACCAAGGCCACAATCAGATCTGAACCTATTGCAAAATTTCACATTGATCCTTACACTCCAAGCCAAATCAATACCAATTGTTCAATGTTTGATCAAGAGGATTATCCAAGCACCGATGAAGCTGACACATGGGTTGGATGTATCCCAAATATAACTCTTGATGAATGGGAAAACAAGGTGCATGATTTTGATCCTTATCAAGAAATAGAAGAATCGAGTTAGGGTCTATTGCATGCATGAAGAAAATCAGCCTATTCCTAGCATCACCAAGCCAGACCACAAGGATGAAAATGAAGTATGGCAATTGTTTTTTGATGGATCAAGGAGTAAACAAGGTGCAGTAGGGGGAGCTATGCTTGTTTCACCATAAGGAGTTAAGTATTATTCAGCTTTTAGATTTCAGTTTGCATGCTCTAATAACACTGCTGAATATGAAGCCTTGATACAAGGATTGCATTGGTCAATCAAGAGAGGGATAAAGAACTTTCAAGTCTTTGGTGATAGTGAGTTGATTGTCAACCAAGTTAAGGGGCAGCATGCTATCAAGAATGATCTACTCAAGTGCTACAAAAATAGGGTGTGGGACCTCATTGAAGATTTTGAGGGTTTTGGCATAAAACCCATTCCTAGAAAAGAGAACCAAGCTGCGCGACAGGCTTGCAATAATACGGTTGGGCAGCCTTTGACGTTGTTGAAAGCATTCAAAAGATAAGCTATAGCCAAACATCCATGTGATTGTGAGGCCTTCAATTCCAGACAAATAATGTAAGTTGGCAAGTGTTTGAAAATGATCATCAAATCATCCATTTCTTACAAGAAGAGGCCGAGTTTTCAACTAAAAATCAGGAAAAGTTGGACCAGCAGTATGGTGACCAAGTGGTACAGCTGAGAACCAACAAACTACCAAAGGGACTTATTACTTTGGAGTCCATTTTCAATCCTAATGATCAGTTTAGGAAGGAGAAAGCAAACATCCAAGTCAAGGAGAAGATTCGGTGTCCATCTCGTTGGAAGAAGGCAAACCACTCCAAATTGGTAAGATGATAATTAAACAAGAAAGGTATGAGTTCATACAACTTTGGCAAGAGTTCCCTGATGTGTTTTCTTGGAGCTATGAAGATTTGAAAGGTTTCAATCCCGAGTTATCTCAACACACCATTGAATTGGATCTAAGTACTAAGCCCATCAAGCAAAAACAAAGACCAGTCAATCCTCACATGGAGCCTCTCATGAGGAAAGAATTAAATAAGTTGATAGAATCAAGAATCATTTTTCCTATCAAGCATTCTAGTTGGGTGGCCAACTTAGTATCGGTTAGAAAGAAGAGTGGGGAAATCAGATTGTGTGTTGAATTCAGAGATTTGAATAGAGCATCTCTCAAGGATCATTACCCACTTCCTTCTATGGAGCAGATTTTGCAAGTTGTTGCTAGCTCTGAGAGGTTTTCATTACTTGATGGCTATTCAGGGTATAATCAGATTATGGTGAAGGAGGAGGATCAGTTCAAGATAGCCTTTACAACCAAATGGGGAACTTATGCATATAGGAAAATTCCATTTGGGTTTTCCAACGCTGGAGCTACTTTCCAAAGATCAATGGACATGGCATTCAAGGGTTTGATTAACAACATAGTGCTGATATATCTTGATGATATCACTTTGTTTTCTCAAGAAATGTAGCAGACCACCTCTTTCATTTGAGACAAGTGTTCCAAAGGTGCGAAGGTTTGGAGTATCCTTGAATCCTTAAAAGTGTATTTTTCTAGCCCATGAAGGAAAACTCCTTGGCCACATTGTCTCCAAAGAAGGATTAGCAATTGATCCGAGAAAGAGTTGAAGCCATAAGAGCACTACCATTGCCAAGCCATAAGAAGGCTCTCCAAAGTTTCTTGTACAGAATAAATTTTGTTCAAAGATTTGCCCCAAATTTTGTAGCCCTTGTCAAGCCTATCACAAAGATTTTAAAGAAAATCATGGCTTACAAATGGACAGTAGAAAGGCAAGGAAAGTTTTGAAGCAATCAAAGAAGCCATCTCTCAAGCCCCAACTCTCATCAACCCCGATTTCTCCAAGTATTTCATCCTCTATGCATTTGGGGGTGATGATACTATCTCTACAATTGTGGTATAACAGAACAAAGATAATGATCAGCAGCCAATTGCTTTCTTCAGCCAAATCCTGGAGGACTATGAGGTGAGATATTCTTTCATTGAGAAGCATGTTCTTGTAGTAATCGAGGCTTAAAGAAATTCAAGCACCTAGTTTCAAACAACAAGGTTCAGGTTGTTGGTTTCTCATGTGGGAGTTAAGGGCTTCCTCCTCAACAAAGACACGAATGAAAAGAGAGTAGGCTTTGGATTAATCATGTCATGGAGTATGACACTGAGATCAAAGTCACCAAGTTAGATAGAGGAAAAGGATTGTGTGAGCAGCTGACTTTGAGCAAACAAAAGGAATCATGTAATGAGAAGGAGGCTATTTTGGCATTGCAAGATAGCCATGAGCAAGGAAGCACTCAAGAGGAAAATAATGGTGTCCTCACTCCTTACTAGATCCAAGACATAATTCACTTCCTAAGCACAGGTCTATGCCCTCCAGAGATGAACAAGACCAAAAGAAGACACTTCAGATTACAGGCCATCCCATATGCCCTTGTTGATGGTGTTTGGTTCAAAAGGGATGTGAATGGAGTACTACTGAGATGTATTGGTACAAATCAGATTCATAGGGTGTTGGAAGAGTTCTATGGTGGACCAGCCGGGTGGTCATTTTGCACCAAGAGTGATATCCCTAAAGATCATGAGAGCTGGTTATTATTGGCCCAATATTTTCAATGATTGTTATGCATGGATCAAGAGGTGCAAGAATTGTGCATTCTTCATAGGTAAAGAGAGACTAGCTGCCCTTCCATTGCATCCAATCTCGGTTGACCAGCCATTCATGCAATGAGATTTAGACTTCATTGAGTCATTAATCCCAATTCGAGCCAAGGGCACAAATGGATTTTAACAACCACAGATTATTTCACCAAATGGACTGAAGCAGTAGCACTCAAGGAAGCAAATGAATCTAGCATCTTAGAATTCTATGAGGGAATAACAACTAGATTTGGCATACCTGCTATAATAATATCAGATAATGCATTGGCATTCATTAGCACCAAGGTGACTGAATGGGCTATCAATAATGGGATCTACCTAAGCACTTCATCAAATTATTACCCTCAGGGTAATGGCCAGGCTGAGTCTACAAACAAGAAATTTTTGAGGATCATTAAAAGGAATCTTGATGAAAATCAGAGGTCTTGGCATACTAAATTGAAATCAGCCTTATGGGCTGATAGGATAACTCCTAAGAGATCTACAGGTAACTCTCCATTTAAGCTTGTTTATGGAAGAGAAGCAATTTTTCCCATGTCACTTGAGTTGCCAACATTGGAACTCATAAAATAGTTGGATTTGTTGGAGTTTAAACCCATGGAGGTTAGATATGCAGAGTTGATGGAGCTCCAAGAAGTCAGAAATCAGGCATCCCAAGCAATGGAGAAGGATCAGGCTTTGATAAAGAAGACCTTTGATAGAAAAGACAAGAATAGATCCTTCCAAGTTGGAGATCTAGTGTTAAAATGGGATGCGAGATAGAGAAAAACCGGGAAGGCATTCAAAATTTGATGTAATTTGGAGTGGCTCATACATAGTCACAAGGTGCAAGGAAAACAATGCTTTCTAATTGTCTTCATTGGATGGCGAAGAACTACGAGATCCCGATCAATGGGATCTATCTAAAGCATTCTTCTACTAAAGGGAATTCTCGACCTTGTACATATTAGCTTATATTTTCATTCCTCCAAGTGCTTGTGCACATTGTTTTGCTGTAGTTTAGTTTGCTTTCCCTAAGTGCTTTGGCACAAGCTTGTTGTTCTGGGAATGTGTTTGCAGGCCTTGCTCCATCAGATGATATTCCATCTTCCTCCTTGCAGTGTTCTAGTCAGTTGGGGTATCAAATAGAGAATTTGATGACTCCATGCCCAATGGATTGCTTCAAGCAACTGGTAACTTCATCCAGCAGGCAGATGACCCCTCTGAGTCGCCAAAATTGTTATCCAAAATGTGCCCTCCTGCTCATTTTGTGGCTAACTCCTTTCATTCTTCCCTCTCTTGTGCCTCAGTCATAATTTTTTGATTTTTAGGGACTCAAAACTTTTTGTAAAGGGCACCATTGGATAGATCTCTTTCTCAGCTTTCCAGAAAGGTAAATTTTTCCTCCTAATTCCATGTATTTTTGAAGTTATGGCTCGGTGGTGTTTTTGTGGAAAATTTTCCCTGAAGGCCCGAACCAATGAGATGCCACCATGTGTCCAAGGAAGTAGCGGGGTCAAAAGAAAACTTGGTTTTTTACCAAGTGTTTGGTGAAATTTCAAAAGGGAATATTTTTCCTCACAAGCCCGCCGGTGAATGGAATTGCGCCACATGTCCAGGGGAGAAATTTGCAAAATTTGACTAAGTGTTAGCGCAGGAGAAATTTTATGGAGAAGGCTCGCGCGCAATCATATTGTGCCACGTGTCCTATGGTGTGGGAGTTTCAAAGGGTAGAGGAGAAGTTAGAATTTTGGCAAAGTTTTTCACCAAATTTCAAAAAGAAAGTTTTGACCCGCTGCCCCATCGACCAATCAAAGCAAAGGCCACATGTCACCGGAGCTCGAAAGGTGGAGCGTGGGAAGAGATTGGGATTTTTTCCCAAAATATTGCGCACAAAGGTAAAAATGTTTACAAGGGGCCCGCATCCAATAAGATGCTGCCACATGCCCCGGATAGCTAGAAGGTGGGGAGAATTTGGGAAATTTTCCCAAGCAAAAAGGGAAGTAAATTTCAAAGGAAACCCCCCAAATGTGGACCAATCACATCTTGCCACGTGTCAGGTGGCGGCAAAAAACTCAAGACAAGCCCGCATAGAAAATTTGAAAGGATAGGACCATGCCCAATCAAAACATGCCATGTGTCTGGGTCAAAATATGGATCAAGCACCGATGGAAAATTTAAAAGAACAGGCCCGCGTCCAATCAGCACACGCCACGTGGCCTCAACTCATCGGCCCGGACGGAATTTTTAGAAAATTTTCCAAAGGGAAAAACAAAGGAAAATGAAGTAGGATAGGCCCACACCCAATCAAAACATGCCATGTGTCCCAGAATGGTGGAGCATGAGGATTTTTTGAGAAATTTTCCCAAATGCAAAAAGGTGAAAAAATTCAAATTTTTGCCCGCCAATCCGATTTGGCCCTGTTTTGCCCTAAAACTTCAAATGGCCATATCTTTCGATCCATAGCTTAGTTTTTCACATTATTTATATCAATGGAAATCTAGTGAAATTATCTACAATATTCTGGGGTCATTTTTGTATTTTAATGGAGTTTGGAGAGAGAAATTTGAAAAACACCTCTTACACGTGTTCATGGACGAAATGACATTTCAACCACCTTTTAATGAAGAATGGATCGTATTCTCTCCCAAAGCATGGCTAAAAATGTTAGTGGATGGGCCTATAAGGATGCCCATGCTGTTTTGATTGTGTTTTGGTTAATGGTTGAATCTTCCCAATGTTTTACTATGTTTCTCTATCCTCGGGACGTGGCTTGCACCTTTGAAAAATCCAGATTGGGCTCATTTTTAGGGGTTGAACATTTTTTCCATGTATTGCAGGCTCCCTTTTCACTTAAAAGTGATTTTGTTGAAAACTAGACCTTTTCCAAGATTGCAACCTATTTTTCCTCTCAGGTGTTGTAATGCAAGTGGTTTTGATGTAAAAATGACAATACGAGCTCTGTGAATGAGTTTTAATCCTTTGTTCTGTGTTGTTTGATTCATTTCTAACCCTCCATTATAGTTATCAGTTGTGCATGAAGTTTTGTTGCATTTTTATGAACTGTGTCAATTTGCGAGTAGTAAAAAGAAATGCCCACCACTCCTTTGGTGTATCACCTTATTAGCACTAGTTTCAGGTTTTTTGCATTCTCCATCTTTGTCAACTTTGGTATTTAGAGTAGGATTTTGAGTTTGAAACTTATATATGACTTGCAAGTGACATATCTGATCGGGAGGAGTTGAGGAACCAGCCTCTAACTGGAGATTCCTTTCCCATTTTACAAGTCCCACACTTGGGTAAAGGATTCAATGTTGTGTAATCAAACTGGATGTCCATGTTGTCAAACTAGAAGTCCGATCAACATCTAGGGGTGCTTTGCTGATTTGCAACAACACAATGTTCTCACAAATTTTTGTATAGGAATTTAAGGATTTCCTTAACAAGTTCTTGTAGGTATATCTTGATGACTGGATAGTGTATGGCTTAGTCAAGGACCATTGTAATAATCTAAGGCTCATTTTTGAGATGCACAAGTAGTTGAGCATCTTTCTCAACATTAAGAAATGCATCTTTACAATATCTTTTGGAACTTTACTTGGACAAATAATTTTTTTAGACACCCATAATTATGCCCGAGCAATTTAAATACTTAAATTACACTAATTATCTCCTTTCCCACAAATTGGTGACATATCATCAAAAGGGCTCATCTTCTCTCCTATCATCATTAATTAATTACACTATGCTAATTAATTAAGTCACCTATCCAACAAATATCCTAATTAACAACCTTTCATTAATTAATCTCCCCTTCTATCTAGACTAATTAATTATTATTAATTAATTAGCTTCCCCTTTCATTAAACCAATAAATCAATATTTAATTGATTTAATCCCCTTTACAGTCTAAATCATGCTAATATTCCTCTAAAATATTCTATAAGCTTGCACATCTATTAATTAAATCATCTTGATTAATTAATAGGCCCCCTTTATCCACATGAGTCACTAAAGGACAAACAAACCCTCCTAAAGTTAACTCAACCCTATATAAACCCCCTTATCCACAACTAACTCAACATCTATATTATCCCACATACAAAGGGATGTAGTGATTCCTTTATCCATTGGGCTATATAAAGATCCCTCCACCTACCTTTACACTTACACCTAAACTTCTTGAGAAAACAAGAGCAAAGCATATAGAAAAATAAACTAAAAGCTTTCCTTTGTTTACTTGAGAATTCAACATTTGGAAGAGCTAAAGATTATTTTCTAGCCAAAGTGCTTAGGTCATATGGGAAGAGTCAAAAGGGTCTTGTAGCCCAATTTTGATAAGCTCCCATTCCTAGGTTCTTGGAATATCAAGAGCAACCAATTTGATTGCCATGGAGCTTACATAGGTCCATTTAATTTTGTTGTTAATTAAGAGAATAGAGGTTTTTAGACAATTAGCATGCTAGTTTCAAAGTTCTAATATAATAAATGTTAGTGTCTAACCTTGTTTAGTTCTTATCTTGATGGTGCTTTAGACTTTTCTTTAACTTTGTTGATTAAAAACTACTAGGTGTTAGTTTTTATTTTCATTAACTTAGTTGAGAAAACTATGCACACATTTGGCACGCCTGGTGGGACCTAGTCCCTTGGCATTTTAGTTTAAATTCTATTGTTTTGGCTAAATTTTGATATGCACATGTAGTAATTAATGTCTATTTTCTTGGAATTTTTGCTAATATTATATGTGTAGGTTCTTGTTCATAGCCATCATTTTAATGGGTTGTTGCCATTTTAAACTAACTTGCTAAAATTTTAAGTATTGTGATTTTTTTTTGTTTTTTTGTTGTGTTTTGGTTGCAGGAGTGGTGCATGTGCACTAACAGGAGTGCAGGCACATTTATGGTGGCATAGGCACACTGTCAGAACCTGAATATCTGTCTATTGACCTTGGCGTAAGTGCACTAAACCCGGTGCACATACCCAAACTAGAGCGCATATGAGTTTACCCGAGTGTAGACGTTATTTTGTATTATAACTTTAATGCAATGCAAAACTCACTATTAGATCAACACATACACCCTAACCCCTGGTACACACATGTTTCTAGTGGCGTAGGCACGTTTCACAGTGGCACAAGCATTCTATCAGAATTTGATACTATTTTAATTATTAATGTCACACACGCTTTTCCAATGGCACACACACTTTTCCAGTGGTGCACATGCTTTTTTGGTAGCACATGAATTCTATACGAATCTAATCCTATTTTTATCTGAGGTGGCACATACGTCTTTCTGGTGGTGCACACGCCTCTCGGGTGGCGCAGGTACATTGTAAGTTGGAAAAAAAAGAGTGGCGCATCCTCCTAACCCTTACATAGATGCTAAAATAGGGGTGTAGGTGTCTTTTTGTTTTCTTGAGATTAATGTGTTAGGGTGCTAACTTTCTTGCAGGTTTTATCTAATTAAATACTCATTTTACGTAGGGTGTTTTTACATGCTTTTACTTGATTAGATAAAATTTTCATGCTTTCTTACAAGAATAATATCATGTATGCTCTTCCCTCATATCCCTTGGGAGATCTTGGGAATCAGAAATGATTCTTAGGTCTTTTTGATGCTTCAAAATTGTTAGGAATATTTGAATTGGAATGGGTTAACTTGGTGTGTTTGAATTAAAGTGTTTTTCCATTTGATATCTTTTTGGATTTTGGAAACATCACGTATGCTCTTCTCTTGTGTCCTTGGATGATCTTGAGAATCAAAAATGATGCTCACTCTTTTGATGTAAAACTACTAAACACATCGTACAAGACCAAAAACCACACTTATCAAAGAAAGAAGGAATCAAAATGAAGTCAAAACTACTAATACGGTTTTCATACGAGTTTCCAAAATGTGTTCAAGAAAAGTAAACCTAATTAAACAAGATAAAAAGAACATATTCAAAACAACAGTATTGCAAGTTTCGAGAAAAGGGTATGCCCCTATCTGTTCAACTGGAACATAACCCCTTTAGCATAACGCCTTAAGATACATCAATGGGGGTGGTTCCAGGAACCCCAAAGTACTCCACACAAGAGGGAACCTTGTGGATGAAATGGGAAGTGCTCCACACTACCTACTTGATTAGTGATTCATTTGTGAGATAGCGTTACCAATTATCTGTATGGAGACCCTAGGGAGAGTACACGTGGACACACTAGTTTACCTTTTTACTCAAAGGGGGTAAAGTAAAGCCAAGATACTCCAAAGATAGTCGGGACTATTTGGGTAAATCACACTCGCTTAAGACAACTTTGTAACACCTAGGATGAGAGAACCACCTAGGAAGATATTCTTTGGCCAGGAGCCCACTTTGACCACTTCAAAATAGTGTTGAGTTGTGAGCCATCTTTTCATCATGAAACGTGTGACGTGTTAATTTCGCTTAGTTTTTAACTTGCCTTAAGGTGAGGTGAAACTCTACCGAAGTGAAGCCAACATTTTTCATCCCCATTTTTGATCTAATTCCTTCACATTCTTTTGACACTTTGTTGATCAAAAGAAAGGTGACTAGCTCTGTGTTACCAATAGATTGTTTCGGCCACTTTTTTGTGTATTTATGCCCATCCATGTTTGTGGCTAGGTAAGTTAAACATTTAAAGTATGCATAGGTGTATTCATATCATTGGTGGCCTTTTTGATCTTGATACCCATGTCGGGATCCTCATTATAATTATGCATGGTTATTGATCTTGAACTTCCTTAGAAAGGTTACCTTGCTTGTATTATATCACCACAATTTTGGTATTTACATCTTGTTTCTTGTGAATTTGACCTTAATATCTATATTGTAAGGTTATGCTACACACATTTTAAAAATTCCTAGTTATACTCTAAGATTTTAGCTCGACTCTGTTATTACCTCGATTTTGAATAGTGCTACATGTTACCACTTGTGTAAGTTGTATCAATATCATCTTGATATCAATACCTTACTTTCTTGTAAATTTTGGTTAACATATCTTGGTGACATTTTTGTGTCACTCACAAACTGTAACTGGCACTTTTTGGGATATAGGTCTTAATCTAATTTGAGCTCGCTTCTAGTATACTTAGTTAGGAGGTCACATTAACTTCTTGTTGTTACATACATTTTGTTCATTCTTTTGAACTTGGCATAAGTGAGAACATATTGTTAATTATCTTGTGATACCAAACTACTTTGTTGAAACACAGTTTAGGAAGTACTTCATTCATTTGATAGGCTTAGATACCAAACATTTGTGTCCTTGGTGATTTATCACCCTATCACATTGATATTCTCCCATTGTTATTCATTCATATTCTTAGAATTCATCTTGCATTTCACTTAGGTGTGAATACAAATTTTTGATCACATTTACAACTCACCTTAGTGAAACTAATACAAATCATGGCTCCAAAAACATGATTAGGAATCAAGAAACAAACATACGAGGAAAAACAAGTGCAAGCTTAGGAAGCCTCAAACAGACAGGGTCAAACCCTTTCATTATACATGATCTAGGGCCTCTTTTTCTGCAGAAAAAGAGATAGAAGATATGGTCGATCATAGAGGTGATGAATTAGAATCCCCACACGTAGAGTTTGACTTTGACCCTACTTTATTAGACGAGTTTATTTTTAGAAATAAGGATAGGGTGCTAGCACAAGTTATGGAATTAGGGGCCAAGGTGCCCACTGAAAATGAGACAATCCCACTTACAAACAATGCTAATGAAGAAGAGAAACCCCTTATCAACATGGAGAATATTTTAATGCATGGACATGCTTCTACCTCCAACACAAGAAATGATAAAGTAGTGGGACATAGAATACCCTTTATCAAAGTGCCACGTAAAAATAGGTCAAGACATGAGAATGTTGAAGAACCTCCACAATACGAGGAAGAGGAGGAACCTTTAGAAGAAGAAACCACCATTCAACAATAGATTAGTAACCTAAGCCAACAATTAGTTTTGCTAACCTCTCATGTACAAAAGGAAGAAAGAAAAAATGTTCAAAAGTCAAGGCCTAAGGTCAAGATCAGTGAACTCCATAGAGAAAATCAAGGAGAAGATGATACGGGGTATCATCAAGTATATATCCCCACTTCTCCCACTAAAGAACAATTTCTCACATAAGAGGTATAGTCTATGAAAGCAACACTCACAAGCCTTCAAGAGAGAAATATGGGGAGCATTAGAAAGTATCAATACGAAGAATTATGTCTCTATCCTTTTGACAATACTATGACCCTTTAACCTTTTCCCAAAAAATCCATCATGCCAAAATTCGACATATATAAAGGGAAGGGAGATCCATGGTATCATGTCAAATATTTCTATATGGTGTGTCAAGAGGTGTCCTATAGTGATAATTATCTCATACGACTTTTTCCAAGAGTCTAGGAGGTCAAGCCTTTGAGTGGTTTACACGTTTACCTCGGGATCAATTTTCACCGGTCCGAATTGGTAGAAAGGTTTGTGCTTCACTTCTTGTACAATATAAAGAGTGATGTCAACATGGCATATTTATGTGGCACCAAAAATGCCTTAATGATACTTTCGCCAACTTCCTATAGTGGTGGAGAGGGATAGCTAGTTTGCTTCCCTTGTGCTTTCCCTAAAAAATAGCTGTAAGTATTTTTGTGCCCAACCTAAATCCGGATATAGCCTTTCACCTCCAAATGCATTATGTTCGCACTTTGAGGAGGTCATTGAAAAAGGGGTTCAAATAGAGAAATCTCTCATTTCCAAAGGAACTCTCAAGTCCTAATCTAAATATAATCAAAATGTTAAACCTACAGAGAAGTCAAGATATTTAACAAAAACAAAAACGTGGTAAGAGACGGGATCACTGATTCCAAATGTGTAAAAGTGATTCAAAATAGTCAAACTTTTAAACAAACCAAAGGACCCATTCAACCACCACCCAAAATAGGGGTGGACAACCTAGAGAAAACTTAGACACCCAATGAAAAGATGGGGATATATAAAGAGCCATTCCCCAAACATGATAAATCAGAAAAGTCAAAGCCGATTAGGGAGAGTCATCCCAAGGATATAAAGCAATAAATTACTTATACACCAAGAAAGAAAACAATCATTATGATTCACTTATTGGATGTATTTTCTCTCCTACTAACCATGTCAACACCATCCGAATCAAGGGAAAGGATTGCGCCGCAGTAATAAGGCATGCCCGCCTTGTGATTCTAGAACCTTCTCCATCAACCCCACAAAATGGTAAATACAACCTCTTAGAGAAACTTGAGAAGACGTCTGCTAAGATTTCGATCTTATATCTTCTTAATATATCAAATGTACACAAAGAAATTTTATACCAAACTCTTCAGGGGTCGGGAGTGCCACTAGAGGTAGATCCTACACATCTTCAAGATACAGTAGAAAACATCATACCAAATGAACACATTACCTTCAATCATAGGGAGATCCCTACTGAAAATCCAACACATAATCTTCCTTTGTATATTGAGGTAGTTGTTACTGCAGGAAGATCAAACGGGTGCTTGTGGACAATGGATCAGGGTTGAACATCTACATGCTAAAGTTGGTTAAATAGCTGGGACATACTGAAGCAGATCTTGAGTCAAACATCATCACTATCATCGCTTACGATAACGCAGAAAGGGAGTCAGCAGGAACAATCACGTTGCCAATGGAAGTGGGTCCCACTTTTCATCAAACAAAGTTCCATGTCCTGGACTTGGAACTTCCGTATAATATGCTTCTAGGCCGACCATGGATTCATGCCATACAGGTTGTGCCATCAACATTTCATCAATGCATTAAACTGAAGCATGAGGGACACACCATTACAATACAAAGAGATTCGAGCCTTTAGCTCACTATAGAGATCTCAATCATTTTGCATGTAAGGGCACATGTGCATGTCCCTCCACCAATATAGATATCCCTCTTTAATCGAGGCCTTGGAATCTCGGATAGATTTAGATTCTCTCGGTTCTTGCACCCGTGGTGTTTCTACATCAACCTCTCTTTTTGATTCATGGGAGATTAAGGTTCTAGAATATAGTTGTGGTGAATATAATGTGCAATAAGCTCTCTTGGTTTCAGACCTCTCATTGTCACCCAAGCCTAGAGGTCGACCCACCTATTGCTTTAGAAGACCTAGAAATGAAAGCACTACTTGGGTCATTCTTACACGGATGATTGTTGGTGAAGAAAAATTATTGGACCCGCCTATAACTTGGGTCCCGGAGGATATTCAGCCAACCTATTATCAAACCCACGAATATGAGAAATATAGTAAAATGATATACTCCATGGGCTACAAGGGACTAGGATGTGGAAGAAATGAGTAAGGATAGTGAGAACCAAGTACCTCTCCCACATTTTAAAACAACAAGATACGGTATTGGAATTCACCCTTATGGGGCACACCCCAATGATCAAGATGCTACTTTCTCTAAACATGAGGATAGTTCTGACTATCTAGATAGTGATACAGATTCCCATTGTAGCCAATATGAGGATCTTGCCTCCATGAACCTATTCATAAATACCACTATCCTAACCACAACCCCCATGGAACCAACCCTTTACCTTGTTTACCCTTCCGTTGTTGAATGGGGCCAACAACTTCATATGTCACTAGATCTATTTGAGAATGATGAAGCTATCATAGATTTCATGGGCATTTGGGATACAATTCCCATTGGAGACCACAAAAAGGGATTCTATATTGACTTGGATACCTACGCCTACTTTGGTGAGGAGGTTGAGCTTTGTGGTTAGCAAAACTTAATAAAAAGTGAGGGAAAATTTCCAATGTAAATCCTTGGAAAAATAAAATTCCAAGTCACACAGTGAAAACCTCTTTGAGGCGCTTGGTTGACAAACAGTACAAAAATCAAAGTAAAATGAAAGTGACCATGCTAAGAATGAAAATCTCATGGAGACATCCCTGGACCAAGATCTCAACCTTCCTCCCAATCCTATGCGTATGGAGGACTTGTAAAAATTACTAGAAAAATAGACTATCGATGTGAATATTGGTGCAAAGAGGACCCAAATATAGTAAAATTGGGAGCTTCACTCTCGGATAGAGAAAAAAACATTCACCATGCTGCTATGAGAGTTTATAGATGTATTCACATGGTCTTATAAGGATATGCCAGGATTAGATCCATCATTGGTCATGCACAACCTAGTTGTGCATTCGGATGCTAAGCCTATTAAACAGAATCTTAGAAAGATGCACCCAAGGGTAGCCCTACTTTGGTTATAGAAGAATTAGAAAGATTGCTTACTGCAAGATTCATTCGCCTATTGATTATTATCGAATGGATATCCATCATCGTCCTTGTCCGGAAAAATCATGTCGAGGATTAGGATCTGCACGAATTTTAGAGACATTAATAAAGCTTTCCCTAAAGATGATTTTCCACTTCCAAATATTGACATGATTATAGATTCAACAGTAGGGTATGAGATGTTATCTCTTATGGATGTATTTTCAAGATACAACTAAATCAAGATAGCTGATGAAGATCAGCACAAGACAATTTTACAACTCCTTGGGGTACCTTCAGTTATCAGGTGATGCCATTTGGTCTCAAAAATGTAGGAGCTACTTATTAGAGGGAAATGATGGTAATTTTCCATGATATGATCCATGATATCATGGAATATTATGTGGATGACATCCTTGGAAAATATAAGACAAGAGAGGATCACCCTATTATTTTGCGGTGTATCTTTGAGCACCTACGAGAGTACAAAGTCTGGTTGAACCCAAAGAAATGCGTTTTCGGTGTGCTATCGGGAAAATTGTTGGGTTTCATTGTATCAAGAAGGGGAATTGAGGTAGACCCTGCTAAAGTATCTGTTATTACTGAAATGCCTCCTCCTAAGAACATTAAGCAACTACGCAGCTTGCAAGGAAAAATACAGGCTATTCACCGCTTCATCTCCCAGCTTGTAGATAAGTGTCATTCATTCACCCACCTGCTTAAAAAGGATGTCGCCTTCATCTAGGGACTAGAACAGCAATAGGCCTTCACCTTGCTTAAATAATACTTGGCCAATCCACTTGTCCTCATGCCTCCAACTCTGGTGAGCTTCTCCTACTTTAAATCTATGCTATTCAATTTTCTATTGGTGTGTTTCTCACCCAATATGACCTTGGTCACAAAGAAAAAGTGGTGTACTACCTCAATTGCACTCTCATTGTTTATAAGCTCAACTATCTCCAGATTAAAAAAATATTGTTTGGTTGTTGTCTTTACTTTTCAAAAACTATGCCATCATCCATTGAATACCAAAACAAACCTTATATATAAAGTGGACCCACTCAAGTACTTGCTATCAAAACCCACCCTCACAGGTAGAATGGCTAATTGGATCATCCTACTAAGTGAGTTTGACATAGAATTTGTACATCAAAAGTCAATTAAGGGACAAGTGCTCACATATCAATTAGCAGAAGCACCTTTGCAAGGCACTGAGCCTTTGAATATCGATCTGACAGATGCCTCATTAATATACATTGAAGAATCTATCATATGACAGATACACTTTGATGGGTCCTTTACTTTTCATGGTTCAGGAGCAGGTGTGGTCCTCATTACTCCTTCTCGGAAACCCTATCTGCAGGCTTTTTGCACCGGGTTTCCTTACACAAACAATATCGCAAAGTATGAGGAACTTATCACGGGGATGAAAGTCACTATCGAATGGGACATCAATCATGTCAAGGTTATGGGTGATTCTCAGTTAATTATCAACCAAGTTAATGATGAATACAAGGTTAAGGATGAAAAGCTCATACCTTACAAACATTTGGTAGAAAATCTAAAAGAGTACTTTGTGTGCATCACATTTGAATAGATCCCAAGAGTGTAAAATAGATCAGAAGATGCTATGGTGACACTTTGGGTTATATGCTTAGATTCTGCTAGGGAATAATGACATACCGTTCTTTGTGGAAAATTTATGTTATCCCATGTATGACATGCTAGAATCCTATCTAGCTTATGATGTTGTTGGTCCCAATTCCCCATGATATGAGCCCATATTTACCTATTTAAAAGAAAACATGTTCCCTCTTAATATCTCCCGTTCTGAGAAGCAAAGCCTAATTCACCAAATAGCCCACTATACCCTTTTAGGAGGTATGCTTTATCGTCATGGCTATGATGGGAATTTGTTACGTTGTCTCGATATGACATAGTCGATCCAAGCAATCAAAGAAGTACATGAAGGGGTATTCAAAGAACATACTAATGGAATGGTTTTGGCCAAGAAATTGTTAAGAGTAGGCTACTATTGGCCTACCATGGAAACTGACTGTTGCAACTATGTCAGAAAATGTGTACTTTGTCAGAAGTATGGAAATTTCATCCATGCTCCATCACAGCCATTACAACCCATCACTACCCCATGGCCATTTTCTAAATGGGGACTTGACTTGATAGGGAAGCTTACCCCTACCTCATCTAATGGTCATACCCACATCATCATGGCTACTGAATACTTTACCAAGTGGGTGGAAGTTGTCCCTTTAACCTATGTAATAGGAGCTCAGATTTCCAAATTCATCATGAATCATATCATTTTCTGGTATGGAATTCCTTCAAGCATTGTCACTAATAATGAAAAGTCATTTAAGAATAAAACTGTAAAGGGTCTCTATCAGCGGTTCCAAATTAGGTTAAAATAGTCTACACCATATTATCCCCAAGGTAATGGATAGGTCGAGGCCACAAATAAGACTTTGGTGTAAATAATAGAGAAAATGGTAAGTAAAACAAGTCATAATTGGAATTTAAAAATATACCTAGCTCTTTGGGCCTACACGTCCTCTATTTGTACTCCTACAAGTGCGACGCCATATTCTCTAGTATTTGGGATGGAATCTATCATCCCACTAGAAATTGAGGTTCCTTCCCTAAGAATCTCTCTTAGGGATTATATCGATAAAGATGAATATTACCGGGTAGCTAGACTGGCTGAGTTAGAGCTCCTAGACAAGAAGTGCATCTGCACCTTTAATCACCTCAAAGTGTATCAAAAAAGAGTCTCCAAAAATTATAACAAATGAATCATACCTCGTCAATTTGAGGTTGGTGATTTAGTCATGAAGGAGAATCAGTTCAACACAAGGGAAAAATGAGAAAAGAAAGGAAAGTTCAAACCGCATTGGTTAGGACCCTATGTTATTGTGGCCAACTATGACACAAGAGGCATACAAACTTGCTCACCCCAATGGTGATGAGCTCCGTGAGCCCATGAATTCCATGCATCTTAAGTGGTTCTATGCTTAAACATGGCACAAAATTAGAAAAGAAAAAAATCAAAAACATGGTAAAATAATCAAAATACAAAAAAAATAAAAAAGATAAAGAGAAAAAGAGAAAAATAGGTCATCCATAAGTGAAAACCACATAATTGTGGTGCTCTGGATAGGTCCTTGGGTGAAAATCAGTTTCCGGTGCCTTGGGAGGATTCGTTATTCACAAGCATCTTGCATCTGAAGGGTATTTCTACTTAGCCTAGGGCTAGTTCCACGTCTACTTCGAGATTCCCTATGGGCCCAATCTTGTCAAGCCTTGATCTGGCTTTGTCTCCTTTTATTTGTCTGTGAGGGGCATGCTTTTGGCCTATTCCCCATCTTACGTTGGGGGCATTTCTGTGACTTCACCTTCCTGTGTATAAGTGCATGGCATCTGCCCTTGTATATTCCCCATCTAATCTTTGAGGAACTTACGATTTCTTTATTACTCCGTGGTAGCTTTGGAAAACTGTTAGAAAATGATGCAAAAACAATAGAAATTTTTTTCACAAAACACAAAACAAATAAAAAATTGTTTCACAAAACACAAAAATAATAGAAAGTTGTTTCACAAAACACAAAAATAATAGAAAATTATTTCAAAAACTGCCAAAACATTCAAAATATTAAAAAACACAAAAAACAATAGAAAATTATTTCGTATTAAATAAAAAACAATAGAAACTTTCTCCATGAATGACAAGTCTTACAAAAACATTTACTTTAGTTTCCTTGCATTGTCTTGTTTCTTGTTTTTCTTGTTTGTACATTTGTGTTGTTTGTTGCTTGGGCATACTTTATTAGGATTCATCTTTTCTTGGTTAGATTAGATTTATTCTTACTTGTGCATATTGAGGTATGTTTTTGCATTCTAGTGAATCATGGTACATTGTTGTATTTATGTTCTTTGTGGGAATTTGATTGTGTTTGCTTATTGCATGTGCATTTTTTTGTTATCACATCATCACATTACCATCAATATCATCACATCTAACATCATCTATACATCATATATCAAGAAAAAGCTAAGTATACATCATACATGAATGCTAAGCTAATCATCACATATCGTATCATCAAATGGGGAAAGAGGGATCGAAAATATAAAAATCTATCCCCCGACACCCATATCATCATATCATCCCATCCACTAAGTATGACACATCATACAAAAAAATACATTTGGTATACTCTAACAAGATCAATCATCTAGAAATCAAAACACATGCGATACATCAACAAGATCATGATACATATACATGTCAAATCAAATTAGGATGCATCATATCTACATTTATCTATCCATGAGAAATAATAAAAAAATGTCTATCTCATACACACATATGTCCTATAAAAATGTCCATATAATACATGTGTGGTATATTTGTATCAAAAATGGATATACATCATGACGACAAGACATCAAAAATCCTTCATCGAGGCATACAATAAAATGATACATCGAATCACTGAATACATAGATCAAAAACTACTCAAAGCCTTCATCGAGGCATGTGTCAAAACTGTTGTAAAATATAAAATAGAATACATAGAGCACAATCTACTCATAGCCTTCATCAAGAGGCGTATGTGAAAATACAAAAATTGGGCTTGACTCAAGCCCTCTGATGGGGTAGCCAGTCTGTCTCATGGAGGTGGCATGGCATGAGCATCTCCAGCTCTCCCTAGTCATGGCTGCTCCACTAACAAGATCAATCATCTAGAAATAAAAAAATATGTGATACATCAACAAGATCATGATGCATATACATGTCAAATCAAATTAGGATGCATCATAACTACATTTATCTATCCATGAGAAATAATAAAAAAATGTCCATCTCATACACACATATGTCCTATAAAAATGTCCATATAATACATGTGTGGTATATCTCAGTATCAAAAATGGCTATGCATCACGACAAGTACATAAAAAAATCCTTCATCTCGAGGCATAGAATAAAATGATAAATCGAATCACCGAATATATAGAGAAAAATCTACTCAAATCATTCATCGAAGCATGTGTCAAAACTATTGTACAAATATAAAATGGAATACATAGAGCACAATCTGCTCATATCCTTCATCAAGAGGCATATGTGAAAATACAAAACATCGGGACTGACTCAAGCCCTCTGATAGAGTATCCAGTCTGTCTCGTGGAGGTGGCATGGCATGAGCATCGCTGGCTCTCCCTAGTCATGACTACCCCACTATCACCTGTGACCTCTTAGATCTAGTGCCTCTGCTCAACTACTGGCTATAGGAAGGTGCTCACTGCTAAGTAGGAACCACCTCAAAATATAAAGACCTGTAATAAGAGGCTCTACCCTTTTGTAGCCGATATCTATGTTTCGAGTAGTCACTGTTGTATCATCTATGCATTGGTAAGATGATATCTATGTTGAAGCTTGGGATAGCTCAACTTGACCCACTACGCGCTCTACTCTGAGCCTATCTCTCTCTAATATCATGGGTTGTAGCTAGGCTTGCGTTTTATGATATAGGCTCATTATCTGAGCCATCTACAAGGCCATCTATCAAATCTGCTAAAAATGCACAACACTATCACCTCCTGGGCCAGCCTGGGCTCGAGCCTGATCTCACTTTGCTAATATTGTAAAAATATGAGTCTGAGCATGATCTCACTCGGCTGTTGTTGTCACACTCAGGGCTCGGGAATTGTCTCTCTCTACTCTAGCCTAATCTCTCTCTACTAGAGCCTGTTGTAACTATTTTTGTAGGGTGGCTATCTCTGTGCCACCACTGTGCCACCGAGACTATACCCGTGGTGCTCTGGATGACTGGCCCTACTCTAGGACTCTAGCTCTAGGAAATTATGCTAGTGCTTGTCCTAACCCTCTAGCCTTAGTCCCTATACCTAGGTGGTACTCTTCTCATCATGTGGTATCCCATCGAATGGGTGCTCTAGGTCATGAGCTGCTACATCTACTCTTTGGTCACCACCATGAGATATCTCTCTAGGCGGTCGGGCGTGCTCACTACCTGTGCCTCCTATAGGATAGTCAAACACTAGAGTAAGACTGGCATACCAAGTCCACTAATCTGTTGTGGTGCCTAAATCCCTAACCTGTCATGTTGGGTCCCATGCCTGTGGGACCACTTGAAAGAAACTCACCCTGGCTCAGGTTAGTTGTATGTGTGGCCCCATATTCTACCTCTCTGAGTCTTGGTAGGCATACCATATGTCTTGCTACGAAACACCCTCTAGCACACCGAGCTATCACTAGCACCTATCAACCCTATACGGCTCTATGATATAGCTACAACTACCAAGGATAAAATGCTCTACCATGCACACACTAAGCTCTACGACATCCTGCTCCGATAAATGTTCTTGTAGGGTCTCCATATGATGTCTCTCTCTAGAAAATCATCGAACTCTCACCGGTACTGTATAGGTTGCCTAGGTGTCCTTGTACGTCACCACCTACTAATACGAACGCCATGTAAGTTGGCTCCTCCGGGTCTTAGACATGCAGAGTGCCCACAAGGTTCCCGATAAAATTTTTGTCCCATGATCAAATCTATAGTAATGAAGCTGAACCCACTTTCTTCTCGATAGCGGTAGGTGATCGGATGTAAACCCCAAGTACATGTGCGCCGATATGCACTTCCCCAACAATATCACTCACCACTAAAAATCCTATGCATTAGTGGTAGTAACCATCTTGGGAAATATTTCCTAACTTATCAATGAGAAAAAACCCACTGATAAGTGACATAATATATAGGGGCTCCTCGTGCAGTGTCGGGTCAGAAATACACTCATGCAATGTGATGGTCATACTATCAAGTGGTATGTCGTCTCTATCAAATAAGTAACTACGAGGCTTCCTAATATGCCCTATATCGAGGTGTACTCAATCAAGGAACCCATGATCGGCACATGGAGAATTTTCCAAACATCCTATAAATTAAAAGTCATCTCCCTAGTGTGGAGTTTGAAATACTAGCTCTCGCTATGCCACCGTTCACCCGAAGTGTAGTAAGTAAACCCTGGTCTAAAATGATGGATGACATACAAGCTATGGGACATAGCCTCACTACCTTAAGTAAGGCCATAGTGCGCCATCTCGATGACACATGCTCCCCTTTAGCTTGATAATCTGGGAATGAAACTCCTGTTTCTACAACACTGGTAATCGTCTCGGAAAAAGTCAATCCACTCATCAGTCACTAAAATTTCTTCTAAAAATCTATCCATCAATTTAGGGTTAACCCAAAAATCCTAAATTTTCTTCTAAGTGTCATCTTTTTGGCATTTTCTTGTTTATCCTCTGCTAGATCGTAGTGCGCTACACACCCTTTTGGGTGTGTACACCCTCCTTTTTGTGCATGCATGTGTGTGCAACTATCTCGAGTGCTTGTGTCATAAATAATGCACATACGTGCCCTTTTTGGCATGTGTGCCACTCTTTCATTGCTTGCACCATCAGTCGTATCCTCACATGCATGCACGCATGCATAAACCCTATGTGTACGCACTTCCCCCTGTGTGTGCACTATCCTTTTAGTGTGTGTGCTACCCTTTTAGTGTGTGCATGTACATGTACATATGTTGCACATGTGCATGTGCGTGTGTTCATTTAATTGTACATGTGCATGCACACATGCACCTTGAGGCATCTATGCCCCCAATGAGGCACCTACGCCACCTTTAGTGTGCTTACACCTACGTGTGCATGAACCCTACTTGCCTCTTAAGCCTAATTACTATTTCTAGGGCATTAATGATGAACTTAATGAAGAAGGTTTGGATACTCACAAATGTGCCATATTCGACATGCCATCTTTGGTACCCTCGTATTGTGTCTGCTCGTATCAATCGATCTGTCGATCACCATCATCCTCGTCACTATCAGAGCCTCACGGTAAAAAATCAATAGTGGTCGGTTAAAATGAATTGGTTGTGGTGATTTACCCCCTTGGGTGGGGTATATAAACCTATTTTTCACCACCATGAATTCCTAGAGGCTCATTTTGACCACCGTTCTCTCCTCCGATCACCATTAAATAATATTTTTTTCTCTTATTTTTCATTATGTCGGGGCATTTTTTGTTGTCCAATACCCCTTTCTTCTCACTAGGACAAGTTTTATTGCTCCTAGGTGATTCTTCTTATCCACACTCTCATAAATAATTATTTTATTAATTTTTTCACTACACAAGGACATGATTTGTCACTTGTTTCTTCTTTCTTCCACCTGGAGCATGTTTTGTTGCACCTAGGCCCTTCATTCTATTTCTTCTATTTTCTTCTACTGTCCACTACATCTTGAAAAATAGAAAACAAAAAATAATATATCTATATGACTTAAAAGATTCAAAAATAGGGAAAAGTTTCACAAAATCCTAAAAAGTAAAAAACCTACAAAAATAGGTAACCTACTTATTACGGCTGAAACTTGTGTCTTGCGCATGGTATTCTCTCCATATCCTACTGGTTTGTTTCACATCTTCCTTAATTAATATGACTCATGGATCATTTGGATTCACAACGATTCACAAAGCTAGCTGCTTGCTTCATCTGTACTCTGGGGCACATTTTATTGCCTCGGTGCTATTTCGTGGCACACAAAGCTTTTTCCCTAGACCTAGTGTCCATTATCATTTAACCTTACATATATCCTTTCTTAGGGAATCATTTTTAACCCTTTTCATCAATCACAAACATGTGGATCTCTTCAGTTTGATAAATACACATTTGTACAACTATCTTGACCATTGTTGGGTTGGATATGTGCATTTGTACTTGTTTACCACTGTTAAATGAGCTTGTTTCCTTCTCATATGGCATTGCATTGGTGTATGTTGCATGGAGTTGGTGTTTCTAGCAATGGAAAATTGTTCATAGTATGAATTTTCATGTCATCCTACTTTTTCTCGTATGCCTATATTTTCATAAGGACGAATGACTTAGATCTTGTGGCAATATGATGACATCAAAATTGTTCCATAAAAAGGCTAGAGGCTAAGCTCTTCTCTCCACTTCTCCATATTTCTTCTACATCACTTTCCTCTCATCACTTTTCTTCTACTTCACCTGGGGCATTCTACCTCTGCCCATTCTTCTATCTATTTCTCACATTTTTTCGATCACCGATCGTCTTCCTTCATCACCCCATCGACACTCGAGGGCATCTCTCACTTCTACTAATTTTTCTTCTACCTCTTCAAAATTTCATTCATCTACTATCTTTGAAGTGACATCACTTACACCACCCCAAAGAGGGGAAAATGTAGACACCCATAATTACGCTCGAGCAATTTAAATACTTAAATTGTGCTAATTATCTCCTTTCCCACAAATTGGTGACATATCGTCAAAATCACTCATCTTCTCTCCTATCATCATTAATTAATTACACTATGCTAATTAATTAAGTCACCTATCCAACAAATATCCTAATTAATGACCTTCCGTTAATTAATTCCCCTTCTATTTAGACTAATTAATTATTATTAATTAATTATCTTCCCCTTTCATTAAACCAATAAATCAATATTTAATTGATTTGATCCCCTTCTATAGTCTAAATCACGCTAATATTCCTCTATAAGCTTCTATAAGCTTGTACATCTATTAATCAAATCATCTTGATTAATTAATAGGTCCCCTTTATCAACATGAGTCACTAAAGGACAAACAAACCCTCCTAAAGTTAACTCAACCCTATCTAAACCCCCCTTATCCACAACTAACTCAACATCCCTATTATCCCACATGCAAAGGGATGTAGTGATTCCTTTATCCATTGGGCTATATAAATATCCCTCCTCCTACCTTTACACTTACACCTAAACTTCTTGAGAAGACAAAAGAAAAGCATATAGCAAAATAGGCTAAAAGCTTTCCTTTATTTCTTGAGAAGTCACCCTTTGGAAGATGTAAAGCTTATTTTCTAGCCAAAGTGCTTAGGTCATATGGGAAGAGTCAAAGGGGTCTTATAGCCCAATTTTGATAAGCTCCCATTCCTAGGTTCTTGGAATATCAGGAGAAACCAATTTGATTGGCATGGAGCTTACATAGGTCCATTTAATTTTGTTGTTAATTAAGATAATAGAGGTTTATAGACAATTAGCATGCTAGTTTCAAAGTTCTAATATAATAAATGTTAGTGTCTAATCTTGTTTAGTTCTTATCTTGATGGTGCTTTAGACTTTGCTTTAACTTTGTTGATTAAAAACTACTAGGTGTTATTTTTATTTTCATTAACTTAGTTGAGAAAATATGCACACAATTTTAAATGAAGGGTTATTGATAGACCCACCAAGGTAGCTATGATGTTGGGTTTGGAAGAACCTAACAATAAAAGTGAGGTGCATGGATTCTTGCGACATACAAGGTATTCCCTGAAAATTCATCAAAGGATATGCAGGAATGTTGCACCCTTATAAGAATTATTTAAGGTGAAAGTGAAATTCTATTCGGGTGGTGCACAACAAAAGACATTTGAAACACTAAAGGAATGGATGGCCACTGCAACTATTTTGCACTTTCCTTCATGGGAAAAACATTTTCATGTTCATATTGATGCTTATGACATGACAATTGGTACGTTATTGGCACAACCTAGAAAAGGAATTGTGGACCATACTATATTCTTTACAAGCAAGAAGTTGACACCTGTGAAGTATAATTACATAATTAGTGATCAAAAAGCTTTATCTATGATCTACGTGCTACATAAGTTAAGACAATACTTGTTGGAGACCTAGTTTATATTTTATACCGATCAAATGGCACGTAAGTAGTTAGTCAAAAATCTTGTTTTGCAAGGGTGTGTTTGCATATGGGTCTATAGTCAATTTTACTCCCATTATAAGAGGAAGGAATCCCATGCATGTTAGCCTATCACCCAGTGAGAAAACCAGCTCTCACACGAGGTACGTGCGGTTACGAGTCTCTCTTTTATGCGATTTTTAATGGGAAGCTTTCATCAATGATTAGTATAGGAGTATTCAAGAAATAAGTTTAGACATTCAAGGATTACAGGGCTCAAGATGACCCTAAGATCCTTGTAGTTTCTTCAAATTGTGTGTTTTAAAAGACTCCATAACACATAATATAATTGAAAGAAAGCTACAACCATTCATTCATAGCATGAAAAAGAAAGAGAACTTCTATGAACGAAATATACATGAAACCCACTTTGATATTCATATCTAATTGTAATAAGTAACCTCATTGTATTCATTGGTTCATTACAAAGAGCCATAGATGGAAAACTACAGTCATGCACATCACTAGGCTTGTATAACTATGAAAAAAAAAAAAACAAATTACAATGCTGAGCTCAATACATCAGAGCCCCACTCACAGTAATCCTGCAGAGCTCTACCCATGTTATCTCTCTCTGTGTGTATCTCTCCTATCTTCTCCTCTTTGGTCTCTATCTCTATCTTCTCTTTTTTTGGTCTCTATTTCTATCTTCTCCTCCTTTTTTTGGTCCGCAGCACTTGTATTTATCACCTTCTGCCCTTACCAACTCGCCTTGCTGCACCCTTAGATCCATTGCCAAGTGTCGAATGTGGTCCTTCAACAAGCATGTTTCCTTAGGCCTGAGCTCTCCACTCCATCTCATGATGGTCTTCTAGAAGATTCCTTTGCTGGCATGCTCTTTCCTGGGCCACCTGTTGCTAGGCTGGCATGTTATCCGCACACACCGATCACACTTTTCACGTGTTCTACCTTTGTTGCTTGAATCAGCTAAGTCTTGAACCTCCTTTCGCATGCCACGCACTATATGCTTCCTTGAGCCTTTTCTCTTGTGCGCTTTTGCCTTGTGCACCATCCTATAACTTGGGGTCCGTGTGCTCACGCGCCTTCATACTTAGTCAATATTTTAGGAGGCCAAATTCACCCCACATCACGCTGTTCTCCTCCCTAGAAACATTCTACTTGACCAAGGTGCAAGTTGGTTCAAATGGAACCAAGATGTAGATAAATATTACAAAGATGAATAAGGAATGAAAGAATAGGGGAAAGAATGAAGAATGGGGGAATAATAAACCAAAAGGCTGGGGAATTCCTTCTACAAGAATACCTCTAACTTATTCCATGTATCGACCTCATTCTGCGCCTTCTAACAGATGTCGCCAACTAGGAGGTTTACCTCATCAAAACTTAGGCTAGCTCCCTGGGCACCCAAAGTGTCCAAAATTTGTTCCATATCTTTATCCAGGTCTGTGAGCTTGTCCATTCTCTTGGTAATTTGAGGATATATTTCCTTTAGCCATGTCTTGGTTGAACCCTTTAGTGCCTCAATCTCCTCGGATCTTCTTTCTACTTCTGCCAAGACTCTATCCCGCTCCACCTGTTTCCTTTATTTTTCTCCTGGAACTCCAGGCTCTACTTTGAGTGTGGAGATCAAGGATCTCACCACCTTATCTCTATCTGCATGTGTCATATGTGGCCTTAGTAGATTGGGAAACAATCTTTACATCTGTGAGCACCTTTCTATACTTAGCAACTAGTGTTATCACCTTCAACCGGTCCTCCTCCTTTAGGTGCACGGCTACTTCCTTCACATATTCCAATGCCAAGGGTCATCTCTCCATGGTGAGGATGCATGTTAATTATTTTAGGCATTCCAGCATTGATGCATACCTCTGGGGGATAGGTGTTAGATCTGGGTGTTTTAAGATGATGGCACTTTTTATTGAGTCTACTTTCTTATAGACCTCCTACACCTTTTCCTTTTCCTCCTTGAGATCGTGCCTTAGCTATGCACTAATTAATTCCTCCTATTTTAAGTTTCTAGCCACCTTAGCCAACTCTTCCTCCTTCTTGGCTAGCTTTCCCTCTAAATCCCTTATCTGTTGTTCCACGCGAATAGTCTCACCTCTTTTCCACTGTGACCTTGTTTAGAGCATTACATACTTGCTCGTCTGTGAGATTTTGGGAATTTACTAAGGGGTTGTCTCCCTTAGACTCTGGTAGTGTGATAAGTTCCTTCTAGTAGAATTCAAATTCCATCTCATCGATGTGGGATTCAAATGCCCAAGAAAGCATCTTCTTGGTCCTGGGGTACGCACCCTCCTTCTCGAATGATCCCATGGCTATAAGTCTTTCGGTGGGTACGTGCTCTGGAATCATGCACATAGAACCTTTCTTGAGTCATCCACGTAGCCCATCATCTACCTCTGTTCTACATCTAGAGGTCTTCTATCCAAGTGTACGCCTTTGGGGAAGCTAACTATCAGAGCCAGGCCTCGTAGGTTGTCATGTTCCTTTTCACTGCTCTCTTCCCTTACTTCATTCAAGACTTTGTGTCGCACTTTGTTCTAATTCTTGGTCTACAAGGATCTCAAGCATATTCTTCACTTCTCACTCTGCCACTTTGGTTATCTGCTCCTTGGTAAAATCTATGGCTTTCTACCCCTTGGTGTCCTTCTCTTCTGCCCTTGTATCTTCGGTGCCCTCACCTCCTTGTGCGCCTTTCCACCATGCGAATATGAACTCTTGCTTCTCTTCTCCACTCTCCTCCTCTGAGTCATAGACACTAACTATGTGAGGTTCTAAAGGTTCCTTGTCTTTTTCTAGATCTTTCTCCTCATCGCCACCCTCTTCACTCTCATCCTCTCCTCCTAGATATCTCTCCATGCTTTTGGTCACCTCCGAGTTAGATTCTTCATCTACCTTCTACTTCTTCTCGAGAGGTTTCTTCTAGTCAGGAGATTCTACCTTCTCTTCTTCCTCTTGGGACTCCTCCAAGGTGGTGGGTTGTTTGGGCGCCTCTACTTCTGGCGTCTTCTCCTTTACTAGGGACTTCTTCCTCCAAACATAGGTGCTTGGTTTGGCACTCGTAGAAGGCATGCTCATTGTCTGAGTAGTTGGTACACTTGGTGCTCCTTCCTCTCCTCTGCCCCTCTTCTTAGACACTAGCTTCTTCATTCCTAGGGGGTCTTCAGGTATGGAGATCTCATCCACTAAGTATGCATCATTTTCAAATTTTGGCCTTATGCGCACGTATACACGTGTTGCGGATCCTCCAGCAATAGGAAGTGTTATTGGCCTAGTCATGTGGATCTCGTGTGACACATAATTTTCCACGTACACGTGCTTACCTTTAGGATAGTTTAGTTTCTTCCTCATATCCTTATGTTCCTAGTCTAATTTACCTAGCTCTAGCCTTAGCTTTTTCGACTCTTTAAATCTGTTCACTCCCGCTTGGAAGTATTGGGTAGTGAATGCAAAAGGGATCTTGCACCAAGGGCTCCATGATTCATCAACAAGTTTGAACCTACCCAAGAAAAAGTGTTGATACACTGTGAAATCAGTTTCTACTTGTGTGGCTACCGGGAGTTGTTCGGGGATCCTCCAATCTGCCTTGATTGAATTTCTCAAGTGCGTATACCATTTTATGAGCCGCGCTTTGTGGGGAGCCATCATTGTATCACATGCATACTTTTCAAACCTCTTCACGGGTGAAGGGTCTTCGGCTGGGTATTCCCACACAAACTTATCTGGTGCATCCGACACTCCAACTTCTGTAAACACTATGGTGAGCAGGAAATTTCCAAAGAGAATCTTGTCCCCTTCCTTTGTACACTTTACAATTTCCTCGGCAATGTATGTGGACAAGTTGTAAATAGTCCCTTCTGTGATCTTCCTATAGACATGAAACCATGGCTTGTTGACTTACATCCATCTTTCTTGGCCATTCAATTTCATTACCAGGTGCGCAACCATCTTCATAATTGGGTCCTTTATGTATAAGATGTCATAATACCATGACCCTTTCTTGCAGGCATACTCTGTGATGGTCTCCTGAATAGCTTCCTTATTGCTAAGGTCATCTTCCAGGCTATCTCCCTCACATATGAGGCCTGTAAACTATGCAATCAACTGGGGAGTTATGCGCATCTTGTGCTAAAAAAATGGAAGTAGTCCTCATGCACTCGAGACATCAACCAATAGTACAAGCAATCTAGCTTCCCAAAATAAGGAAACTCATAGAATTGCAATAACCACTGCCTCCACTTGACTTGACCTTCACATCATCATTGTAGATAGGCAACCCTTCAGGTGTTCGCTTGTTGGTTGGGTGTACTAGTTCTAATGTCATTTCTTTCTCTATAGTGTTGGTACAGTGATTATAGTCACTGACTGGTATGTTCCTCAAATCAGATTCCCATTCCTTTCCCATCATTACTCCGTCAGGGTACTACATTTCTACATACCTTTCTTTATTTTTTCCACCTTGGACTCTAGTTGTTTAGCATTTGCTTTGCCCTTCCCTTTTTTCATGCCATGGTCAAGGTAATTGTATTACTCCAATCCTTTCCTTGTTTTTCTACTTTCCTTCTCCCAACCTTCGATCTCGTATCAATAATATAAATCCCCTAAACACATGCCCTATTTTACCAAACCCTAACTTCAATAAATTCTTCACAAAACAAATTTTCACTTTGTTCCAAGCCCGTTTAATTCCTTCCTTATGGTTCGCAATCTCAAACTGTCTCTTTACTTGTTTTATCACTCAAATCTTCTCTCTGATCGAATATGAAAACGTCCTAGCTTATATCTTTCACTTATATCTCCAACTCTTCATTTTTGTAAAGTAAAATGAGAGTGCCCCGACCCTCTATTTATAGTTTTTCCTTTTTCTGGTCATTAAATGCTAATTTACCTACCCCGTAATTTGTTCATTTAATGTGGATTTTTAAAAACAAAACCCGTCTTTAGCGCCTTTACTCACACGCCCTTCCTGCGTGAAAACTCCTCCAACCTTTTGGCATGCAACCAAACCAACCTGACAGGAGACTCTTACGCATGCTCGGCTTGCACCAAAGGCACTTCTTCTATCCAGATTTTTTCTTTCAACTACCTCATTTTGCTTTAAATGCACTTCATTTTCCTTTGTACATGGGATCTATGAGTAGCTTTACCCTGGCACCAACCATTCTATCTTTTCTCTTCATCTCTCTTTTAACCGGGCTACTCAATAAGGCTCTTCAACACAACTTCCTTGGTACTTTTAATCACGCGCTTCTTCACTTTTGTCTACCCCACACTTAAACGATGTGTGGTCCTTTGCGCACTCATAAATTCTCCAAAAAATAACAATAAGGTTACCAGCACCCGAGGTGCAAAACAAAACAACAACGCAAAAGGGAAACACAAGGAAAAGAAAATGCGTAAGGGAAAATTCTAGACTAACTGGAAAAACTACCTTATTTACAAACACCAAGAAGACTTATTTATAGTAGGGCTTTAGCCTACTACCATTGAAGTGTCCAGAAACTTCATTCTATCCAAAGACTCGTGCATGGCATTTTCTCAACTCAAAGATATATGAGATTGTGTAGGGACCTTACCAATGGAATTTTAACTTCCTAGGATGGCGCATAAATTTAGAATCATATAGTAACACCATCTGCCCAACCTCAAACTTCTTGTTTCTATTATGGCGATCATGTCAAGCCTTTTTCTTTGATTTTTATGTTGTTTAGCTCCAACGAGCAAGTGATCAGCTCTCATCTTGTTTCATTAGTTCATTAATTCTTTGTTCCAGTGCTTGTTCATTGGCTAATCATCCTGCACACACTATTCGCAGAGAAGGTAACATAAATTCAATAGGCAAAAACAGCTTACGCAAAAACACCAATTGAAAAGGTGTGGCTTTATTTAGTATTTTATACGTAGTCCTGTACGCCCATAAAACTACTAATACCTTGTCATCCCAATCTTGTCTTCCAACATCACAGATTTTGGTCAAGGTATGACTTAGTATTTTGTTGAATGCTTCCACCATTCCATTTTCTTGAGGGTGATAGGGCATAGTCTTATGATGAGCCACCATGAACTCAGATAGTAGGATCCTCATGGTCTCATTTAGAAAATGTGTACCCCTATCACTTTGTCAAATTTAAATGGCATCCATACCTTGTGATAATGTTCTTCCATGGAACCTTATCGCCATTGCTTCCGTGTAATCTTTAGTTGGGGCTGCTCCACCCACCTTGTGAGATAATTTGTGCAAGTGATGATATAACGTGACCAGTCCTACGCCTTCTTTGCTGGTGTAATAGGTCAAACAAAGTCTATTTCCCACTTTTTAAAAGGCTCCGCGCTAGGAATAGGATGCAAAGGAATTTCATCTCTCCTTCCTAGTTTTCCAATGTATTGACAGTGGTCACATGCTTTACAATAATCTCTAAAATCCCTATATAAGGTTTCCCACCATAAACCTGCCATTAAAATCTTGCGTGGTGGCATCACCTGCGTAATGCCCACCCACACTTCCTCAGTGTGCTTCTTCCATGATGGATAGGCGTTCATGTTCTAATACACATCTACGCAAAACTTCATCACGTCCCAATTTGTATAAATCTCCACTAATCAACATGTAGGGCACAACACGTATGGCCAACTACTTTTTTCTAATTCCTTCATTCCATCCGACACCACACCTTCTTTTAAAACTACAACAATCTCTTCCAATCTAAGGGCATGCACTACAATCTAAATAGTTGTGTGTCTGGCATTGTCTCCTCAATACTTTGCATGTCCTCTCCTGAATCAATTCTTGACAGATGATCAGGTCCATAATTGATTTTCCAGGTTTCACTACAACGATGAACTCAAACTCTTGAAACAAAAAAACCCATTGACATATGCGCCCTTGAAGAATGGTCTTGTTTACTAAATACTTTAATTCCATGTAGTCGGTGTAGAATACAAAGGGTGTGGCCAGTAGATACTATCAAAATTTGAAAAGTGCATAGATCATTGACAATTCCTCACTCTCGGTTGTGGTATAATTCTACTCTACTGGTGTTAACTTCTTGCTTGCAAAATAGAGAGGATAATCAACAATCCCCTCACCTGGTTGTGCAAGTACTGCTCCAATGGTGGTTCCTAAGGCATCTACATGGATGTGGAAAGGCTTTTCTTAAGAGGGAAATCACAAAATAGGCACGATAATAAGCCTATCTTTTAATGTTTCAAACTCCCTCTGCTACACCTTTCCCTAATAGAAGGTACTTTTGTGTCTAAGCAGCTCCTCTAAAGGTGCGGCGATCTTGGCATACCCCTTAATGAATTTTCTATAATATCCCGTATGCCCAAGGAATCTATGGATGCGCTCTCTAGCTAGTAGGTTCCCTTAATCCCACAATAATTGCAACCTTAGCGGGATCTACCAGCAAGCCCTCCTTACATATGATATGCCCCAATAAAGTCCCAAAGGGTGTAGTAAACACACACTTCTTAATGTTGAGGGATATCCTCAATTGCCTACACCTTTCAAACATTAATCTCAAGTTGTCACAATGGTCCTTAACCAGACCATATACTTGTCCAATCATCCAAGTAAACCTGAAGAAACTTATGAATGAAGTCTGGAATGCTTGCACCACTATGCGCGAAAAGACAGTAGGCACATTTTTCAACCCAAAGGGCATGACCGTATATGCAAAACTTCCCCACTCGGTGGCAAAATTTGTCTTCTCCTGGTCTTCCTTTGTAATCCAAACTTGGTGGTATCCTGAAAATCCATCCATAAAGGAATAGATTTTGTGCCCAGCTGACTCCTTCCAGAATCTCTTCGATGAAGGGTGTCGAAATCGATCAATGACACAAACTACATTCAATTCCCTATAATCCACACAAATTCTAATCTGCCCATCCTTCTTGATGCTAATTACCATCAAACTTATCCATTCTAATTCTTCTACTACCTTAATAATCCCAGAAGCTATCATCTTATCTATCTCCTCCTTAACCTTCACGTGTAAGTTGGGATTCATTTGGTAGGGCATTTTTCTAACCAGGTGTGTACCTTCCTTATGGTTTATCCTCATCTCCCCCAAGTAATGGTGGACACCTTTTAACTCATGGTACCCATGTGGAAATAAATCCTTGAATTCACACAATAGATCAATGATCCTTGATACTTCCTTCTCCATCTAATAATCCCCAATAATAGCTTCCTTAGGTTCTTCTCCTAAACTGATGTTAACCTTATTTGTCTTTAAAGGCTCATGGTAGGCACGCATGTGAGCATCTGCACTTCCCACCACTTCACACATCCCCATAGAATGGATAACATTTAAAATCTCGACTCCTCTCCATCAATCACATATACTAACTTTCCCTTTTCCTTTTCCAAACATGTGCTCTCAAGCTGGGATTCTTCTATTTCTTCAATCTCTTCAAAGTGCACCTCCAATCCTAGTTCACCTAGTAGTTCCAACATCCTATCTTCCATTCTAGCACTATCCCCCATTGTAAGGTGCTTGATACCTTATAAGGCCTTATCAAATGATGGTTTTGTACTCCGATACTCAAAGGCTTGAATAAGATCAGTTGTAAGCTCTTACCAATTCCTTGTTTGGTGGCGTGTCTCTCGAATGAATGTACCATGCACGCGCACAACCCTACAGTGTAGAATACAACTTGTGCACCCAGAGGGATGGTGGCAAGGCTTCCGTGCCTTCTCTCCAGACCTGTTCACACTCCTGGATATGGAAAAAGGTGGGCTCTTTCCCATGGTACTCCTTGATGATGGTGGGTATATTACTTCTAGAAAATATGACAGAGAGAGAAATTCTTACCTTGCACCATTCTAAAAGGATCTCCTGATGCGTGGCCCACCAATGAGCTACTATGTCGAGTAAGATGTAACTCAGCATCCCTCTTCGTTCCTTTTCATTTTTCCACTGAGCTTCTATCTCCTGTAGAAAGACCTCAGGGAAGGCTCCTCTAGAGTACTTGGGTAGTTCTTTCCCCCAAAGTGCCGAACCATGCGTGCCTTAGTTACCTTGGTCACCAATCCTCTCAACTACCATCCCATTAATTCATAAGTCCCATGCACCCAATTATCACATGTCAGGCTGGTGGTATCACTCACTAACTAAGCATCCTCAAACTGGATAACCCCATTAATAGGGTGTACCATCTCAGGGTCTCTGATTGAGTGCACATAAATCTTGTCCAAAACCTCTTCTCCCAACGGTTCAATGTAGGGTGCTGAATTCCCATCAACCAAGGGTATAATGACCCGATCCTCTTTTTCTCAAAAATGATGTACCCTTTATTGAACCGGAGGTTCCCATTATTTTGTAATACTAAGGGCACCCAAGTAGTGCTGGGAAATTGTCCTCCTCGAGAGAGCTCCAAGACTTCAAAGTCCCTAGTAAATGTGGCTCCCTAGATAGTAATAGATGCATCCTTCAAGATACCGATGGTCATTTCCTTAGTATTGTTTTCTATATACAACACATTTGAAGATGGATGTAACGCAGTCTCCCCATCGATGCCATGCATCCAAAGTCAAAACATTAACCTCCGCGATAGTCTTAATGAGTATATTATTGAGAAGCCATCCATCCACCACTACATTCAATGTAATCTCCTTATCATAGTCAAAGCTATGAGGGGGAAGGTTTATGTGCAAGACCTACCTCTTGTGCTCTTCTCTAGCATGTGGTACCTTCTCTCTCAACAAGGATCCTAGTAATGGAATGATGTTCTCCTGCCCTAGAATTTTCACACCTCCTTAACCTCATCTAGGTCATCTTTCGTGCCTCAATTCTCCTTCCTTCTTCCTCCCTCCTGGATTGCTCTTTTAGACACTAGATCTCCCCTTGTAAACTTTGAATAACATCCATGGTGTCTTGATATATCTCCCTCTAATGTGAAGGGTCAGATGCTTTATCCAAAATGTGCCCCTGTTCATTTTGTGGCTAACTCTTTTCATTCTTCCCTCTCTTGTGCCTCGGTCATAATTTTTTTTACTTTTAGGGCTCAAAACTTTCTAGAAATGGCACCATTGGATAGATCTATTTCTCGGCTTTCCGAGAAAGGTAAAGTTTTCCTCCTAACTCCTTGTATTTTTGAATTTATGGCTCATTGGAGTTTTCGTGGGAAATTTTCCCTGCAGGCTGCGGGACATGAGATGCCGCCACGTGTCCAAGGAAGTGGCGGCAGTTGGAAAAAACTTGGTTTTTTACCAAGTGTTTTGGTGAAATTTCAAAAGGGAAGATTTTCCCGTAGGCCCACCGGCGAATCAAATGATGCTATGTTTCAGGGGAGGGATTTGTAAAATTTGACTAAGTGTTGCCACATGGAAATTTTGGGGGAAGGGTCGCGTCCAATAATATGGCAACACGTGTCCTATGGCATCATAATTTTAGAGGGTGGGAGAGAAGTTAGAATTTTGGTGAAGTGTTTTGCCAAATTTCAAAAAGGAAAGTTTTGGCTTTGTTGTCCGTCGACCAAACAGTGGCCACGTGTCCTCAATCCTGGACCCCGAGCGGAGCGCGGGGAAGCTTGGGAAATTTTCCCAAAGTGTTAGCGCAAAAGTAAAAATGTTTGCGGAGGTCCCGCTACTAATCAAATGATGCCACATGCCTCGGACCGGTGGGGGCGGGAGAAATTGAGAAAAATTTCCCAAGGAAATCAAAGGAAATTTAAAAGGAAAACACACGTCCCCAAAAATGCGAGCTAATAGAATTATGCCACATGTCCATGTGGCATCGAAAAATAGAGGACAGGCCCACAAGGAAAATTCGAAGGGTAAGCCCACATCCAATGGGGTTATGCCATGTGTCCAGTGTCAAAAATAGTCAAAATGGCCCACAAAATTCGGAAGGAAAGGTCTATGACTAATTAGCACATGCCACGTGCCTCAACTCATCGGCTTGGACGGAGATTTTTGGGAAATTTTTCCAAAGGGTAAAGCAATGGAAAATGAAGCACAAATTCCCCACATCTAATCAGAACATGCCATGTGTCCCAGAATGGCGGAGCATGGGGATTTTTGGGAAATTTTCCCAAATGCAAAAAAGGTGAAAAAATTCAAATTTTCACCCGCCAATCCGATTTGGCCGTGTTTTCCTAAGAACTTCAAATGGCCATATCTTTCAACCCAGAGCTCAAGTTTTCACGTTCTTTATATCAATGGAAAGCTGATGAAATTATCTACAATATTCTGGGGTCATTTTTGTATTTTGATGGATTTTTGAGAGAGAAAATTGAAAAACGCCTCTGGCACGTGGTCATGGATAGAAATGACGTTTCAACCACCAATTTTAATGAAGAATGGCTCGCATTCTCTCCCAAAGATGGCTAAAAAATGTCGGGGATGGGCCTGTAAGGATGCCCATGCTGTTTTGATTGCATTTTGGTCAATTTTTAATCTTCCCCATGTTTTCCCATGTTTCTCTCTCTAGGGTTATGGCTTGCAGACCGTTGTAAAAGCTAGAATGGGTTCATTTTTACAAAAAGAGGAGACACCTTTTCAGCTCTACAATTTTCCTTTCTCTTCCTCTTTGGTAGAATTGTAAATTTTTTACCTTTCTATGTAATACAACACCCCCTTTTTCCTCTTGATCACTGTAATGCATCGTATTAGATATGAAATGTTAATATATGTTCTGTGATTAAAATCCTCAATCCTTTCATATATATATCATTACTTTCCTAATCTTTCAAGACATTTTGAGAAATTTTTGCATGCTTTGTGTTGTGTTCTCTTGTGGATTGTGTATGTATCAGTTTCGCAACTCTTTGGTGCATCACTTCATTAGCATTAGCTTAATTTTCTTGCATATTCCCTATCTTTGTCCGCTTGGAATTTAGAGTAGGCACTAGGAATTCAAACCTCTGCAACTTGTAAGTGACATATCCGATCAAATGAGTTGTGGAACTAGCCTCTAATATGGAGATTCCTTTCACATTTTACAAGTCCCACACTTGGGGAAAGGATTCAATGTTGTGCAATCACACTGGATGTCCAAGATGTCAAACTAGAAGTCTGATCAACATCTAGGGGTGCTTTGCATAATTTGCAACAACAGGTACTTTCCATGAACGACCTCTTCTCTTGAAACGAAACTCTTTTATCTTGGTATCTCTCTTATGTGTGTAGCTTCATTTGTTGTTACCAAAACAGGCTCCAAAAATTCATCCCGTGTTACCCAAGGCATCCATTATATGTCTACCTTCTTAATGCTAACCATCGTAGCACCTTTGTCCTTCCGGTGCCGCTAATTCATATGCTCATATAACTCTGGGCACTCCTCATACTTATGCTTCTTTCCACACCATAAGCATTATAACAAGTCCAGCACTTGTGCTTGTAATGTTCTATAGATCCACAGTTGAAACATGTCCCTCACAGAAACTCACTCCTTCCTCCGCATTTACCTCATCCACGGAATTCTCCTCAAAACCTTTTCCTCACGCACATCCATCTCTGTGCTCCTCAAAACAATGATCATCATTCTTAGAACTACGGCAATGCTAGTTTGGTGCACCCCATGATCGATGGTCTTGTTTATTTGATCAATGAGCCTATAGTATTTAGTATCATGGGTTGTGAAGGTGTAAATCTTGCAATAACAGGATACATTCTTTCTAATCACGTGTTGTAACAAGGGACATCTACTGGCATCATGGTCCCCATGACATATTTCACAATCTAATGTTACAGCGTGTACCACCCTCTAGGGGAAATTATCCTTAATGTGCCCCTCTATCTCACAATTTGTGCACCACAAACCACTGTGAGTCTCATGGACCGAGTTTGTAGATAGCTTTTCCAATTATTTAGCCATAGTAGCAATCTGAGCCTTTAAGAATGGGCTAATGCCAGTATCAATACTACTAACGGCTTCAACGCGTGCAAGGCAGCCTCGAATGCTTCGCATGGGTCTATGAAAGTCTTATGAGATAGGGCCCTTCTAAAAGGGGTGATCAATCCTCTAAAAACCACTTTGTGCATGTTGAAAGGATGTATATCATATGATAATTTAGACAAGAGAGTCTTAAAGTGCACATCATACTCCCACACACTCTTTTTCATTCCTTATTGTATCTCCTTCAAAGTGCTAATGCTTTTTTTCTTGAACTCAAGAATGTGGAACTTTTCCAAGAATGCATTCTTTAAGGTAGTGTAATCCACCACTATTTTATCGGGATCATGCTTTCTATACCAACTATGCACGCGTCTCTTGCAACATGGTTACAAATTGACTAGCCTTTCATTCTAGGGTTGTGATACCTTTGGTGTGCCATAACAATTCACACTTGTGAACATATTTCGTAGCATCCTCAATGCCCCTGTAATATGGTAAGTGTAGATAAATTTCAAAGAAACCTTGAGGTGGTGGTTGGGGTCCTTGTCCCGAACCAGGGCCTTGGTTCCCTCCTATGTTTTCTCCACCGATCCATTGGGTCCACTAGGTCCTATACCTCTAGAGCCACTAGATCCACTAGGACCACTTTGGGTCTAATAGGGCCTGTAGGAGTTGTGCCAAGTTCCACCACGGTCCCTTCACTAGGTCCTATACCTCTAGAGCCACTAGATCCACCAGGACCACTTTGGGTCCAATAGGGCCTGTAGGAGTTGTGCCAAGTTCCCCTATGGTCCGACTAAACTATGCTGCACCGATGGTCTATGATGGTGCCCCACGAGCACTACTTTATCCCGCGCCACTCCACGGTATGAGACCAAAAGTTTGTATACTTGCCCCTTGTCCAAAAAATCCTTCAAATCTTTGGAATATGTGCAACCATAGAAGAAGGGAATGCAAAATTATATCTTCTAGGCACGGATCTGTTTCTTCCACTAGTTTCAACTGGATTGATACTTCTTCCTGGTTCGGGAAAACCAAGCACCAGGGCTCGGTCACTGGGTGGGTTTAGATATGTGCCAACGAATCTCCTTTCTCCATGCGAAGAACTCTCACCAGAAGCCAAAGGGGTCTCCCTCATGTGCTTTCCAAGATGGGGTAGCACAGATTGCTCAGGCTCCATGTCCTCTGCATGAACCTCAATTCCTTCCCACAACGTTTATCTCTAGAGATCCATGACACTAGCAGCTTCACATCGTCTAGTAATCTCCCTTTCACGTGCTTCGCCATAATTGAGTCATCTTTCTTCCCTCTCCTTTTCTATCGTATCATCTGCCATCTTCCTCCACCTGAGCTTCCTTACCTAGCACTCATAATGGTTTAGTTGGCCATTAGGAGCACTTCTAGACTCATGATAACCATCAATATCTTCATAGCTAGAGGGATAGCATGTAGAAATGATCCCCTAGGTTCTAGTAGAAACTCGAACTCAAACCTCTGACAAGAATACGTGGAAATGGCATATTATAGAGTGTAGCTAGCTAGTACTCCTCCCCACCAAAGGTGATCCACAACATTGGTCCACATCATATCTACATCCTACAACCTTTTCAAGTCTTCTTTGGTCCATATCCATGATCTATAATGCCAACTTGATCTAGATGTATAGGTGAAAGCCACCTAAATAACTCTCTTGGGAAGTAGCAAAAAAATTCTCATATAGATCATGGTAGAGATTATCCTCTACCCATCTACATGTATCAAACTCGAGTCCATCTTCAATCTCTTGGAAAATTCATCCTCCGTGCTCTTGCATCATGATTCACCATTTTCCAATGTAAACCGATCCATCATTACTCTTTACACAGATCATGATGCATGTTATATCCCACTACAACTTTGAAAAGAGGTCCCGTAATGGAACCAAGATGTAGTCAATTTTACTCCCATTATAAGAGGAAGGAATCCCATGTGCACCGGCCTATCACCTAGTAGAATCGAGCGCTCACCCGAGGCATGTGCGGGTGCAAGTCTCTCTTTTATGTGAGTTTTTAGTGGGAAGCATTCATCAATGATTAGTATAGGAGTATTCAGGAAAGAAGTTTAGACATACAAAGATTACAGGGCTCAGGATGGCCTTCAGATCCTTGTAGTTTCTTCAGACTGTGTGTTTTAAAAGACTCCATAACACATAATATAACAGAAAGAAAGCTACAACCATTCATTCATAGCATGAAAAAGAAAGAGAACTTCTATGAACGAAATATACATGAAACCCACTAATATTCATATCTAATTGTAATAAGTAACCTCATTGTATTCATTGGTTCATTACAAAGAGCCATAGATGGTAGACTACAGTCATGCACATCACTAGGCTTGTATAACTATGTAAAAATAGAAAAGAAATTACAATGCTAAGCTCAATACATTAGAGCCCCACTCGCAGTAATCCTGCAGAGCTCTACCCATGTTATCTCTCTTTGTGTGTATCTCTCCTATCTTCTCCTCTTTGGTCTCTATCTCTATCTTCTCCTCCTTTTTTTTAGTCCACAGGACACTTGTATTTATCACCTTCCTGTGCTACCAACTCACCTTGCCACTCCCTTAGATCCATCGCCAAGTGTCAAATGTGGTCCTTCAATGAGCATGTTTCATCGGGGAATGAGCTCTCTACTCCATCTCATGATGGTCTTCTAGAATATTACTTTGTTAGCATGATCTTTCCCGGCCACCTATTACTAGGGTGACATGTTATCTACGTGCAACCAATCATGCTTTTCACATGTTCTTTCTTTGTTGCTTGAATCGGCTAATTCCTGAACCTACTTTTGTGTGTCATGTGCTATATGCTTCCTTGAGCCTTTTCTCTTGTGCCCTTTTGCCTTATGTTCCAACTCAGTAATCGGGGTCCCATGCACTCGAGACACCTTCATACTTAGTCAATATTTCAAGAGCACAACAGGGTCCTTAGTTTCTAGGAATTTCAGTTTATAGTTGTTGTGAAATAAGGAAATAGTAATTCAAGGCATGATCATCTATCAAGGATCATTTCTGGTGAGGACGTGGAGAGAATTAAGGGTATTATGCTAGATGCATAGCTATTTATATTGAACTATGCACCCACAGAAATGGAGGATATTGTAGTATTTTTGTGCACTAGATAGGTTCCTGAAGGAATGAATACCTTAGAGAAGAAGTAACTTGTAATACGCGTGACACCTTACTAGTTTATTCGTGGATATTTATAAAATCTAGGTTATGATGAAGTTTTGTGCTGGTGTGTTCTGTAGCATGAGCGTGAGGGTATTATGGAAGAATATCATGGTGGAATTACAGGAGGAAACTATGGGGGTGATGTTATAATTCACAATATTTTGATAGTGGATTTTGGTGGGAGACTTTGTATAAGGATACTAAGAAATATGTCAATTTTTGTGATCATTTTCAATGCCTTAGAAATCTTGGACATGGAGATGATATGTTGTTGTGGCCTATTGCAAGCACTGAGTCTTTTGAAAAGTGGGCAATTGGCTTTTCTGGTCTTACTTCACCATTGACATGTAGGACTGTCGTACACTACATCATAACTTGCACATATTATCCGAATAGGTGGGATGAAACAACATATACATAGGATTTTACTAAGGCTATAGAAAAAATATTTTTGTGGGAGAACATTATTAGAAGATATGGCTATCCATTAAGCTTGACAAGTGATAAATGGACTCATTTTTTGAATGAGACAATAAGGATTCTATTGATAGAGTTTATGGTGGTACACCATAAGACTACTCATTTTCACCCACAGGATAATGGTACTAAAGATGTTTTAAATAAAATTATGGGACATACATTGACAAAAATATGGGATTTTGGAAGAAAATATTGGGATGATATAGTGTCAGTTGTGATTTGGGCATACAGGACCACTTATAAGAGGTTGAACAAGGCTACACATTTTCAGTTGGTGTTTGGCACAAAGGTTATATTTCTTGTTGAATTTATGTTACCTTCCCTACATATTATGTGCACAGGAGGACTTGATGATGAACAAGTTGTGGAAGAGCACATTGAAAAAATGATGTAGTTAGATGAGAGGCACACCATTACATGTTGAATCTATAATTCCAAGAAATCCTAAAAAAAATCATTACATGATAGGCACATCAAGAATAATACATTTGAGGTTTGAAATATGGTCCTTTTGTATGATTCTAAGTTTGCACACCACTTAAAGAAATTGAAAGTAAATTGGTTGGGACCTTTTATAATAATTAAAATAATTCAATCATGCTCTTATCAGTTGCAGGCATTGTATAACACCATGTTTCTTGGTTACTTCAATGGGAGTAGGTTGAAGCTCTACTATAAATAAGTCTTCTTGGTGTTTTTAATAAGGTAGTATTTCCACTTAGATTAGATTTCCATTTTATTTTTCCCTTTATTGTTGTTATGATTTGTCAATTTAGTTTTGTGTTTTGTTTAAATAAGAGTGCTTGCATGAAGGAAGCCGATTAATATCTTTTGAGTTCATGTGTAGAGGACCATGCATACTTTTAGTTTGGGGTGGATTACAAGTACGTGCATGAAGTGTAAATTTATTGGTGTTGAAGTTTTTATAAGAATTGAATGAGTGTAAACGTCAAATACGATGTTGTTTTTTGGATGAGAGTTCAAGAAAGGTGTTACAAGAGCTTTAGATAAAGGAACCCTTAGGAAAATTTACTCATATTGAATACCACATGTGGAAGGATGATCACACAGTTGTAATGTGATGTAGGAAGCAACATAATGGAATACTCGGTATAGGGCACGAGAGGTTTATGTACTTCAACATATGGAAGCACGTGTAAGGATGTATATGGCCAAGAATTAGTTGGTGTGCCAAAAGGTTACGACTTGAGACGCAAAAGAAAGAAACAAAAAGTACATAAAAGCAAAAAGCATCATTAAAGATAGATTACAATGGTAGGTGTGGAACAATTAAAGAAAGAAGTTGTGCAATATATATATAAGAGATGCATGTAATTTAATTATTACCTTTCATATTTGAATTTTCAAGCCTTAAAAGAGCAAGTCTAAGTGTGAAGAGTGCAGAGTGTGATTGTAGTTGAGTAGAGTACCGAACCAGGTTGAGAATTATTCACGACCATATTAGAGATCCATTAAGAGAAGTGTTTGAGTGACTGGAAGGAATGTGAGGAATAGGGTTCGAGAGGATAGGATTTGAATCATGGATAGGGCATGTGAGCTTGAGATTAAAAAATTGGAAAAGGGCAAGTGTAAGGAGGTGAAAAGTTGAGATGACACCCGAAGAGAACCTGGAACAACTACAAGAGGAAAGAAGAAGAATGAACCCGAAGTAGAGGTTGAAGATGCACCTAAAGGAAGGTTTTATGAGATGAAGTACCCCATGGGAGTGATTATGGGAGGTGAATGGGAATCCCATTTTAGAAAAATTAAGGCAATGATTACAATCATCTGCACCAAAGGTGCAAACACAAACTAGATAGAAAAATAATCGGTGAAGAAGACCAATGTGCACATTGAAGATGACAAGCCCATTTATGATGATGAAGGGAAAAATATTTTGGAGAAATTTTGGGTCTTACAGATCTATGAGTTGTCATAATTTGGAAAACTAGAAGTGATATGCCATCGCTGATGTTGAGGGTCCATGAGGAATTTTTCTACTTTGTTGGTAGAAGAGTATGACTCACTGTGCCATTCATTGGAAAGATCATAGGATTAAGGAGCTTAGGAACTGAAATTTCTAGTGATCTTTGTGACAAAGTAGGTATGTAAGCTACTACTATGGATATGGGTTACCAGAAGGAAGGGTGCATGATGCATGTATCCAAGGTAACCAATCCCATTGTTAATATTATTGCACATCTTTTGGCAAAGTTTAATGACCAAGAACATTGGGGCTAGGTGAATAAGAAAATGGCTCCATATTGCAAAGAATATGGAAAATAGTAGTGTATACAATATTTATGCTTTTTAGAAAAAATTATAATTGAGGAAGCACACAAAGGAGATAAAATCAGTTGGGGTGTTATCCTTCTATCTATTGTGTTCGCATAAATTGGGGTTCGGGATGGTCCAAATGATTAAATTTTATAGTTCCTAGAAGAAAAGAAGTCAACTTCTCGGAGATTTAAAAATATATATGTAATGGAGCCATGAGTAGAACCTATAAAAATAGGTTAGAGATGTGGTATAGGAGGATGTGTGAGGCCTTTGAATATGAGTGGCACGAAGAATTTTTTTTTCTTGCAATGGTTGATGGATAGGTAGAGTTTTCAAGTGTTCCAATACTACTGCGTTGGAAGATTTCAGATGAAGATAGGTAAATGGAGCCCATGGTGTAAGCTTCCCTATGCATTTACGACACACTATTTCTAGACCTTTATCAACCTATTTTCAGATGTGTGAAGGCTCCATTTTGATACAAATAAAGTTTATTGTGAGTACCACACACTCCGAAAGTATTATGTATATCAAGGTAAGTATGCATATATTGAAACTATGATATCAGATGATATCATTATTAATTATATGACTTTGGAAATTGGAAAGATGGGTGTGGATAAGGTATACATCAACCTTAAGCCTAAATTGGTTAATGGAAAGTATATTGAAAATGAATTCAAACTCCTTAAGATACCCAAAGGAAGACACATAATTAGCACCATGCCGAGATAATGAGCCCTCTCCTTCAAAAATAGAAAATAAATTAGGAATGAATAAGAGGATGTGGAGGATGTTAGCACACTTGATCATGGAACTAGAAGATAGCCAATTGAAATATTCAAGAAGTCGCATGATAGTACTCCCATCATGAAAGAATAATAATAAGTGAGAATAGAAATAGAGGTCGAGGAGATGGAGAAAGAGGAAGGAAGAGTAGATGAGCAGGGGTGGTGGGAGGAAGTAAAAAATAACAAAGCCTCGGTTAGTGGTGTAGAACCAATTAGGAGTTTGCCCATGTTATCTCCATTCAAACCAATCCCACAAAATAAGACAAAAAGATGGTGCAAGTATGTGCCTCATGCCAATAAAAAGGAAGATGTATCTCGAGGATTTCATGTAGAAAATATTTTCCACACAAGTTATTAATGTGGAAGGAGAGGAAGATATTAGATAATAAGAATCCTAACATGATACTAGGGGCGCACGATGAGTGCGAAGAGGAGGAAGGCCCCACAAGTGAATAGGATTGAAAGGAGAAGAGTAAATTTGAGCCGTCGGGAGAGCATGAGGGTGCAACAGGTGAGGGACAAAATTTAGGAGTAGAAAAACATATCCCCAAGGGAAGGCGGTATGGTAGGAGTAAAGGAGAAGAAATTTTGAAGACACCTGATTTGGGATATGTTAATGATCCCTCAAAAATCATCCACACAAGGTTTCAGAGAACCCTTGCAAATGAATAATTGTATGGATGGGAGTTGATAGATCCCAAGGGTGCAAATATGTGCACTAAGGAGAAATTTTATCGAGTACGAAAATGAATATAAACAAACTAGAGTTTGATGTAAAAGAGGAAGCTTCCATCACACGTCAAGATGAAGAAATCACCCCGAAGCACATATCAAAATTAAATTGACCATGTTTATAGATGAGAAAGAAATTAATGCCTTGACAAATATGGCAGAAGAGGTGGCACGAAGGAACTTCGATAAGGTGGTCGCACTCTGGATGGTGCTTGAGATAATAAAAACAAATAAAATTAAATTAAACAACTGACTAAGGTGTGCGTAAGGTTAGAGAAAAGGAAGGACATTTTGGACTTTATTGTAGATTGGAGATGAAATTTTAGAGGCACGACCAAAATTTGATGAACATGTGAATAAAACTTACACTTTAGGCTTGCATTTTCTATAGGATTATGTCTATCTCTGCTAAAATAAAAATCAGTTGTGTAAGGAAATGTTGAAGAGAAAATAAAGGAAAAGAAGGAAACAAATAAGAAGATCATAATGCACAAGATAGTATAGTATGATGACATATTAAAAATATAAAGGATGAATTAAAGAGGGAAGGATGGGTGTTAGGAAATTGAGACAATGTTGAACAGTTCCTTAAGGCATATACAGTGTAGGAAAAGAATGAATTACTAATAGTAAAAAGGACGATCCTCTTAATAGATAAGAAAATATGGCAGTAGTTGTAAAGAATCATGATGCTTTAAAAGCTACAAGGAACCACATGATGATGGAATAAATTATTTTATTTCCTTGATTGGGCAAATGATGGATTATATGGAAGGCATGATCTCAGTCTGACAGAGTCATAAAAAAAATTAAAGTTAAGGGCAAGATATAACCCTTGATGACATGGGGAAGGTACTCGATGATGTCCTAGATAAGGAAAAGAGGGAGCTAGGAGAGTGGGATGAGTTAGAGATTGATATCAATAAGGAGTACCCTGAAATCATGGTGTGAGTAGAGGAGAGAGACACCAAAATGCATTGAAATATTTTTCATTCTTTATATTTCTATGGCATATTCATTCCTTATTCTTTCATTCTTTATTCATTGTATTTGGAGAGATAAGTTGAGAAACCCTATTACCGAGGGAAGAAATGACATTAGTGTGGAGTAATGTTGGGTTGGCCAAATTACCCAAGTATCGAGAGGGTGCATGAAATAGTAAGGCATGAAAATTGGGTGCATAGGCATGCGCAAGTGTTAGTTAAAGGGGTGTGTGCCTAGGAGGATCGGTTCCAATACGGGCTAAAAATAGGAAAAGTGGTTGGAGTGCGGCCCAAGTAAAGATAAAAGAAAGAATACTTCATGGCTAAGAAAGAGATATTTTGGGACTAAAGAGGAGATAAAATGTCAAGCATAGTTTGAGCTAATAATAGGATTAAATCAGATTTGATTTATAGATTTAATCTATTATTAGGATTGTAAATAAATCATTCATGCTTTGAGACATATTTTTGATATACGCATGGCTATTTTTTGAGCATGCAATCTATTTTAAGATGTATGGATGATGAAGTGCAAGTCCCCACCCCTGTATATATATGTGTATTTTTTTGCATTTTTTGAACACCATGTATGAACCCGTGATGTAATAGAGTTATGTTGCTTTGATTTTATGTGCATATGACTCTTTGGTGATTATTGTTATGTATTCAACTTCTATGATGTAATATTTATGTTATGAATGGGTTATTGTGGATGGATTCTGGTAATTGATGTCTCTAAGTATGGTGATCACATAGTGCAATTGATCTTAGTTCTTATTCGATCTGTTATGTTTCCTTATTATATGTTTTTCAATATGATATCTATTATGATTTACATTTGAATGTATTCTTCATAATGGTAATCATGAACATGCATGCTAACATCTTGAAATGATATAAAAAAGGAGGGACCTTGTAGGATTTTCACGTTTTGGGCAAGTATTCAAATTAAAAAGGCATTGGATATAGAAAACAAAGGCTACATAATACAATCCCAGACGGATCTATTCAAGTGAGTAAGTCAATATTTTTCATTGTTGTCATTATTTCTAGTTTTTGTATTCATTTCTCATGTTATTTCATCATAGTAACCTTAATAATAAATTTTAAAGGGGAGAGAAGCATAAAAACACGGAAATGAGTCTTGTAACTATGTTGGTCACCATCACTATTTCTTAAGGTGGTTTCCATCAATGAAAAAGGGGAGATTTTTGGCCATTGTGTGTTTTCATTATCATTAATATCAAGAAAATTGGTATAAAATTGTGTCATGAGGTCATATGTGTCTCAATGAGGTGTCATTCAATGTCAAAGGTGATGGTTGGTTGGTAGTGACATGATTTGGTGAGTTTTAGCACGTCATGATGCATGGTTGAGTAAGACTAGTAACTGTTTTATCTCCCTAGAGTTGGTTGAAGGTTTTAATAAGGAAAAACATGGTTAGTATGATGTGTCATGGGTGTCTATGGGTTCACATGAGGTCAAAATGGTCAATGACATGAGAAATCATGATTGATTCTGGTCATTCTCAACCTATTCCTATCCCCTGGAGGATGCTTAATGGTAAGGAGGCATGTGATTTGGACCTGATCAGTCATGGTGGATCATGATAAAATAATGGTAATAGTGTACCTATGGTGTATGGTGAGTTTCATGTTAGAACTCGGTGGTTTGGAGGTGATTTAGGGCGCTTGGAAACAAGTAGGTGAGAAACAAAATTATTTGCACAAGTATTAATGGATGGACAATTTCAAATGCATTGCGGTAGATGGTGAGTATGGAAAGATAGAGGATATTGTCATGATTCTTCATGACAAGTTTCAGGTTAATATGAAGAAGGAATAGAAATATATTTCAACTTTAACAAAACCAGGTAATTCATAGTGTGTTTTAAAGGAAAATACGGACCTTCGATGCTCATTATGAATTATATTATTTGCATGGGGACCTAAGATATTTAGCATAGATTATTTGGTCAATTATTAAGAGTTCACAAAAAAATATGATGTGGTTTAATTGTCACATTTTTATGAACGATCGTTAACAAGGTAAAGTGGTTTGAAACCCTAGCTAAGAGTGACTTGGAGAAGAAGACGTATAATGAATCTATCTTGATTTAATTTTTAAAAGTTTTTATTGGATGTTGTAGAGGAATATTCCAGCTTTCATGAAAGTTATATTTGATCATGTGGTGATATGTGGGCCCCACCTGAAATAGCTTGTTTCTAAATAAGTCTTGTTTGAGGATATGTTTCCATAAGAAGATAAAAAATAAGCTGACATTGTTTTTATCCATGGAGTTTTTCTAAATGTCCATGATAGTTTTGGGTCATGTTTGTGGTTAAAAATGGAAAAGTGTTCTATATTTATGAAGACTAGTTTTTGGGGTAGTTTGGAGAAACATTCATTAACATTGGAATTGTAAGAGCTACAAGAGGATTTAGGACTCCATTCAAGTTTTGTTTTGATCTTGTTTTAGAGATATTTCCATTAGTATATCAAACTTAATATTTGGATATGGTATGAATAATTTATGAGCTGATCTTTGAGGGTTAATATTGATGGATTCTTGATCTAACAATGTGTTAATTAGCTACATGAGGTACGGGATGTTTCTAAGTTTTTCAAGTTTGGTGAAGGTTTATGAGTGCTTAAAAATAATTTATAAGTGTATTACAGTATTTGGTTAAGATTGGAAGTGATTTTGATATATTTCTATTGGTATAGTATTTGTTTCTTGGTGAATTTATTTGATGGCTATTTTCGGTCAATTTGTGAAGAAGAAGTTATGTTGGATTTCATGACATGGTTGGTCATGTAGAAAGAATGAATTGAATGAAGCATGAAATGAATTATTTGATGCTTGATATCACTTGAAGAGTGAAGGGGGATGAATTTGGTTCCTATGGAAGGCCTTTGTATGTATTGAATGTGGTAGAAAGGGTTCAAACTATTTGAGTTTACAAAACAAGTTTAAGAGAAACATGATTTGATGAAGAGGAAAGTTTTTTTGGTTTAAACACATAGATGTTTCATGTGTTATAACATGCATGGATATGGTTGCATGTTTCCTTTCATCATTTTTGATGTGTGTGTGTTTTCTTCCTTGTTATCTCTCTCTCACAAGTTGCAAATGACTTTGTGCGGTCCAATGGATAAGACACTAGTCAATGTGTTATGTGTTGATATTATGAGATTTATCACGTCATGTCTTAACTATATTCATTTATTACCATTCCCCAAGCTAGATCCAACTTTTTCCTCAGATTTTGTATGGGAAAAATTCTATAGAAAGCAGAAACCAATACCCCGTGTCAAAACATTCTAGTTTTTCCTTTCTAAGACACCCCAAGTATACCTGTTCTTAATACTAAGCCTTACTCAATACATGTAATTTTCCTCAATTATATTCCCATCACGGTTCAATTTAAGATACCTCTTAGAAATTGGAGGTGGAAAATACTTGGTGAATATCCTTACAGCTGGTTTCACTGAAAGGAAATTTTTTGGGGGCTTGTGTGCAAATGTTTCACCTGACATAAAGGATGTAGACACGTGATAGAAGATTTGTTGTCGCACGTCAAGCAAGGTCATTGATGCATGACAACAAACCTCCTATCGTACATCAGCAAGGTTGTTTTCTCATGACATCAAGTTTTTTGTCATGAATCAACAACCTTATTGACACATAAAAGGAGGTTTGGTGTCATGTGTCAACAACCTTGCTGATGTGCGATAACAAATCTTTTATTTCACCTCTACAGCCTCCACCCTCCTTTCGCCCATCAACACTACCCTCTTGTCACGCGTCCGTAGCCTCTGCGCCTCTTGTCATGCATCAACACTACCATCCCGTGTCATGTATCTATAGCCTCCACCTTATTTTTGTGTGTCAACACCACCCTCCTATCATGTGTCTCGTAGCCTTTGCCCTCTTATCACGTGTCAATGAACTCTCCTTGTCAAGTGTCAGTGGAATTTTTTTTTCATGCATATGAGAATAATACTTATCACCCGATTGCAAATTTGATGAATATCTATAAAAATACACTTTGTGTATTGGCTTCATTGCTTTGTAATTTTATTATACTTGATAATAGATATGCCCCTGGTGGTATGAGTGAAGTAGAAGTGTTCTACTTGGTGAATAATCTAGGATTATATAGGGGATATATTTCAAGCGTAGGTGAAGCCAACCCCTAAAAAAATTAAACTGTAATTTTTAGGTGAATAGGTCACTGACCCACACCAGAAAAGTCACCTTTTCAAATTTTCCTAAAATGTACTACTCACCATATTATGAATATTCAACACTAAAATTATCCCCGATTCCCATCCAATTCCCCTAGGTGATTTAGGAAAGCAAAGTTAGTCCCCCTAGGTGACTTTAGGAGATTTTAGAGAATGCTAATTTTTGAGCATTTTTGAGAAGGGCTATCACTGGCCTTCCCTAGACTAATGCACCCCCTTGAGTGGAATGAAGGATTAAAATTAACCATGGATATTAATTCAAGTTCTAATAACATCTACACAATTTTTTTGGGATATTTTGGAAATATTTGGAGGTTTTGGGGCCGATTCGGAAAAGTGGGTTTTCAGGCCTAAAGAAGAAAAACACCACGAAGGAGTTCCTAAACTTCAAGAAATTATTCTAGGATCTTTTTGAAGAATAAATATCTCAAAAAAGTACTGTTAGTGCAAAATCACAGCACCCCTGGATGTTGATCAGATTTCTAGTTTGATCACTCTAGCATCCAGTGTGATTGCATAACATTGAATCCTTTCTTTGAGTGTGGGACTCATGAAAATGAGAAAGGAATCTCCAGAGAAGGCTGGTTCCTCTAACTCCTCTGATTTAGATCTATATTTTGCACAACTACAGAGGTTCTAATCCTAATCCTACTCTAAATTGCAAGGAGACAGGGATAGAAATGCAAAAATTGAAACTAACTAAAGATGGTGATGCACCAAAAGGAGTGGTGAATATTTTTGTCATGCAAATAGACACAAACCAAATATTGCAACATAAAACATACACAAGCTAATAAGATATAATTTAGGATTTGAAATGAAGCAAATAATACAAACAAAGGACTGAAACCCATTCACAAAGCTTGCATTATCATTTCCAATGTCAAAGCCACTGCATTACAACCTCAGAGAGGTAGAAAACCTGTTACAATATTTGAAGAGGTCTGATTCTTGCAACAATCACTTGCTGGAGGTGAAAGAAGAAGTTTTTTTATGCCAAAAGTGTTTTCCCTGAAGAAATGAGTGAAATCTGGCTTTTACATTGCATGGGTCGAGCCTAGGAGAGAAAACATATAAAACATGGGAGCCCATTCCTCATTGATTTGCAAATGCATTAAATCGGCATGGGGACCTTATAAACCCATACCATTTCATTTTTACCAAATTAGAGGAGAATGTGACCCATCTTGCATTAAATTTGGTCGCTGAAAGGTCATTTCTACCCATGGACACGTACCAGAGCCATTTTTGAATTTTCTCTCTTCAAACTGAACCAAAATTAGAGATTGACCATGGAATCTTGTAGAGAATTTCAAAATCTTTCCAATGATATGAAGAACATGCAAATCTGAGCTCTGGATCAAAAGATATGAAGGTCTGAAGTTTTAGGGCAAAACGGCCCAAAAAACGGATGTCGGGCAAAAATTTTTAAATTTTGACCTTTTTGCATTTTGGAAAAATTTAAAAAAATTCCACACTCCGCCGGTCGGATGCCACGTGTCAGGTGCTGGTTCACTGAGCAATTCTCTCTCCTCCACCTTTCCACAGGCTTTCCTTTGAAATTTCGACCTTTTTAACTCTTTGGAAAATTTTCCATTTTTCCCCCATGCCCCGCCACTTGGGACACGTGGCATGCTTTGGTTGGTTGACAGGGGTGCGGGGAATCTTTTACCTTTAGTTTTTGGCCAAAACTTTTTCAAATTCTCCAAGTCCTCCCCGAGCTCCGCACTCCCCTTCTCCTTAGGACACGCGTCCTCTTTTTATTGGCTCGGGCCAATGCTCCAACTCGCTCCTTTAAAAAACTCGGCCAAAAACACTTAGTCAAAATTTTATTGCGCCTCCCCTTGTGACACGTGTCACATTCTGATTTTCTGGCGGCTCTTTCGGCTCCCCGTGTCCCACGCGTACTTTTGGCCCGGATGTCCCAAACTGCCTGGGACAAATTTCTCTGAACCGCCTGATTCGGGCTTCCTTGTCCCTCTTTGCGGCGAAGACATGTGGCAAGATTCCATTTGCTCTCGGCTCTATCAGCTTTTCACGTCCCACACGTACTTTTGGCCCAACTATCCCGGACTGTCTGGGACAAATTTCTCCGGACCGCCCGAAATGGACTGTCTTTCGGCTTTTCAGCCGGTTCGTGTACTTTTGGACCAGATGTCCCAAACTGCCTTGCAATTTTTTTCCTTCTTTCAGCCACTTCGCCCTTTCATGTCCCGCGCGTCCCGACGTCCCAATTGCTTCATGGACTGCCTGGCGGCTTTTCGGCCGGTTTGCGCCCCGACGTCCCAACTATCCCAAGGACCGCCTGGACTAGGACTTAGCCGATTTTCATGATTTTTGGCCCCAAGCTTGGTACAATGAACCTCAGATGCATGTTATCAAAATTTACCCTGGGGGTGAATTTTGGATAACAGTACCTATGGAAATTATTTTTAATTCCCTAAATGGTGGAAAAAACTATACATCATGAAACATCATGCACTTCCCTAGACAACTCATTCTTCTGGCGCGTAACTTGGAGTCCCGAGAAATAAGGGGTCATTTGGAGGTTACTAAATCAAAATTTAATCTTGAAAACATCACCATTAAACTCATTTTATTGTTTCAAATCAATTTCATATACAATTTCACCTCAAAAGTCAATCGGGAGCTCAAGATATTATCGTCATAAGTTAGCCTCAAGGTAAGAGTTCTCATAGTTTTTTAGGGGAGGACATGTGTGGGCACAAGGAACCTGGAAGGATTTCATGTCCCTTTAATCCCTTTATAAAATAAATATAAGGGAAAAAAAATCACCCAGCCATTTTTATCCACCAAAACACCAATGTGACCTCTTGTTTGCCAGTTAAGCCCCCGAGAGCTAAGTTTGAGCCTTCCCTCTCCCTGAACGGATGATCGCCAAGTGTCACGATGAGGCATGAAGTGGAAATTTATTTCCCTTTCATACATTTATAAAAGGGGCATAGGGAACACAAAAATTCACCCAACCTCACTTAGGCCTTTTGGTTCCTCATGCACTCAAAAGCCAGCTCCCAGGTGCTTCTCTCAAGCTCTCTCACTCAAACACACATCCAATCAAATCTGAAAAATGTCACAACCATGAACAAAAGGGGATTTTGCATCCCTTTAATCCATTTATAAAAGGTACATAAGGGACAAAATTTTTCCCAACCCTCATGCTTTTTTTTTTTGGATGAATATATACAAGACTTAGCCAATTTTTCTTCATTTCATTCCCCCATGCCTCCATACCATGCCGAAACTCGAAAATGTTTTCTAGATATTCCAACATCAATTTTTGTAATCAATCAGATCCATAATTTATTCCTCACACTAAACATAAAGGGATCTCATAAAAATAATAGATCAAAATGATGAACATGGAGAAAATGAATATCTTCATCCGAAAAAACCCTCGTAGCCGCCCGACAAAGAAGTTGGCATAACTTGCAAACCATTACATGGATCAAAGTAGATTTTTTTAATGTCTTCATGATTTTAGGAGGCCATAGAAACATCACAAAAATATTTATAATTCATAGTGAGCATTTTTTCCAACAAATAAATCCTCTTTTCTATGCAACGAAAATAAAAAAACTCATCTCCCGATAAACCAATGATCGATTTGTAGAGAAATTTCACCTATGAAAGAAGCGAAAAAAACCATATCAAAAATATAAATTTCATCAAGATCTGAGGAGGGGAAGTGGACCTAAAAATTTTAAGCTCCATTAATGGCTATTGTCTTTGTAGCCACTATCGTGTAAAAAAATTCAAATTTTAAAATCTCAAAAATCATCGATTAGGTAGGCCTGAAATTTCAAAGGGGGGATATTGGGAAAAAAATCATGTAAATTTTTTTCATCCTGTTGTGATCCAATCAAAAAAGCATATTTACTTAAAATAGAAAGCCTTCCTACATGGGAGACTACTATTTCAGGTAATTCTCTATCCTCGAAGAAGATGTGATCAAGGCGGTGAATGTAGAGGAAGTATCACTGGTAAAAATCATCGAAAGGGTCATCTCGGCCAAAAATCGCACTTACTAAAAATAGTTAGTCATCTCGTAATCATCTTTTATAAATAGCAAGCTGGTTTAGAAGGTGAGAGGAATATAGTGTGAAGAAGGAATTCGGGCTATCTGTCTCCTGCACGGAATGTTTCGGCTCTACAGAATAGACTTGCTTCTATCCTATCATTCCTTTGAGAAATAGATAAGGGTTAGGGCTAGGAGGAATACCTATTGAATGTTGAGATGGTGTGCGCGTACCGTAGAGAAAGATCAGATCGACTGCGAAGAACTCCTTTTTGTCTTGGAAGGACTACCTGCAAGTAAGAATACAAGACCACCAGATTTTAATTAGACAACAAATGAGGGATCTACCTTAGGCCCAGGAAATATAAAAACTTCCTTTCGAAGGTGGTCAGTTCCCCTTTTAATACGATTTAACACAAATGATAATATAGAAAGCTATTGCAAAATCATGATTTAGGTATCTCGTTACAAAGCAATAGAAACTAAACTATCAATAATAAAGCGTCACGTTGTTTGTTCGGTTACTGGTTGTTGATATGTTCAGGTTGAGTTATAGGGATAAACCAGCTGGATTTTAGGTTGTTAGGTGGAAAATAGGCAAGAAAAAGGTTTTGGGGTATAAGTCACAGTGACCGACGGTGGTCACTGGGTAACCGACCACGGTTAGAGAACCGCTTTGCAGATATAGGATAATCGACACCTGGTAGTAGGGTCGAGTAATCTAGGTGCTTCAGGTAGAGGTTGGTTGCAAGGTGATTGTGGGGTTATTAAGATTGGGGGATGGCTGAGGGGAATGATGGGAGGATAGGGAAGACTCAGAGTGTGGTAAAATGGCCTTCTGGGCAATATCAGGGTGTATGGATGAAGGTTAAGTGCAGTATGTCACTGGTAGTAGATCTAGGAATAAACTTATGATGGCTGTGATTCAAAAAGTCTAAGAAATGTTAACAAAGAGACATACAAGGTTCTACTTACTGTTTATTGATGAGAATGCAGGTCCAAGAACTGTGGTGATGAAGGTAGAACTCAGATAGGACGTCCTGATGATCAGAAGATGAGATGTCTTCCCTCACGATGATCAGCTGAGTGTCACAGGGCTCTGGTTGTGCAGTTGCAATCTTGGGCTTGATGTCCTTCTCTGCAAACTCTTCCTGTTTCTTCACTTGTCTCTGCTTCGGCCCAGCAAAATCTGGATTCTCTCGATGATTTCTCCTTCTCCCGATCAAATGAAAATCCGATCCTTGTTTTTGGTTGGAAGTGGTCATTTACGGGAACCGATGGCGGTTACGCAACCGACGGCGGTCGAGTAGGAACCGGTATCGGTCAGGTCAAAGCGGGCTATTTTTGGTAAAATAGCCAGCTTTCCCTCCTTTTCTTCCGAGGGATTGGTAGCGGGCTTGGTCAAGTCATTATGAAGTTGGTTTTAGGTGCATATGAGGAGTAATTAGTCATAGGTGTGGGATTGGACCAAGTTATAGGTCTTAATTAGGTTAGTTTAGGGTTAAGACTAGGTCATGATGAGGTGGCGACATGAGGTGGCGGTATGGTGATGTGGATTTATTAATTATAAGGTAATTAATAAATAATTTTGTAAGGTTTAGGTGGTGAGGTTAGGTTGCGAAATGTGATGCGGGTCACAAGGGGTCGTAAGACACAAATTTGGTGTCTACATTAGCCCCTTATTGTCGTGTAGTTTGTTTTGTAAAGCTGCACGGACAATAATAAGAAGTGGTTACTCCTGTTAAGGGTATAGGTAATCCCCCTCAAATCTATCACAGATTGAGGTAGCGTGAAATCAGGGATAGGGTTGATAAAGGGTAAATGGTGTTGAGATGAGGGTGAGATGGTGGGGTAGGTCCAAAGAAGCAGACGCACGTTGAAATGCAGTAGTGTGACCAGGGTACATGATTTGACTAGCAAACCAGCAATGCATAGGCAAAGGTCGATAGTTTATCCAAACAAGGGTGATATAATCCTGGTATCCAAGGCATAGGAAGTAGCTCCAGGGTATATAACAGGTAAGGTACAGGAACGTTTAGGCATGTTTGGCAGTACCAAATGGTTGGTTTGGTTGAGATAAACATCACGGTCTAGGTCTTAGGCAAAGTTGGTCGACAGATCAAGTCAAGGACCCTAATCATGCTAAAACATGAATAGGTGTGCTGGATTGAACAAAAGGCTACTGGGTGGATAAAAGTGTATGTTGTTGATGTTGGGTGAAGTAGCTATGGTGACTACGGGTCAAAGCTAATTGATGAGTGAGGGCCGTGGGTCGGGCCATGTTGTTGGGTTGCATGGCGTGGGTCGGGCCAAATGGTTGGGGTGAGGCCTTGGGTCGAGCCAAGTTGTTGGGTTGCGGCCTTGGGTCGGGCCAAATGGTTGGGGTGAGGCCTTGGGTCGGGCCGGATGGTTTGGTTGCGGCCTTGGGTCGGGCCAAATGGTTGGTTGCGGCCTTGGGTCGGGCCAAATAGGTGGGTTGCGGCCTTAGGTCGGGCCAAATAGGTGGGTTGCGGCCTTGGGTCGGGCGAAATAGGTTGGTTGTGACCGTGGGTCGGGCCAAGTTGTTGGGTTGTGGCCTTGGGTCGGGCCAAATAGGTAGGTTGGTTGGTTGGGTCGGGCCAAATAGGTTGGTTGCGGCCTTGGGTTGGGCCGAATAGGTTGGTTGCGGCCTTGGGTCGGGCCAATGAAGTTAACAAGGGGTTGTCAATGAAGGTGGATATAGGCGATGTTGGTAGAAAGGGCTATTAGTAAATAAGGGCCGAAATTGGGGTAGAGGTGAGATAAAACCGATGTCGATTATCTATGACCGATATCGGTTAGGGGACCGATACCGGTTCCTTAGGGCACAATATAACCGATATCGGTTATAGGTCAAAACCTATAAAAAGAAAAATACGGCCTGTCATTGTCACTTTTGCAATTTGGAAACCAATTTGAGTTGTCTGACGTGGAGAGTTAAGATTGGAGCATTAGTTGCGTGAGGTGGCGCTATTTGACTGGAGGAGTTAGTTGTTAGTGGGCCCGAGTGAGGAGGAGGCAGCAGTTGATTGGTGGAGGACCCAGAAGAGGACATTTGGAGCCATGGCACAACCAGGAGGAGCAGGAGGGGCTGGACCAGCTGGACCACCACCACCCATCCCTCCACGACGACGTGTCGTCGTACGGGTAGGTTCGAAACCCCTCATTGTGTGTATTTTATTGCATTATGCTATATTTGGGGTTTGGGTAGGAATGTACATTTTTTAGGAAATAATTAGAAAATGGAAATGATTTGAAAAAGAGAGAGGGTAGATAGGTGAAATAAGCCAAGGCGGCTGGGTGGGTAGGTTTTTAGGGTATTTGGGTGGGTAAATTGGTAAAAAAATGAAAAAATGTAGGTGGGGGCCATGCGGGGTTTGGCTCAGGAAGTTTCTGAAGACCGCATCGGTCCACAAAATTTTAGGGCCAGGTTGTTTTGTGTTGGACCGGCGTCGGTGGGGTTTTTTTTTTTTTTTTTTTGGTGTTGGTTGTGGGGTTTGGGTTTGTTTTGAGTTTGGGTATGGTGTGGGTTGTGTGGTTATGGTTTGGGTGTTTTAGTATAGGTGCGGTCCTGACTTAGGTTTATTTCAATTTGTTGGTGTGGGTTGTGATTTTGTTTTTGAGTTTGTGGATGTGGTTTGGGTATTTGGGCATGGTGTAGGTTGTTTGAGTATGGTTTGGGTTGTGTTGTTGTTTTAAGTTTTTAGATGTGGTTAGGGTATTTGGGCATGGTTTGGGTCATTTGAGTATGGTGTGGGTTGTTTGTTTGGGTGTGAAGAGGGAGGGGGATAGCGTAGAAGTTTTTAGGGGAGATAGATGGGCGTAGATGTGTGGTATGGAGTCGGGTTGTGGTTAGGTGGATAAGAAAGGGGATATAGAGAGGTAAAGCGAGAGGTTGTGATAAAGAGTAGGGCTAATGTAGTGGGTTAGTTTTGCAGGCACGTCGGCCACGACGATGTGGGGGACAGGATGCCCCCACTATTGAGCCGAGATGCAGCCACACGTGTCCGCAGCACACCGGGGTATCATGTGCGAGTGGGACTCGGTGGAGTCCAACGGGTACAGAGCGATTGATAGGGATCATAGTTTGATGGTCACCCTCATCGAGAGATGGGATCCGGTGACCAATGTGTTCCATCTCCCGACTGGGGAGATGACTATCACATTGGAGGATGTGTATCGTATCCTTCGATGCCATTGAGGGAGAGGTAGTCTTTCAGGTGGACGCAGAGACTGCCATGGACAACATCCTACAGGTTTTTGGGGATGTAGCCGCGCTACTGACCTATCACAAGCGAGCATCGCATACGGGGATATGTACTGTGCCCACCGCCATGAGACACGACTTGCCGTGCTAATGATGATCGGGATCACCTGCTTCGCCCTCCCGGACTCAGAGGGAGGCCGCTTTCCACGGGCGTTGATGGGGGTTCTACATGAGATGGTGGAGGAGCACACCTGTTATGCTTGGGCACCAGTATACCTGGTACAGTTGTATCGAGAGTTGTGGGGCTATCGCCGGATGAGGTGATTCGGGATTTGTTCGACGTTTTTGCTGCATTGTTGGGCATATGAGCACATCATATGCCTTAGACCAGTAGGGCTGCCCCAGTAGCCAGGGCCACAGGTCATATATAGATACGGCTTTCAGAGGTGGTTGGGGGTCGTGGGCCAGCCACGAGCAGTGCTTGCAGGGCGGGACGTCGCTTATTACCGGCATTTATTAGAGGGCCTGACAGTGGCAGATATTGTATGGAGACCGTATAGAGGTCATCACCCTCACGGAGGAGCCCGAGGATAGTTGCAGGGGATCCAGTACACATTCTAGATAGCGGGACGGAGGCCGGGAGAGTATGAGAGGATACCCCTGGAGAGGGTACGCAGCAGATGGGGCTACAACAGGATGAGCCCCCTCGCTTCCCTCAGTACCGGAGGGATGATGTAGAGGCCCCACTACCTGCACCACAGCCCGTGGATCTAGATTGGGTTGCTGAGAGGCCTATCGATGACACTGTAGATGATGCTGGGTGCACAGTGCATTTTTGGTTTGGTGGGCCGGAGAGAGAGTCATGGATAGCACAGCTCGCATGACCGACTTAATGGACTTAGCGGTCACAGTTAGAGTAGAGAGGGATCAGCTCAGAGGGCAGGTATAGTTATTACAGGGGCAGCTTGCTGCTGCACAGGCACAGATAGGTGTCTTACAGGGGCAGCTAGCCCAAGCTCGAGTACAGTGCACAGCACCACCACTAGCAAGCAGCAAGACAAACCCATAGCCCCAGCACAAGCACCACCACCAAAGCGTGCACGCACCACACCCGAGCATAGACAGTGCACACGAGCACCACCACCAACAATGCAGCCACGGCCGGCACAGTGCATGCAGTACAGCACCACCACGGGCCACAGCACCACCAACGGCACCAAGACTGTAGTAGGTGTCAGGGGACCAGCCCCAACACCTACGGTGGCTCGAGAGCATTACATGGAGGCTAGAGCGGAGGCCCGATACTATCAGGATATTCTTGATGGTACCGGGGCTGATTATCAGCCCCATGTGGCACATAGAGCAGAGACCTCTCGGAGCCAGAGGTCTCAGGGAGGTGTAGCCATAGCTGGTGGGTCCGTCACATGCAGGAGGCAAGAGGTAGGACAGGGTCCAGCAGGCAGATAGGCAGAGGGAGGTGGAGAGAGCTGAGGGGTCCCTGCACATTTTGTATATTGGACATGGGCACCGGTCTGCGAACCGGTTGTGTTGATAGAGGCCTGCGTGCCTATTTATTCATTTATTCATTCATTTATTTATTATACCGGCCTGCGAGCCGAGTACGGGTTGTACAGTTGATACCGGCCTGCGAGCCGAGTATGTTTTTGATATGAGAGACCGGCCTGCGAGCCGAGTTGAGATTATTGACAGCTTATTATTGTAGCTCATGTGCCGACTTTGTTATATTATGAGATCACGGAGGCCCCGATGCAGGGCACATTGTATATTTGAAACTTTGTATATATATAGATATGATGTTTTGACCCACATGCTGTGCGTAAAAAGCGTTAAATGTTTTGTCGATGGTTTGTGATATGAGTTTGATTCACATGGTGTTATATATTAATGATGTTGATGTCTTTTGTTGATGGGATGTATATAGATATAAATGATGAGTTTAATTGACATGTTATAGTATGAAATGTTGTATGTTTTGGTTTTGTGAAATTGAATGTATGTAGCTGTTAAGTTGGATCCAAATGGTGTATAAATTGATGGTTTTTAATATCGGTTGTTGATGGCTTGTTTGTTTTGTAATGTAGATAGATGATGTTGATGAAATTGTAATGAGATGTGGATTTAATGAAAAATATGGATAATGGTGTTGTGCATGCAGGAAAAAGGGACGGGCGCCACAAAAATTTGTAAAAAAATGAAGAAAAGGCTTAGGTTTAAACAACAGGTTGGGCGTGACCGATATCGGTTATGTAACCGATGTCGGTAGATATATGGCCGGTATCGGTCATGTAACCGATATCGGTTATTCAAGAATGATTTTCCTAAAAATAGAACTGCTGGGTTGGCAACTTAAGTTCTTATTTTTAGCATTCTTATTTTTAGAGTCATGAAACACGTTAAATATGCGAATGCGACGCTGTTTGACAACTGCTACAGGTAATTGCATGAAAGAATTTGAGTGATAAGGAGGAAAGAGACAGGTGAAGTGAGCGTGGGCTGAGATTCAGAAGGTAGAAAGACAAGTTATATTTGAAGAGGGTGGTGAACATGGCTGAATGAGGAGAAGCATCCAGCAGGCAGGGACGAGGGGGAAGACATGTTCCGCCCCAAGCTGCTGCATCCGGAGAGGTAAATTGTTTGGTTGTAATTTGATTCTTGCATGTGTTTGTAAATAGCATGAAAGAAGTGTAAGTGGGTAAAGATCAGAAAAAAAGGTGATAGGCAAGGGTTGGGGATGGTATGAGTGCTATGGGGCATGTAAACAGGGTGGGCCTGTATGTTTTTAGGTAGAAATAGGAGTAAACGGGCTTCATAAGTATCGAAGGTGTATGTTTGAAGCAGGGTAGGTATATTTTGACAGTGACCGGTATCATTTATAAGTAACCGGTATCGGTTATGCATAACCGCTATCGGTTACTGTAAGGGTTTCCAGATTTTGAGAAAAAAACCGTAGAGATTTGTTCTTTTGAAAAATTATGTGTCGTTTTGATGTATGCAGGCAGAAGCAAGGTTAAGGATGAATGATACTGTGCCAGCGTTGTTGTCATGAATCCGAGTGGATGTAACACCAGCTGAATGGGCATTGATAAATCGGTTGGGGTTAAGTGGAATTCACTATTATTCAAGAATCGCACGTAACCATGCCATGTTGCAGCATTGATTGAGAGATGGAATCCAGAAAGAATACCTTCTATCTACCAACAGGGAAATGATGCGACATTGGAAGATGTGTTCCATATTTTGAGACTCCCAATGATAGGAAAAAGCAAGATATCAAAGTGCGTTGCCAGTAGCGTGGTGCACACGATAAAAATAGTATTTGGGGACGCTGCACGAGATTTGACACAGCGAGGTTTATCATTTACGTATGGTACAATGTATGCAACACATCCTGAGGAAACAAGGTTGGCCGTGCTATTAATGATAGTAGTGGGGTATTATGCATTGCCGAGGGTGGAAGGTGGAAGATTTCCCAAAGCATTGATGAGTGTTATTTGGGAAATGATAGAAATGAGCGTGACATTCGCATGGGCACCCGCCTATCTAGCAGAGTTATATAGGGGTTTATGGGCATGCAAGCAAAAACACAGGACGACACTGGATTGTTCGTACTTATTACATTGTTGGGCCTATGAGCATATTGGTTGTGTGCATCCAATAGGCCGACCCATTGAGTCGGGAGAGAGAGGAGTGCAAAGGTTGGGATTCAGACGATGGGTCTAGACAGAACAAGAAGCGAGATCCCAGGCCGTGATAGATGACATCGAGTATTATAGACAGGTATGGGAAATGATGACTGCATGATATTTGTTGGAGGCCGTACGGAACTATATGGTGACAGAGCACATAGCTGAGGAGTTGAGGGTGTAGAGCGGTTGAGGTGGATCGCAGGGCATGGCATCGGGCGAGTACGAGAGATTCCTCTAGATCGCGTGCGCGATAATTTGGGTTCTGCTTCGAGAATATTCCTATGACATATAGACCATACATGAGGATCGACGCCGAGGCAAAGCATTCTCCTCCCTCCCGGCCGACACCTCCGTAAGGGACGAAGAGATAGCAGCCCGATCGTAGGGTTATGGATGCGGAACGATGGAGGCCTATAGAGTATGGTTTGTAGCAGAGTTGTGAGGTGCACATGAGTGCCCTGACATAGCTGTGATTACAGCGGAGAGAGATCGTCACAGGATTTGGCTCGCCAGCTTCAAACACAGGTGAATGAGACAATGGGAATGTTAGAGGCTTCACAGTTACGAGTGGAGAGACTGGAGGCAAGATTCCTCCACGCGAGAGGACGTATTCGTATGTTACAGGAGATGTTGGTAGATCAATGGGAGGAACCAATGGCAGTGGCACCTTTGAGGATGGAGAGGCCAGCCGAGAGGCATCGACGATCACGATCACCACCTGATTCGGGAGGAGGTGCAAGGGTCTAAGTGGATTTTATAGGAATATTAGAATAAATAAGGATGCCGACTTGCGAGTTGATGATAGAGAAGATGTATTTGGTTAACATCTAAAATAAAACTAAATATGTATGTGGTTTTGAGTGATGATAATAATAAGAATGGTTGTGTTTTGGATGTTGTTTTTGTTTGTTTTGAAAAAGGATAAAGAGGAACGTTGGCAAATAGAAATACACAAAAAAAAATTATATTTACAACACATGATAGGGTATGGTAGGGGATGGTCGAGCTAACCTTGGGAGACCCCATGTCTCCTAAGTGCTACCTACATAGCCCATTGCACAAAGCAAGGAGGGGCCTCAGACTGATGTAGTTCTCCCTTAGGGTTAGGGAGAGGTGAATTCAGGCAATTTGGTTGTGGTTAGGCAATTTTGTTGGTTGGTAAAAATTTGATGTTGGTAGGGTAATGTTGTTGGTGTTGGTAAGGTAAAGCGAATGTTAGCATACCCAAGTAGTAGGGAATCGTGTCCTGATTAAGGTCAACACACAATCCTAGAGTCGAGCAAAAAGGTGAGAGTGCCCCATAATTGAGAAGAGCGAAACAAACCACATATTAATGTAGGATGAGCTTGAATCAGAGGTACCTTGCATAGGTGAGAAGTCGATAGGTGAAAAGAGTGGTATGATCACAATATATCGGATATACGTCACGTCCCTTGAGTTTTGGTGCTTTGACAAATGGTGAGGTGAGGTGGTTGATGTGGGCGAGGGTGCAGAGAACTTATTATAAGATGATGATTCTGACAAAAGAAAACCAAATCTAAATAGACAAGTCCATGACTCAAAAGTGCTTTGAAGTATTGCTTGTATTTTTATTTTTCTGGATATAGACTGATCGATGCGGGAAGTCTACATGGGATATGTATTTTGTTGTTCTTGAGGTCTTCACGAAGCTAATCAATGTGATAAGCTTCTGATAAAGGCTCGACTGTGGTACAAATGTCCTTCAAGGGAGCAGTCTATTTATAGTAGCAGATGCGGTGCTTATGTATAGCTGTCCTTCGGGGGAGCAGTCTATTTATAATAAGAGCAATAGTTTGGCATATAGCTGTCCTTCAAGGGAGAAGTCTATTTATAATAAGAGCAATAGTTTGGCATATAGTTGTCCTTTAAGGGAGCAGTCTATTGTATAAGTTAGAGGTCTAGATGTCTGTTGGGCATGAAGCATCTAGTTTTTTTTTTTAAGAAGTTTGACTCAAGAAAATCCCATAAGTGTGTAATTAAGAATGTGTCATTTTGATAATTTGAAGTCATGGACTAGACTAAAAAGGGGAAGGAATCTTTTAAGGGGAGGTGATAATCAAACCATGTGAGCTTGATTGGATTTTGAGATGTAAGAAACAAAGTGTATGCGGTGGTAAATGAGCTCAAGGGACGAGCATAAGGTAGATAAGCAGTGATATAACACTAATTTCAACAGTAGAATGGTCGAAGATATAAGGCATTAAGGGGCTCAGGCTCAGGTTTACCATTAAACGAAGCTAAACGATAAGTGCCTGATCCATAAGTGTGAGTGATAATGTAAGGCCCAATCCAATTAGGAGCAAATTTTCCACGTTTACTCTTTTCTAGTTTGGTTACATGTTGATTCTCTTTGAGGACAAGATCGCCAACCTTAAAAGTACGCTCATGAAGCCGTTTATCATAAGCACGCTTGATGTGTTTTTGGTAGATTTGAAGGTGATCAAGAGCCGTAAGACGACGCTCATCAAGAAGCTCTAATTGGGCTAACCGCTCTTGGCGGAAATCATCATTGGTGAGAATATCCTGAAGAGATATTCTGAGGGAGGGTATTTGTACTTCGAGAGGCAAGACAGCCTCGGTACCATATACCAAAGAAAATGGTGTGGCATTAGTGGAGGTACGAATGCTAGTACAATAAGCCCAAAGGGCAAAGGGAATGTGATCATGCCAGTTTCTTCCACTCATTGACAACTTTCATGAGGATTTTGGTTAGGGTTTTATTAGTAGATTCACCCCACTGACCATTGGCTCCGGATAGTAGGGTGATGAGAAACTAAGTTTGATACCAAAGTTGTCACAAAGGTCTTGTAACAACTTATTTTTAAAAGATTTACCATTATCTCGTTATTAGCGATGAGGAATACCAAAACGATGATAATGTGATGGTTAACTAATTCGACAATTTTTCTTTTTGATTGAAATGAGTGGAATGTCCTCTACCCATTTTGTGTAATATTTGGTTGCTATGATTATCCAACGGTGACGTTGCGAAGAAGGTAGGTGAATCTCACCAATAAGGTCTAAACCCCATTGTGAGAAAGGCCAAAGATCTCATGCGACCTGTAGCGGATGGCTAGGAGTATGTTGAAGGTTGGCATGTTGTTGACACATAACACAACGCTTAACATATTCATAGCAGTCGTTGTTAAGAGTAGGCCAATAATAACCTAGGCAAAGGATTCGTTTAGCCACGGCAAGGCCACTAAAATGTCCACCACAAATACCATCGTGGACTTGTTGGATGGTATAGGTGACCTCCGCGCCGGTTAGACATCAAAGGAGGATGCCATCAAAGCCACGTTTATAGAGGATTCCCCCCATGACAACATAACGAGAAACACTTTTAAGAAAATCACGTTTGCCATTACTAGTAAGGTTAGGTGGGAGAACAGAGGTTGTAAGGTAGTCATGGAATTGGTGGTACCAAGTATCCTGTGAATTAGCAGACACATTATTTATCATACAAACAACCGGGGTTGAGTAGGATGGGGCAAAAATTTGTTGGACCAAGACGAATATGTCAGAGTCAGTTGGTGAGGTAGGAATTTGCGAGGCTAAGCAAGCCATAGTATCCAAAAATTTGTTAGTGGAGCGGGGAATGGTCTGGATAGAATAACAAGTAAATGAGGTCAAAAGTGAATCCACGTAATGTTTGTACTTTTGAAGTTCCTCATTCTTACATTGGTAGATGCCCATAACTTGATTGACTACCAATTAAGAGTCGCCAAAAATATTAATAGATTTGACACCTAAGTGTAACGCAACCTGGAGACCCAAAACAAGGGCCTCGTATTCATTGTATTATTAGTGCAGGGGAAATCAAGCTGGAATGAAAGAGGCATAGGTTCAGCGTCAAGAGGGATGAGAACAACGCTGGCTCCTCTGCCGCGCTGGCATTTAGATCCATCGAAGAAGAGGGTCATTTGATACGACTCTTCCCTGAGTGAAAGAGTGGCGATGAGTTCGTCAGGGAAATTAAAATTGGTGAATTGTTCCCCAGGTAAAGGGGCCTCCGCAAGTTGGTCTAAAAATAGTTTGTCCTTTGATTGACTTCTGTTGTACAAACTCAAGGTCGAGGTCGGCGAGGAGCATAAGCCATCGGGTGATGCGTTGGTTTAGATGTGGTTTGGCATACATATAATGAATGGGGTCCATGTTGGTGATGACAAAAGTTTTGTGATTCAGAGGTAATGTCGAGTTTGGTGGCTACGACCCATAGGGCTAGGCACAATTTTTCTACATGTGTATACCTAGTCTCGTAATCCACGAGAGTACGACTTATATAATAAACGGCTTGTTCTCGATGTGCCGAGTCCCAATGTGCAAGCATGGCTCCTATAGCATGGTCAGTGGCAGAAAGGTAAAGGTAGAAAGGGTGATCATCCTGAGGTGGAATAAGCACGGTGGCTGCAAGAGATAGGATTTGAGAGCTTCAAAGGCTTGGTGACACTCTTCACTCCATTGAAAGGCAATGTCCTTTTTAAGAAGGTGATGGAAAGGGTGACATCGATCCGAGAGTTGGGAGATGAAACGCCGGATGGATTGAAGTTTACCCTGCAAACTACGTAATTGTTTGAGGTTTTTGGGTGGGGAATTTCTAGGATAGCTTTGACTTTAGATGGATCGACCTCAATGCCACGCAAAGAGATGATAAAGCCAAGAAGTTTTCCCAAAAGAACACCAAAGACACATTTCTTTGGTTGAAGCCAGACTGAATATTGCAACAGGCGATCGAAAATAATGGTTAAAACATCGAGATGTTCACTGCGATGTTTAGATTTGCCAAGAAGATCATCGACATAATCCTCAAGGATAGTGTGCATAATGTCATGAAAAATGTAAGTCATAGCCCGCTGATAGGTAGCACCAGCATTCTTAAGGCCAAATGGCATGACACGATAACAGAAGGTTCCCCAAGGAGTTATGAAAGCAGTTTTATGTTGATCGGCCAGGGCTACCAAAATTTGATTGTATCCCGAAAAACCATCCATGAGAGAAAGCATTTCATGGCCCGCAGTGAGATCAACAAGTTGATCAATACTTGGGAGGGGGAAGTCATCCTTGGGGCAAGCAAGGTTAAGGTCTCAAAAATCCGTGCATATCCGAAGTCCCCCCGTCACTTTAGTGATAGGTACAATGTTAGAAATCCATTGAGGATAGTCAATAGGCAAGATGAAGGAAACAGAAAGAAGTCGTTAAAGCTCTTCTTTGACCAAGAGGGCGATGCGTGGATGCATCTTTCTCAGTTTTTGTTTGACTAGTTTGGAATCGGGGTTTAGGGTGATGTTATGGACAGCAATGGTAGGATCAATTCCTGGCATGTCAGTGTAGGACCAAGCAAAAGCTTGGTTGCGGGTACGGAGAAAGGTAGTAAAGGCGGCTTGTTCTAATGTGTTAAGGGATTGTCCGATCTTCACAATGTGAGGATCCTCCTCTGTGTGGATGTTGATTTCTATAGTCGACTCATTCAACATGGTTTGAGTTTCAGATGGTAAGGCACGTTGAATATAGGAGTCGTCCGCCCCAAGGTAAGTGAGGATGGAGTCATCATCCTGGCACTCAACAACATTAATCGAAGGTGAATCCTCTTCGATCATGTCTAGATACAGAAGGGGAAGAGAAGATGGATCCTCATTATCGCGTTGATAAGTGAGAGGACCTATGAAGATAGCATTTATGAAAAAAAAAAGTTAGGAGGGATAGATTCAGGGTCTATCGACTCTGTGGGTGATGATGGCAAAGTGGGTGATGATGGTTTGGTAGGGGTGACGTTGTCTTCTTCCAGGATACAACTGACACAAGGTGTCTCCGGTGTAGGTGTTTCAGGAAAACCGAGACCACTGCGATCATTATGTTTGCATGTAGTCACGGAATGAGTGTATGTTGGCCTTGTTCAGTAAAGACCAAAACCAAAGCCTTTCCAAGACAAATGAGTCAAGAAGGTGAGGATTTAAACGATTTGATTTATCAAGTATTGAAAATCGGATTGGAAAGGAACCACACCAAGAGGAGGTTCGGGGGTAATGGAGGATGTGTCAACACCCCCATACATTAGGTTGGTGTGGCAATGGGGTGGTCCATAAGAAATTACCTCCCCACTGACGATCGTAGGTGGGATGTGCATGTAATCGTCCATACTCTCCGTAGGGTATGGAAAGAACTAACATTTTATAGGTGGTACTCCCCTAGCGTAAGGCGTTGAAAACATCATCTACTAAGGGGTCGAGGTTGGGATGTTATCTCATGGGAAAGGAAGTAATATTTGTAATGGCGGTTTCATTAGTTGAAGGTGTAGGTGCATCGGAAGTGGATGGCTGGGTTGGATGAATGGGTGTCTTGACTGGTACAAGCACATCATTAGGGCGATACAACATATTGCAAGTTTTGAAGGGGGGAGGATCAGCTTTTACGGTGTAGGACTTCCCCTCGTACTCAAATTTTATGCATCTATGTAAGGTGGAGGGAACGCATCCCATAGCCCGGATCCAAGGGTGGCCTAACAACATGTTGTATTGGAACTCTCCCTCAAGGACATAGAAGAGTTCGGGTAAAGTACGTGGTCCTACATGAATGTTAAGGATCACGGTGCCTAAAGTAGAAGTAATAGCATCATTGAATGATCGCAACATGATGGGGTTGGCACACATGCAACTAGAAGGGATATTCATTTGTTGGAAGGATTTTGAAGAGATGATGTTTAGGCTAGCACCCCATCAATCATAACACGACGTACCCAAATATCCCGAACGTACGCTGAGATGAAAAGAGCAGGGTCAGGATCTTCGGCACCAAAGTCGATAATTTCATCTTGAAGAAACGACAAAGATCGGCTTGTCATTGACAGAGACGTAAGTGGTTGGGGAGATAGATTGTTTGGTGAGCGAAGCAACATGATTGGGTGTTAGAATAGAGATAACAGTAAGGCTTCATTAGGTAAAACCTCTATCCCTTGAAGGATCTCAACGAGAGCTTGTCGATGAGATTCAGAAGTCTGAATGAGATCATACAATGTCATTTTTATAGGTGATTGGTGAAGCTGTTTGATCATAGTTCGATGGGCAATGCCATTAGAGATGGGATAGGCGGGTCCGCGAATAACCACTTTAGGTGGTGGTGCAATCGGGATGGTGGATGGAGAAAGAGATGCCGCAGGCATGTTTTCTTTCACTTTCCCATTGTTTTTCTGCCCTCGAGTAGCAACACTAATCATATTGATCTCGTGAATACGAGAGGAGGAAGATGGTAGGGATAGGTCATGGTTTTCGAGAGGTGGGGCTGTAATAATGATAGATCTTGGTGAGGCGGGGACAGGTGGTATAGGAGAGGGAATTGAAGCTAAAGGTCTCTCTCTTTGTAAGTTGTCTTTCTTAACTTTTCTATCTGAGAGAGGTGACGATGAAGTATGGTTTTCAATGCTTTGCATCCCTCTACGTCATGTCCTGGTGTGCGGTGGTAAGCGCAAATTTTAGACTCATCGTAACCTATAGGTCGAGGTTTAGATGGATCATAAGGTCTAAGTGGGGGTAGGGAAATGGTCGCATTCTCCACCAACATAGCAAGGATTTTGGCGTAAGACCCTTTGAGTGGGTCAAAGTCAGAGGAAAATGAGGCTATTGACTGGGTCGATTCTGGTGATGACGTGGTGTGGTTGGTTTGTATGGGGGGTGGTTTAGCCAAGGAGTTTTGGTAATGGGTTTTAACTAACCGTGGTTTCTTTGACGTAGAGGCTATGTTTAGCTGGTTGGATGATGAGGCCACAGATGATGTGGTATCAGAAAACAACCACGGAGAAATAGGAGTGACAGAAAACAAATCTTTTGATGGTGGAATTTGTTTATGGTTGATAGGTGGACAGGATACGCGGGGTGACGGTGTTGCTATACCCTTGGATTTCTGTATGGGTGCAGAAGGCGTAGGTCGCTTTAAAGAAAACGCAGGAGGTATGATATATTGATGTAAGGTAGAGGGATGGGGTCCCAATATGGAAGGTAGGTGTGACGACGAGGGTTTTAGTTGTGTTAACGGCATAGATTGAGGAGATTGAGTCTGTCTCCTAATGGGATGGACGGCTTTATTTTTAGATAAATCAAGCCGCTTAGGTGGGTGTGTTAGACTAGGTATGGGTGAGGTCCCAAGCGTAGGGGAAGATTTGGCTAAGTTAATAGAAGTGGACAAGGTATTTGGTAGAGATGAGGGGGGTGAAGATGAGAACATGGGCATTTTAAGCTTCTGTAAACACTTCGGGTATATGGTGGAGGCATCAGGATCGGTCATTTGCATTTGAGTAGAATATGGCGTACTCAAACGTTCCCATAGGACCTATCTATCTTCTGTGGAATGACAGTCCTCACGTGTGAATAGGAACTTTTGTATGGAAGAAAGGTGGGTTGTGATTCCGGTCCACTGTGGGTGTGATACAAGGGGTATATGAGGCACTGTATCAATGGGCGTTAAGAGATCAACCGGTTGCTGAAAAGATTTAGGTGATGAAGGACTAATAGGTAGGAGAGTGTGTTTGAGAGGATCTGTCATGTTTAAAGAATGTGGTGATGTCGGTTCAAGAGGTTGCTCGTCTAAGGATGAGAAAAGAAGTGGCGAGCCTTCCTCTTGTACAACAAGAATGGTAGAAGGAGACATTTGGGAAATAGATAAATTAGATAACATCCGCTCACAGTCTTGCAAGGATGTGGTATAAGAAGGCTCATTTGTGAGAAGGGAACTCTGGGCAGCTAATTCCTTGATGGGTAAAGGAACGGCAAGGATTTCAGTTTGTCTTGATGGTGAGGAAGGGGGTTCGGTTTCCTGTGTTAGTGAAGAGGTTTGATTCAGAATTTGTTCGATAGAGGTCTTTGGCTGGGAATCGAAGACTGCATGGATCTCATGAACACTCTCCTCGGCTAAGATATCTTGGTTTAGATTACTGTTAGAAGAATGATTCGGGAATGGTTTGTTGAATATTTTCAAATTTCGGTTAGCAAGGGCGTTAGGATTATCGAGGGCTATATCCCCTGCATCAACCATTTCCTGCACTATGATTTTCAACATCTTGCAGCTTCTCATACCGTGTCCCTTCACGCGGTTGAAGTTACATAACTCATTTTCTTTGTACCAAGAAGGTATGGCGTGAGTGGAATCGAACCCGGAATGAGGTTTAACAGGAGGTAAGGTAATGGCTCCTGCTTTGAGCAATTTTTCCAATATCACACCATATGTTTCTCCCAAGGGAGTGTAGTTGATGGGTTCTGCTTTATACTTATAGGTGGTTTTTGGCGGGGTATTAGATGGTGGTTGGGATTTGACCATCACCGCGTGCATGGCCCCTTTTGATTTCGAAGTGGTCGATGGGTGAGGATTGGTGGTGTTAGGTTTGTTGGTGGAATCTTGGGTTCGGAAAGTGGGGTTTTTGTTGCGCAACCGCAATTTCTCTTCCTCTAAGGCTCGAATCTCTAGTTTTCGAGCCATAGTAAAGGCCTCGTCAAATGTATGGAAAGTTTGAATTTGGAGGGTAGGAGAGATGTGCTTAGTGCAGGCCCACGTAAACAGTTCGATAAGTTCGGTTTGAGGCAAGGCATACGTAAGTTGGTTGATAAGGCCCCGCCATCATCCAACGAAATTTGCGATAGATTCGTCTTCAAATTTTCGGATGGCATAGAGGTCGGTGATAGATACTTTCTTGGAAATGTTAATGGAGAAATGATCCAAGAAAGATTGGGCTAGCTAGTTAAAAGAGAAGATTGAGTGCTGGGTTAAAGCACTGTACCACTCCAAGGTGGGTCCTGATAAGGACATGGGAAAGGTGCGGAGTAGTAAAGCGTCGTCATGAGCAATCAGATAGTAGGCATGTCTAAATGATCGCAAGTGTTGTTGAGGGTCCTCCTTACTGTTAAAACGGGTAAATTTTGGTAATTCCCATTGAGGAGGATATGAATGAAGGGGGACTGAAGGGTGGATAGGCTCCCGACAAACTTGCTCGTATGTCAAGGCACTACGACTTCAAAGCAAAGCCTCCGGTGTTTTGCATTTTGTCCATCATTTGTTTAATTAAATCAGTAGTTGGATGAGATGATGGTGTGGTTGTGGTAAACGGAGGCAAATTGGGCCAAGGGCCACCGCTAGACAATGGTGGGGTTAAATGTTGATAAGGTATGGAGGACGACTGTGTTGAGGCAACCGAATAGGGATGTCCTATATAAGTTGTTGAGGTTACTGGATATGTGTGTGGAAATGAAAAGGTGGGCGGAGCTTGAGAAGGAAAGCTCGTGTGGATAGGTGGCAGAGAGCAAGTCATGAACGGAGCAGTCTGCAAGAGAGACGAGGTAGGAGTAGTCGGCGGTAATGACATGTTGGGCCCAAGATTAACCAAAGGAAAGCCAATCTGTGCCATATGGACCCCTGAAGCTGCTGAGGTGGGCGACGGGACTAAGGATGCGGAAGGCAAGCGAGTTATCAGTGGGGAAGGGGCTAAATGAGCAGCTATACTTGATAGGCATGCCAACAAGGATTTAACCGTCAGGTGTACGATCAAGGGCATGAGACAAATAGTATTGTACAGAGCTAGGATTAGCATCCAGAAATTTGGCAAATTCTTTATCCCCCACAGGAATTTTAGGAACCTCGCTGGTGTCCGTAGGATTCCCCACAGAATGTGAAGGGGGTGATTCAGGAAAAGGCACAGAGCAAGCATGTGAAACCATGGCGGTGGCTTGCTTTCGAGTGATAACAACCATGGACAGGAGTTCACAGTAGGGTTTCAATCTGTCAGGAATAGAAACAGACTCAGAATGGTGAAATTGGTAGGTTGCTGGTTTATCAGGAACTGTAAAAGACAGTAACCAATGTCGATTAGACTATAGCCGACGTCGATCGATTAACCGATGTCGATGTAATAAGACCGGTATAACAAAATATAAGAAGTCTGCTGATTTGATTGTTAACAATTCTCGGACATTTATCAAATTGTTCCAAGGTAATCACAGAAGATAGTGTATAACAAAGAAAACAGAATCAAAACAAACAAGATGCACACGTAAATCCAGAGATTAACCCTAGGGTTAATTTTAATTATTATGGGCTTATACCTTTAGACACGGAATAATGTCAATCCTAAACAAAAGACTTAGGGAAATGTCAAGTTTGTTTTGGCTTATAAGGTTCCTCAATCGAGTGGAGGAATACCGCGGAAAAGGGGGGATGTTTTGAGCTATTGTGTTAATTGTGAAATGATTCGGTATGTGTTGTGCAAAAAGTAAGATTAATTTCCTGTCAATACCATGGAAATCACCCCCACGTGTACGAACTCACTTAGTCTATGTTCACTAGAATCGAAAACAACAAGTAAGAATGTAATGCACGTGTTTTAAACCCAAATCGAAAATGATATTCGATGAAGCAAATGAGATGACTTTCACTAATGCGAAACTAGGAAAGCAAGACAAATTCTTTACTAAATATATAACAAAAACAGCAACAGCAAGTATGCTTCCTAAAATGAAAATAAGCAAGAGAAACAGAAACCCGAAATGGGTCCCACTGGCAAGTGCCAAAAATGTTTCGCATGAAATGTTTCTTTACTCTGCAGAATAGACTTGCTTCTATCCTATCATTCCTTTGAGAAATAGATAAGGGTTAGGGCTAGGAGGAATACCTGTTGAATGTTGAGATGGTGTGCGCGTACCGTAGAGAAAGATCAGATCGACTGCGAAGAACTCCTTTTTGTCTTGGAAGGACTACCTGCAAGTAAGAATACAAGACCACCAGATTTTAATTAGACAACAAATGAGGGATCTGCCTTAGGCCCAGGAAATATAAAAACTTCCTTTCGAAGGTGGTCAGTTCCCCTTTTAATACGATTTAACACAAATGATAATATAGAAAGCTATTGCAAAATCACGATTTAGGTATCTCGTTACAAAGCAATAGAAACTAAACTATCAATAATAAAGCGTCACGTTGTTTGTTGTTACTGGTCGTTGATATGTTCAGGTTGAGTTATAGGGATAAACCGGGCTGGATTTGGGGTTGTTAGGTGGAAAATAGGCAAGCAAAAGGTTTTGGGGTATAAGTCACAGTGACCGACGGCGGTCACTGGGTAACCGACCACGGTTAGAGAACCGCTGCCGGTATGGGATAATCGACACCGGTAAGGTCAGTAATCTAGGTGCTTCTGGGTAGAGATTGGTTACAAGGTGATTGTGGGGTTATTGAGATTGGGGGATGGATGAGGGGAATAATGGGAGGATAGGGAAGACTCAGAGTGTGGTAAAATGGCCTTCTGGGCAATATCAGGGTGTATGGATGAAGGTTAAGTGCAGTATGTCGCTGGTAGTAGATCTAGGAATAAACTTATGACGGCTGTGATTCAAAAAGTCTAAGAAATGTTAACAAAGAGACATACAAGGTTCTACTTACTGTTTATTGACGAGAATGCAGGTCCAAGAACTATGGTGATGAAGGTAGAACTCAGATAGGATGTCCTGACGATCAGAAGATGAGATGTCTTCCCTCACGATGATCAGCTGAGTGTCACAGGGCTCTGGTTGTGCAGTTGCAATCTTGGGCTTGATGTCCTTCTCGTGTAAACTCTTCTTGTTTCTTCACTTGTCTCTACTTCGGCCCAGCAAAATCTGGATTCTCTCGATGATTTCTCCTTCTCCCGATCAAATGAAAATCTGATCCTTGTTTTTGGTTGGAAGTGGTCATTTACGGGGAACCGATGGCGGTTACGCAACCGACAGCGGTCAAGTAGGAACCGGTATCGGTCCGGTCAAAGTGGGCTATTTTTGGTAAAATAGCCAGCTTTCCCTCCTTTTCTTCCGAGGGATTGGTAGCGGGATTGGTCAAGTCATTATGAAGTTGGTTTTAGGTTTGGATGAGGAGTAATTAGTCATAGGTGTGGGATTGGACCAAGTTATAGGTCTTAATTAGGTTAGTTTAGGGTTAAGACTAGGTCATGATGAGGTGGCGACATGAGGTGGCAGGTATGGTGATGTGGATTTATTAATTATAAGGTAATTAATAAATGATTGTGTAAGGTTTAGGTGGTGAGGTTAGGTTGCGAAATGCGATGTGGGTCATAAGGGGTCGTAAGACACAAATTTGGTGTCTACACTATCATAGCTGATTTAGGTTTGAAAAAGCTGAATTTTTCACTTACTAAAAATAGTAAGTTGTCTCATCGACACCTACTAAAAATATAAATTCATTCCAAAAAGTGGTCAAAATGAAGGTAGTGTACACAGGAATAACTAAGGAAGATGACCTCATCAAGATAGTCGAGAAAGGTAAAGTTCATCACTTACTAAAGATAATAAGTCTCCCATTTTGGCACTCGCTATTAATAGTAAGTCACATTCAAGGAGCAATGTTGGCAATAAAGGACAAATAATACCAATCATACAAGGGTCCAAGAAGATGAGTTCTCAAACTTAAAAAAAAATTAAAGTTGTGCTCTCTAAATATAGTAAGTGTCAAGAGATGATGAGATTCAAGTTTACAAAATGGGCATTATCACTATCGCCAAATATTTCCTTCACTAGGATTCATTGCCTATCTCCTCAATATACCATCTTTTCCCATGGGTCATAACATTGTCACAAGGAGCATCTTTGGTAGGAGCATCTTTGGAATTTCTCGTAGATCTTTCAAAACTCATCTACGGAGACTTTGACATTATCTTTTGACACTCACTACATGGTTTGGGTCACACATATATCATGTGCAGGATGAAATTTGTGGTCATCGACGAAAAAATTCATTCAACTTGACAGGATCGGTTCTGAGATCCTATCTCTTCGAAAGAATCTTTATGAGTCATTGTTCATGGTCATCAGTGAAGTCATTCAATAGATTTTTTTAATGCTTAATGTAAGTTATCCTGAACCATCGAAAGGAGCTTCTCAAGGTGCAAATAGTTCAAGGATTCAAATATTTTCACATTGGGATATTCCATCGAGTCATTTAGAAGGAGTCATGGACTTCATCGAGATACAAATCTTTCATCATTAACATCATTCTTCCCCTTCTTCTTCCTTCTCTCTCTCCTCTCTTCCTCCCCCAAAATTTTTCTTTCTTCAAAATTTATAATTCTTCATTGTGGTTTGCACTTTTTAATATGCCTTTAATTTATTTGAAACACAACTTTAGAAAACATAATGTAAATTAAGTAACCTTGATTTTATAAAAGGTAATTAATATTTTCTTAGGAATTTCAAGAGTCTAAAGTCATAAAAAGGGCATACAAAGTGTCATTAGGGGAGATGAAGAGTCATCTCTTCTCTATAAATTTTAATAAGAACCTCATTTGAGCTTCTTCTTAGCTTGTTGTCAATTTGTAATCTCATGAGAGAGTAATTCTTGTGAAGTAACAAAGATATAGATTATTTTCACCCCATGTCACATTTCTTTAATTCCTCACTATGTACAAATGTGATTTTTCTATCTAATAAAGGAATAATTTTATGGTTTTAAGGAATACAAATGTGTACATATTTGTACGTATGGTTTCCTCTAGCTAGTGGCTCCAAAATCATGTTGTTTTCTTCTTTAAAATGCATGTGTAAGATTTCTAACTAGTGTGTGCAGGGCTCTGAACATCTACTTATGACATTAGTTTCTCCCCTTAACATTCTCACTCCCTTTCCCACCTTTCCAAAAATTTCCCCTCTAGCAATCAATTTCTATCTTTGTTGCAAGGTCAATGAAGTGCCCTTGTTAGATCCTTGGTCGTAAGACCACTAGAAAAATCCATTATTACATGTGCATGAAAACACGGAAGCTACACCATTTAAGTAGAGGGGATTTGATTACCAGAGTGTTGGCAAGAAACCCAAAAAAATTTCCACCTGAAAATTTTTCTCACCAACATGTATGTACTAGTCTAAGGAAGTAACTTCTTAGTGGATGTTCTCTGTTATGTTACGGTGTTGATGTTCTATTACTCCTTTTTCCTTGGTAAAGTGTTTGGAAAATAACTTTTAGAGAAGGAAATGTGCATGGGTTTGAAATTTTTACCTAAATTGTGTTTGTGATTTGGTTAAAGTTTATTAGATTTTAATGACTAATAGTGTGATTTTATATTTAGCATGATTGATGTATATGAGTACTTGTGATAGTTCTAATACAGAGAGAGAGGGGGGTTGATACCCTTCTCCATGAGTGGATTAGATTCATTGTTGAAGGTGTGTTTGTGTGTGACAACTTAAAAATTTCTTTAGTTTTTTATGAAGGTGCCAAGGGTATATGAATGTCACAAATGATTTTGAAGCCACTATAGGACCCCGAGAACTCGATTGCATTGTTACATTTTAGTGTATACCCGAGAAGAGATGTGATGAAATATTGGGTCATTCTCGAGAAGAGTGCTTACGAGGATTAAGATTTATAATAGAGAAATAATGAAGGGTAATAGTTATGAATCAATCATAAGAAACTTATGAAGGCTCATACTAACCTTGAACAAGGTGATCATAATGTTATGAACCCTCATATTGATTTTTTTGACAGTATAGAAGCTTCATAAAACTTGACGTGAATGTGCAAGAAGGTAAAGCAATTAATCTCATGCCTATTTATCACTTTCATCATTTTCTCGCTAATTTCATTAGTTGAACCTCCTTGAATGAGACCTCCACAACCAATTTTATCCCTAAAATCAACCTAGTGAAGAAGTTGTGCAACATTTACCCTTCTCGGGTTCTGCTTGTCACTAAATCACTTTGCACCCCTCGAATGGCTAGAATGTTATTAGGACATTCGGTGTGATTAGGATACATTGGATGACCTCTCAAGCTTTGGGACTTGGGCTTGAGGTGAAACTCTGGAGAAGGCCAGCTTCCTCTTCATAAACCAGTGTTATACTATTCTTAGTATAAGAAAATGACTCTATAATCCTAGGCTAACATTTTCATGAGTTCCGAGTAAAAATATTTGGCAAAAATGAAACTATACTAAGGACATTGATACACAAAATAAAGGTATGTTTAATATCTAGAAGGGTTAATATGGGTAGGATGCTTGCATCGTTAGCCACCTTCACCTATTGAAACTTGGAAAGGGTAAAAATACCACAAACCAGGGCATAAATTCCTTCATTAAACTTGAGCATACATAAAGGATAGATCAAATTTGATTCAGCACATAGTTAATTTATCATGAGGAAAGAATACACACATATGTCAAACATCTATTTTAGAAACTACGAATAATGATAATACAAATTTAAAAATAGAAGGAAAATAAGATTTTCACAACTGATATAAAATATAATCACATTACTCACTCACAACATGAAATAGATAACCTGAAATAAAGGTAAGATAACCACTCACACTAAGGAATCATACATTCAAATAGTAAGCATTAATTAACCATCCAACACAATCAATCAAATTCCCAATGGAAAAGTATAACTCTAATATAATTAAAAGGTTTTAGAAATCTCTCAAGCACTCTTCCAAGCTTGAAGAGCAACTTTACCCAAAAATGATCTATATCTCCCTTTAATATTTCATACATTCGACTATTTATAAGTTTTTAGGCTGATCCATTACAGACGCACTCCTTAACTAACATTTTACTAAAAATAGAAATGTCATTAAATTAAGGAACATGCTCCCATGAAAATAGAAAATTCATCATAAGGGTTTGACTCACCAACCCTAAAACTTTGATTGATTCAGATCTTGGATTTGTCCTTTCATGGCCACTCAAATTTTCCTGGTTCACCTATTCCTTCCTCTTCTAGAGTTTTCTATCGTTCTTGTTCCCATGCAGCCATTCGATGCTTATACTTGATGAAGCACTTAATGATCCCCCAATTTCTTCATCTCTAGGTCCACACGCATAGTGATTCACAACATCCGTTGTCTCAATCTCTTTTGTAATTTTGGTTGGCACTCTCCAAATTTTATTCATAACTTTCTTCATCCTCCCTATGAAATTTTATCACAAGACCAATCATTCAATGGAGTCACTACTACAATTTTTGGTGACCTCATCATCATGCTTCACCAAATCCTTGAATTTTTCCTTAATTTGATCTTCAAGAAGAGCATCGATGTTTTCATTGAAGAGTTTGCAATTAACAACATCAAAATTTTCTGATATGTTATTCATAAGATCAGTGATTTCTACTTGTTTATATTCCAATTTATTAATTAAATATTGCAACACTTGGCACCGGAATTCCATGGCCTTCGATATTCAAATAACTTTGAGGCATCATTTTTACCTCTTCTTTAAGGATCAAGTTAGGGTATTCTTCTCTCGATCTCACCGCATGTCACTAAATTTTAATTTAGATTATTTTTATTTTAAAAAAGGCCTCATCTATTTTGCAAATAGTAGCCTTCACAACCTGCAGATCATTATATATTTCAACAGCCTCCTTGATTAAGGGATTATCTTTCTATAATATGTGTTCTATCCATCCATTTACCAATCTCCTTTCTAGCCTAGCTTCTCGAGCTCATGATAAGAAATTTCATCAATGGTAGATGAAACTATCATAGCCGTAGTAGTTGAGACTTCGGTAGATGAAGTTGGTTGGGTTACTTTGCATAGCAATGCAATAAGTTGTTCGACCTTTAGTTTGAGCTCATCTTTTCTAGCCTTATCTTTGTCATCTTTTTCCAACAAAGTCCCAAGCTCAGCCTCCCACATATATTTTGGCTCCCATGCAGTAGCTTTTCCCAACAAAACCTAGAGATTCAATAATCTACTGCTATAATTGTTTCCTTAGTTTTTCCATCAATGGGAGTAACAACCTATATAATCCACTCCCTAGATGGATTCACTATCATACTTGATACAGAGTCCTTGGCCTCTTGGCTTGTATTTTGGGCGTATGTTCCAATATATTGAGATCTATGACATCTCCTAGAGGTACCTTCTTCTTCTACTTTGGAATTTTAACAACCATTCTAGGATGGCTAATGCTTGATGAAGATGAAACAATAGATTTGACACCTAAAACATTAGTCATGACAAGAGTAATAGAAACATTAGTTAGTATTTGGGTAGAAGTGGTAATGATGGATGAGGTGGACGTAAGGAAAACCATAAGAGTTGATAGAATGAGGTTAGAGGATGAGATGGAAGGAAATGGAAGTGTTAAGGGAATTGAAGAAGAAATGGGTGACCCGATAGTTTCTCCAAATGAGAGAACTAGGAGGGATGAGAATACTGGCCATAAAAGGAGATGGGAATGAAGAAATGATTGTGGAAGCGGAAGGAACTGATATTGGGAGTGACAATGTAGTAGGAGGAAGAGATGATGGATCTTCTAGATACTAGGGGAGTTACTAACTTCAGCTACTTCATCACAAGTGCTTTCTAGAGACATGGCCTTGAAAAAGAAACCTTGGATAGAGATGAGCCACCAAAAACAAATGAAATATTTTTTGGAATCATATGGGTTTTTTGGGTTGACCTTTTCCCCTTTGTGAGTGTTGATTGGCTTATGGTTTGTGGGGCCTTTGTATTTATAGGTTACTCTACTCCCTTGGGTGAGATTCCCAAGGTAACTAACCAAATGTAAGTTCTATCTAGAATGGGCCCCGCCCTCTCCTTTATATTACAACATTCCTCTACATACCAATCAATCCATAACAATGGTTGATTGGAAATATTATCATTTTTGTATGCCGCATCCAAAACCTCATCATTATCTTGCACATCCTTTGGGACATCGGCCAAACCAAACTGTTGAACCTCATCCAAGGTCAACCTCTCATAATCCCTTTGTCGGATGATGTATTCATCCCAAAAATGAATCCAGATATCCTCCAATTGGGGCACATGGGCACTGGACCGACTTGTTTCACCAAATTTACCCCAATAATTGAAGCTAGTCTGGGATGAAAGGTCCACAGGGTTACTTTGGCCATTTCTACATCCACATTTTTGGCCTTGTGAATATTCGGGAAGGTGTATCTACCAATTGAAATAGGGAAATGCATTCTGCTTTATGGCATTTGTTCTGAATTCGATGATAATCCAATAATTGTCAAACCAATTCAAGGAGAACCCATTTATCAGTAGGACATCTTAGCAACTTGCTAGAGCACCTACGAAGCTAGAATCTATATGTGAGTAAATGTGGGGAACTATAAATAGATAGCTCCCCACTCATGCACTTGTTTGAAGGATTCATCTTAAAGTCTTCAATTTTATAACTCTTTATCAAAATGGTAGAGGATTACCACAAAGAAGGCATCATTGACCCTATGAAAATGCATGTTCCCTTCATTTATCATGAGTTGAGGTTAAAATTCATAGATTTGGGAGGTGTTGCAAATGCATTTAGTATTCAACCTAGAGAAATATCCCATAAGCGGTGGCCGCATATACCAAGAAAGATGTCATGTAGAAACATTTTGTGGAAAGTAATTTTCTCAATTGATAGGAAATAGATCTACTGACGTGCTCCCCCACCTTATAAATTCCTTTTTTATGTTGGTGACGTATAAGAAAATCCATTCTTGGAATTACTTTGTAGAAGGAAGACCGAAACCATGCTTAAAATAACAATGATGTCATTGACCTCTTGAATGAAGTCTGACCGATACATGGTCTTTGGAAATTTGGCAACGCTCTTCACCAGATAACTCTCCATCATGACTTTCACACATAATTCCATCTCCTTGTCCCAATTCTCCACTATCGACTCTGACAAAATTTTGGTGTAATCTTCAATGTCAGGAAGTTTGAGCAGATCTTCAAAGAAGTCTAGGTTCGCATGATTACCACCTTATCATCATAATCTCTAACCGATATAGATCCTTTTTCAAAGTCGGCTGTCATGACTAAAATGAATTATAGGAAATGCATGGATGTGGTAAAACCAACAGCAAGGACAAGACCACCATCATAGATGGCCCGCATCCATGGTTTCTTGTTTGGAGCTTTTACTCTTTCCTAGAAATCTAGAAAATCAATCTTCCCTAGGTCGTGTCTCCTATATTTCCCAAGTCAGAAGATAGGTAGGAGTGAGGATTAACTCTAATAAATTAATACTTCATCTTTTCTTTTCCCTTTGATGCGGAAGTAGACATCATGCTCGATGAATTTTCTCGAATTATGAAAGTCAAGTTGAAAAATCCTGAAAAGAGAATTTTGAAAAATCGAAGTGTAATAGTCTAAAAGGTGGGTCCCGAAATCATGAAAATTATCAACTTCCAAAAACCTGAATCAAGGATCACGAAGTGAAAACTTTGAAACAAAGAAGTACACATTTCCGTAAACCCAACTTCTGAAAGCCCAAAAATAAAAACTCTCGAAGTTTTGAAAACAAAAGTTCTGAATTTCTAAAGTTGAAAGTTCTGAATTTTAGAAGTTGAAAGTTTCAAAATTTAGAAGTTGAATTTTCTGAATTTACATGTTTCCCAACAAATGAAAAGCTCTAAAAAGTAAAATTTCCTGAAATGGTAACCTCAAAAATTCTGAAAACAAGAGCTCCAAAATCGTGACACACTGCCAATTCTTCAAAATACAACAAGAAAATTTCCAAACAATGCTAATCTCCAAATCCCGAAAAGTGCTGAGAGAGACAAATAGAAAACTTGAGAAGATATTTGAAAACTATGAATTCCTGTAGAAACTCAAACTTAGAAACATGGTGGGAAATGAGTTTGTCATTTTAAGAGGTACACAAAGGAGGAACAAAAGACAACAAACAAAGAGGAAATAAAAATAAAATATCTTAAACCAAATGGAAAATAACCAAGTTAAAATACCTCAATAATGATGTCTAAAATACAAGAAAACAAAATGTCGAGAAAAGTGGTGGGTAAACATGACGAGTAAAAAACTTATTTTAAATATAAAACCCGATATTAATGGTGCAATTCCAATCTGTACAGAGGTTGGTGAAAAATTAATTACACAAAGGACTCAAAAGTATGAAACCCAAAAACCAAAAATTCCAAAAATTTAGAATTTTAGGGTTTCAGACTTCGGAGATTGGGAGATGAAAAAAGTGATGGCAATGAAAAAATTTGAAACTCGAAAGCTCGAAAGTTTAGACTTTCAAACTTTTGAACTTCTAAGTCTGAAAGTGAAAACCTCAAAAATGACCCAAAGAATTTGGAAACCCGAAGTCCAAAATTTAGAACTTTCAGACTTCAAAAGCCTGAAAGGGATTTAACCAAAAGTTTGACCAAAATTTCCAAAACTTGAAGGCCCAAAAGTCTGAAATTTCAGACTTTCGGGTTTTGGACTTCAGAGATTGGGAGATGAAAATTTGCCAATTATTAAGTAAGAACTCGAACCCAAAGCTTGAAATTCCAAAATTTCAGACTTTTAGGTTTTAGACCTTGGAATTTTGAAAACATAATTTCAAATTTGTGCCATTAAACTCTGAAAGAGAAAATATCCAAAATATGAAGTCTGAAATTTGGATTTTAGGACTTGGAGAATTTTCAAATTTTGTTGTAGAAAACTTCCAAACAAGGACTTTCTCAAAAAATTGTCCGACTACTTTCAACATCTATCTCTCAAGGTAGATTAAAATGTTAACATGTTCACAGAATAGGTTTTCACACCACATAGGGTCCGATTGTTGAAGAATCAAATCACCATAGTTGACTTTGTAACTTTCAAAATTTTACGTTATGGATCCCTTCTTGTATATTTATAACAAATTTGGTAATTTGGAAGTCGACATTTTGAAGGAGGAAAATCATCATAGTTTGGAGGTCTAAGGTGAAGAGTAAATTTATAAAGGAAGATGGAATTGAACCTAGAATCCTCCTCTCGAAACTTCATACTCATATGTAAGTCCTTAATGGGAATCCTAAAACCTATTTCTTATGCACCGAAACTTCACGTAAAACCAAGATAATCATGATAGAAGCATAAGGAAGACCCGACGAGGTATAAAAGCTCTAAGATTGTAAAACATGAAGTACAAGGAGTTGTGCTAGTAGTTAGGATCTAGATTTTTGTAAGTTAGGGTGTGTCAATGTGAACTAAGGAAACCCAAATAACTTTTTGGGTATCCTTGTAACCCTATTTTCATAGTTTTAGCATCAACTTGGGATTAAGGGATTCTAAATAAGTTTAGTAGAAGAAATACTAGCATGAATCAGTAAGGATTGGAATGCATTTTTTTGTTGTTTCTAACAATATTTTAAGTGTGTGAAGAAGGGGATGAAAGGATAAAAGGAATGGAAGAGAAAAATAGGATAGATTAAGTAAGGGATTAGTGGAGCACGGTGTAAATGCAAGTAAGAGAAATGAGTACAAAGTCATTTCTTATGAATGATGAGTCTTTGGATGACCAAAATAGTCATGAATGGAGTGAGTACTAGTGTGGGACAAGAATTGGCATGTACGGGTGAAGATGGGAAAATTATTTCTAAGGCCATTTAGGGAGATATTTTGACAAAATAGACAATTTTCAGCAATTTTTCCCATAGAAGCTTAAATTTGATCCTCCAAATGTAGAGATTGTGATAGGAGATTGTTTGGAATCTCCTAGTAGTCAATTATATGCTTGGTTTTTCATTTTTCTCTACATCATTTGATATCAAAGTGTGTATTTTGTGTTGATACATGGTTATTGAAGAGTGAATATATACTTTTTTCTTGCTAATAGTGTGTTGTGAAATTTTTGGTAAGAAGGTGATAGGTGATGATATTTGTGAAGTTTGAAAGAGAAAGTGAAGACACCAAAATACATGGTGAGGCCAAGGTGAAGTTTAGAAGAAGAGGCAAGATGAAAAGGAATTTCCTATGAGAGATGAATCTAGAGGAAGCAAGTAGTGAAGTTGTGGAAGTCGCTTATCCATAAGAGGAAGAAAGAAGAGAAAGAAAAGAAGAATAGAGAAGAAACAAAGAGAGAGAATTAAAAGAAACATGAAGATTGGATGGAAGTAGAGATGAAGAATTTGAAAGAAGACATATAACAGTTGACAAACATAATGAAGATAAAACCAAGGTATTTTTTTGATTTTTAAATGAAAAATAAATTTAAATGACATGTGATGCATATTGGAAGAAAGAAATAAGAGGTTAAGAGAGATCAAAAGTGAAGAAGAGAAGAAGAGAAGATGAGAAGAGAAGAGAAGAATGAAGAAAATAATACAAAGGAAGATACCTTGAAGCCAATTCCTAGTCATGGTTACATCATGCTTATATGGTGGAAGAAATCATCAAAGAATAGTGAAAGAAGATGTCAAGTACAAGAAAGTGATAACAAGAATGAATGAAAAAGGTAAGCATGTGAAAGATAAATATGAATTCTTGAAGGTACAAGAAAGAAAAAGGAAGTGAATATGGTGTGGAAGAAGAAAGAGACAAGCAAAGTGAGCAGGAAAAGAGAGAAACACTCAAGGAAAACAATAAAATTCAAGAGGTAAGCTTAGAAAAACAAGAATGCAAACTAAGTGTAATTTATTCCTTATTTCTTGACATTGAAAATGGAGTGAGTGAATTCCTTGAAATTGTAAAAAGTGATGATGGTTGTGCATTTGAAGTTGGTGAGAAAGGTTGTAATGAATATTTTGTACATGATATTGATGATATTTTGCAAGATTGGTTGGATGAGGTGGATGGTAAGGTGAAATTTTTAGGTACAATTGAGACAAAGGTAATTTCATGGATATGTGATGGTGGAAATGCTATAAAGTAGCAAAAAATATAGATTTAAGGAATCTTGAGATGATGAAGGTTAAGTATGAGCAAGTAAATGAGCAAGGATATGAAGGAAATGATGACTACATGGAATGTATGTGGAAGAGCATCTTGAAGGAAAAATAAACATGTGTTTTTCTGTTTTTATCTTTGTGAGTGCAGGTATGAAGCAAGAAAATTTGAAGATGAGTAATAAAGAGAAATGGAGAAAATTTAAAGAGGTAGTAAGAAGTTTTTATCTTTAGTCTTCTATTTTCGATTTCACTATATTTATAGTGGAAGTGACAAATATAAATACAGTGAAATCGAGAGAAGAATAAAGACAAGCTATGAATATGAAAAAATCAGCAAGAGAACAAATAATATGAATTTGTTTTTCTCCACCTTAAGAGTATGATGCAAGAGAATCCTGGAAGAACCATTCAATTGTAAAATTTAAGATCCTTGGATTCTACTTGAGTTGTGAGAGGGGTAGGAATCCTTTTTGGGACATATGAAGCAATTTAAGAATTCGGTGGAGTTGAAGAATTCAAATTGTTCCTCTTGTGTTTTTTCCCTCCAAAATCGATATTTGAAAATTCAAATATTTGTAAGGGGTGTATAGTCCTAAGAGATCGATTCAAGTGATTCTAAGTGTGTTAAGTATTGTTATAGTCTTCTATATGTTATGTTAGTAGGTGTGAGTCATGTGTGTGTGTGTGTATGAAACATTTAGATGATTTAAATAATTTTAAGTATAGTAGTTATAGGTGTCGGAGGTGAGAATTTTAAGAGTCATAAGCTTGTAAGTCAATCATAATGAGTGGTTAGGGAAGTTACATTAGAGTTGTTATTACATGCAAGTGTAGAGAATCTCAAATAGAGGATGAGTTTTTCTAGTTTTGAAAATCAATCCTCGTGGAGAGGAGGAAAAAGACATAAATTTTGTAATTGGATACATTTTGGAAGAAAGGGAACTTTGTTTTTGTGGATGCAAACTGTGTGTTGATTTTGAGGTTTCCTTAATTTATGTACTAGTCTAAGGAAGTAGATTCTTGGTGGATGTTCTCTATTATGTTATGGTGTTGATGTTCTATTACTCCTTCTTACCTTTGTGAGGTGTTTGGAAACTAACTTTGTGAGAATGAACTATACATGGATTTGTAAGTTCTACCTAAAATGTGACTCTAATTTGGTTTTTAAAAATCACGTTTGAATGACTAATAGTATGATTTTACATTTAGCATGATTGGTGTATAGGTGTTTCGTGATACTTACTAATACAAAGAGAGAGGGAAGATGCCCTGCTCCATGAATGGATTAGATTCATTATTGAAGGTGTATGTGTGTATGACAACTTAAAATTTTTATTAATTTTTCATGAGGGTTCCAAGGGTAAATGAGTGTCAATAATGATTATGAATCAACTATAGTACCTTTAGAACTGATTACCTTGTTAGATTTCAGTGTATACCTCAGAAGAGATGTATTAAACTATTGGCTCAATCTGAGAAGAGTTCTTCTAGGATTGAGAGTGAGAATAGAGAAATAATGAAGGGTAATAGTTATTACCCCATCATTAGAAAATTATGAATTCTTATACTAACCTTGAGAAATGTGAGCATGATGTTAAGAACCATCATATTGATTTGTTTAAGCGTATAGAAGCTTCATAAACCTCGACTTCGAACGTGTAAGAAGGTAAAGCCATTAATCTCATTCCTATTTATCACTATCATAACTTTTTTTTCTAATATAATTAGTTGAACCTCATTGAAATAGACCTCCATAACAATTTTTAACCCTTGAATCAACATTTTGAATAAGTTGTGAAAATTTTACCCTTATCGGATTCACATAAGAGGTTTTCGCATTCTAGCTAGGGTTTGATTGTTTAAGTAGTAAATCACCATAGTTGACCATGAATCTTTCAAAATTTTATGGTAAGGATCTACTCTTGTATATTTTTAAATAATTGGGTAGTTTGGAGGGTGGAACTTAGAGAGAGCAAAGATAGTTAGAAGGAGGACATTTGTCACATGTTTAGAGGTCTAGGGTGAAGAGTAACTTTATAAAGAAAGGTGTAGTTGAACCTAGAATCATCCTCTAAAACTTCAGAATCATCTATAATTCCTTAATTGACATCCTTAACCATATTTCAAATGCATTGAAACTTCACAAAAACAAAGATAATCATGACACAAGCCTAAGGAAGACCTAGTAAGGGTATAAAAGCTCTAAGATAGCAAAAACTAAAGTGAAAGGAGTTGGGTTAGTAGTTAGGACATGGAATTTTTCAAGTAGGTTGGGGTTTGTGAATGTGATGTAAGGAAACTAACAGAGCTTATTGGGTATCCTTGTAATCCTATTTGCATATTTTTAGCATCAACCTTGGCTTAAGGGGTTTATAAGGTAGTTTAGTAGAAGAAAGAGTACCATGAATCTCTTATGTTTGGAATGCATTTATTTTTTGTTTCTAACATTATTATAAGTGTGTGAAGTAGGGGATAAAAGGATAAAAGGCTTGGGAGAGGAAAATAAGATAGATTAAACAAGAGATTATTAGAGCACAAGTAAATGCAAGTAAGAGAAAGGAGTACAAAAGAATTTTTATGAATGATGAGTCTTTGGATGACCTAAAAATTCAAGAATAGAGTGAGTACTAGTGTGAGACAAGAATTGACATGTAAAGGTGAAGATGGCAAAATGCTTCCTAAGGCCATTTAGGAAGTATTTTGAAAAAATATACAATTTTGAGAAATTTAGCCCTTAGAATCTTAAATGTTATCCTCTAAATGCAAAGAATGTGATCGGTTATCATTTAGAATTTCTTAATAGTCATTTATATCAGGGAAAATTGCAAGGAAATGAAATGAAAAAAATATAGAAATCATGGTGAATATGGTCAGAACCAGATTTGTTGGGTTGGTAAATTATCTAAAATATGCATTCGTGGCATTAGCCAAATATAATATTTTTTTTTTAAGGAAATTGTAGATGGACCGGTGAATCCATTAACCGAATTTCCCTTCAGGATGTCCGAATTCCACCACATGTCCACCCAATATTCAATTTTGAGCATTGGGGATCCTTTTTCATACCTTTACACTCAGGTGCCCGGAATCGGTGAGACTTGGCCACTCCTCATGCACCAAGACTTATCAAAAAATTTAGCATCTTCCTAGGTAGTTAAGTGAGTCTTTTAAGTTTGGTAGGTATTCTAAAGGTTTAACAACTTAAAATCTGTGTGTGTGTGTGTGTGTGTGTGTGTGTGTGTGTGTGTGTGGTGTGTGTGTGTGTGAATTTAATCAAATTTCAAAAAAATCCTAAACATGTTGGTAAATGAGACCAAATGAACAAGAAGGTTCCATATATTTCTTGGTGATCCAAGAATGTTTTAAAACCCCGACCCATCTATCATGTGGCGATTCAATAAAAAATATATGTTGGGATTGGATATCTATTGGCTATTCACATGGGAAAAATTATTATTTGTGGAATTTTTGGCGAAACATGGTCACTCTCATGGTAGTAAAAATAGCTAAATTCATTTTCCCGAATTCCTACTTTTAGCCAGATTACAAATAGTATCCAGTAAATTTTTCCTTGAGTGATATGCTTCATATTTAATTTTTCTTTGCATCATTTACCTTGATGATCCCAAAATATACATGTTCTTTATTGAAGACAATAATAATGTTTTACGATCTACGACCATTGTAATAACACAAGAGGGTTAGTATATCATATAATCATAATTATTTTTGAATGCAAAAATAGTGCAATTGTGACCATGTCATAGATATCCCAAATTTATTAAAACATTATCTACATCAAGCGAGATAGAACAAAGTCACATAAACAGCTACAATAATGTAATAACATACCAATGTTACAAATCAATGCACACAACAAGTTAAAGTAAATTCATACAACCAAGTATAAAAAATAAGTTATTAATGTCATGTACTCTAAAAATTCTTTATGAAAAGCGATGTTACATGGTTGGGCATGTAACTACACATAAGTATCTAAATCCTTTTCAATATATACATATATACATATAGCTGTAAAATCAACTAAGAAACAATGCCCATCCCCTTGCCTCTATAAACAAATTTTCGTATTACAACTTATCCTTAAAAAAATAGAATGAAAATCAAGGACATGTAAAAATAAGTTGAATCTATTAATATCACAATCATCCGAGTTTCTTTAAAATATTTATTATTTTACCGCAAGAAAATTTCCATCAAGAATGGCGGGAGAACCAGGTTGTTGAATATAGAAACTTTCTTATAATATTACTTAGAAATGATGATATTGAGATATACAATATTCAACTTCATGGTAGTTTTCATGAATTTTATCATTATTTGAATATATTTTCAACCATCCAAAGAGAAAGGTTAGATGTGGATGTCATAGATGAAGCAAAGTTCTTTACGATAAAGCAAAAAGAGCTACCAACATAAGGGCATTGAAAAGATCATGCCTTAATCAAATTATGTCCAAAATAGAGGTATTACCATTCCCAGAGCTATTTTATCCCCTTATCATTCATTTTAGGGGTAAGGATTGGAAATTGTATTCCCATACTTGAGAAATATAGGTTAACCTTCTTTGTTGGTTATGCTTACAAGTATTATTTTAAATTTCCTTATTATGATACTATTTATAACTTGACAACCACTCAAACATGGATGCCTACATGACAAATAAGGGGATTTTTACAAAATTTGGAAAATGATCCAATGAAAAATATGGATGATCCAATCTTAAATGAAATACTTATTCACGATTCATACCTAGAGTGTGGATCAAGATGGCATTAATGAAAAAATTGTATGCAAACCCCTCTATCATAAAGCTTGATATATCTTGGATTCCCTTTCTTGCTACGATCATGGATGAAAATAATACTACCTCATTAGAGTAGGTAGTTACATCTAATTTCATATCTTAAAGAGAGTCTTTTGTCAACCATAAGAAACCATTTTTCATGGCCTCTTACCTATTATATACAATCTTTGAGGTTCTAAAGTGTCCTAAATTATGTCCATTGGCTACCATTATGCCCTATGTAGGTAAATGAATTATATTTAGAAATGTATTATCATAAATTTAAATCTCATATAAAATATATTTGTATCTCTTTCTACCCTTCAATATACATTGCAATATTTGAAACACCAATGCCTAGGGTCTCTAACAATGTGCTCAAATATATTAAAAATAGAAGTTGTTTTATTCTATCTCAGGTACATGGTAATAATTTTTGAAGGATTTCTAACACCACCACCATATATTTCTTATCATGTACCTGATAAATTGGTTGAACAAGAAGTTTCCTATCAAATCTGCAATGGCTTTGTTGACAAATGTAAGGAAAACAAGCTCAAAACTCACCCTTCTTTGAATGTAACAGTAGGATGCATGGAATTCAAAAGATGGACAGACCTTAGAGATATACCTACCCATCAAAACTATTTCAAGTTACCTAAACGTCTTCCAAGAAAGTATGGTCGAAGGAAAATTATATCAAAACATTCTAAATCACTCAAAGGGAAGATTAATTTTGTATATTCCAATGAATTTGATTCTAATTACTAGGTATGATTAAATCAAGAGGATGATAACATCATCTAACAAAACATGAAGATCATAAGATAAATTCCCCACCTAGAGGAAAAATCAAGACAAATTTCATAAGGAGAGGAGAATTGGTTTACATGGAGCCACCAAGGTAGCTCAAGGACCTATTTCTCTAACTCTTCCAAGACCAACAAAAATATAAAATATCCTAGATGTCCAAGAGGTAATTATAGAACCAGATGAAGGCATTTACTTGGTTTCATATTAAATATCCTTTTCAAATGATGAGTTCACAAATAAGCTACCATTTAAAATATTACACCTCAAACTATTGAAATGGTAAAACAATTCCAAGTAAAATTATTTTAGGTAGCCACTTCAAATATTACTCCACTAAATCCTCAATAGGACTGGTTCAATAGGCCATGATCAATTGAAGGTAAAAACTAGAATATGTTACCCAATAGGATCCCCTTATTAATATAGAGTTCAATATAAGGACTGAAAAATTAAGAAGAATTACAAGGAATACAATGTCCACCCAACATGACATCATATGGTATGAAACATACGAGGATATCTTCTCTCTCACTAAGAAAATAAATAATCAAAGGTTATCAAGTGGAACAATATCAAGAAGACATTATTTCCTTCATCCAATCCTTAACATAATTTACACTGGAAATTTTTAATAAATGTGAGTAAAAATAAATATCTTGAAACATAGGAAAAATTCATATTTCTAGATAAAACTTCTAATGATGTGGAAGATACATTACTTTTTCTATATGATGTTTTAAAAAAAACCATTAATACAAAAAAATAAAGAGCATTCCTTCTCTATAAAAACCAATGTGGTCATCAACAAGATGAACTTTATGCATAAAATAGACCATAGAAGAAGGAATTTTTAAGAATGTTTCTATAGTGATAATTGAGGATATTGACATACATCAAACATGTGCCAATTATACTAAGGGTTCATTTAAGGAGTGGGAAGAGAATATGAGTAGACATTCCCAAAACTTTATGATGTTATAAAGCAAAGGTAAGTTAAACTTAATCAGAATCCACTATCATGAGGGTCTTCAAGGAGTATCAAGAAGTAATATCCATGGGATATTTTATATAGCTGCTTTGAATCAACTCATGAAACATTTTCACAAAAGCATTGCAGAAAATAATTAAAAAAATAAAAAAAAATTATTGAATTTATTAGAAAAAATTGAGAGAAGATTCAAAACTAGAAATCCTAAAGTAAATTATAGGGAAAATTATGGCCTCCCAAAACTCTGCTAAACAAGGCTCCTAAACTCTTTAGGAAGCCTATAATTGATCTCCAAAAATTGATGAATATAAATATTATAGAGATGCTTTAATCACAAATGGAATGGGACCCACACCAATTGATCCATTTCAAGAATGTCCCATAGTAAAACAAGATCATAATTAGTTCATAGTAATATTTTTTACTATAAGAAGCATGTTGGCCTTGTTATCAATGTAATTATCCTAACACAAATTAGTTAGGATATTTTGTCTAGATTCAAATAATTTAGTAATATTCCTTTGATCTTATGAAATCATTACTTGAACAAGGGGGTTAAATGAGTCTCCCTTTTAGTATAAATATGTATTCTCCCATGTATTAAAGGGGGTGAAATTGATATTAATGAATGTGTTGGTTGAATATTTTGTCGAGACAAAATATGAGGTTCAACCACAATATATGAGAGAAATTCCCTCCTTGAATAAAGGAGGTTCCCATTTATTTCTAAACTAATACCAACAAAATTAATATTCACAATATTCACACCAAGGTTTATTTTACGGGTGAATATTTGTAAAATGGTGAATATTAGGATTTTTCAAATTAGAAATTGGCTATTTTTTCATTACTGTATGGTAGTAGTTTCATCTAAATTTAAGGGTCATAAATAAATTTAACCCTAGTTTCTCCTGTTTGTTTCACTAAGGGCCAACCGATGTTGGTATATTCACCATTATGTTACTAACCAATAGCATAATATATATTGTTTACTGATATCATAAAATATACTACTAGTTGGTATCATATTTTATGCTTTACCAGCCAATAACATATATTATTTTGTCGGTTGGTAACATAAAATATGCTATCGACCGGTAGCATACAAAATTTACATATGTTTTTGGTGACACCATTATTAAACTTTGAAACCCATTTTCTTCAGATTCACCATCATTTCAAAAGTCATTTTCACATATTCGCCAAGGAATCTATATAATTATTTTGGGGAGGGGTCTTAAAATGAACCCCGATTCACACTAAGCTAAATTTTTGGGGTGAGATCTCATCCTACTAGATTTGTTTTTTTGATTCAAAATGGAATGTGAAAGCAAGGAAACATGATTTAAGGAGTAATAGGAGAATAATAATAGAGATGAATACCTATGCTTTCTACATGGAAAATGCAAATCCAAATTTACTTACACAAGTGGAAAAGGATAACAATAAACTAAATTCAGATTGAATAGAAATGAGCTTAAATTAAAAGGAAATGCCTTGAACTTAAGAAAAACAACATTAACATCAAGAAAAATTCAACACCAAGTTTTAAACGTGTATCTTTATTCCTTTTGATAATTAAAAATAAAACACAAATATTTCCTTTTAACTCTATAATTACTCCTATTCAATGCCCCAAAATCCATGCCTTGAACTCCGTTTAGCATTTTACATTTATAGAGAAAAGGAAGAGATAATAAGGAAAGTGGTTAAACATGAGACTATTAATATGAAATACATATTAACATCTTTTGACTAGTTCTTATGAAAAATGACCAAGTCAACATGTTAATCCAAATTATGTCAAAAATACAAAAAAATTACATTTTCAATCTAAAAAAGGAAAAAAAATGACTAATCTTCAACTGGACTTCTCTACACCTTTTCCTTCACAACTTTCTTGTCACGATATGTATGGAACTTCTAAATCATCTCATATTCTTATTTCTCATCTAGTCCACATGAACAATGGTTCAATATATTACATGTGTCAAATATGATGATCAATTTCTTGTGGATATTCTAAAGTCAATTCAGATTTCGTAAAATTATTCAAAACATTTTGATATACAATCAGTTTATCAATTGATTATAAATCAAAATATTATTTTCTCTTAGAATATTTTTCTACTAGGTTCTTTATCTTAATAAATATATCAGTTATAGGTAACAATTTTATAGCCTCATATTGGACTTGGAAAGGTATCTTATCAAATTCGTCACTAATATCATTTATGGCATAAATTGCTTCTTCTATGGCCTTCTATGGCTTCTCTCTAGCCTCTTAAAACATTATAAATTAGAATTCAATGACCTTGTAAAAATCAAAGTGTTTTCCTATCTCTTTGGTTACTTATTCTTGTACCAAATAATATACTTCTACCTTTTAAGATCATTTGAAGCTTCCAAATTAAGTTCCCAATCATAACATTCTTCATCAAGTTCGTCATTCATTTTTTCAATTGTTTATTTTTCTCTTTCAATGTCATTATGGACTTCAAAAACATCCTCAATGAGTTTCTTTCCATGGTAAAGGAGCCTATAAATCAAGCTATTAACGGTTTGACCTTGTTTCCCAATTTTCTCAACCACTAATATGAATGATACATAAATACTAGTTAGATCAAGAGAAGTGAATGAATTTTGTTGAGTTATCTTAAGAAGTAATGTTATCAAATTATCAACCTTTTCCTTGAGATAATATTTAGTAGACTTTGTATTCTTCATTTTTCCAAATAGGTTATCTAAAGATACCTATAGATCTTATTACACCCCCTCGTAGTAGCTTTACCTAGTGCCATCTTAGTTATCTGATAGTCAAAAGTAGTGATATATTTGGTACACTTATCTTTAGTGGGTACAAAAATATCAGTGATATTTTCTCTTTATTGATCAATGGTGATGTGAGAAAACATCCTAGGCTTATGTGATACAAGTGAGGCGAACAAGTTCAACATGCTGAAATAAAAAAATCTAGTATCACTTTTGTCTTCCTATTTTGGGGGTTTGTATCACAACCCAAGATGAAATTGAGGATGGAGCCAACTGATTCCGAGGGGAAATGCTCATAGATATTGCAATAGAAGTAGAAGAAAGTGTTAAAACCAAGGGATGAGATGTGGATAAAATAACCATGGGTAGAGAGGAGGAAATAGTAGGAATGTGGGAATGCTCACAACAGAAGGAGGAGAAGATGGATAAGGGAGATTTATGATATGAGATATTAGGGAAATACTAACTCTTGAAGAAAGTGTGGAAAAATAGGAGATGAAATTTTATAACATGAGAGGTATGGAGGAAATGGAAGAGGATGAGATGGGAAATGATGATGTAAGAAAAATTATTGTGGGGAAATTAAAACTTGCACCACAAAGTGGTAATGGGGAGGAGAAGAAGGAGGAAGAGAAAAACAAAAGGAAGAGAGATGGAAGGAGGTGAAAAATGTAGAGATAGGGTCACAAAAGGATTGATGTGGGTGATGATAAGGAGGAAACAAGAAGATACTACACAAACTTGGTTCTCGGCCGAGATATTTGAACCTTCCAGGGGAAGGAGAATCCAAATCCATAATGGTTGGGGAAGGAATGGTAAAAGGAGGATATTTTCCTCTACAATTGAATTTTTTTATATTAACTAGATTAGAAGGAACATTTCCTTTATTCTAAGGTTCCTACGAGGAACCACTTCTAACGAAGTAGATGTCTTTATATTTGGAAAATATATACTTTTAGGTTCCATGTTTAATGAATAAAGTCAGTGATTAGTATGAATCAAAATCTGAGCACCTTGATCATTGATAGATGTTACTTCTTTGATTAACTAATCGATCAAGGAAACCCCAAATTTTCTACTTCCATTTGCTCATATATAAGGTCTCAAACTCCCCATAATCTATTCTACCTTCTTGAATATCTAAAATATTGTACTTGGAGTATTCCTATAAATTCATTTAGTTGTAGTCTTTCTTTCTTATGGCTACTTCAAATATGAAATTGATCCATACATCCTCAAGTTTAGGAATGTGAAATGGTAGAGTTCCCAAGGATTTTTAGTAATCCCTTTTAATTGAAGCTAATAATCAAATGAAAATATTTGAGAGTCACTCATTGCATCTTGTTGGAGATATTATTTTCCTTGATCACAAATGTACAAGTGTATCGACCAATTGATATTGGTAAATGAATTTCCACCTTATGTTTTATATTTTTGAAATTATTAAGGTCTAAAAATTACCTCACCAATTCCATTAAGACCCATTTTTCACTTGGGTATATCAGTAATAAGTATGGACAACCCTAGAATCCTCCTACTTGTATGTAGATGAAAGTCCTGAATTGAAGCAAGGTACATCCCCAATGTGATACAACATTCTAAGTTGCATTGATGTAGTGACATTTAGAAAGATTGTTATCTAATTTATATATGATGATGTAGAAGAAATCATTATTTGACATTTTGAAATGTTTGATAGTTTTTTACAGAGACAACTTAGGATAGAACTCATAGAAATAATGATAACTCATTTTCCCTTGAGTGTTGAGTCTAGGATAATTCATAGTCAAACAATAACATATGTGACATATGGTATCATGTAAAATTTCTTTATTTTATACACTTTCCTTAGCTTTTTATGTAGGGCGTCACCGATGAATTCCCAATCTGAATAATTTCTTACTATTTCTCATAATAGTGAGAGATAGGTACATCTTGTTTCACCAATAAGTGTTACACTTTCTAGGATGAAACAGATAGAAGGTAAATGGATAAGGAGGAATACCTATGAGGCAAAGGTAGAAGTTAGAATGTACGTGTTGTTGATGTTATCCAAGATTATCATAGAGAACTCCTTTTTGTTTTGGAAGGAATACTTATAGATGCAAAGTAAGACCACAAAAGAGTATTAAATAGTATATAAAAGTGGACTACCTAGGATATGCTAGATCCAGAAACATGGTGGTTCCTAGAGAGGCTATCACCCACCGCTTAATAATAATTCAATGTGAATAAACAAAGCTAAAATAAATAATTCCTATTACAATGTAATGATTTTGGTTCCTCATACACACAACACACTAGCTTTTATGCTAAATATCAAAATAACACTAAATCTAATTAGAACTAGGGTTTGTTCAGTCAAACAGTATTTAAAAGGTTTGGTAAGGGTCTAGCGATGATTGGTTGAGGTTTAGGTTAGTTTTGTATAAGTAGGAAGTTTGTTGATCTAAGAATATAAAATGACATAGAGACCGATATTAGTTTGGTGATTGATGGAGGTTAGGGAACCAAAGTTGGTAGGGGAAATAGGTAACGAACTATTACAAATGGGTTTTAAGGATCTTTGTGATTGCACAAAAAGTGAGGGTAGTGTGGTTTGGGTTGTAATATGGCTTAGAGGACTCAGAACACTAAGAAGGAGGTTTAAAAGGGTGTAAAGAATTTGGGTTGTCGAATAGTGGGTCAGTGAGAAGAATATGATGTACTGGTAACATAAGAAATAAAATATTGAAAGAAGTAAGAGATATTTAATGGGATAAGCATGAATGATTAAAATCATAGTAATTACTTGTTATTTTGTAGAAACTGTGAGTTGAGATGGTTGATGGTTGATCGAAGAAGAGGATGTTTGAGATCGTTGTCGCGGTAGTACAACCTATGTTATCCCGTGATTATTCCAACACTCGAAAGGAGAACCCGACTATTTGTCTTGCATTATGGTTGTGTGTGGTCATCATCTGGATGTAGAAGGGCTTGAAGATTCACGCTTGAATGCAATAAAGCTCCAATAATATAATTACCAACCTAGGTAAAGGGTTATAAAATTCTATATAAAAGAATAGATGGTGTTTTAGGTGACTAATGTTGGCTAAGGATAAACCACCATCGCTAGGGTGAAATAGTCCAAGTTACTAGAAATAGATTAATATTTACTATTTTTGGTGTGATTTTTATTGTTAGGTCCACTTAGGGAAGTAGATTTTATATGAGAGAAGGCATGAAGATCTTAGAATAATTCTAGTTAGGTTTAGGAAGAATTCTTAGTTATTTAGGTCATAGTAGTGACTCAACACCTGGGAGTGATGACTCGGTGTTGAGAGTGATGACTTGGTCACTTTTAGTTAAATTCCCTGGAATAGGTCTAGGGTGAGGTATTATGATGAGGTGGAGGTGTGATGATGAAATTAACTTAATTAAAATAATTAATTTAATTAATAATGCGAGGATGAATATTAATATGAGATGAAGGGGTCATTATTAGTTAAATGTGTTACATTAATTAATCAAGGGGACCAAGGGGAGTGTGACCCAAATTTTGTGTCTACATTTTCCCCTTTTTGTCACGTAGATTGTATTGATAAGCGATGCCGACAAACATAGGAAGTCGGTGCTCCAAGTATGAGTGAACGTTAGGTTATCTTAAGTGTGGGCGGAGGTGATCCCCTCAAACTAGGAACTCATGAGGTGTTAAATGAAGTCAGTGAGTAGTTTGATAAATGGGCAAGTGATGAAAATGAGAGTAAGTTGGTTTTAGGTAAGGGTGATTTGGGTTGGGTAATAGGTAGTGGTAGTCTAATGTACGCACACATATAGAATGTGATAAGGTACTAGGTTAAAGAGATTGCAAACTCTACATTTTTAAATGTCAATAGGTTTATCCAAACAAGGTTGAAGTGGTTTAGGTATCAAAGGTATATGATATGGTCCTGAAACACAACTAGGAAAGGTGCTGGAATAAGCAATAGGTTTGTTCTAGGGATCTAAAGGTTAGGTCGATCATTAGGTAAGGTAATGTTAGTAGGTTGAACAACATGAGTAACGACATCACAAGATATATTGAGTAAAATATTTCAAGTGTCACAATGAGTGAGGTTGGGTTGGGTGATTTAGGTAAGGCCAAGGTAGGGGAAAAAATATGCCCCAACTAATTCCGAGGTTGGGTGATAGGTAATAAGGTCACGAGGGTGAGGTGTAAGGTTAGGGTCAACTTTTGGTTAGGAAGAAAAAGGTTTCGCATAGGAAGAGTTAGTGTTATATGGTGAAATGAGGTAAAAAATGCTAACAAGGCGTGGTCATGGCAAATTGATGCCACCAAGAGAAAGCAAGCGCGGTGCACTAAGGAACATGATCGATGTCGCTTTAGGGAAATTGACATCACCATGTCGATTTGGGATAAAAAGGTCAAATATGTGAATTACAAATTCAGTTATGCTTTTCCATTTATGAAAATGACAAACAGAGAGGCATGTTTGTACCATTGACCAGAGTGACTATGATTGGGCTAGACTCTAGGTTGATTTTTAGAGAGGTGAGTGGTTAGAGAGGTGTAGAGGTGATCCTATGAGATATTTTGGTGTGATTTGATTGGTGAAGAGCTAAGGGTTTGATTTAAACATGGTGGTAGTAGGAGGACCACCGGCTATGAGATCGAGATCCTTACAAGGTGACATATGTGTGTAGAGGTATGATTTAATCCTTTTTGGTTATTTGTTATTGAATTTTAAGAAAAATGAAATAAAATGGGGGGAATTAAAAATTAAAAATGTAGTTAAAAATGGAATAATTTGGGTATGGGGTAGGTGCAATGTAGATTAATTAGGTTGTAAAATGGAAATGGGTGGGGTTGGGTGGTTTTGGGTAGGTTTTAGGCTTGTTTTTAAATTTTTAGAAAATTGGGGGCATGGGGTTTGGCATTAGAGTTGAACTAGAGACCGAAATCGGTCAGTTATAGCCGACGCCGGTCTCACATGCCAACATCGGTGGGAAATTAGTCTACCAAAATTGGTTGGGGTGATCGGTATCGGTGAATGTGACCGACGTCGGTCATTGTGAAAAGTGACCTAGTCTAAATAGGTTAAGTTGAGAAGGCCAAAATGTGGTAAAAAAATGAAATTGAAGGGTATATAGGTAGTGAATAGGGGAAAATAGAGGGATTAGGGAGAGAAGGAGGTGGGTGAGGGTAAATATAGGTAAACATATGTGAGTAATAGAGGAAGATTAAGTCACAATGATAGAATGGGTATGGGAACTTAGTAAACCAAATGAGAAGAAATGATAGGCCAAGGAAGTAGTTAGGAAATAGATAGATGGGGTAATTAGGTTGTAAAGAAATGGGAAAAGTAGTTTAGTCCTTGAAATTATTGAGTGGTATGGATGTAGGCATGACATTAGTTGACGATGCGGGACTCTTATTAGGGCGATGCGTCCCATCATTACTAACGGCAAGTGGACACATATGTGAGATGTTAGAATGGTTGGAATTAAATGTTACAAGAGGGTTCGATGGGATCAAAGTATCATGGTCACGCTCATCGATAGATGGGATGTAGTTAGCAACACCTTTCATCTACCCACCGAAAATATGACCATCACACTAGAGGATGTATACAGGATTTTACGATTGCCTATTGTTGGTGAGCCAATATATTTAGTATTAGCAGATGGAGCTTTCAAGGTAATGATTGAGGTATTTGGGGTGATGTTAAGTGACTTGATAAAGCACAATGTTAGTCTTTTTTTGTGCTTTGTATGCTACACACCCACATGAGACATAACTAATAGTGCTTTGATGATGGTAGTGGTGGGGTGCTATGCACTTCCTGATTCATAGGGTGCTTGGTTTCCTAGAGGATCGATGGGAGTGTTGCAACATATGATCAAGGACCGGGTCTGATTTTTCTAGGCACTTGCATATTTAGTGCAACTATACAGGGAGTTGGGGGCTTACCAGAGGATGGGATGCTATGATATGTATTGTACATTCCTACTACACTACTAGGTGTATGAGCATATTTTTGTAGTGTGACCACCAAGACTGGTACTAGATTGGTATTGTGGGGGATGAACTTTAGGTTACATGATGTGGGTGGCTGTAGGAGGTCATACTTGAGTAGAGGAGGAAAATCATGATGTAGTATACTACAGGTGGGAGCTAGAGGGTCTATATGCGATGAAAATAGTCTTGTGGACCTATGTCAGCTTTTCTAGCTTTTAGAGGGATGGTGAAGGAGCGATATGATTTATAGTTACCGTGGTGGATATAGGGAAGAAATTTCAATGAGCATAAGATTATCCTCGTTGACATATTTGGACACTAGTTCGGATTATAGTAGGATGTTCTGCTACCCATCCCATAGTACCTCATGGATGATTTGAGATACCTTTATCTCCACCTCGACCGAAAACCCCATAGGATAGGAGGTGGTACCAAAGTGGATATGAGATTGGACAATGCATGGAGCACTATGGCATATAGAAAGTGGTGGGAAACGGTTACATGTAGCACCACCATGACTAGGTCAGCCGCTATTATCCATAGTGATGGTTCAAATGGATTCCCTACAAGGATAGCAGAGACCATTCTAGGAGTTCACTTGACAGATGACATAGGCTCAAGTAGTTACTTTGATAGGGCCAGTGACTACATTACAGGTCATTTGAATGCTACCCAAGAATAGGCATAGGTAAAGGTACATGTAGTTACTTTGATAGGGCATATGACTACATTACAGGTTACCCGACTACTACCTAGGGACATGAACATGTATAGGTACAAGCTCCTACGAGAGGATGGTGCATAGTAAGCAGTGCTATAAGCACAGTTACTATTTTATAGGGATGACTGATAGCCACGTAGGCATATGTTGTGGTTTTACATGCCCAGTTAGCTACAATGGTACTGGCACAGCACCAAGACAAGGTCACATAAGTACAGAGACACCAACACTAGAACAAGTTTCTCCATTTATAGGGATGAGTTCATAGTTGGCAATTAGGATGATGGAAGCACCCTAGACCATCTCTATGGTGATTTTTAGGGATGCACCGAATGAGGCCCATTATTACCAAGACCATCTAACCACTATAGGTATTGATGTTCCCTCATATGCCAAGCACAAGGCCTAACAGGTAGCTAGTGAGAGGACCTAGTCCAAGACTCACAGCTAAGGTAGCATAGGAGGTCGTCGACCCCAAAGACAAGGTCAAGGTGATGTTACCGGTTCTCGCATACACGGGCTTAGTTGAAGGATAAGAGGAGGAGATGGGTGAAGGTGGAGAGGAGGGTCTCAGGTGGGGTTAATCGATTATGACATTTGATACTTGTATGATGATTTTGATTTTAGTATATATACTGGCATGTGTGCCCAATATTTTGTGAGATTGATATGAGAGTGTTTGAGAAACTCGTATCCCCGTGTATATATGGATTGATACAAAGAATTAATCTTTGTATAGTTGATGATTACTATTGGATGAATGATGTATTTTATTTTATTTCCATTGTTATTGTGTACCATGGGAATTAGGTGAGTTAGGCATGATTGATTCTAGGTCTTGCAGAATGATGGAGTTAGGTATAGGTATGGTTTGGTCGGTATAGGCATGGCAGAGTCAAGTATAGGTATGGTTTTTTCAAGTATAGGAATGACAGAGTCTAGGTAATTCCCGTGTTACTGATCTTATGGAAATAATGTATTGTATGTATGTTGTGGTTAAATTTCAAAGTAATTAATATAGTGAAAATGTGAAATGATTTAAGTTGAATATGGTTGTGGTGATAAAAAGGTAGGTATGTATATGTTTTATAATATATTATTTTCAATTTTTTGTGTAAATGGAAAGTAACTATGACCGAATGTGAACGTAAAGGGGGAAAATTATCTAGGGTTAAAAGTGGCCGAGCTAACCTTCAAGGGCCATGTAACACCTCTAGCATGAATGGTATCTATGATGACTTTTGTTATGGAAGGTTCAAACGTTGACATGTGATTTTTTTCTTAAGATGGTGTACTCTTATGACTTATGAAATCATGTTTGCAGTAGGTAATATGTTATCTACTGAAATAGGTATGATTCATCATGTTTTTGCTTAATTTAAAATGAAGCAATTTATATCTTTTATGCAGAATAATTCACTGCTTGGGATTGAGAAATTGAGTTTCAGTTTTCATAATTCTTGGGGATTCTAGAACAACATTACCTTGGATCAATTTCATTGATCCAAGGTATGCTTCTAATTTTCAAACCTTGTTGTCATAATGTTCAATGGACATATGAAAGGATCTTAGACCTTGAATGTACAAAGGTCATGAATGATCTAATCTCCTTGGCTCTCTGCTTCATGTATAAATTTGGGTAATAATTTGGTTCCTCTTTTTTATTAAATTAAGATGTAATTCTTAATTAGGAACATGGAACCTATTTACACTATGTTCCTTAAATTAGGAAATTTATCCTAAAAAGAGTAACCTAACCTAAGTTACTAAGTTCTTTTATTATTAAGGGATGTTATGTGGGACTAAATACTAAAGACTTACACCTAAGGACCTATGTTAGTTCCTAAACTAATGTTGAACCTAACCTAAAAGGGGCCTATGGGATGACATAGGGAGGGGGAAATTCGGTGGCATCGATTCCTAGAAATTTATGAGGAATTTAATGTGGTCTTATCTCTTTTAACTACCAAAATTGGTGAAGGCATGAGGAAATTTGGGGGAATGAGCTGGCATCTCCGCCAAGTTTTTAGATGCATGCAATTTTGAACTTAGTCCTCGCTAGAAATAGAGGTGGTGGTGGCAGGAGAAATGGAAGGACTAAAAGTCCTATTTCACATTTAATATTTTTGAAGTTGGTGAAAACCTACCTAGGAAGAAGAAAGAGGGGTTTGGTTTTGTTTTTTCATTTGGTTTTCAAGCTTGAGCTTTGAATTTGGGTTGTTTTGGTTCTTCTTCAAACCTCCGGCTCGATTCTTGCATGAACTCTCTTACCTTACATGGTGTTTGAATGAAGAAGTTGACATCGTGAAGCTATAAACATAGAAGACCAGAGTTCTATTCTAGGCATGATAGGCCCTATCCATTAAGTCTTATGCTTTTAATTAAGTGCTTCATAAAAATAACTCTACTCTCTATGAAAATCTTCTGGTTATGTTTCTGTGATTTCTCATTTTATGCTTCTATGGTGTTTTGATTTTCTTCATTAGATGCTTATCGATTTTATGATGGTAGTTGTAAAAATTTTTTGGGAGTGTCGTTTCTTGCTTTTGGGTGATCTTGCCTTTTCTTGAGTCTTTATAACTTAGACTTGAAACAAAGTTGAGGCATGTTGGTGAGATTTTGGTTTCAGGTTGATCTTGCAATGCATGTTCTTTCTGGTTGTTTGATTTTGTGACTCTTTCTTTAAACATTTCCTTTTTGTCATTATTGGAAGGCTTCAAACTAGAGAACTCATTTGATATCTTGTTATTGTCTGAGATTTTGTTGTTTTGGTGGTTGCGTGTATTTTTCCTTCTTGTTTTAGACTTTTAGACCATTTTTGTTCTTGATGGAGGATAAATTTATGATAGGAGTGCATGTTTGGACATTTGTATGGTTATTTCGACTTGCATGTCTTCTTTTAGTTGTCATTAAAGGAAATCCAAAGAAATTCTTATGTAGACCTCACGGGAAAAATAACTTGTTAACATGGAAGTCTGATTGTTGAATAATGTCTATGGGAAACATTATTCTATTTCAATTTGTTCAGGGACTTAAAGTTATCAAAGGATTAACCACTCGTGTTTAAGTTTGGAAACTCTTTTTGGGTATCGGTTAGTTGTTTTCTCATTTAGTTGAAGGTACATAGGATAGTGTAACATTGTTAGCCAACATTTTCTTGTTGTATATCTTCTTGGCATGATCTCTTAAATCCCTTGGGCCTTTGAACTCGATACCAGATCTTTTGGGATAAAGGAAAATGTTTTGAATGGTTGTTGAATGCTTTCTCTTATGTGGGTAATGTTTGAATGCTTACTTGTGTTCCTTTTTAAGGGTTTAGAGTTCATTGGAGGTCTTTTTAGATTAATCCTACTGATCTACTTTTCCTTTCTCCTCTATGATTTTAAATGATTCATTTGTTTATCCTTGAGGGAATCAAATATTTTGAACATGTCTCTATTTAAATGACAAAAGGTAAAGGTTAGATGTTTCTCTATGTTCTTTTTCCTTGTCTTTTGGTACTCAATCCTATTCGGGACTTGGGTGAATATTTGTTTGGTTATTATTTAATTATTCAATGACAACACATGTCGTGTGAAGATCATATAGGATATGTTTTGAACCCTCATTATTCATTTCATGAGAAATTTTTACTCTTATGCTTTTAAGTTTGAACAGATAAGAAGAATGAAAACCTCAAGTTAGGAAAATGTTCAGTGAGGTTTCATTGTTGTTTCCTCTCAGGTTTGTTTAATCTTAATTCACTTTCTAACCTGGTGGTTAGTCTAAATGTATTAATGTATTTACGAAAACAAAATAGAAGTTTACATCATACTTTGAAGGAGTATCAAGTTTTAGTTAGGTTCTGAGCTTAAACCAATCTGATCTTTTCTGTAATATTAATGATGGTGTATCTTGTATGGGATCTGAATGTTAGCTTGTTTCTAGTTTGAAGCAACCTTATACTTTTGATGAGGTTTGATTTACATTTTCTTTGACTTCTAACTTGATTTGATTTCTGATTTTGAGCTTGAACTTAGGATGCTTCAATCGGGGTTACATTAATTGTTTACGATGATTTGATTACCCTTACTTGTTCATATGATCTTATTTATGATTGATGACATCTTAATCCTTAGGATGAATCTGAGATAATGGGACAATTAGATGGTAGGAAATGTTTATTACTACACAAACTGTTGAATTAAGTCTGAAAGATAGTTTTATGTATCTTATACTCTTCATTAAATAGGTTTAGCTGAATGAAGGAACTTAAATGGGATTACATGAAAGTAATGGTAAGGTTTAGATGAAATGATAATTCTTCTTTATCTTTGTTGTTTAAATTCTATATGATAAAAGGATTTTATGATGGAAAGTAAAGGTTGATAGAATGACTGACCAAACCTTACCTTTGTTTTGAAACTTATATATATATATATATATATATATATATATATATATATGTTATCTTTGATTGTACTCTTTTTTATTGAGTCTTTATGTTAATATGATTGTGCTTCAGATGTTTCATAAACAACGAGTTCTTTTTATGAAACAGTTAGCTAAAAAGCACAACATTTTAATGATATAGTGCATATCATGCTCAGTTCAATGAACTGACCCGTGCTAGCAATTTTATAGATGGAATTCATAAAATATGAAAGGAGAAAGACATATAGAAAGTTACATTTATTTTATTAAGGGAATTATATCTTTATTATGATGAAATTTGGCTTCATTACTTGAGATGCACTTGTTGGAAAAGAAAGTTGTAATAAGAATTGGTTAGATACTATTGTTTTGACATTTTGTATTATCTAAAAAGTGTGGAATTAGTGAATGTATCACTCCTCCTTGATGAATAAAATATGTGTTGATTCTAGTTAATACTTGTTGTAATACCTTCTTGGCATGAATTGAGTTGAATTGATATGTATTACTTTAATAAAGGAGGGTAGTTAATATACTTAAATAATATGGAATGGTTGGGGTAGGAATATGAGTTGTTAGTTGAATTATTTTCTCTAGAAGAGATGCAACTTATAAGGTTGACAATCTTAAGAAGATACTCTACCATTACAAAAAGGACTATAATTGAATTACATGGATGTATGTGTATTAAACCATGATTATAATTTACAATATGTAATTTGACTATATATGGAACATATGAAATTCAGTTTTCATAAATGGGCATTAGCCCATGACATTGGAAAAAGGGGAAAATACCCTTGAAATCATTCATTAAGACCTAAGTTATGAACTTGCTAAAATGATAATGAACATTTAGGTAAATGGTTGCATGTGTGCTTCCTTATGCAGATTTCCTTAAATCTTAAACTAGAAAGTAACTAATTCATACACCTTTATAACTACAAGTTCTAATATGCCATTTCTTGATACAAGTTGTTTCGGTTAAATGATAAACTAAAACTTGTAAATAAATGGGTTAGGAAGCATATTTTATCTACATACCTACCACAAATACAGTTATAACCTGTAACCTTATAGGTTAAATAACCTAGTTGAATTAGTAAGGATGTTGTAATTAATTTGTAATGAAATGATTAATAAGATATTAAATTTCAATCTAACATATGTCTATCTAGGTAAGGAAACTCAGTTGGATGTTGACACATACCAATTGCAATGTAGTACCTTTGTAATGACAAGAGTCATTATGAGGATACTATGTTACAATTGACATGTCTCAATACCCCACAAGGTTTGATCAACTAGACTAACATAAGTTCTTGAATGGATCATGGTTCTGCCCTATGCAAAGATAGGGACATGACCTAGTGTTAGGGTCAACTCACGTTGACTTAGGATAACTAGACACACCCAATCAATGTAATTCGATTGAGTATGCCTATGTACCCTTAGTCACAACAAGAAGTCCTCCACACTAGGGAATGTTAATTACGTTGTTTAGGGTTAAACTTTGAATCAAGTGGATATGAAAGAAGTCAAGTGAAGACCCATCTAGATAATAGTTCAAGTGTGGTGAAGGACTTATTCCATTTGAGGTGTATGCCATCTAGGAATGAAAACATGATAAACATGTTTAAAATATTTGGCCAAAGTATCACAAACTATTGGTTACATTGTCCTATGTCACCTAGCTTAAGATGTGGGATTTCAAATGAATCTTAGTAATGATATTCGATAGGCTCTTAAACGTATGGGTTGGTAACCTCTTATAGGGTAAAATAACCAAGTATACTTCGTATATACATTATTGAATAATATGAGAGATCAATGTTTCATCGATTCATTACATCTGCATATGATTTTCTTTTAAGAGATAGTTTGGAATTGGAATGTGTGTTCTAAATTATGATTTAGAATAGAGAACATTATGTTAAATTTTTACCTTTTTCTAAAGTCTCAAAATGGGAATGTTACATGCCCTTGAGTGGTACCGCATAGCCCCGACAAAAAGGAGCCTCAAGCCAATGTAGTTCTTCCATAATCTAGGGAATAATATGATAAGGGAGATGAATGGGTCGGTAGGTTTTAGGAATGATTGATTCTAGGTCATTTAGGCATGGTTGAGTATAGGTTGAATAGGCATGGTTGTCATCTAGGTTGAATAGGTGTGGGTGATTTTGGTGGAAGAGGAATTACTAGAATGTAGGTGTCAAAGGTTTGATCATGTAAATGAGGATTGATAAGTAAGAAAATATGTGAATGGTAAGAGGAGAAAAAATCCACCTAATTGGTAAGAACCATTATGATTCTATCATACCAAAGATTGGCTTATGAACGTAAGACCCTAAAGGTGTTGTATGATTGACTTTTCTAAAGGTGAATAAAATCACATGATCATGAAATTTAACATTTAAGGCACATCCCTTGAGTAGGTAGAAGATTAAGAAGGAAAGATGGTGAGGTGAAATCAGTTTTTATAGCATAACCTTTGTGTGAGACAACATGCCTCTTCCTCAGTAAGATACCTAAGACCAAAATAGGCAAGTCCATGACGAAAAAGTTATCTTTTTATTTTTTCTTTATTTTTATAGACTAATTATGTGGTAATTATATGTGGGATGAATAGAATATCTCCTTGAGGTCTTTGCGAAGCTGATCGATGCGAGAAGGTTTAGAATATTTTTATTTTAATTTTTACAGAAATAGTCTTCTTTTTGTGATAGACTATGTACAATAGGGCTATCTTTTTATAGATGTCCTTCAAGGGAGAAGTTTATTTATAGTAGCAAGATCAAAAGATAGATGTCCTTTTAAAGAGGGTAATTTATTTACAAGAAGTTTAACTCAAGGATTTTGATTTTGAAAATCCCATATATTACTTTTCAAATTTATTTTTTGGACTTTTAGGTCATGGATAATACTATAAATTAGTATAGGACTATTTTATGAAGACAAAACCATAACACAAAGAGGTTAGCTATGAAAGATAAGTTTTAAGTGACAAATAACCATGGGATTCCATTCTAAAAGGACGAAAAGTATTCATGAGAATCATGCTATGAGTAGAGCCATGGTGCTCATATTGAAGATAAGGCTGAAAGGTGATGGGTAATCACATGATTCTTGTTTAGTCATTGATCCTTAAAATAGGTAAGTGAAAGGTGAATGTTGCTCAAGGGAAGAACGTTTAATAAATAGACGGTGATATAGTAATTGATTCAATAATAGAATGGTCAAAAATGAAAGGCATTGAGGGCTCAGTTTGGGTTTACCTTCAAGTGAAGATTAATGACAAGCACCTAATCCATAGGCATGAGTAATGATATAGGGTCCAATCTAATTAGGTACAAACTTACCCCGTTTACTTTTCTTTGCTTTTATTACATGTTAATTTTCCTTTAGGATAAGGTTTCGGCCTTGAAGGTTCGTTATTGGACACATTTATTGTAGGAACATTTGATACATTTTTGGTAGATTTGAAGGTGATGAGAGAATTTAAATGACCTTCATATAATAGCTCAAGTTGTGCCAAATAGTCCCAGGTAAAAATCATCATTGTTGAGCATATATTTGAGTGAGATGAGAAGAGATGGAATTTGGACATTGAGAGGCAAGATAGCCTCCGTACCATAGACCAAAGAGAAAGGTGTGGCAGTGGTTGAGGTGTGAATAATAGTGTGATAAGTCCATAAGGAAAAAGGAATGTGCGTGTGCCAATCCTTACCAATATCATCAACCACATTCACAAGAATTTTATCCGGGGTTTTGTTAGTTGATTTAGCTTGGCCACTTTTTTAGGATAATAAGGTGAAGATAAAATAAGTTGAATGCCAAAGGCATTAAAGAGTTTCCGTAGGGTTTTTTTAATTGTTTTCCGTTATCGGTGATGAGGCGGTGAGAAACACCAAAGTGAAAAATGATGTGATGGTTGATGAATTCACATATTTTCTTAGATCTTATAGAAATAAGAGGGATGACCTCCACCCATTTAGTTTAATATTCGGTAGTAGTAATAATCCATTAATGAAGTTGGGAAGAATGAGGGTTAATATCTCTGACAAGATCTTAACCCCATTGAGAGAAAGGCCAAAGGTCTCATGTAACCTATAAGGCATGACTAGGGGTGTGATGAAGATTAGCATGTTGCTGAAACTTCACACAATTCTTGACATAGTCACAACAATCGTGGTTTAGGGTTGGCTAGTAATAGCCAAGGTGAAGGATGCACTTATTGATAGCTAAGCCACTTAGGTTACCCCCACAAACCCCATCCTTAACTTCCTTGACAGGGTATGGAATTTCAGAACTTGTAAGGCATCGTAAGAGGATACCATCAAATCTGCATTTATAGAGAAGAACACCCATGATGACATAGCAAGATAATTTTTTGAGGAAGGCTCATTATCCATTACGAGTAAGATCTGGAGGTAGAATTGAAGAGAAAGGTAGTGAGAAAATTGCTTATACTAAAGGTCATGTGAGTCAGTTTTAATATGTCCTACAAAGTTAATGTTTTGGAATAGGTAAGAGGGGTAGTGTTAAATTTGTACAAAGTGATAAATATTTTTGAGTTAGAGGGCAAAGCGGTATTTGAGAATCAAGATAGGATATGGTGTCTACAAATTTACTAGTGGAATGTGGGTCGGTTTGAAGTTGATAATGGTCAAACATAGTCAAAAAGCATGTTAACGTGATTTTGAAGTAGTTTTGAAGTATTCGTTATAGTGGTATATACCATTAACTTGGTTCACAACCATTGAGAGTCGCGTAAGATAGTATTTGATTTAACATCTAAGGCTATGGTAGTTTGAAGACCTAACACAAATGCTTCATATTCGGTGATATTGTTAGTACAATCAAAATATAGTTTGAAAGATAGTGGCATAGGCTCACCATCAAGAGGAATGAGGATAAATCTTGCACTAACCCTACATTGACATTTGGAACTATCAAAGAATAAGGTCATCTGGTAAATGGTATTGTCCAAGGAGAGGGTAGCAATGGATTCATCAGGGAAATCAAAGCTAGAAGATTGGTTTCCAAAGAGAGGTGCTTCGTAATTAAGTCAACAATGGTTTGTTTTTGATAGATTTTTGATGGATGAATTTGAGATCTAGTTCTACAAGAAGCATGAGACAACATGTGACATATTGATATTGGTAGGGCTTAGCGTACATATAATGTAAGGGGTTAGTATTGGTGACAAAGAAGGTTTTTGGGTGAGTAAGTAATGGAAAAGTTTAGTGGTGATAAAAACTAAGGCTACATGATTTTTTTAGTGTGAGTATATCTAGTTTTGTAATATAAAATAGTATGACTTAAATAATAAACCATTTTCTTCCCGTGTGTTGCTCGTCACGATGAGCAAGCATGGCACCAAGGAAATTATCGATGTAGCGAAAATGTAAAGGTAAAATGTTTTTCATCCTTAGGTGGAATGAGCACTAGTGGTTGGAGGAGGTATTGTAATAAGGATTTAAAGTATTTGTGTCATCCATCATTCCATTCGAAAGAGATGTCTTTTTGAGAATATGATGAAATATATGGCAGTAGTTGGAAAGATGAGAAATAAAGTGATGAATAGATTTTTAACTTTCCTTGAAAAATATGAATTTGAAAAAGGTTAGTAGGTGAAGGCATCTAAATAATTTCCTTGATTTTAGTGAGATCAAATTCAATGCCACACAAAGAACTGATAAAACCAAGGAGCTTTGTGGAGAGAAAAAAAAGACACACTTCTTAGGTTGAAGGTGAAAACAAGATTCGATGAGACAGTCAAAGAAAACCTTAATGAAGGAAAGGTGTTTAGCTCGATGTTTAGATTTAGCAAGAAGATCATCAATGTAATCTTCTAATATGCTATGTATGATGTCATGAAAGATATAAGTCATAGCCCATTGATATGTAACACCAACATTTTTAAGGTCAAAGGGCATGAAACAATAACAGAAGGTCCCCCAAGGAGTGATGAAGGTATTTTTGTGTTGATCTTTCGGAGTGAGTAATATTTGGTTATAACCCAAGAAACCATCCATGAGTGATAGTATCTCATGGATGGTGGTGAGATACACTAGTTTTTAATACTAGGTAGAGGAAAGTCATGTTTAGGGCAAGCTAGGTTAAGGTCACATAAATTCATTAAAATACAGAGTCCCCCTATCACTTTTCTGATAGGAAAGATGTTAGAGATCTATTGGGGATAATCAATTGGTAGGATGAAGGAAACTAAAAGGAGGCATTGCAGTTATTCTTTGACAAGAAGGGAAATGCGAGGATGCATTTTTCACAGCTTCTATTTCATGGGTTTTGCATCAAGATTGGTTATGATATTGTGGACCATAATTTTTCGGTCATTACCAGGCATATTAGCATAAGACCAGGAAAAAAATTGCTATGACTCGGAGGAAAGAAGTGAAAGCTTCTGTTCAAAGCACCATTTAAAGATTGACCTATTTTTAGAATGTTTACATCATCTTGAGTGTGAATGTTTATTTCGATGGTCGATTCATTCAACATGGTTTACGTCTCAAAATTTAACAAGTGGTGAATATAATAATCTACTATGTGAAGGTAGGTGAGAATAAACTCATCATCCTAAAATTGAACAACATTAATATAAGGTATATTTTCATCAATCATGTTAGGATATAGGTAGGGAAGAGAAGAGAAAGCCTTACCATCATGTTGATAAGTTAGAGGTCCCAGGAAATGGTGTTCACAAAAATAAATTTAGGATGGATTCTAGATCTATAAAATCTATAGGGGAAGGTGACAAGGTAGGTGAAAGGGGTGGGGAATGTTTATTGTCCTCAATGAGTTTTATGCGGGACTTCTTAGAAGGTGGTTCAACAATTCCAATACCACTACAGTATTTATGCTTACGAGTGGTGCAAGGAATGAAATTATGTGTGACATTGTTACTTAGAAACCAAAGCCAAAGTCCTTCCAATCACAATGATGGAGGAAGGCATGGGCGAAGTGATGGTTGGTGAGATATTGATAGTTGGAGGAAAATGGGTGAGTTTGGGAAGGTGGATCAGGCGAATAGGTAGAAGAATAATTCCCCCATATGTTAATTTGGTGTAAAGATGGAGAGAACCATAGGGGAAAAATTTTCCTATGTGATGATCATAACAGGGGATGTTGGTGAAGGTTACCATACTCTTCGGGAGTAAGGAATGTGTCAATGCTATAAAGGTGGTACTCCCCTAGAGTAAGGAATTGAAAAACACCTTCTAAGGAATCGGTGGCTGGTATGTGGGTAGGGGAATGGATGAATCATTAGAAAGTTGGGAAGAAAAAAAGAACTAGAGTTTTTAGAATTAGATGGGTTGGCTGATGGGTCGGTTGTAGAAGCTACTGAAGTAGTGGGAATAGAGGAGTTATTTGTGGAAGATGTTGTGACAGAAGAGGTGGATGAGGTAGAAAATGAAGAAGAAGTGTTAGGAGGGGTAGATGCAACATGTTATGGGTATAAGGACATCATTGGGTTGATACAACATGTTACATGTCTTGAAATGTGAAGGGTCGCTTGGAATGGTATAATTGTGCCCTTCATGTTCAAATTTTTAACATTGGTGTAAGGTTGAAGGAACACAACCCATGACACGAATCAAAGGTTGAATAAGCAACATGTTGTACTATAATTCCCCCTCAAAAAAATTAATAATTTAGGACTGGTACGGGGGCCTACAAAAATGTGGAGAATGAAGGTGCTAACAGTGGAAGGCATGGCATCATTAAATGAATATAACATAACTACGTTATTATGCATGCAATTGGTTGTACACATGGGAGAAAATGATGTTAAAACTGGCACCAAAATCAATCATAACATGTTGAATGCATATATTATTATCATAGATGGAAATAAATAGGGTGAGGTTAGGATCATCTGATTAGAGAGGTAAAATCTCATCGTCGAGAAACCGAGAGTGGATATTTGATGAGACGTAGAGGGAGCAAAGGAAGGGGAAGAAGTGATGAGATTCGTGACATGGTGTAATAGGCATAGGATAGTTAGGTAGAACCTCAATAGATTTTAGGACCTCAATGAGGCCCTAATGGTGAGACTTCGTGTGTTTGGACGAGGTTGTACAAAGACATTTTGAGAGGAGACTAGTGTAATAGTTTAAGCATTGTACGATGGGAAACCCCATCATAAATAGAGGATGTGGGTCCATGTATTGTGATTTTGGAGTGCAGTGCGAGATGGATTATTGGGTAAAAGAGGAGCAGATGACTCTGGTTGTTTTCTCCTTTCCTTTTTTCTTATAGGCTCAAGTGGAAATTTGAAACATAATGATCTATAGTAAAGGAGAAAGTGAGTCTTGATAGGTATATTGACATGACGAGAAAGAATATGGTGAGGGCATATACTAGTTTTTGAAAAAAATGCGAGGACATTGGCATTTTGGTGAAGGTTTGGCTAGCTCTCTCATGGACCATATTAATATCAAATGTTGGAGGAGGATAAAAGGGTTGTGGATGGGAAAATGAAGGCCATTAAATAGATATAAGATAAGAATGTTTGGTGATAGGTATAGGTGGAATAGGGTCATCATCTAAAAGATAATCATCATCAAAGTTTTCTTTAAGAGAACATAGTTGGAGAAGAATAGTCTTAAGATCCTTACATTTTTCCACTTCATTCTTTGACACACGATGGTAAGCAAAAATTTAGTATCGTCAAACCCTTCTAGTTTAGGTGTGAGTGGGTTGTAAGGTATAAATGGTGGAAATGTGATGATAGAGGTCTCCAAAAGGTTAGCTAAGATGTTGGCATAAGACCCTACCAATGGATAACCATATGCAGCTGTAATGACTCGGAGTACCTCCAATCTATTCATTCCATGACTCGATAATCTACCGATCTATTCATGTGTATTAAGAGTTAGCATTTTTATTTAACACATCACTCTTGCGGTTCTCTTCCCTAATCTGGGATTCAGAATGCTCTGTCTAAGGAACCTATCTGAATAATTGTTACCATTATTCATCGGCATCTCATCCCTTAGACTAGGTGACTTAGGACAATGCAATCAGCAGCTTGCGATACTTTGGCCAAAGATTTGAAACATACTACTTATGTCTCGTATTCCTTAACGACATACTCGTCAATCTGGAATACGTCCTTCACCCCATTCCTATGTTATATAGAATGTCTTATACTGACTTCTGTCAGTCCCTCCTATCCCAAGTTATTCACTCAAAACGGATTAGTAAGGTGACAACATTATATGGATGCTCCCGAGGACTAGGGATACGATGACATACTGGGTCAACCCTAGTTAAACCAGTGTGTCAAGATACCCCGAGTCTCCTAGGTAGCCTTATAACGTGACCAAATTCCTAATCAGTCCCAGAGTAACTTGTTCGAGTTTAAGGTGTAAATCTTAACGATCAATGCAAAGGGTGCCATCATAAGTCACCTGCATTGTTGTATCTTCAAGAAGATCCTAATCTTCTCGAAGGTACAACCCTACAGTTGACTTGTGCCGTCAACCTTTAAATCCGCCTTGAAAAGATCTACTTATTAAAAAGTGTTACATACGTTGAGTTAAATTATACCATAAGATGCTCCCTTTAAGGGTAGTCTTTCCCAATCCCCGGGTTCCTCACCTTAGAATGACCTTTCTTAATAAAACCCATTACACAATGAAGTTATTAAGACTATGGTCCCATCAAGGAGTTCATAGAATATACATAATTCTAAATCAACGAAATTGGACAATAACCCATAATCTTCACATGTGATTGCCAACCGAACCCTTTTTAGGTTTATTTCAGTTCTCATAACTGAATTTATATCTTACTTATTAGTATCGAGATATAGTGATTAAGAATCCAATTAAACGTTGTCCTGGCTTAATCAAGACTAGGAATTAATAATTTAATTCAGCTTGTTTAGCATCCTGCTTAGGTTTATTTTAACCCTAGCTTCCAGAAAGACAGTGATCTAAATTTCAATTTAGCTTTAGATAGAACATACTAGAACTGCTAAACAATCATAAGTATTCAGTCACATATTCTTGCAAGCTTACATTGATAATCACAAAAGTCTCCAAATTATACAATAATAACAATGCTCTTAAGATCATTTGAACCGAAGAAGGTCAAACTATCAAGATACGAATACAAACATATAAGTATCAAATATCTATTTCCATTCCTTTCAGAACTAATCAAATACATTTTATGCATTCAACATACTTGATACAATACTCAACGGAAAAAAGAACATCTTTCCTCATATAGTACATTTAGAGAATCAAGTTGTAATTCATCATAAAACCAAATTAAACAATCTGAACATCCTATCAGATCTGCGTGCTTTTACCACTTACGGCAACCATCTGCAAAAAATTTCAACATGGGTCAATTCGATGAACTGAGCATGATAAGCACTAACTCTTAAAACAATTGCAATCCACCAACTGTTTTCATTAAACAACCTGTTTAAATGAGATCATTTCACCAAACAAGTAAACATATTTCAGACTATACTTTTGTAATACAAACATGACTATAAACGCGTAACTCATATTATCGTTACTGAATAGTCATAAATACTTTTCAAATATTTCATCAAAATATTAGAAATCAAGGAGGACGAAAGTATTCCAAACAACTTTCCATCTGAATTCCAAGGACAACAAACATCAGACAGATCATTACATTCAACATAGTAAAATGAATATCATAACAAATCATGATTCCATCTAGATGTTAAAACAGTTCCAATGGTTAGTTAAAAATATAACAACATATACTTTATAACAGAAGAGAAAGAAAACGAGTCATTCATGTTTCCCTTCCAACAAGCTCATGACTGTACCATCCCCTCGAAAGCAAAGCATTCACCTTATATGCATACGAATAAGTCAAACGAGCCACAAGAAGAACCACAGTTTTGTTAAAGTTTAAATTATAACAAACTCCTGTAGCTTACTAGCGATGCAGGTAGCTCTCACGCCAAAACAGAGATGAATATCTACCAAACAGACTCCACATGACCTTCCATACGAAGCGACAAACAAGAAGATATTCAATTCCATAGACTGCCGAGGTACAGTCGACAACTCCTTAGTTCAGTCAAGCTCAAGACTAGATATCCATGCAACAGAAGACATAATCATGCTCAAACACGACAACAATCCCTCTCAGCAACATACAGCTCATTCTAATCCCTACTAAACACTGTAAGGTTTTAGATCCAAGGTCGAAATCAAAAGAACTTCCCTTTTATCGCAGTCAACAAGAGACTCATTAACATTAAAGAAAATGATGTTTCCCTATGACTAAGTAGAGATACACTTGATTTACCCTCTCGGTTTGTCCATCTGTTTCTAGATGATATGCGAATCTGAAGTTTAGTTTCGTTCCAAGAGTCATGTTAAGCATTTGCTAAAATATTGACATCATTCTAGGATCCCTGTCAGATATAATCAATTTTGGTACACCATGTAATCTGAAAATTTCGTGTACGAATCTTTTGGCCAGCACTGGTGAATCATCCTTTAGATTTCCAGCGATGAAATGAGCTACCTTAGTCAGTTTATCTACAACTACCAGGATAACATCATGTTTATTCCTGGACATGGGTAATCCTTGTACAAAGTCCATGGTTATTACTTGCCATTTGTACTGCGGTATGCTATGAGGATATAACAGTCCAGCAGGGTGCATATGTTCTACCTTAACCCGCTGACACTCCAAACAATGAGTCACAAAATTAATGACATCCTTTTTCATACCTTTCCAAAAGTATTGTTGTTTCAGATCAGCAAGCATTTTTGTGATACCCGGGTGTCCAGAGAAAGGAAAATTATGAAATTCAACTAACAACTTCTTTCTCAAATCATTCAAAGATAGGTACATATACTCTTTTTCATAACGCAAGATTCCTTCATCATCAAAATGAAAACCTTTATACCTTTCATCATTAGGTTCTGCAGAAGTCTTTGCTTTTACTTCTTTGAAAGTAAATATTAGATTCTGAGGCACTTTTTACCTCATCTTTAAACCGAGTTCTTAATGTTATAAGAGCAGAAATGTGCTTCCTATGACTTTGAGCATTAGCTACTCTATTCTCCTTCCCTTTGATGTAGCTAATATCAAAATCATATTGTGATAAAAATTCTAACCACCTGCATCGGCATTGATTAAGGTGAGTGAAAATATATTTCGAGTCTAAGTGATCGAGTTTTCAACTCAAAAGGTTTCCCAAGTAAATAGTGTCTCCAGGACTTGAAGTGCATGAACAATGGCATCAAGCTCCAAATCATGAGGAGCATAATTCAGCTCATGTAATTTAAGTTTTCTACTTTCATATGCTATGACTTGATCATTTTGAAGCAAAACACCTCCAAGGCCTTCCCGAAGCATACTGTTACAACAAAAAAACTCCCATTAGGGTGCAGTACAGCTAATATAGGTGTAGAAGTCAACCTGGATTTTCAGACTTTTGAAAGTCGCTTCGCACTTATCATTCCAAATAAATTTCTTATCCTTCTTCTATAATGAAGTTATTGGTGCAAATACTTTAGAAAAATCCTTAACAAATTTTCTATAAGTAACCAAAGAAGACCCATGAAGCTTCTTACTTCGTGCACATTCTTTGGTGCGAGCCACTCGATTATTGCCACTATTTTTTGAAGGATCTACATCAATTCCTTTTTACTTATGACATGACCCAAATAGTGAACTTCAATCAAAGAAAGAACATTTGGATATCTTACCATACAACTTTATTTTTCTCAAAATTCCCAAAACTATCTTCAAATGCTCATTGTGCTCCTCAACGCTTTTAGAATAAATGAGAATATCGTCCAAGAATACAAGTACAAACTTGTCCGATATTCTTGAAAAATATTGTTCATTAAGTTCATAAAGGTTGCGGGTGCATTAGTTAATCCAAAGGGTAGAACTGTGAATTCATAATGTTCGTACCTTATTTGGAAAGTTGTTTTATGAATATCTTCTTCTCTAATCCTTAACTGATGATAACCAGATCAAAGATCTATCTTAGAATAGACCGCTGCCCCATGCATCTGATCAAATAGATCGTCGATCCTTGGAAGTGGATATCTGTTCTTGATTGTTGCTTTGTTCAACATCCGATAATCGATACACAGCCTAAGTGTTCCATCCTTCTTTTTCACAAATATTACGGGTGCTCCCCAAGGTGAAACACTTGGTCTCATCAAACCTTTAGACAAAAGTTATTGCAACTGTGCCTTAAGCTCGACTAAATCTGTAGTAGTCATCCGATAAGGTGCTTTGGAAATAGGTTCTGTTCCTAGTTTAATTTTGATGGTGAAGTCAAATTCCCTCTTGGGTGGTAACCCTGGTAATTCCTCAGGAAAAACATCCCTGAAACTTTGTAACAGAGGAAATTGTTTCATGTAATCACCATCTTCTTCTGAAAATTTAGATATCTTTACTGCATAAAGGGTACATCCTTTTTTATCCTTTTTAAGCCGCATAGGATGACGCTTTTCTAACTGAAATTTCCCGTTTCACACCTTGAATCACTTTGTTTCTAGCTGATCATCTAAACATTTTATGTTCTTTTCATAGTAGTCTACCTTTGCTTTATGGTCAGCTAACCAATTGACACCGATGACAATGTCATACGATCCCAAAGGTGTAACATAGAGGTCAACTTCCGTGGAGAAATTAGGTAAGTCAAGGAATGCCCCAAAAAGACACATACTCACCGTATGAATAGAGTTATTACCATACCGCATGCCTAAGATTTATCCATTTTTCCATCTTTTCTTTTAAGTTTAGAAGCAAGTTTATTAGAAATAAAACATTCAAGAGCTCTGTATCAAAAAGAATAGTGAGCAGTATGCCAAATAACTTACCCTAACTTCTATAGGTGTCACTTTCTTTTCAGCTTGCTTGCGCTCTTTGCGGCATGTATCTTATGCTGCTGATTACGATCATCCTTCTTCAAAGGGCACTGATTTGTGTAGTGGTCTTTGCCACAATTGTAGCAGCCTCCTACAAGTCCCTTTTTAGGCTCAAAATTGCCTCCAGTCTTGTAATTATCACATTGGCCTCCAAAGGTCTTCTGCCCATTGTTATAATTTTTGGCAAAATTATCCCTTACATTTCCAGCAGGCTTAGTTGCTCACGCTTTCTTATTATTATCCCCTGGAAACTTACTTTTGTTTCCAAACTTTTTCCATGGTCCCTTTTTGGGTGCAAGAGAGGTTGAAGAAGGGTTTGCAGTCTTCTTCCGCACTTCCTCTTTATGAGCAGAAATAGCCTTTAATTTCTGTTCTTGCCTTATGGCCTTTTCAACAACTCCTTCCATAGTGGTTGGACTATGAACATCGACCTCTCCCCCTATCACGGGATTCAATCCCATGATGAATTTCCGTATTCTGAACTTCTCGTCAGTTTGATACTGCGGTACATACTTGAGGAGTTTTGTAAACCGCTCCTAGTATTCAGTTACCGTTAGCTTCCCTTGAGCTAAGTTCTGGAATTCTGTCATTTTCTGATCATATAAAAGTTGTGGCAGCCAACATTTCCTAAAATAGCCTTTAAATTGATCCCAAGTAATATTGGTCTCATCAATATTTAGTTCAGCTTTACGGCTATCCCACCATGAAGATGCTTCGTGGGAAAGTTGATAGGCTCCCCAAATAGCTTTGGTTTCCTCTGAGAAGTTTCTTATTGCAAATTACTTCTCCATTTCGTTGAGCCGCCCTCGCTCCATCTCCTAATGTGGTGCCATCATACTTAGGTGGGCTTATCCTTTTATATCATTAGTGAGCTCTCACGCCAACCCGGCCTTTTTTTTTCAAGTTGGACAGGTGCATTCCCAGCATTAACATCAACACCCATATCGAGGTTGTCCTCAGGAGGTTGCTGATTGTTATTACCAGCTTCTTCATCCTCATTTCCCATCACCTACTATTCAAGTAAAGCTAAACGATCTCTTGTGTCCAACAGGGCAGCAAGGATCTCACCAAGTTTTTGGGTTGTCACTTGCCCCTCCTTTAGGTGGAGCATTATTCGCAACGTTCCCTCTTGTTCTAACCATTTTTTGTTACAAGAAAATTCAGGTTTTCATCAGATTATGGACACAATAGGTCCAAGAGCTGCAACCTTCAACTCTGATACCAAGATGTAACATCCTCATTTTATACATTAGAACAAGTCAATTTTTTTATTTTTATTTTTTAATAAATGCCTCCCGGTTCTAAATACATAATTTAAAACTCACAAATCAATCAACCATTCTTATAACAGAGATAACCATATGCAATTGTAATGAATCGGAGTACCTCTGATCTATTCATTCCATGACTCGGTAATCTACCGATCTATTCATGTGTATTAAGAGTTAGAATTTTTATTTAACACATCACTCTTGCGGTTCTCTTCCCTAATCTGGGATTCAGAATGCTCTGTCTAAGGAACCTATCTGAATAATTGTTACCATTATTCATCGGCATATCATCCCTTAGACTAAGTGACTTACGACAATGCAATCAATAGCTTGCGACACTTTGGCCAAAGATTTGAAACATACCGCTTATGTCTTGTATTCCTTAATGGCATACTTGTCAATCTGGAATACGTCTTTCACCCCATTCCTATGTTATATAGAATGTCTTATAGTGACTTCATCGATCCCTCCTATCCCAAGTTATTCACTCGAAAACAGATTAGTAAGGTGACAACGTTATATGGATGCTCCCGAGGACTAGGGATAAGATGACATACTGGGTCAACCCTAGTTAAACCAGTGTGTCGAGATACCCCGAGTCTCCTAGGTAGCCTTATAACATGACCACATTCCTAATCGGTCCCAGAGTAACTTGTTCGAGTTTAAGGTGTAAATCTTAACAATCAATGCAAAGGGTGTCGTCATAAGTCACCTGCATTGTTGTATCTTTGAGAAGATCCTAATATTCTCGAAGGTACAACCCTGCAGTTGACTTGTGCCGTTAACCTTTAAATCCACCTCGAAAAGATCTACTTATTAAAAAGTGTTACATACGTTGAGTTAAATTATACCATAAGACGCTCCCTTTAAGGGTAGTTGTTGGTGTTGAAACACAAGACACCCACGGGACTCTGCAACGCGATGGGTTGAAAGTCTCAGTGCGAATGCACAACATGGAGCTTTTCCCAAGTGTGGGACCTCGCGAAATCGGAAAAGCTCTCCGGATGAAGGCCGGCTCCTATTCCTCTGTTCAGATGCACCAATAAAACGTAGAGGTTTACCCAAAAAACTTAATCTAACTACCAAGGAGACAGGGAGAGAGAAATGCATAAAAATAAACCTAAGCTAAGGAGGTGATGCACCGAGGAATGTTGGACACCCGTTTTGCAAGATTAAACACAGACCACATAGATGTAATACCACACCATGCACAGGAAACCAAAATGCAATGAGAGATCAAAAAAAGTAGCAATGAATATATGAGAGGGTTTAAAAACAATCACAGACATACATATATTGCTCAAGGATCGATTCAATACATTGCAATGGCCAAGAGGCAAAAAATAGCATTACAATCCATATGGGAGGCTTGAAAACTCCACAAATTCTCTTGCAAGCAGGAGAGAAGGGAGGGTGCAAAGCAGAAATGCCCAACCCTTTTAAAGATCTTCTCTTTACCAATATATGGGAAGAAAAGAGGGAGAAGAGAATGATTCGGATGCTGCCCTAACCACCTCCAAGACTGCACCTAACTTCAACAAATCATGGCGGTAGGTGAGAATCTCAACAACCCAAATTATGGCGAAATGTATTTTTCATTTTAAGAACTTTTTCCCACCCAATTAAAGATATTGAGTCATAGTTGGGTAGAGGACGCCGAGAGCTTTCCGAAAAGTCCAACCTTGTGTGAATCCGAGCTCCCTATGAAAAGTTATGGCGATCTGAATATTTCCTGCGTCAGGGTCTTCTGCCTGTCGGGTTCGGGGTTCTCCTCTGCATTTGCATCGGGTTTGGAGGATGCCTCGACATGTTTTCCCCGATGCTTCTACACCATGTTTCTCCGCCTCTAAAACCTACTTTGCTTTGGAAGTGTTTTGGGGTTTGCAGAACCCTCAAGCATCGGGACATCCTTTGCGATCTGCATGTTTCATGTTTCGTGTTTCCCGAAACCCGAAACCCGATTTGCCTTTGATGTCGGGTTTTCCAACCCTTGCGACATGCTTCTACAACTTACTTTTCCACCTCTCGAAACCTGATTTGCTTTGCATTTATCTATATTTACCGGGGGATAAATATATACAACAATTTGGCGACTCACGGGGTTACCTGCCTGCTAGGTAGAAGATCAATGCCCCTTTAGCAATCCATTGGGCACGGAGTCATAAGCAATAACCTGAAACCAACCTGCTACAGCAACTCCTTCTCCGAGAGCACGCTGAACTATAGAAAACCAACCCAGGATCAACAAAACCTGTGCCAAAGCACTTAGGGAAACTGAAACCTAACTATAACAAGACAATGTGCATACGCACTTAGAGGAATGAAACCTAATCTAATATTTACAAGGGTAAAACTTTTTCTTTTTAGTAGCAATGTTTAAGATAGATTCCATTGACGAATCGGGAGTTCTTCTCTGTTAAATGTAGACAATTGGAAGGCATTGCTATTCTTACATTCCATGACCATGTAGGAGCCACTCCAAATGGCATCAAAATTGGAATGCCTTCCTAGTTTTGCCCGATCCGCATCCCATTTCAGAACCAAGTCCCCTTCTTGAAAGGTCCTTGCTCTCACTTTCTTATCAAACCACCTTTTTACCAAGGCCTGATCTTTCTCAATTGTTTGAACTGCATGTTCTCTAATTTCTTCCAATTCCATCAACTCTGCATACCTAGCCTCCATTGGTTCGAACTCAGCCAACTCCAACTACTTCATGAACTCCAATGCAGGTAGTTCTAATGATATAGGCAATACTGCCTCTTTTCCATAGACCAACTTATAAGGGGAATTACCTATAGACCTCTTTGGTGTTATTCTATCAGCCCATAATGCTGATTTTAGCTTGGTATGCCATGTTCTTTGATTTTCATCCAGAGTCCTCCTGATGATTCTTAGCAAATTTTTGTTCGTGGACTCTGCCTGTCCATTACCCTGTGGGTAATAATTGGAAGAGGTACTCAAATAGATTCCATTCTTGACAGCCCATTCTGTAATCCTGGAACCTATGAATGCCAATGCATTATCTGATATGATAGTGGCCGGCACACCGAACCTGGTCACTATCCCTTCATTAAATTCTAGTATATTGGACTCGTTCACCTCTTTGAGCGCTCACCGCTTGATCCACTTGGTGAAATAATCCGTTGCCATGAGAATCCACTTGTGGCCTTGGCTTGAGTTTGGGTTGATGACCCCAACGAAATCTAATCCCCATTGCATGAATGGTTGGTCAACCAAGATTGGGTGCAATGGAAGTGCTGCTAGTCTTTCTTTGCCTGTGAAGAGTGCACATTTCTTACACTTTCTTATCCATGTATAGCATTCATTGAACACCGTGGGCCAATAATACCCTGCCTTAATCATCTTGAGAGCTGTTACCCATGGGGCAAAATGTCCACCAGAATCTCCATTGTGAAAATCTCGTAACACCCTCTCAATTTGACCTGTCCCAATGCACCTCAATAGAACTCCATTGATGTCTTTCTTGAACAAAACACCATCAATGAGCACATATCGAATAGCTTGTAATCTAAAGTATCTCCTCTTTGCTTTGCTCATTTCTGGAGGGCATAGTCCTATCTGTAGGAAGTATATCATATTCTGAGTCCAACAAGGAGTAGGCACATCATCATTTTCATGTTCTTGGCCATCTTGTAGTACCAAGATAGCTTATTTTCATCACCTACTTCAACTTGTTGACTCAAGGCTAGCTGCTCACATAGTCCCTTTCCACGTACTAGTTTTGTGATCTTGATCTCGATGTCATATTCCATGACACGAGTGATCCATCCTGCACGCTTCTCATTCAGATCCTTGTTTAGAAGGAAGTCCTTGACTCCTGCATGGGAGACCATCAATTGAATCTTGTTGTTTGAGACTAGGTGCTTGAATTTCTTTAAACTCCTAATCACTGCAAGGACATGCTTTTCAATGAAAGAGTACCTAGTTTCATATTCCTCCAAGCCTTGACTGAAGAAAGCAACTGGTTGTTCTAATCCTCCTTTGTTCTGTTGTACTAGGATTGCAGAAATTGTGTCTCCACCACCGAAGGCATATAACATGAAATCCTTGGAGAAATCTGGGTTGACGAGAGTTGGAGCTTGAGATATAGCTTCTTTTATTGCCTCAAAACTTGCCTTGCCTTTAGATGTCCACTTAAATGCCATGCTCTTCTTTAACATCAGCGTTATTGGCTTTACGAGAGCTGCAAAGTTTAGAACAAACCTGCGGATGAAATTGATCCTTCCCAAGAAGCTTTGAAGAGCCCTCTTGTGACTTGGCAATGGCAATGCTCGAATTGCTTCAACTCTTTCTGGGTCAATCGTCAATCCTTCCTTTGAAACAATATGGCCTAGAAGCTTTCCTTCGTGAGCCAAAATATGCATTTTTTGGGATTCAATGATACCCCAAATCTTCTACATCTCTCAAATACACCTTTGAGATGAAAGAGGTGATCCACTGCATTTTTGAGAATACAGTGATGTCGTCAAGATATATTAGAACTATTTTATTGATCAACCCCTTAAATGCCATATCCATTGCCCTTTGGAAGGTGGCTCCAGCATTTGATAGCCCAAATGGCATTTTCTTGTAGGCATATGTCCCCCATTTGGTGGTGAAAGCCGTCTTGAATTGGTCATCTTCTTTCACCATCACCTGATTATACCCTGAGTAGCCATCTAGGAGAGAGAATCTCTCTGAACCGGATACTACTTGCAATATTTGTTCCATTGAAGGAAGTGGGTAATGATCTTTGAGAGATGCCCTGTTGAGGTCTCGGAAGTCCACACATAACCTAATTTCTCCGCTCTTCTTCCTGACCGGAACCAAGTTCGCAACCCAGCTTGAGTGCTTGATCGGGAATATAATGCTTGCCTCTATTAGCTTGTTAAGCTCTTTCTTCATTAGAGGCTCAATGTGAGGGTTGACTGGTCTCTGCTTCTGCCTGATGGGCTTAGCATCTGGATCCAATTCTATGGTATGTTGTGCCAAATTTGGATCGAATCCTCTCAAGTCTTCATAGCTCCAAGCGAAGACATCTGGAAATTCTTGGCAAAGCTGTATGAAATCTGATTTCTCCTGCTCAGTGGCCACTTTACCAATTTGAAGTGTTTTGCCTTCCCCAACCGGAATTGGCTCTGAATCTTCTCTCTTGACCTGTATGTTAGCCTTTTCCTTACGGAACTGGTTGTTAGGGTTGAAGATAGACTCTAACGTTACTAAACCCTTAGGAAGCTTATTTGTCCATAGCTGCACCACTTGATCTCCATATTGCTACTCTAGCCTATCCTGATTTCTAGCTGAGAATTCAGCTTCTTCTTATAAGAAATTGACGATCTATTGATCGTTCTCAAACACCTACCATCTCGTGTTGTTATCTGGAACTGCTGGCCTCACAATCACATGGATATGTGATTGCTTTTTTTCTTCTGATGTTGTCAACCACATCAAACGTTGCTCCAACTACTGCGAGCCTATCTGCGGCTTCATTTTTCTTCCCGGGTAAGGACTTTGAAATCCTCAATGAGGTCCCATACCCTGTTCTTATAGCTCTTTAGCAGTTCATTCTTTGTAGCATGTTGTCCCATGACTTGGTTGACGATTAGCTCACTATCTCTAAACACATGCAAGTTCTTTATGCCCTTTTTCTGGCCCAATGAAGTCCATGAATCAAGGCCTCATATTCACCGTGTTGTTTGAACAAGAAAACTGGAAACGAAAAGCTGAATAATACTTGATGTCTTGTGGTGAAATCAACACTTTGCACCACCTCCAGCACCTTGTCTGCTTCTCGAACCATCGAAGAATAATTTCCAAACTTTGTCTTCATCTTTTTGTTCAGGCTGAATGATGTCGGGAATGGGTGAATTTTCTTCGTGTACACAATACACGCCCAATTCAGATTCTTCAATTTCTTTGTATGGGTCGAATTCATGACTCTTGTTTTCCCATTCATCCAAAGTTAAATCAGGAATTCCCTCGACCTTAGTACCTGCTTCTAGATCACTTGAACACTCCTCCTGATCAAAAACTGAGCAATTTGCATTGATAGGACTTGGTACATGAGGCTCAATATGGAAATTGGCAATTGATTCTGACCTGATTGTTGCTTTGGCCCCATACCTTGTCCTGAAAATCATGTGCGACCAATCTGCAGATAAATATCCACCGATCTTTGCAGTGAAGTCCTTGATAAACACAACGCAAAGAGTGGTGGGAGGTCAATTACAGACACATCTTGCAGAACTGTAACATTAGGACATGAATGTAGTGTTAGGCTTAACCCCTTGATGACCCCAACTATTCCCACTACCGTTCCATCTAGTTGTACTACTCCTTTTAACACTGGTTCATACTTCAGACCCAGTTGATCCGCTATTTGCTTCAGCATCACTGAACTACTTGCCCCTGAATCTATCATGCAGTTGTGTACCAAGTGGTTTCCAACAATCAATGAAACATAGAAAGGTGGAGGCTTCAAATTTTTCTTGTCTGACCCCCATCATGTTGCACTGCATTAGTGAGAACTCTCTCATGTCCCCGATTTGATACATTTGAGGCAGACCAATTAGCCATTGCAGCTTGCAATAAATCTCGTTGCCCTGGGATCACAAGTGATTCCCACATGGAAATGTTAACATGTGTCTTCTTCATTTGATCAATGATGTTGAAGGGGGATGAAATTTCCTTTTGCTGTCCCTTACTTGGTGCAACCTTTTCTGGAACTTGAAAAGGTGTATGTGTTGCTACAACAGGTACCTTAGGCTGATTTTGCACATTTGGAGCTGTGTTTGGTCTATTGACCCCTTGTTGTGTAAGAGCGGATTGAGAAATAACTAGATTGGGTGGTTGTCCCTCTTCTATGTTTCTCTTCTTTGACCGTGTGTTGTGCACCCACGCCTTGAAAAGGCTGTTGGTTAACTCCACGAAGTCTTTCGTCTGCTAATTGCCAATGTGGTTTCCGTTGGAGGTCCTTCTTGTTGTGTTTCTTGCTTTGTTGATTCCCTTCTTGGCTTGGTTCTTGAGGAACACCAATGGTCTACGCCATCAAGGCCAGATTTAGTGCGCCATTAAAACATGCTTTGACTAATTATGAGATAGATTGCAAGGGTAACACCAGTCATACTCTGTGCCATGTTGTTTTGCATTGGAACCAAGGCTCTTGAGGACGTCGCTATATTTGGATCATATGGTCGAAATGGCTGGCAGCTTGAGGTTGTCCTTTGTTTTGGTTTTGATTTGTAGCTGAATGGTGGTCTATTTTGTTGGTATGGGGGCCTAGCTTAGTACTGTGCTTGAGGCTGATACGGTCTAGCACTTTGAGCTTGCTGTCTTTTGATAGTCACTAGCTCATTTCCAAGGTTCTGCAGTTGTTTCATGACCTCCTGCAATTCCTTTGAAGTATTTGAAGAAGTCGACGCCTCATTATTGCTTTGATTTCTAGGAGTTGGAATGGGATTCAATTACGGTGCTTGGTGGTTGTAGGATTTCCGTATCTAGATAGAGAGGCATTGGTGGCCTTGGTGAAAGCTTGCTAGCTTGGATCAAACTGTTCTCTTCTCTGATCGTTGTGTCATAGGCCCTTGTAGCGTTGTTCCTCCCATTGATTGGATCATCATGGCTATGTCTGAATTTATAGCCTTTAAGAAATAAAGGAATGCTCCTTTGGTAGTTGGCCTAATAGCTATTGGAATCCTATCCCACGTATGTTGGAATATGAAGTTGAAATCTGTCATTTGTTCATTAGGAGCCCTTTTGATTGTTGTCAGTTGTTCCAATAAGGACAAATTGTCTGCCCTCTCTCCAAACCCAGGTTTGCGAAAGAGCTGAACAAAGTTGGTTCCAATTCGTAATAGACCCTACTGTAAGGCTCCTAAACCATTGTAAGGCCTTGCCTTTGAAAGATGAAGCCAACAACTTGACTCCAACATCCATTTCATTTATTTCGTGGATTACACATGCATTAGCAATATCCTGGATGTGATCAATAGGGGTAGTATGATTTTCTCCTGTAAAATAGGGGATATTATTTAGCGCTGCAACTAGAATTTGATTCTGAGAATTTAGGGCAAGTGGACTACTTCCCGTGAAGTTGACAAAGGGATTCGGTGGTAGATGCGCCATTATGATTGGCCTGAGAACCCTGGTTGATGTGAGAAAAGGCCTACCAGGTGGAGGTGTAGACAAAGTCCTGTTAGGTGGAGATGGTGATCTTTGTGGTCTTCTTCCTCTCCTTCCTCTACCTGGTGATAGTTGCAAGTGGAAAAATAGCCCTTCTTCTCGAGTATTAGACCTGGTTCGAATTCTTCTCATGTGCCTGGGTAACTTGTGCTGCTACACCGCTGAACTCTATCCCTTCTGGAGTTGCTGGATGTGTTAGATAACAAGCCTATAAAAGGTGGTTTTGCCAGTTACACACCAAACTTGACAATATTGAAAATATAATTTAAAATTTGAAGGACCTAGAGGAGAAATCTTCAATTTAGAATTCGGGCCTTGCTTGTGCACCCGGATCCCCGAAAAGTACAGGTGGAACTCAGGTCATGCGATGCAACTCACAAAACCTGAATTGCTATGTGTCGGAACTTGGAACATGTCCGACATCCCTCAAAACCCGATTTTCTTTGCTGTCGGGAATAGGACCATACAATGCATCCCCCAAAACCCGAATTGTCTTTGCTGCTTTAAATGCTTTGATGTTCTCGGATCCACGAAAACTCAAATCACAAAAACCCGAAATTTTGGAAATCAAAATATCAAAAAACTAAAGATACCCTTTTGAAGATTACTTTTAGATCTACCAACTGTTGAAATTTTGACCTGTTTTGAGCAAGATAAACCCTTGAAAATTGATTTCGGAGTTCAGGCTAGGAGGTGCAAAATTTGAAATTTGTAAAAAACTGCAATTTTTAGTGCAAATTTCATGAAAACTCCTTCAAATTTTGATGGAATGACCTCTTGGTCCCACCGGGCATGCCAAAACTGTTGGTGTCAAAATGCAGCACCCCTGGGACTCTGCAACGGGACGGGTTGAAAGTCTCAGTGCGAATGCACAACATGGAGCTTTTCCCAAGTGTGGGACCTCGCGAAATCGGAAAAGCTCTCCGGATGAAGGCCGGCTCCTATTCCTCTATTCAGATGCACCAATAAAATGCAGAGGTTTACCCAAAAACTTAATCTAACTACCAAGGAGACAGGGAGAGAGAAATGCATAAAAATAAACCTAAGCTAAGGAGGTGATGCACCGAGGAATGTTGGACACCCGTTTTGCAAGATTAAACACAGACCACATAGATGTAATACCACACCATGCACAGGCAACCAAAATGCAATGAGAGATCAAAAAAATAGCAATGAATATATGAGAGGGTTTAAAATCAATCACGAGACATACATATATTGCTCAAGGATCGATTCAATACATCGTAATGGCCAAGAGGCAAAAAACAAGATTATAATCCATATGGGAGGCTTGAAAACTCCACAAATTCTCTTGCAAGCAAGAGAGAAGGGAGGGTGCAAAGTAGAAATGCCCAACCCTTTTAAATAGCCTCTCTTTACCAATATATAGGAAGAAGAGAGGGAGAAGAAAATGATTCGGATGCTGCCCTAACCACCTCCAAGACTGCACCTAACTTCAACGAATCATGGCGGTAGGTGAGAATCTCAACAACCCAAATTATGGTGAACTGTATTTTTGCATTTTAAGAACTTGTTCCCACCCAATTAAAGATATCCAGTCGTAGTTGGGTAGAGGATGCCGAGAGATTTCTGAAAAGTCCAACCTTGTGTGAATCCGAGCTCCCTGTGAAAAGTTATGGTGATCTGAATATTTCCCGCGTCAGGGTCTTCTTCCTGTCGGGTTCGGGGTTCTCCTCTACATTTGCATCGGGTTTGGAGGATGCCTCGACATGTTTTCACCCCATGCTTCTATGCCATGTTTCTCCACCTCCGAAACCCGCTTTGCCTTGGAAGTGTTTTCGGTTTCACGAGAACCCTCAAGCATCGGGACATCCTTTGCGATCTGCATGCTTCATGTTTCGTGTTTCCCAAAACCCGAAACCTGATTTTCCTTTGATGTCGGGTTTTCCAACCCTTGCGACATGCTTCGTGACTTGCTTTTCCACCTCTCGAAACCTGATTTGCTTTGCGTTTATCTATATTTACCCTGGGGGGTAAATATATACAACAAAGATAGTCTTTCCCAATCCCCGGGTTCCTCACCTTAGAATGACCTTTCTTAATAAAACCCATTACACAATTAAGTTATTAAGACTATGGTCCCATCAAGGAGTTCATAGAATATACATAATTCTAAATCAACGAAATTGGACAATAACCCATAATCTTCACATGTGATTGCCAACCAAACCCTTTTTAGGTTTATTTCAATTCTCATAACTGAATTTTTATGTTACTTATTAGTATCGAGATATAGTGATTAAGAATCCAATTAAACATTGTCTGGCTTAATCAAGACTAGGAATTAATAATTTAATTCAGCTTGTTTAGCATCTTGCTTAGGTTTATTTTAACCCTAGCTTCCAGAAAGACAGTGATCTAAATTTCAATTTAGCTTTAGATAGAACATACTAGAACTGCTAAACAATCATAAGTATTTAGTCACATATTCTTGCAAGCTTACATTGATAATCACAAAAGTCTCCAAATTATACAATAATAACAATGCTCTTAAGATCATTTGAACCGAAGAAGGTCAAACTATCAAGATACGAATACAAACATATAAGTATCAAATATCTATTTCCATTCCTTTCATAACTAATCAAATACATTTTATGCATTCAACATACTTGATACAATATTTCAATAGAAAAATAACATCTTTCCTTATATAGTACATTTAGAGAATCAAGCTGTAATTCATCATAAAACCAAATTAAACAATCTGAAAATCCTATCGATCTGCGTGCTTTTACCACTTACGGCAACCATCTGCAAAAATTTTCAACATGGGTCAATTCGATGAACTGAGCATGATAAGCACTAACTCTTAAAACAATTGCAATCCACCAATCAAGCTTTCATTAAACAACCCGTTTAAATGAGATCATTTCACCAAACAAGTAAACATATTTTAGACTATACTTTTGTAATACAAACATGACTATAAACGTGTAACTCATATTATCGTTACTGAATAGTCATAAATACTTTTCAAATATTTCATCAAAATATTAGAAATCAAGGAGGACGAAAGTATTCCAAACAACTTTCCATCCGAATTCCAAGGACAGAAAACATTAGACAGATCATTACATTCAACATAGTAAAATGAATATCTTAACAAATCATGATTCCATCTAGATGTTAAAACAGTTCCAATGGTTAGTTAAAAATATAACAACATATACTTTATAACAGAAGAGAAAGAAAACGAGTCATTCCTGTTTCCCTTCCAACAAGCTCATGACTGTACCATCCCCTCGAAAGCAAAGCATTCACCTTATACGCATACGAATAAGTCAGACGAGCCACAAGAAGAACCACAATTTTGTTAAAGTTTAAATTATAACAAACTCCTGTAGCTTACTAGCAGTACAGTAGCTCTCACGCCAAAACAGTGATGAATATCTACCAAACAGACTCCACATGACCTTCCATACGAAGCGAAAAACAAGAAGATATTCAATGCCATAGAAACGCCAAGGTGCAATGACAACTCCTTAATTCAATCAAGCTCAGACTAGATATCCATGCAACAAAAGACGTAATCATGCTCAAACACGACAACAATCCCTCTCAGCAACATACAGCTCATTCTAATCCCTACTAAACACTGTAAGGTTTTAGATCCAAGGTTGAAATCAAAAGAACTTCCCTTTTATCGCAGTCAACAAGAGACTCATTAACATTAAAGCAAATGATGTTTCCCTATGACTATGTAGAGATATTCATACGAAATCCACGCAACATGCACAGCCTCATTTAACTGGAATTATTCAGAAAGGAAACATAACATACCGTATTCACATCTGAACTCATTCAGAGGTTGAAAAGTATGGTATTCACGACCCACTTTTACAGAGGCCAAGATACATGATATCTATCTATACATTAAGGAATCCAACAGAGCCAAAAACAATAAGTGTTCATAATCAGGCTTATATAGAAGCAGAAACACTGGTTACCTATCAAGGATTTCAACTGAATCCGAACAACAATATTCACGATAAAGCTTCTACAGAAGCCGATATACAAGATAAATATAAGTTAAGGATTCCAACCGTGCCAACAATGGTAAATATTCACAATCAGGCTTATACAGAAGCTAAATACTGATTTCGTAACAAGGAATCCAACTGAGCCTCTACAACAATATTCACTCAAGCTTACACAGATAGGAAACGTAAAAAGTACACCAACTGAGTCTGTACCAAAAATTCATTGCTAAACGAAGGTATTCATTACAAGATAACAGAAGTCGTATTACCAGTTACCCCTCCAGGACTCCGACAGAATCAAGCTACCAGTATTCACATACATGGCTTCTACAGTAGTCCATAATATATGAACCATTCCATGGACTCCACAGAGTTATTTTGTATATAAATAAATATATTGCAAACTATCAACGGGTTGAATCCCATAATCACAACACAAGGGGGGAAACAACTTCTACTAGGTCGCATTGAAATACTGTAAACACAGCAAGTTATCCATTCACAAATAACTTTAAGTATCATAGCGAAACCCAACAAGATTCAGTAACCACCACCTATAATAACCACGACAGAACTTACAAAGAAGTCGAATTATACTGAACATTCAAACAAAAGTCCAACAGTATCCTTTCCGACAAGTATCAACAACAAGTATCAACTGTAGCCTGAACCCAACAAGGAAACAATTCATGGGCTCCCAAAGAGCAGGTTTAGTATACTTTCTTGCATGCATTTCAAAAACTTTAGCTAGAATGCAAAACACAACGAAATAGTGCAACAGTTCGAAACACAATGCACACCCGTCAAGGGTTAAATTGAAAAATTGAACCAGTAAGAAGATACAGTAACAAAATCACACAAAGCTACCATAAAAACCATCTAAACCCAAAAATCATCTGAACAAAGTTGTTCTAATGAAATCATTTGAAAGAAAGCAAGATTTTTAAAGGTTAGGGCCTAACATGCCTGGTTATTTGCTTAAAAATATGAAGAAGACCACTGAAAGAGCTCGAGCCTTCTCCTCTTTTTCCAAGTTAGATTCACCAAAAAAAATTGTTATTTCCATGACTTATAAATTTTCCTTGTCAGAGAAAAGAGCGAGTTACACTCATATTTTCCATGCAACTCCCAGATCAAAAGTGCGAAGAACCAGTGATCAGACAGAGGGAAAACTGGAGCGCATGAAAAACCAAACAAACTACTAGTTTTCCATTTTGCATGCCTTCCCGTGAAACCCGAGCTCGAAGACCGAGTTCATTAATTGCATTTACTCCAAATCTCCCACTCAATTTCCATTACCACCGACCGCCATAGTTGGCAATGGATAAAAATAGTTTGAAGACCATTTCTAACTTTGGCGACTTGCCACGTCGGCTCTTGCTAGCTGTTTAAACTTCTACCAAATTACCTGTCCTTCATACTTATCCATCCATTTAATGCCATAGAAACTGCCGCCCATGGCTCGCACCCTTCCATAGGTCCCCTTTCTTCCTTGTTCATTAGTTAGGTTAGTAACATAGGTTAGGATTTAAGATGCGACTTAGTCTAACCTCCATAGCACAAAGTTACTAACTTAGAACATTTAGCTTATAGCTTAGGCCTAGGTTAGATTAACACTAATCTAACCCATAGATCATAGTTTAGTTTTAGGTTACTAACCTTAATAAATCCAGTTTAGGTCTAACATTTCAATTGCTCGTAAAAGAACGTATAACATACATTCACGAATGGATTCACTCCCGCAGCTGCACCGCCAATAGGCTAGTTAAATAAATGTATCTGAATTTATTACTGGCCCATGATCAAGACCTTCCCCGATATTATGATATTGGGAACCAATTCATTTAACATGATCAACTTTGAGTTAGACTCCGAATAGCTTATTCAATGCATTCAGACCTTGCAACCTGCATAAGGTCTATAATTTTAGTTCATCCCGAATAAACTTAAAGCATCACTTGGATCAATGCCACTGATCCAAGGCTGGGTCTTATAGATGGATAAATCCACAATTCATTTCGAGATCAGATTAAACTCGGTGTAAAATGAAAGAAATAAAAGATTCCAATCATATTCTCGACTCAGTCAAAGATTTGCAATTTCAAAGAAGATACAGTCCATATCAAGCATGACTTCTCAATCAAAGGAACACATCCTTTTTACAAAAGAAATCACATATCAACACTTGTATGCTCGGAGGAAGTAACAATAGTTCGGGGTGTTACACAAAGCATGGAATTGTCAACATGATCCAAGATGTCAAACAAACATGAGAAAAAAAAGCTGATTCGGGGGGATGAGGTTGATTTGGTAGTAATCCCTATAAAAATGTCTCGTGAGATAGGGAAATGGTTGGCTTCAAACTCTCTCAATAAAAGAGACAATATAAAATCAAGAGGATCCTTGAAATCCAATGGATAATTTTCACCAATAGGAAGAGACACTACTTGATGGATCCCTGTGGGTAGGTTATATGGGAGGTATGTTTGGTTTTGGTGAAGAAGAAGGTAAGAATGACTCTCCCATGGGTTGAAGAGTAAGTACTACAAGTTTTTCTTCAGGTTGAGAGTTGAGTGGGAAATTGTATTGGTAGATAAGGTGGAATCATTCGTAGGTGAAGAAGAAGTTAAGGGAGAATCCTCTAGAGGTAAAGGAGTAGATGTAACAGTCCCTCGGTGGATGAAGGAGCTCATCCAATAATTTCCTCGATAGATGAAGTGGGAGGAAATTGAGAAGGAAGAGCTAGTGTGATGTCGAAAATGATATGAACCTCTTAAATGTTACTTGTCATTGGTCGAGATTTTTCTGGTTTGGTTAGACGAAGGGTGATATTTGGGAAAAAATTCTTGAATATGTGAAGGTTTTGATTAGTCGGTGTGTTAGGATTATCCAAGATGAGATATCAATTATCTAACATTTCTTGGATGATGTTTTTGAAAGTTATACACTTACCGTCGCTATGATCTAACACGATGATAGTTGCATTAATAATTTTCTTTGTACCATGTAGGTACATGATTACAGGGGTCAAAACTAGTATGTGTTTTGATGGGTGGAAGAGTGACTTCTCTAGATTTTAGAAATTTTTATAACACTAAAGAGTAGGGTTCTCCTATGGGATTATATTTTTGTTGCTCCCGCTTAAACTGAAAATCTTGAACATGAGAAAGATTGGAAGAAGGATTTGATTAGTTGGATGGATGAGATGGGAAAAATTTAAAAACTAATGCATTGGTAGATCCTTTTGCTTTATAATAATTATTTTGTGGTTTGGAAGAATAAGAGGTATCATTTGATTTAAACACAACATTCTTGTTACGTAATTATATCTTCTTCTCTTCAATGGAATGAATTTCAAGTTTCTAGGCCATGGTGAATATCTCATCAAACGTGCGAAGGTTTGAAATTAGAGAGTTGGTGAGATGTGTCTAGCACAAGATCTAGTGAAAAACTCTATTAACTCGGTTTGAGGTAGTTAGAATGTGAGTTGGTTTATCGGATCTCACAACGAGCAAGAAAATCTATGAGAGATATATTTTCATATTGGCATGTCACATACAAGTCAGTCATGGTGACCTTATTGACAATGTTGATTGAAAATTGGTATAGAAAATCCTGAGCTACCTGATTAAATGAAAATATTGAATGACTGGGTAGAGAACTATACAAATCTACATCTGGTCTTGTCAAGGACATTAGGAATGTTCGCAAGAGAAAAGTGTCATCATGAGTAATCAGATAAAACACATGTTTAAAATACCACAAGTGATTTTTTGGGTCTTCTTTGCTATTGAATAAGTTGAATTTAGGCATTTCCCAACCGGGAGGGTATGGATGAATTACAATGAATGGGTGAATGTCGAGTGTTACATGAGATAGATATAGATGATTCTAAAATCTGCATCTCGTCCATCATCATTTTGATAAGATCATTAGTAGGTTGTGATGACTGGGAACATCTTGTAGTATAATGGGGTAGATGAGGTGGGTATGATGTGGGAGTTATCCCACTATGTGGTGGTACCGAGTACACAAATTTTGAGGAAGGAATATAGGCCGGAATAGATGTAAATGGAAAGTATCTTGAATAAGTGGTAGATGAAATAGGGGCTGTTGTTGATAAGTGTAGGTAGGTGGAGTGAGCATAAAGAATCTCATAGAAATTGGAGGAAGATACGGTGGGATGGAGAGGATGATGTATTGGAAGGCATTATGGACTACCGATACTAATGGTGGCTGAGATGTAGTAGGTATATGAGAGGTGGTAGATGTAGATAAAACTACACTCAAGGCGGTTGATAAAGGTGTGGTTGACATCGTGGGAGTGATAAATGTCAAAGGTGTGATAGATGGCATAGGTGCCACGATATTGATGATGTAGGGTAAATCTAGGAAACTACATGTCGTAAGGAGGAAGAGGGTAAGGCCAAGATAGTAATAGTTGATGCATAAATGGGTGCGAGGTTAGGATGAATGGAAACATGCATGCCATATACAAGTTTCCCTAATGAATCAAAAGTAGATGAATGAGTGAGATAATACTACAGAGTGGTGGGGTTATGATCAAGGAGTCTTGTGAACTCCTCATCACCAATGGGTATGGCCAAAGACTTGATTAGGGTCCATAGGTGATAAGATGGAAGGGGTGAAGGGCTAGGTGGGAGTGGATGGTGATAGTGTGAAACATGATATTGTTAGTGTGTTTACGAGTCAAAACCATGTGACTAATGATAGAACAAGTATTTTGAGCTTTACTGATAATGTAAAAACACAAAAGAAATGGAGAAAAATGGGTTTAAAATGTATGATTTGATTGTTGTTATGATTGGAAAATTAGAACACGAGACTGATGTAAGATGGGGTAACTAATACCGGTATGAGGGGTAACCACGATAATCGACTAGATCCATGTCGATTCTTTATGGAGAAATGAAATATTTATAAATCTGACAATAAATGATGAAGACAAAGTAGAACTGGACTCTGAAGGTGATATCAAGGACTCAGAGATATAATAAAGTGATAGAGGAAGTCACAGAAAGAAAAGAAATATAGATTGAATGCTACTTTGGTAGAAATGACCAAAACAACACAAAAATGACAAAAGTCAAAGCAAACCGATGGTGGTTGTTGGACCGACACCAATTATTGTGAAATCTATGAAAAATGGAAAAAGTGAATTTTTGGTGATTTAGGTCAAATAAAAAGACCAACTCAGAGACCAAGTATGGAAATGATTAGTCCTAACACACTCAGAAATAGTCGGAATACACCAACTATGATTTTGGAGTATGTAGGGAGAGAAAAAAGAAGAAAACGAACTCACACCTCAAAACACAAATCAAGAAAAATCTAGCAAACACGAAATCCTATGATGTAGATTTTATGTTGTGGCTTATGCCATTTAGGAATGACTTGTGAATAGAATAGAGTTTTTGGTTACCGAAGGTTCCCTATGGAAACTAACAACTATGGTTGGTTTTAGGTAAATTTTGGCATGGGGGATCCTTCTTTGATATGATAACTGGCTAGAAAACCAGCTGGAGCCCATTGTCAATCCTTTGATTATGTGATCATTGAAAACTTCTTCTAGGAAAGATGTTGTTTAAGAAATGTGTATTTTTTTAGGTGATTTGGTATAAAGAGTGTGCAAAATTTTAACTATGGTTCAATTTTTCAACCATTAGATGGGCATGACTTCCATAATTAAGGCTGCCCACAATTTAGATGAGCTAGAATGCAGAATACAAAAATGAAATGAAAATATTTTAAACCCAAATCCACAATGACATTCGATGAGATAAATAATGAATATGAAAGAGTATGTCTTTCACTCATGTAATAAAAATAAATATAAGTGTTTTTTTAATCCAAAATATAAGTTTCACCGAGATCATTAGAGAGAAGAAGAATTTTCCTGTGGAAAAATATTTTAATGTGAACTTTATTTTAAAAATAAATAAACACACAATGATTCCCTAAGAATGAATAATGCAAAGAACCCCGAATGGGTCCCACTAGGCATGCCAAAATGTTTCACCAATAATTTTTACGCTTTCTAGGATGAAACAAATAGAAGGTAAATGGTTTAGGAATACCTGTGAGGTGAAGGTGGAAGGTAGTATGCACAGGTTGTTGATGTTATCCAAGATGATCGTAGAGAACTCCTTTTTGTCTAGGAATGACTACTTGTACATGCAAAGCAATACCACAAAAGAGTATTAAATAGCATATGACAGTGAATTGCCTAGTGTATGTTAGATCCACAAAGTGTGTTGCTTCCTAGAGAGGTTGTCAATACACTACTTAATAACAATTCAATGTGAATAAACAACTGAAATAATTAAGTCTTATTACAATGTAATGATTTAGTTTCCTCATACACACAATGTTGGTACCCAAATTGATTCTCCCTCAGAAGCTAAGCAACATCACAGATTTGACAGGAATCTTAGAGACAAGTAGATCATGTTGTGTGTCATTTTGTAGCCAGGGAAGAAATGCAGCTTGCTCTTTGTCACTCAGATGTGGAGAAATGGATAGCACCCTTAAGAGGATTTGATCTATCCTCACTAATTTATGGTTGTTCCTTTCAACTAGGGTGAGAGGACCCTTTTGTATCCTATTGTTTGTGGAGGAGATGGAGATTTCCTTCCTTGTAAAGTTATTAAGAAGACCTTGAAGAAAATATGATCAATACAACAAAACCTAACTCTCACGAGTTGTCACCCTAGATAATGGAGATATTTTCTAAGCAAGGTTTAGGCCACTAAAGAAAATGAAAACCTGATTTCTTTTGTATGTTTTGGTAATAGAAATTATGCATTTGTACACACACAGACAAACATGGGTAGTATGGGTAATATTGGTTGCTTTTAAATGAATTTTTGGTGGGAGGTGAGGTAAAATGAACTTCATTTTCCAAATATTTGAGATATTTTACAAAAATGGAAGGCTTAATCAACAAAATGCTTCGAAAAACTAAAATGATCCTTTAACCAAAAGGTGTGCTTTCAATGGAAGCCCAGATCAAAACGTTTTCACACAACAAATTAAGAATCCAAAATGAAGGCTCGGATTGAAAAAATTAATTGAACATTATCAACCTCCGTTTTATCACGCCTAAGATACTCTCAAAGGCTAACAAACAATCTTATCGTCATGCTAGGAGTAAAGTGATTTTAAATTGGTTTATTTCACTATCAAATGAAAGCTCTTCGATAAATGAAATTACAAATGCTAGCAAACTATCACAAGGAAAAGATCTTGTGTGATTCATAAATATTTCAATGTAAGATTGCAATGGGAACAAGAAAAACTATTTGCAAACATTCAGAAATGAAGCAGACATAATTTTTCCCAAAATCAACACAGATTAGCTCAAATTGGATTAAACTCATCAATAGGGAAAGTTTCTAGAACAATCTCAAATATTTTCAATGGTTGTACACTTGCAACCACCTTGACATGATCAAATTTAACACAAAAGAAATAAATAGGTTCCTCAGATGGCTTCTCAGAAAGATAGGCTTTGTCAAATTTTTCTCTTAGGAAAATAACTCCTAACCTCTAACACTCCAACCATTTGCATGAAAAGTTCATGCAATTTATAAAAATTTTACAAATTTCCCCCAAAAAAAAAAAAATTCAAAGCACCATTGCTTGTTGCAATTTTGATCATGACTCCCAGAATCAGATCTGTAAAAAAGTTGTCAAGTGCTCAGAGGGAAAATCTCTTCGAATATTTCTAGCATTCAATCCTTTCATCTGGTAAATCACTCTTCATCTCATGCACCAAATATTTTTTCTCTAATCCGTCAAATTTGGTTATTTACATGCCAAGGAAGGAAAGATCAGAAAATCAGATCGAACCCGATAGTCAGATCACATCTTAATGGTAAAAGACGTTCTCATATCTTCCCCACCAAATCAAGATATCAAATTAATTCTCCTCTTTATTTGGTGTGTAGGAGATGTCAAGAAATGATAAAAAAACCATTAAAAATTGCATCCCCGAAGCTTTGGACAAAAATGGTAGAAAAATCGATACGATGCACAAATTTGTCATTGATTTCCCTTTTGAATTTGGACTATCCACGTGGAAGATCCGAGTCTAAATGGGCTTGGGGTTCTTTTTTACTTTTTACAAATTTTGGAAAAAATGTAAAATTTCTCATTTTACTCTGCCCCTCTGCCTTGAAAAATGGGCTTGACACGTGTCCCAATGTGGGTCCCAATGGAACCACACTTCCTTTTTACACTTTAACCCCTTTCTTCACAAAAAGATTTTTTTCAAATTTCCCTTAGAATCCCGCTCTTCACATCTTGAATTTTCAAACTACCACGTGTCTCAATGGCACATCTTGAGATGGTCCCCAAAAGTAGAGACCCCAAACAAGCGCTGGCTCAACACGTGTCTCGGTCTGCAGGCATAGTCTTTAAAAATTTGAAAGTTCAGTGGAAGGCGCCATGTGTCTAGGGTCCGAGGTAGTCTCCTTTGGCTATTGAAAAGTCTGAGCAAAGGGTAGAGTGAGCGAAGCCTCCAAGTGTCCTCCTGGTGCTCCTTCAAAATAAAACCCAAGGGCTGATCCCCAAACATGCACGGTCCCTCCACGTGTCCTAGGCCCTTTAGAAAGTTGTTTGAAAATTATAAGTAAGGGAAGGCCCAGCGGAAACCTCCACGTGTCCTCATGGTGCAACTTCAAGATAGTCCCCAATAAGCGAGACCCCGAATGAGCTCAAGTTGACCAAGTTTCCATGGCCTCGCAAAAATCAGTATCAAGCTACATGAAAAATTTGTCTAATTCAGGTAAAGCAAGAGAATTTTCCACGTGTCCTCCCGGTCTATTCCAAGGCCAAACCAAAAAGTGAATTTTTCAAAGGAGTGTCATTCCTCCAGGTGGACAAGATTTGGGTCAAAGAAAGCCATAGATTTTTTAGAGTGCCCCACCGAGTGACATCCAACAAAAAGAGCCACGTTTCCACTAATGCAAAGATGTAAATTTTATGGGGAAAAACACACCTGTCAAATTGTAAAAATGTAGGGAAACCACCGTTTGAGCCCGGAGATGAAATTTTCTCCAAGGAAAAAGAATTTGGAAATGTTACAAGGTTCAAACATGATCCTCTAAGCTACATCCACTCACGTTTCCTCGGTATTTGGGACAAAAAGATAGGGAGAAAAAAAAACGTGACTGTGGAAAATGGATGGAAAATAAAAGCCCAAGTTTTACGACCAAGTAACAAACTCTTTTATATAGTCAGGGGAATACAAAAAAAATTGGGCTTTTAAGTGATCCTCAACCAAGGAAGGAAATGACCAAGGCAACCAAATAGAGGACAAAAAATTTCAAGCACCAACACGGGGATATAAAAATCGTGACAAAGGCCGCAAACTGAGGGATTTTAATGAAAAACTAGTGAGACTAATTTGAGCACCAACATCAGCTCTGACTCAGGGATGGGCACTCCCTATGAGTGCCACAAGAACTAAATAATAGACCAAGTGCCAAAAATATCCATTGGGAAAAGGAGTTAGCTTGCAGAGTAAAAATAGAACCATCTCCTAAAACGAACCAAGAAATCAGCAAAACCAGGTCACCAAGGACCAGAACGAGTAAAAAAACAAAAAATAGAAAGAAACCAATGAACTATACACTATACAAATGATGTTCACCTTGATTCTAGGGAATCAATCAAGGAAATGTTTCAAATGTCTACCATTAATAGGAAATTTGAGAAATTCCCCATCCAATTCTTTCAATAATAAGATATGTTCACTAATTTGAATGTCAATGGAGTAAGGGCCCATCCATAATGCATCAAATTTACCATGCTTTCCCTTATATTTATGCCTACTATCCCATAACAACACAATATCTCCAATGCTGAAATCTCTAGAGTGACCTTCTTGTCAAATAACCTCTTCAATTTTTCTTTGAACTTTACATGCCTTTGGTGGGATGCCCTCCTTTCTTCATCAAGTTCAACAATCTAGTTAATGTGAGCATCATATGGACTAACTTCCTGATCTTCTAGTTATTGAATGAAATGATATGAGGATAATTGCATATGCAGGGGCAGTAAAGCCTAAGTTCCATACACCAATTCAAATGGAATTTTTCCAGTAGCTCTTTTAATAGTAATTCTATTAGCCCAAACAACAAACTTCAATTGCTCACCCCATTTTCTTTTGTTCAGCTCCAAGGTTCTCCTAATGATTTTTAATAAATTTTTATTGTTGGACTCTACTTGTCCATTGCCTTGGGGGTTATAGTTGGAGGCATATGTCAAATTGATCCCATATTCTTTACACATTGCCACCAAAGGTTTAGCTCTGAAGCTCGTGGCATTGTCAGCAACAATTTTAACTGGCACTCCAAACCTACAGATGATTTGGTTCATCATGAAGTCCATGACAATTTGGTGTGTTTCTCTCTTAGTGGGGATTACCTCTACCCACTTAGTGAAGTAATTAGAGGCGGTAAGAATCCACTTATGGACAACACTTGAAAGGTTTGAAATATCACTAATGAAATCCATTCCCCATTGCTTGAACATGGATTCAATTGATATAGGTTTCAAAGGAAGGGAACTTGAAGTTTTCGATATTCCGAAAAATGTTGGCAACTCTCACATCTTCTAACCAAACAAGATGAGTCGCCACCAATAACTTCAAGATCTTGTGTGTTGTGATCCTTCCCAAAATTCCCCCACAAACTCCTCCATGGAGATCAGCAATTATCTTGGGGGCTTCATATTTAGTAATGAACCTTAAGAGAAATCCCTCGTGGGTTCTTCTAAGATAACCCAAAATCAATAATGATATATTTCTAGGAATCCAACTTAAGAGATCTTTTATTATTCTTACTTAAATATTGAGGGCGATATAGTTGTCTCCGAGATAAAAATTACATCTTTGTAACATTCTTAACTCATCAAATTTTTAAGGACATCCACGCTTCCTTCTTTTACTTCATTCACCTCAATAGTTTGCAATTTTCTCTCAACCATAAGCTTAGCTAACCCAAAACCTCTTACCAACTTCATGGTTTGGATATCCATGTCATATTCCCCGTAACTTGTTCACCCATCTACATCATTTTCTTGAGACCTCCATCTCGATAAGACATCTTTCAAAATGGTGTGGGAACATAAACAACAACTTTAGAGATCAAAATATAAGGTCTAAAAAAATTTGTTGCTTTTACCAAGGAAAATTCTTATTTCTCCGTAATGGTGTATTTCAACTCAGCCCCTATAATGCTTTACTTGAAAATGAAAATTTTCCTCTCTGCCCCTTCATCATCCTTTTGCAACAAGACAAATGCAACATTGTTCTCTCGAAGGAAAAGAAATTTTTGGAAAGGTTTCTTACAATCTGAGCTGCTAAAATAGGGCCATGCTTTAATTCTTCTTTGATCCCATTAAAATATTGAATAACAACTTCTTCCCATTTGATAGCTTGGTACTTCTTTAGTATGCAAGTAATTGGAATGGTCAACTCAAAAAAGTTTGATATAAATATTTTGATAAAGTTTATTTTCCCAAAGAAGGACTAAATTCCCTTCTTGGTTCTTGGAATTGAGACCTTGCTGATGGCCTCTACCCTCTCAGGATCTATCATTACACCATCCTTTGATATAATGTGACCAAACAACTTGGCCTTTTACACTCCAAAATGGCACTTATTTGGATTGAGTGAAATTCCATACTCCTTGCATATTATCAACATTTTTTTCCAGTGCTGCAAGTGGTCACTTATCCATCTAGAAAACACAAATCACATCATCTTGGTAGATAACAATAAAATCATTAATGTAACCAACAAAAGAAACATCCATTTCTCTTTGAAAAGTTGCTCAAAAATTCATCAAACCAAAAGGCATTCTAACATAGACATAAGTTCCCTAAGGAGTGGTAAACGCTTTGTCTTGATTCTTTGTGACTCTTTCATAACAACTCGATTATAGACAGAGAAGCCATCTATAGACACCAAATTTGTGTCTTACGACCCCCGTGCCCCACATCTCATTTCGTAACCTAACCTCATCACCTAAACCTTACATAATTATTTATTAATTACCTTATAATTAATAAATCCACCTCTCCAAACCTGCCACCTCATTTCCCACCTCATCATGACCTACACCTAATCCTAAACTAACCTAATTAAGACCTATAACTTGGTCTACATCCACACCCATGACTAATTACTCCTCACCCGCACCAAAACCAACCTAATAATGACTTGACCAAGCCCATAACTAATCCCTCGAAGAAAAGGAGGGAAGGTTGGCTATTTTACTAAAAATAGCCCACTTTGACTTAACCAACATCGGTTCCTACTCGACCACCGGTTACGTAACCACCATCGGTTCTCTGTAAATGACCTCCCCCAACCAAAAAGAAAGGATCTGGAATTCATTGGAAAGATCGGGAATTCACTTGGCCGAGCAGAGACAAGTGAAGGAAAGAAAGGAGTTTGCAGAGAAGGACATCAAGCCCAAGACTACAACTGAGTAACTAGAGCCTAGTGACACTCATCCAAGCATTGGGAGAGAAGATAGCTCATCTTTGATTGTCGATAATCCTACCTAAACCCTGCCTTCATCATCACAGTCTTTGGACCTGTATCTTCATCAAGAACTAGTAAGTACTGTCTTGTACGTTCTTTTAATAACATTTCTTGGACTTCTGAATCGAGTAATTATAAGTCTACTCCCGGATCCACTACCTGATAACACCCTACATCTAACTCTGTACCTCCTCTACCCTTACATTACCCCCAAAAATAGCCCCTATACTGCTCTCGAGTCTTCTCCATCACCCCATTACCTATCCCCAATCATTTACCAAATTAATAAATACCATAGCCACCTTATAGCCAACCTTCACTAAAAGCCCCTAAATCACTGCCCCTACCGATATCGGTTATTAGGAACCGGTACCGGTGACAGTGAACAGACATCGGTCACTGTGATTCAAAACCAAGACCAGCCTTTTCTCTATTGTTTTAACAAGGTAATTAAATTGTAATTTTGTAATAACTTCTTTGTTAGAATTTGTGTTAATTCGTATTAGCAGGGGAACTGACCACCTTCGAAAGGAAGTCCAATATTTCCTGGGCCTAAGGCAGTTCCCTCATTTATTGTCTAATTAGAATCTAGTGGTCTTGTATTCTTACTTGCAGGTAGTCCTTCCTAGACAAAAAGGAGTTCTTCGCAATCGATCTGATCTCTCTCTACGGTACGCACACACCCTCCAAACATTCAACAGGTATTCCTCCTAACCCTAACCCTTATCTATTTCTCAAGAGAATGAAAGGATAGAAGCAACTCTATTCCAAGAATGGAAACATCCTTTGTTAGAAACATTTTGGCACGCCCGGTGGGACCCATTTTGGGTTTCTTTCTTTCTTGCTTGCTTTCATATAGGGAGCATACTTACAGTTTGTTTCTGCTAAATATTCACAAAATATTTTGTCATTTTGGTAAAAGAATTTGTCTTGCTTTCACATCTTTGCATTAGTGAAAATCATCTCCTTGCTTCATCGAATATCATTTTCGATTTGGGTTTAAAACACGTGCATCACATTCTTGCTTGTTGTTTTCAATTCTAGTGAACATAGATTAAGTAACAGGTCGTACACGTGGGGGTGATATCCATGGTATTGATAAGAAATTAATCTTACTTTCACTACACAACACATACCAAATCACATCATAAATTAACACAACAGCTCAAACATCCCCCTTTTCCGCGATATTCCTCCGCCCGATTGAGGTAACCTTATAAGACAAAACAAACTTGACATTTCCCCTAATTTTTCTGTTTAGGATTGACATCATCTTGCGTCTAAGGCATAAGCCCACAATAATTAAAACTAATCCTAGGGTTAGTCTCTTGATTTGCTTGTGCATCTTGCTTGTTTTTAGTTCTGTTTCTCTGTCCTACACTGTTTTAGTGATCACTTCAGAATAGTTGGGTAGGCATACTAAGCATTGTTAACCCCAAATCAGCAACTTCCTATAGCTTCTTACACCGGTCCTATTATACCGACATCGGTTAACTTACCGATGCCGGCTCTGATCGACCGACATCGGTTACCTGACCGATATCGGTTACTGTCTTTCATAGTTCCCAAAACCAGCAACCTACCAATTCCAACATTTTGTTGCTGCTTCTGTTCCTGATAGATTGCATCCCTGCTGTGTACTCTTTTCCATGGTTGTTATCACTCGAAAACAAGCCGCAGCCATGGTTTCACATGCCTGCTCCATGCCTTTGCCTGAATCACCCCCTTCACATTCTATAGGGAATCCTACGGACACCAGTGAGGTTCCCAAAATCCCTGTAGGAGATAAGGAATTTGTGAAATTTTTGGACGCCAATCCTAGTATTGTACAGTACTATTTGTCTCATGCCCCTGACCATACACCCAACGGTCAACTCCTTATTGGCATGCCTATTAGTATAGCTGCTCACTTAGCTCCTTCCCCACCTGATAACTCCGCCTTGCCTTCTTCATCCTTAGCCCCGTCTCCCAACTCAGTGGCTTCAGAGGTTCTTATGGCATAGATTGGCTTTCCTTTTGTTAATCTGGGGCCCCACGTATCATTACCGCTAACTGCTCCTACCTCGTCTCTCTCGCAGACTGCTCCTTTCATAACTTGCTCTCTGCCACCTATCCACACGAGCTTTCCTTCTCAAGCTCTACCCACCTTTTCATTTCCACACACTTATCCGGTGGCTTCAACACCTTATATAGGACATCCCTATTCGGTCACCTCAACATATTCATCCTCAATACCTTATCAACATTTAGCCCCCCCATTGTCTAGTGGAGGCCCTTGGCCCAATCCTCCACCTTTTACAACAACCGCACCATCATCTCATCCAACCACTGATTTCATCAAACAAATGATGGACAAGATGCAAAATCTGGAGGCTTCTGTTTCAGGAAGCCAGTAGCACCCTGACATATGAGCAAGTTTGTCGGGAGCCTATTCATCCTTCTGTCCCCCTTCATTCATATCCTCCTCAATGGGAATTACCAAAATTCACTCGCTTTTGATAGTAAGGAGGATCCTCAACAACACTTGCAATCATTTAGACATGCCTCGCTATCCAATGCTCATGACGATGCTTTAGTACTCTACACCTTTCCCATGTCCTTATCAAAGACCCACCTTGGAGTGGTATAGTGCTTTAACCCAAAGACTCAATCTTCACTTTTAACCAATTAGTCCAATCTTTCTTGGATCATTTCTCCATTAATATTTCTAAGAAAGTATCTATCACCGACCTCTATGCCGTCCGACAATTTGAAGATGAATCTATCACAGATTTCTTTGGACGATGGCGGGGTCTCATCAACCAACTTACTTATGCCTTGCCTCAGGTTGATCTCATCAAACTCTACGTGGGCCTGCGCTAAGCACATTTCTCCTACCCTCCAAATTCAAACTTTTCACATGTTTGATGAGGCCTTTACTATGGCTCGAAAACTAGAAATTTGAGCCTTAGAGGAAGAGAAATTGCGGTTGCAACAAAAACCCTAATTTCCGAACCCAAGACTCCACCAACAAACCCAACACCACCAATTCTCACGCATCGACTACTTCGAAATCAAAAGGAGTTGTCCATGCGGTGATGGTCAAATCCCAAGCACCGTCTAATACCCCGCTAAAAACCACCTATAAGTATAAATCTGAGCCCATCAATTACACTCCATTGGGAGAAAATTATGGTGTCATATTGGAAAAATTACTCACAGCAGGAGCTATCACCTTGCCTCCTGTTAAACCTCACTCTAGGTTTGATTCCACCCGCGCTATACCTTCTTGGTACAAAGAAAATGACTTCTGTAACTTCCACCACGTGAAGGGACACAGTCACGAAAACTGTAAGATGTTGAAAAACATAGTGGAAGAAATGGTTGATGCAGGGGATATAACCCTCGATAATCCTAATGCCCTCGCTAATCGACATTTGAAAATATTCAATAAACCATACCCAAACCACTCTTCTAACAGTAACATAAACCAAGATATCTTAGCCGAGGAGAGTGTTCATGAAATCCATGTAGTTTTCGATTCCCAACCAAAAGCCTCTATTGAGAAAATTCTGAATCAAGCCTCTTCACTAACACAAGAACCCGAACCCCCTTCACCACCATCAAGACAAGATGATAACCTTGCCATTCCTTTACCCATAAAGGAATTAACCACCCAGAGTTCCCTTCTCACAGATGAGCCTTCTTACACCACATCCTTGCAAGACTGTGAGCGGATGTTATCTAACTTATCTATTTCTCAAACATCTCCTTCTACCACTCTTGCTTTGTACTCGCAGAGGAAGGCTCACCACTTTTTCATCATCCTTAGACGAGAAATCCCTTGAACCGACATCACCAAATTCTTTAATCATGATGGATCCTCTCGGACATGCCCTCCTACCTATTAGTTCTTCATCACCTAAATCTTTTCAAAGAACCGGTTGACCTCTTAATGCCCATTGATACAAGCCTTATTTACCCCAGTATCACACCCACAAAGTGGACTGGAATCACAACCCACCTTTCTTCCATACAAAAGTTCATATTCACATGTGAGGATTGTCACCCCTCCGAATATAGACGAGTCCTATGGGAATATTTGAGTACACCATGCTCCACTAAGATGCAGATGACCGATCCAGACACCTCTACCATATACCCGTGGTGTTTACAAAAACTCAAAATGCCTATGTCCTCACCTTCACCCCCCTCATCTCTACCAAATACCTCATCCACCTCTATTAACTTAACCAATCTCCCCTACACTTGGGACTTAACCAATACCTAGCCTAACACACCCACCTAAATGGTTATATTTATCCAAAAATAAAGTCGTCCATCCACCCAGGAGATAGACCCAATCTCCTCAAGTCCAATCTATGCCTCTGTCACAACTAAAACCCTCACCGTCACACCTACCTTCTATATTGGGACCTCACCCCTCCACCTTGCCTCAATACATCGTACCTCCTGCGTTTTCTTTAAAATGACCTGCACCTTCTACATCCATACAGAGATCCTATCCACCTATCAACCCTAAACAGACTCCATCATCAAAGGATTTGTTTGCTATCACTCCTCTTTCTCCGTGGTTGTTTCCTACTACCACATCATCTGTGGCCTCACCATCTAACCAGCTAAACATACCTTTTGCACCGAAGAAGCCACGTTTAGTTAAATCCAATTATCAAAACCCCTTATCTAAAACACCATCCGTACGAACCAACCATACCCAAACATTACCAAAACCCACCCAATCAATAGCTTCATCTTCCTCTGACTTTGACCCGCTTAAAGGATCTTACGCTAAGATCCTTGATATGTTGGTGGAGAATGCGACCATTTCCCTACCCCCACTTAGACCTTATGATCCATCTAAACCTCAACCTATAGGTTATGATGAGTCTAAAATCTACGCTTACCACCGCACACCAGGACATGATGTAGAGGGATGCAAAGCTTTGAAAGCCATCCTTCATCAGTCACCTCTCTCGGATAGAAAGGTTAAGAAAGACAACTTACGAAGGGAGAGACCTTTAGCTTCAATTCCCTCTCCTATACCACCTGTCCCCGCCTCACCAAGATCTATCATTATTACAACCCCACCTCTCGAAGACCATGACTTATCCCTACCGTCTTCCTCCTCTCGTGTTCACGAGATCAACATGATTAGTGTTGCTACTCGAGGGCAGAAAAACAATGGGAAAGCTAAAGAAAGCACACCTGTGGCCTCTCTTTCTCCGTCCACCATCCCGATCGCACCACCACCTAAAGTGGTTATTCATGGACCTGCCTACCCCGTATCTAATGGAGTTTCCCACCGATCCATGATCAAACAGCTTCACCAATCACCTGTAAAAATGACACTGTATGAACTCATTCAGACCTCTGAATCTCATCGACAAGCTCTTGTTGAAATCCTTCAAGGGATAGATAACTTACCTAACGAAACCTTTCCCGTTACCTCCATCTTAACACCCAACCACATTGCTTCTCTCACCAAACAATCTATCACTTCCGTCCCTGTACAGCAAACCACTGCTGTCAGTTTCTCCGAAGATGAAATTGTTGACTTTGGTGTAGAAGATCCTGACCCCGCTCTTTTCATCTCAACTTACGTCGGGACATCCGAGTGCGTCGTGTTGTGATTGACGGGGTGCTAGCATAAACATCATCTCTTCCAAAGCCTTCCAACAAATGAATATCCTCTCTAGTTGCATGTGTGCCAAACCCACCATGCCGTTCATTCAACGATGCTATTACTTTATTCTTAGGCACTCGATCCTTAACATTCATGTAGGGCCACGTACCTTACCCAAAATATTCTATGTCCTTGAGGGTGAATTCCAATACAACATGTTGTTAGGCCGCCCTTGGATCCAAGCTATGGGATGCGTTCCTCCACCTTACATAGATGCATAAAATTCGAGTACGAGGGGAAGTCCTACACCGTAAAGCTGACCATCCCCCTTCAAAACTCTGTAATCTGTTATATCGCTCTAATGATGTGTTTGTACGAGTCAAGACACCCATTCATCCAACCCAACCATCCACTTCAACCACACCTCAACCATCCATCTCAACCGCACCTACACCTTTAACCAATGAAACCACCGCCGCAAATACCACTTCCTTTCCCACGATATAATATCCCAACCTTGAGATCCCTTAGTAGATGTCTTTCAATGCCTTACGCTGGGGAGTATCGCTTGTATAACGTTAGCACGTTCCATACCCCACGAGTACGGACGATTACAGCGCATCCTACCTATGACCGTCGTGTGGGGAAGTAATCTCCTATGGACAACCTAATTGCCACACCAACCTAACGTATGGGGGTGTCGATACATCCTCTGTCACCCCTAAACCTCCCCTTGATGTGGTCCCCTTCCATTCTGATTTTCAATATCTAACTAATCATTTTTTCACTCTCACCTTCCCGATGCGCTTTGTGCTTGGAAGGGTTTCGGTTCGGTCTTTATGAACAAGACCGACATACGATCATTCCCATTACTACACGCAAACACAAAGATCATCGTGGTCTTAGATTCTCTGAACCACCTACACTGAAAACATCACATATCTGCTGTATCCATGAAGGCGACGAAGTCACCCCTTCCGAACCATCATCACCCATTTTGCCATCGTCACCCATAGAGTCGATAGACCCTAAATCTATCCCTCCTAACTTTTTTTTTCATAAACGCTATCTTCCTGGGTCATCTCACTTATCAATGTGATAATGAAGACCCATCTTATCTTCCCCTTCTGTATCCAGACATGATCGAAGAGGACTCATATTCAATTAATGTTGTTGAGTGCCAGGATGATGACTCCATCCTCACTTACCTTGGTGCGGATGACTCTTATATTCAACGCACCTTGCCATCTGATACTCAAACCATGTTGAATGAGTCGACTATAGAAATCAACATCCACACCGAGGATGATCCTCACATTGTGAAGATCGGACAATCTCTTACCGCATCAGAACAAACTACCTTCACTACCTTCCTCCGTGCTGCAACCAAGCTTTTGCTTGGTCCTACACTGACATGCCAAGAATTGATCCTGACATTGCTGTCCATAACATTACCTTAAAACCCGATGCCAAACCAGTTAAACAAAAATTGAGAAAAATACATCCATGCATTGCCCTCTTGGTCAAAGAAGAGCTTTAACGACTCCTTTCTGTTTCCTTCATCTTACCTATTGACTATCCTCAATGGATCTCTAACATCATACCTGTTACATTTAAAGCAATGGGGGGACTTCGGATATGTATAGATTTCCGGACCTTAACCTCGCTTGCCCAAAGGATGACTTCCCCTCCCAAGTATTGATCAACTTGTTGATCTCTCTCGTAGGCCATGAGATGCTTTCTCTCATGTATGGTTTCTCGGGATACAATCAAATTTTGTAGCCCCGACGATCAACATAAAACTACCTTTATAACTCCTTGGGAACCTTCGTTATCGTGTCATGCCGTTTGGCCTTAAGAATGCCGGTGCGACCTATCAGCTATGAATTACATTTTCATGACATTATGCACACTATCCTTGAGGATTATGTTGATGATCTTCTTGGCAAATCTAAACATCGCAGTGAACATCTCGATGTTTTAACCATTATTTTCGATTGCCTGTTACAATATTGTGTTCTTCTTCAACCAAAGAAATGTGTCTTTGGTGTCCTTTCAGGGAAAACTCCTTGGTTTTATCGTCTCTTTACATGGCATTGAGGTCGATCCAAATCTGAAGTCAATAAAGTTATGGGCATCTACCAATGTCAAAATAAGGAACTTCAAAAGTACAAACATTACGTGGATTCACTTTTGACTTTATTTACTCATTATTCAATCCAAACCATTCCCTGCTCCACTAACAAATTTATGGATACTAAGGCTTGCTTAGCCTCGCAAATTCTTGCCTCACCAACTGACTCTGACATATTCGTCTTGGTCCAACAATTCTTTGCCCGATCTTACTCAGCCCCGGATGTTTGTATGATAAATAATGTGTCTGCTAATTCACAGGATACCTTGTATCACCAATTTCACGACTACCTTACAACCTCTCGTTCTCCCACTGACCTTACTAGTAACTCAAAACGTTCCTTTCTTAAATGTGTTTCTCATTATGTCATCATAGGGGACTCCTCTATAAACATGGCTTTGATGGCATCCTCCTTCGATGTCTAACCGGTGCGGAGGTCACCTATACCATCCAACAAGTCCACGACGGTATTTGTGGTGGACATTTTAGTGGTCTTGCCATGGCCAAATGAATCCTTCACCTAGGCTATTATCGGCCTACTCTTAATAACGATCAAGCTACTGAATATGTTAAGCGTTGTGTTATGTGTCAACAACATGCCAACCTTCAACATACTCCTAGCCATCCGCTACAGGTCGCACGAGATCTTTGGCCTTTCTCACAATGGGGTTTAGACCTTATTGGTGAAATTCACCCACCCTCTTCGTAACGTCACCATTGGATAATTACAGCAACCAAATATTACACTAAATGGGTGGAAGCCATTCCACTCATTTGAACCAAAAAATAAAAAATCGTCGAATTCATTAACCATCACATTATCTGTCATTTTGGTGTTCCTCATCGCCTGATAACAGATAATGGAAAATCTTTCAAAAATAAGTTGTTACAAGACCTTTGTGACAACTTTGGTATCAAACTTAGCTTCTCATCACCTTACTATCCACAAGAAAATGGTCAAGCCGAATCTTCTAATAAAACCCTAACCAAAATCCTCATGAAAGTTGTTAATGATTCTGGAAGCAATTGGCCTGATCACATCCCCTTTGCCCTTTGGGCTTATCAGACTAGCATTCATACCTCCACTAATGCCACCCCATTTTCTTTGGTATATGGTACTGAGGCTGTCTTACCTCTCGAAATACAAATACCCTCCCTAAGAATATCTCTTCAGGATATTCTCACCAATGATGATTTCCGCCATGAGCGGTTGGCCCAATTGGAGCTTCTTGACGAGCGTCATCTTACAACTCTTGACCACCTTCAAATCTATCAAAAGCACATCAAGTGTGCTTATGATAAGTGACTTCATGAGTGTACCTTTAAGGTTGGTGATCTTGTCCTCAAAGAGAATCAACATGTAACAAAACTAGAAAAGAGAAAACGTGGCAAATTCACTCCAAATTGGATTGGGCCTTACATTATCACTCACATCTATAGATCAGCCACTTATCGTTGATCTTTGCTTAATGGTAAACCTGAGCCTGAACCCCTTAATGCCTTACATCTCCGACGATTCTACTGTTGAATTTAGTGTTACATCACTTCTTATCTACCTTGCACTCGTCCCTTAAGCTCATTTACCACCTCATACACTTTGTTTCATGAATCTCAAAATAAAATCAAGCTCACATGGTTTGGTCATAACCTCCCTAAAAGATGCCTTCCCCTTTTTAGTCTAGTCTATGACTTAAAAGTATCAAAATAACACGTTCTCAATTATACGCTTATGGGATATTCTTAAGTCAAACTTCCTATAAAAATAGATGCTTCATGCCAAATGGACATCTAGACCTCTAAAGTTATACATAGACTACTCCCTCGAAGGACAACTATGTGCAAAGCCACTTCTACTATCATAAATAGAATGCTCCCCAGAAGGACAAATTTATACACAAAAACCACATCTACTACTATAAATAGATCGCTCCTTGAAGGACAGCTATACAAATTCATCCTTCATCGAAGCTTCTTGCATTGATCAATTTCATGAAGCGCTCAAGAACAACAAAATGCATATCCCCTATGGAATTCCCGCATCGATCGGTCTATATCCGGAAAAGTAAAAACAATATTCCACAAGACTTTTGAGTCATGGACTTGTTTATTTAGGTTTGGTTCTCTTTAGTCAAGATAATCACCTTATAACAAGTTCTCTGTGCCCTAGCTCTACCACCCTCACTTCACCATTATTCAAAACAACAAAACTCAAGGGACGTGACGTATATCCGATATATTGTGATTATACGACTCTTTTCACCTAGAACTTCTCGCCTATGCAAGGCACCTAGGGATTCAAGCTCATCCTACTTTAATAAGTGGTTTGTTTAGCTCTTCTCAACTATGGGACACTTTTTCCTCTTTTACTCGAATCTAGGATTGTGTGTTGACCTTAATTAGGACACGATTCCCTACTACTTGGGTAAGCTAAATTTCATTTCACCTATACCTACACCAACATTTCCAGTCCCTTACCAACACCAACAACGTTACCCTACCAATATCAATATTTTTTTGCCAATCAACAAATTGCCTAACTATAACCAAGTTGCCTAAATTCACCTCTCCCTGGTCCTAAGGGAGAACTACATCGGTCTGAGGCCCCTCATTGCTTTGTGCAATGGGCTATGTAGGCAACACTTAGGAGACATGGGGTCTCCCAAGGTTAGCTCGACCATCCCCTACCATAACCTATCATGTGTGGTAAATATAAATCTTTTTGTATTTCTATTTGATCACATTCATCTTTATCCTTTTTCAAAACAAAACATTCAAAACAAAACCATTTTTATTATTATCATAACTCAAATCAACATACATATTCAGTTTTATTTATATGTTAAACAAATACATCTTCTCTATCATTGACGCGCAGGTCGGCATCCTTATTTATTTATTCTTATACCTCTATGAAATTCACTTAGACCCTTGTGCCTCATCCTAAACCAGGTGATGATTGTGATCGTCGACGCCGCTCGCCTGGCCTCTCCATCCTCAAAGGTGCCACTGCTATTGGTTCCTCCCACTGATCTGCCAACATCTCCTGTAACATACGAATACGCCCTCTCGCGTGGCGGAATCTCACCTCTAGTCTCTCCACTCGTGACTCTGCAACCGCTAACAATCCCATTGTCTCATTCACCCGCGTTTGGAGCTGATGAACTAAACCCTACAGATGATCTCTCTCACTGTAATCACAGCTATGTCAGGATGATCGGCCCTCTCACGTGAACCTCACAGCTCTGCTACCCACCATAATCTATAAGCCTCTGTCGCTCCCGCATCCATTACCCTGCGATCAGCTGCTATCTCTTCTGGCCCTTCTGGAGGTGTCGGCCGGGGAGGTGAGAATAATGCCTCGGTGTCGATCCTCATGTATGGTCTATAAGCCATAGGTATATCCTGAACAAATCCAAATTGTCACCGCACGCGATCTAGAGGAATCCTCTCGTACTCACCTGGCCTGTGCCCTGCGATCCACCTCAATCGCTCTACACCCCTCAACTCCTCAGCTATGTTCTCTGTCACCATATAGTTCCCGTAAGGCCTCCAAAAAATATCTGCAATCATCACCATCTCCCATACCTACCTATAATACTCGATGTCATCTATCATGGCTTGGGATCTCGCCTCTTGTTCTGTCTGGACCCATCATCTGAATCCCAACCTCTGCACTCCTATCTCTCTTTCTTGGATTGGTCAGCCTATTGGTCACACACACACAATGTGCTCATAGGCCCAACAATGTAATAAGTATGCACAATCTAGTGTCATCCTGTGATTTCACTTGCAGGCCCATAAACCCCTGTATAACTCCACCAGATATGTGGGTGCCCATGCGAAAGTCACGCTCCTTTCTATCATTTCCCAAATAACACACATCAATGATTTTGGAAATCTTCCCCATCTGCCCTTGGTAATGCATAATACCCCACCACTATCATTAACACCATTGCCAACCTTCTTTCCTCAGGGTGTGTTGCATACATTGTACCATAAGTGAATGTTAAACCTTGTTGTCTCAAATCTCATGTAGTTGAACCAAATCACAATTGTTATCACTCCCCGCGCCGGGCTAGGCAATGCTTGATACACTAGTCTTCCTGTAATTGGGAGCCTCAAAATTCTAAACACATCTTCCATCGTCACTATCATCTCCCCTATTGGCAGATAGAAGGTATTCTTTTCTGGATTCCACCTCTCAATCAACGCCTGCAACATAGCATGATTACGTGCGATTCATGAATAATAGCAGATTCCATTTAACCCCACACAATTTATCAATGCCCATTCAGCTGGTGTTACATCCGCTCGGATTCGTGATAACAAAGTTGGCACACTATCATTCATCCTTAACCCTGCCTCTGCCTGCATACATCAAAACGACACACAACCATTCAATAAATCAAATCCCCAAGTGTTTTTTTCACATTCTGGAAATTCCTATAGTAACCAAGTTATCAATCACTATCAATCCTATACACCTTATTAAAACCAGCACCTACGATAATTATTTACTCATTTACCCCTCTTTCTACCTACAAACATACATGAAAACCTTTCTTACCTACCCCCTAACACTCACTCTACCCCAAACACTTGCCTATCACCTTTTCTTTCTCATCTCTACCCTCTTACCTTCTCTCATCCTATTCATCAAAACATGCAAGAATTAAAATAAACCCAAACAATTTACCTCTTGGGATGCAAAGAACTTGGGTGGAACTGTCTTCCCTCTCCTCTCTGCCTACTAGATGCTTCTCCTTGTCCAGCCATGTTCACCACCCTCTTCAATATAACTGGCATTTCTTCCTTCTTAATACCAGCTCACAATTGCTTTACCTGTCTCTTTCCTCCTTATCACTCAATTCTTTCATGTAATTACCTGTATCAGTTGTCAAACAGCGTCGCATTCGCGTATTTAACTTGTTGCATGACTCTAAAAATAAGAACTTAAGTTGCCACCCAAGCTTTTCTATTTTTAGAAAAGCTCATTTTGGCATAACCGGTATTGGTTACCTAACCGATATCGGTCAATAATCTACCGACGTCGGTTAGCTAACCGATATCGGTCACATGCCTCCTTTTTCTTAAACCTGGGCCTTTTCTTTATTTTTTGCAAATTTTTGTGGCACCCGCCTCTTTTTCCTGCATAACTACACCATTATCACTATTTGTCATCAGAATCACATCAACACATATATATATCATCACAATTTCATCAACATCATCTATCTACATTAAAACAACCATCGACAAAATACATACGACATTTTAAATATATACATCAAACCCATCAGTATACACACCATGTGGATCAAACTCATCATCTATATACATTCAATTTCAAAAACCATCGACAAAACACATAAAACATTTTTATACACACCATGTGGATCAAAATCATCATCTATATATATATCAATGTTTAAATATACAACTTCCCTGCATGGGGCCTCATCACACTCAAAATAATACAAAGCCGGCACGCAGCCGCAATCATCATCAAAATCTCGACTCACTCGGCTTTCGTAGGCCGGTATCAACTTCGTACATACACCTCTACTCGGCCTCGTGTGCCAAGAGATATACAACAAGAAATGAATAAATAAATCATATGTAGGCACGCAAGCCTCTATATACATAACCGGTTTGTAGACCGGTGTCTATATCCAATATCTAAAACCATCTCTGCTCCAGGGGTATCTCAGCTCTCCCCACCACCCTCAGCCCCTCTCCCTACTGGTCCATGTGCTGGCTCTCGCCTCCTCCCTCATCACGAACCACCGGGCCGTGGCTGCACCCCTTGGAATCTCTAGCTCCGAGAGGTCTCGGCTCTGTGCGCCGCATATGGCTGATAGTCAGCCCCAGTACCATCAAGGATGTCCTGATAATCACCGGGCCTCCGCTCTCGCCTCCATATAGTGGGCCCATGCCACCATGGCTGCTGGGGCTGGTCCCCCGACTCCTAATAATAGTGGCCCTTGTCCTGCCGGTACACCATGTGCCTGTGCCTGTGGCGGTGCCTATGCTGCGCGGTGGCTCAAGTGCTGTGGCGATGCCATGCCTGGTGGTGCTCTGTGCTCGCACTGTGTGCTCAGCTAACAGCCCTATAGTACTCCCGATTCGTGCTGTGCGCAGCAGTGACTGCCCCTGTAATAATTGTACTGTCCTAAGAGCTGGTCCCTCTCCGCTATAACCGCCACTAAATCTGGCTATGCGGGCTGTGCTCTCCTAGCTACTCTCTCCCCTGCCCACCACACCAAAAATGAACCTGTGCAACTGGCATCATCCACTGTATCATCCACCGACCTCTCTACTACCCAATGGGGTCAACGGGTTGCGATACGGGCGCATGGGGCCTCTACATCATCCCTCGTACTGTGGGAAGGGAGGTGGCTCATCCTGTCGCAGCCCCAACTGCCGTCGTACCCTCTCTAGGGGTATCCGCTCATACTCTCGGGCCTCCATCTAGCTATCCAGAAAGTATATTGGATCTAGCGCATCTGTGCTCGGGCTCCTCCTCGGGGCTGATGGCCTCTGTAGGGCCTCCATATAATGTCTAGTGCGGTCAAACCCTCTAGCATATGATGGTAGTAGGCCACATCCCATCCTGTGAGCACCACTCGTGGCTGGCCCACGACCCCCAACCACCTCTGAAAGCCATATCTATATACAATCTGTGGCCCTGGCTGCTGGGGCAGCCCTACTAGTCGTATACATATGATGTGCTCATATGCCTAGCAGTGTAACAAAAATGTTGAGCAAATCCCAAATCGCTTCATCTGGCGATAACCCCACAACTCTATATATAGCTACACCAAATATACCGGTGCCTGTGCATAAGCACGTATGCTCCTCTACCATCTCGTGCAAGACTCTCCCATCAAAGCCCATGGAAAGCGGCCTCCTCTCGAGTCCGGAGGGTGAAGCATGTGATACCTATCATCATCAACACGGCAAGCCATGTCTCATGTCTGTGTGCGCGATACATGTCGCCATAGGCAATGCTCACGCTGTGATAGGTCAATAAGGCGGCTACATCCCCAAATACCTAAAGAATGTTTTCCATCACCATCTCTGCATCTACCTGGAACACTGCCTCCCCTACGATCGGCAGTCTCAGGATGCGATACACATCCTCCAGGGTAATAGTCATCTCTCCAGTAGGGAGATGGAAAACATTGGTTATCGGATCCCATCTCTCAATGAGGGAAACCATAAGGCTGTGGTCCCTATCCACAGCCCTATACCACTAGACTCCACCAAGTCCTACCTCGCGCATAATGGCCCAATGCGTTGCGGACACATGTGGCCGCTTCCGTCTCAATAGCGGGGGCATCCGATCCCGCATCGTAAGATGCTGATGTGCCTGCAAAAATAACCCACTTCATTAGACCCACCCTTTACAAAAATAACTACTTTAACCCTCTATACCCCCTTTTACCCACCCAACCACACCTCGACTCTATAACACACATCTACACTTACCCTACACATCCCTTTACCACCAACCACCCCGATATACTCTAGCCATCTACCTATACCCCCACCACTTTAACACCTCCTACTTCATACCTAACACCTAATCTATCCTAATCGAACCAACCAAACAACAACCCCATTTCCCCCAATCACCTTTCATATCAACTCTACCCCTCCCTCTTCACCCCCAAACAACAAACAAAACAAAAACAATAAAAACAACAAACAAAACAAAAACAAACAAACAACAAACAAAAAAAAAAAAACAACAAAACAACAAAAACAAAAACACACAACATACAACAACAAACAAAACACAAAACACACAACATACAACAACAAACAAAACACAAAACACAAACAACAACAAAACAAAATAAAACAAACCTAACTAATGACCACTGCCCTCCCCGACATCCTATGCGCCGGGGCCAACATACGACCGACACCGGTCTACCCAAAATCCAATTTGTTCAAAATATTTGGTGACCGATGTTGATCACCTAGTGATGACATCGGTCACTATCCGTGTCCGAGCCAACCCGACGCACCCCCAAAAACATCTTTTTCCTATTTCTACCCTTTTACCCACCTTTGAAAACCCTACAAACCTACCGACCATACCGTTTTAGCCTAACTAACCTACCTACCCATTCCATTTTATAAATTACATCCATTTATTCATTATTTCATTAAATGTTGGATTCCTACCCAAAACCCAAATCTATGTTAAACTCATTCAATTCACAAAGGTAAGAGTTTAGAGCCTACCGGTATGACTACACGTCATCGTGGTGGGATAGGTGGTGGTGGTCTAGCTGGTCCAGCACCTCCTGCTCCTCTTGGCTGTGCCATGGCTATAAATATCCTCAGCTGGGTCCTCCACCAATCAAATTCTGCCTCCTACTCACTAGGGTCTACCAATCACTCACTCCTCCACTCAACTACTGCCAACTCAGCGTACAAACTCAACCAAATCAATTTTAAACCCAGACAAGCCGTATTGGTTATCAAATTGACAATGTGACAATGACAGGCCGTATTTTTCTTTTTATAGGTTTTTTACCTATAACCGATATCGGTTATATTGTGCCCTAAAACACCGGTATCGGTCATCTAACCGATACCGGTCATAGCTAACCGATATCGGTTTAATCCCTATTTTACCGCAATTTCTGCCCTTATTCACCAATCTCCCTTTCTCACCACATCACCTATACCCTCCTTTGCTAAATAGCCTTTTTTGACTTCATTGGCCCAATTCACGGCCGCAACCAACCAACCAAGTCCAAGCCAAGGCCGTACCCAACCAACCAGGCCCGAGCCAAGGCCACACCCAACCAATCACGCCTGACCCAAGGCCACAACCAACCAATCAAACCTCAAACCCAGACAAGGCCAACCAACCAATCAATCAGCCATGACCCAAGGCCGCGACCAACCATTTGGCCCGACCCAAGGCCGTAAATTCAACCATTTGGCCCAACCCAAGGCCGCACTACCAACCAATCAGGCCCGACCTAAGGCCGTAAATTCAACAAATCAAAGCGCGACCCAAGGCCGAACCAACCATTTGCCCAACCCAAGGCCGCCCAAGGCCGCACCAATCATTTGGCCCAACCGAGGGCACCAACTGACCCAACCAATCGGGGCCGACCCATGGCCCTCACTAATCAATCGCCCAACCCAAGGCCACATCAATTAAATACCTCACCCAAAACCCACAAATTACAATTTTATCCACTCATCGTGTAGCTTTTTGTTCAATCGAGCTCACCTATTCATGTTTTAGCATGATTAGGGTACTCAACTTGATCGGTTGACCAACTTTTCCTGAGACCCAGAGACCGTGACGTTTATCTCAACCAAACCAACCATTTAAGTCTCGCCGAACATACCTAAACGTTCCTATACCTTACCCGTTATATCCCCTGGAGCTACTTCCCATGCCTTGGATACCGTGGATTATATCACCCTTGTTTGGATAAACTATCGACCTTTTCCTATGAATTGCTTGTTTGCTCTTCAAATCATGTACCCTGGTCACACTACTGCATTTCAACATGCGTCTGCTTCCTTGCACTTACCCCACCATCTTACCATCATCTCAACACCATTCACCCTTTATCAACCCTATCCCTGATTTCACGTCGCCTCAATCTGTGATAGATTTGAGGGGGATTACCTATACCCTTAACGGGAGTAACCACTTCTTATTATTGTCAGTGTAGCTTTACAAGACAAGCTACATGACAACAAGGGGCTAATGTAGACACCAAATTTGTGTCTTACGACCCCCTATGCCCCGCATCTCATTTCGCAACCTAACCTCATCACCTAAACCTTACACAATTATTTATTAATTACCTTATAATTAATAAATCCACATCTCCAAACCTGCCACCTCATTTCGCCACCTCATCATGACCTAGCCCTAATCCTAAACTAACCTAATTAAGACCTATAACTTGGTCTACATCCACACCCATGACTAATTACTCCTCACCCGCACCAAAACCAACCTAATAATGACTTGACCAAGCCCACAACTAATCCCTCGGAAGAAAAGGAGGGAAGGTTGGCTATTTTACTAAAAATAGCCCACTTTGACTTAACCGACATCGGTTCCTACTCGACCGCCATCGGTTACGTAACCGCCATCGGCTCTCTGTAAATGACCTCCCCCAACCAAAAAGAAAGGATCTAGAATTCATTGGAAAGATTGGGAATTCACTTAGCCGAGCAGAGACAAGTGAAGGAAAGAAAGGAGTTTACAGAGAAGGACATCAAGCCCAAGACTGCAACTGAGTAACCAGAGCCAAGTGACACTCATCCAAGCATTGGGAGAGAAGATAGCTCATCTTTGATTGTCTGATCATCCTACCTAAACCCTGCCTTCGTCATCACAGTCTTTGGACCTGTATCTTCATCAGGAACTAGTAAGTAGTGTCTTGTACATTCTTTTAATAACATTTCTTGACTTCAATCACGGAATTATAAGTCTACTCCCGTATCCACTACCCGGTAACACCCTACATCTAACCGTACTCTCTCTACCCTTACATTACCCCAAGAACAGCCCCCATACTCTTCCGATTCTTCTCCATCACCCCATTACCTATCCCCAATTATTTACCACCTAATAAACACCATAGCCACCTTATAGCCAACCTTCACTAAAAGCCCTAAATCTCTTCCCCTACCGATATCGATTATTAGGTACCGGATGCGGTGATGATGACCGCATCGGCCACTGTGATTCAAAACCAAGACCAACATTTTCTCTATTGTTTTAACAAGGTAATTAAATTGTAATTTTGCAATAAGTTATTTGTTAGAATTTGTGTTAATTCGTATTAGCGAGGGAACCGACCACCTTTGAAAGGAAGTCAAATATTTCCCGGCCTAAGGTAGTTCCCTCATTTATTGTCTAACTAGAATCTGGTTGTCTTGTATTCTTACTTTCGTAGTCCTTCCTAGACAAAAAGAAGTTCTTCGCAATCGATCTGATCTCTCTCTACGGTACGCGCACACCCTCCAAACATTCAACAGGTATTCCTCCTAACCCTAACACTTATCTGTTTCTCAAGAGAATGAAAGGATAGAAGCAACTCTATTCCAAGAATGGAAACATCCTTTGTTAGAAACATTTTGACATGCCGTGTAGGGGACCCATTTTGGGTTTCTTTCTTTCTTTCTTTCTTTCATATAGGGAGCATACTTATAGTTTGTTTCTATAAATATTCACAAAATATTTTGTAATTTTGGTAAAAAAATTGTCTTGCTTTCACATCTTTGCATTAGTGAAAATCATCTCCTTGCTTCATCGAATATCATTTTCGATTTGGGTTTAAAACATGTGCATCACATTCTTGCTTGCTGTTTTCAATTCTAGTGAACATAGATTAAGTAACAGGTCGTACACGTGGGGTGATATTCATGGTATTGACAAGAAATTAATCTTACTCTCACTGCACAACACATACCAAATCACATCATAAATTAACACAATAGCTCAAACATCCCCCTTTTCCACGGTATTCCTCCGCCCAATTGAGGTAAGCTTATAAGCCAAAACAAACTTGACATTTCCCCTAAGTCTTTTGTTTAGGATTGACATCATCTTACGTCTAAGGCATAAGCCCACAATAATTAAAACTAATCCTAGGGTTAGTCTCTTGATTTTCTTATGCATCTTGCTTGTTTTTAGTTCTGTTTCTCTGTCCTACACTATTTTAGTGATCACTTCAGAATAGTTGGGTAGGCATACTAAGCATTGTTAACTCCAAATCAGCAACTTCCTACAGCTTCTTACACCGGTCCTATTATACCGACATCGGTTAACTTACCGACACCGCCACAGCCTGATCGACCGACATCGGTTACCTAAACGATATCGATTCGTCTTTTCATAGTTCCCAAAACCAGCAACCTACCAATTCCAACATTTTTTCGCTGCTTCTGTTCTTGATAAATTACATCCATTCTATGTACTCTTGTCCATGGTTGTTATCACTTGAAAACAAGCCGCAGCAATAGTTTCACATGCCTGTTCCGTGCCTTTGCCTGAATCACCCCTTCACATTCTATAGGAATCCTACGGACACTAGTGAGGTTCCCAAAATCCCTATAGGAGATAAGGAATTTGTGAAATTTTTGGACACCAATCCTAGCACTATACAATACTATTTGTCTCATGCCCTTGACCGTACACCCAACAGTCAACTCCTTATTGGCATGCCTATTAGTATAGCTGCTCACTTAGCTCCTTCCCCACCTGATAACTCCGCCTTGCCTTCTTCATCCTTAGCCCTGTCTCCCAACTCAGTGGCTTCAAAGGTTCTTACGGCACAAATTAGCTTTCCTTTTATTAACTGGGGCCCCACGTATCATTACGCTAATCGCTCTACCTCATCTCTCTCGCAAATCGCTCCTTTCATAACTTGCTCTCTGCCAAATATCCACCCGAGCTTTCCTTCTCAAGCTCCGCCCACCTTTTCATTTCCACACACTTATCCGGTGGCTTCAACACCTTATATAGGACATCCCTATTCGGTCACCTCAACATATTCATCCTCAATACCTTATCAACATTTAGCCCCCCCATTGTCTAGTGGAGGCCCTTGGCCCAATCCTCCACCTTTTACAACAACCGCACCATCATCTCATCCACCACTAATTTCATCAAACAAATGATGGACAAGATGCAAAATCTGGAGGCTTTTGTTTCAGGAAGCCGTAGCACCCTGACATACGAGCAAGTTTGTCGGGAGCCTATTCATCCTTCTGTCCCCCTTCATTCATATCCTCCCCGGTTGAACTCATTGAACTCTTTACGTGGGCTCGCACTAAGCACATTTCTCCTACCCTCCAAATTCAAACTTTTCACATGTTTGATGAGGCCTTTACTATGGCTCCTGGAAACTAGAAATTCAAGCGTTAGAGGAAGAGAAATTGCGGTTGTGTAACAAAAACCCTAAATTCCAAACCCAAGACTCCACCAACAAACCCAACACCACCAATTCTAACGCATCGACTACTTCAAAATCAAAAGGAGCTGTCCACGTGGTGATGGTCAAATCCCAAGCACCATCTAATACCCCGCCAAAAACCACCTATAAGTATAAAGCCTAGCCCATCAATTACACTCCCTTGGGAGAAACTTATGGCGTCATATTGGAAAAATTGCTCAAAGCAGGGACCTATCACCTTTCCTCATATTAAACCTCACTCCGGGTTTGAGTCCACCCACGCTATACCTTCTTGGTACAAAGAAAATGACTTCAGAATTTCCACCGCGTGAAGGGACACAAATACAAAATCAGAAGATGTTGAAAAACATAGTGTAGGAAATGGTTGATGCAGGGGATATAACCCTCGATAATCCTAATGCCCCTGCTAACCGAAATTTGAAAATCTTCAATAAACCATTCCCAAACCACTCTTCTAATAGTAACATAAACCAAGATATCTTAGCCGAGGAGAGTGTTCATGAAATCCATGCAGTTTTCGATTCCCAACCAAAAGCCTCTATTGAGAAAATTCTGAATCAAGCCTCTTCACTAACGCAGGAACCCGAACCCCTTCACCACCATCAAGACAAGATGATAACCTTGCCATTCCTTTACCCATAAAGGAATTAACCGCCCAGAGTTCCCTTCTCACAGATGAGCCTTCTTACACCACATCCTTGCAAGACTGTGAGCGGATGTTATCTAACTTATCTATTTCCCAAACATCTCCTTCTACCACTCTTGCTGTACAAGAGGAAGGCTCGCCACTTTTTTCATCATCCTTAGACGAGAAACCCCTTGAACCGACATCACCAAATTCTTTAATCATGATGGATCCTCTCAGACATGCCCTCCTACCTATTAGTTCTTCATCACCTAAATCTTTTCAGAAACCGGTTGACCTGTTAACGCCCATTGATACAAAGATGCCTCATTTACCCCCGATCACACCCACAAAGGGACCGTAATCACAACCCACCTTTCTTCCATACAAAATTTCATATTCACACGTGAGGATTGTCACCCCTCTGAAGATAGACGAGTCCTATGGGAACGTTTGAGTACACCTTGCTCCACTCGATGCAGATGACCGATCCGACACCTCTACCATATACCCATGGTGTTTACAAAACTCAAAATTCCTATGTCCTCACCTTCACCCCCTCATCTCTACCGAATACCTCATCCACCTCTATTAACCTAACCGAATCTCCCCCTACGCTTGGGACTTCACCAATACCCAGCCTAACACACCCACCTAAATGGTTAGATTTATCCAAAAATAAAGCCGTCCATCCACCTAGGAGACAAACCCAATCTCCTCAAGTCCAATCTATGCCTCTTTCACAACTAAAACCCTCGCCATCACACCTACCTTTATATTGGGACCTTAACCCTCCACCTTGCCTCAATACATTATACCTCCCGCATTTTCTTTAAAACGACTGTACCTTCTACATCCATACAGAGATCCACCCACCTATCAACCCTAAACAGACTCTTCTTTCTTCGTGGTTGTTTCCTGCTACCACATCATCTGTGGCCTCAACATCTAACTAACTAAACATACCTTTTGCAATCAAGAAGAAGCCACGTTTTGTTAAATCTAATTATCAAAACCCCTTATCTAAAACACCATCCGTATGAACCAACCATACCCAAAAATTACCAAAACCCACCCAATCAATAGCTTCATCTTCCTCTGACTTTGACCCACTTAAAGGATCTTACACTAAGATGCTTGATATGTTGGTGGAGAATGCGACCATTTCCCTACCCCCACTTAGACCTTATGATCCATCTAAACCTCGACCTATAGGTTATGATGAGTCTAAAATATGCACTTACCACCGCACACCAGACACCAGAGGACATGATATAGAAAGGTTAAGAAAGACAACTTACGAAGGGAGAGACCTTTATCTTCAATTCCCTCTCCTATACCACCTGTCCCCGCCTCACCAAGATCTATCATTATTGCAACCCCACCCGTTCAAGACCATGACTTATCCCTATTGTCTTCCTCCTCTCGTGTTCACGAGATCAACATGATTAGTGTTGCTACTGAGGGCGTAAAAACAATGGGAAAGCTAAAGAAAGCACACTGTGGCCTCTCTTTCTCTATCCACCATCCTAATCGTACCACCACCTAAAGTGGTTATTCGTGGACCTACCTACCCCGTCTCAGATTGATTTTCCCACCGAACCATGATCAAACAGCCTTCACCAATCACCTGTAAAATGACACTGTATGATCTCATTAAGACCTCTGAATCTCATCGACAAGCTCTTGTTGAAATCCTTCAAGGGATAGAGGTCTTACCTAACAAAACCTTTCCCATTACCTCCATCTTAACACCCAACCATGTTGCTTCTCTCACCAAACAATCTATCACTTCCATCCCTGTACAACAAACCACTGCTGTCAGTTTCTTCGAAGACGAAATTGTTGACTTTGGTGCAGAAGATCCTGACCCCGCTCTTTTCATCTCATCTTACGTCTGAGACATCCGGGTGCGTCATGTTATGATTGACGGGGGTGCTAGCATAAACATCATCTCTTCCAAAGCCTTCCAACAAATGAATATCCTCTCTAGCTGCATGTGTGCCAACCCCACCATGCTGTGTTCATTCAACGATGCTATTACTTTACCTTAGGCACTGTGATCCTTAACATTCATGTAGGGCCACATAACTTAACCAAACTCTTCTATGTCCTTGAGGGCGAATTCTAATACAACATGTTGTTAGGCCGTCCTTGGATCCAGCTATGGGATGCGTTCCTCCACCTTACATAGATGCATAAAATTCAAGTACGAGGGGAAGTCCTACATCATAAAAGTTGACCCTCCCCTTCAAAACCTGTAACATGTTATATCGCCCTAATGATGTGCTTGTACCAATCAAGACACCCATTCATCCAACCCAACCATCCACTTCAACCACACCTCAACCATCCACCTCAACCGCACCTACACCTTCAACCAATGAAACCGCCGTCACAAATACCACTTCCTTTCCCGCAGATAATATCCCAACCTCAGATCCCTTAGTAGATGTCTTTCAATGCCTTACGCTGGGGGAGTATCACCTGTATAACGTTAGCACATTCCATACCCCACAGAGTACGGACAGCTTACATGCGCATCCTACCTATGACCGCCGTGGTGGGGAAGTAATCTCCTACTGCACCACCTAATTATAGCACCAACCTAACGTATGGGGGTGTCGATACATCCTCTCCGTCACCCCCGAACCTCCCTTCGTGTGGTCCCCTTCCAATCTGATTTTCAATATCTAACTATTCATCATTTCACTCTCACCTTCTTGACAAAGGGCTTCTGTTTTCGGTCTTTTATGAACAAGGCCGACATATGATCATTCCCATTACTACACGCAAACAAAAAGATCGCCGTTGTATTGGATTCTCTCAACCACCTACACCAAAACATCGCATATCCGTCAGATATCCGTGAAGGTGACGAAGTCACCCTTCCAAACCATCATCACCCATTTTGCCATTGTCACCCATAGAGTCGATAGACCCTGAATCTATCCCTCCTAACTTTTTTTTTTCATAAATGCTATCTTCCTGGGTCCTCTCACTTATCAACATGATAATGAAGACCCATCTTCTCTTCCCCTTCTGTATCGAGACATGATAGAAGAGGACTCACCTTCAATTAATGTTGGTGAGTGCCGGATGACGACTCCATCCTCACTTACCTTAGTGCGGATTTAATCTTATATTCAATGAGCCTTACCATCTAATACTCAAACCATGTTAAATGAGTCGACTATAGAAATCAACATCCACACCGAGGACGATCCTCACATTGTGAAGATCGACAATATCTTACCGCATCGTAACAAACTTCCTTCATTACCTTCCTCCATGTTCACAACCAAGCTTTCGCTTGGTTCTATGCCGACATGCCAAGAATTGATCCTGACATTGCTATCCATAACATTACCTTAAAACCCAATGCCAAACTAGTTAAACAGAAACTAAGAAAAATGCATCCACGCATTGCCCTCTTGGTCAAAGAAGAGCTTCAATGACTCCTTTTTGTTTCCTTCATCCTACCTATTGACTATCCTCAATGGATCTCTAACATCATACTGCTACTTAAAGCAACGGGGACTTCGATATGTACTGATTTCCGGACCTTAACCTCGCTTGCCCAAAGGATGACTTCCTCCCAAGTATTGATCAACTTGTTGATCTCACAAGCGGCCATGAGATGCTTTCTCTCATGGATGGCTTCTCGATATAATCAAATTTTGGTAGCCCCCGCCGATCAACATAAAACTACCTTCATAACTCCTCGGGAACCTTCGTTATCATGTCATGCCGCTTGGCATTAAGAATGCTGGTGTGACCTATCAACGGGCTATGAATTACATTTTTAGACATTATGCACACTATCCTTGAGGATTATGTCGATGATCTTCATGGAAAATCTAAACATCGCAGTGAACATCTCGATGTTTTAACCATTATTTTCGATCACCTGCTATAATATTGTGTTCATCTTTAACCAAAGAAATGTGTCTTTGGTGTCCTTTCAGAAAACTCCTTGGTTTTATCATCTCTTTGTGTGGCATCGAGGTCGATCCAAATGCTAAAGTCAAAGCTATCCTAGAAATTCCCCACCTACTAACCTCAAACAATTGCGTAGTTTGCAAGGTAAACTCCAATCTATCTGGTATTTCATCTCTCAACTCTTGGATCGATGTCAAACTTTCCATCATCTCCTTAAAAAGGAAATTGCCTTTCAATGGAGCGAAGAGTGCCACCAAGCCTTTGAGGCTCTTAAATCCTATCTCTTGCAGCCACCTCGTGCTTATCCCACCTCGTGACGATCACCGCTTTCTACCTTTACCTTTCACCACCGACCATGCTGTAGGAGCCATGCTCGCACATCATGACTCCGAGCATCGAGAACAAGCCATTTATTACATAAGTCATACTCTCGTGGATTACGAGACTAGGTATACACATGTAGAAAAGTTGTGCCTAGCCCTATCATTCGTAGCCACCAAACTCCGACACTACCTCCTGAATCACAAAACGTTTATCATCACCAATGCGAACCCCATTCATTATATGTATGCCAAACCACATCTAAACCAATGCATCACCCGATGGCTTATGCTCCTTGCCAACCTCGACCTTGAATTTGTACACCAGAAATCAATAAAAGGACAAACTATTGCAGACCAACTCGTGGAAGCCCCTTTACCTAGGGAACAATTTACCAATTTTATTTTCCACGATGAACTCATCGCCACTCTTTCACTCAGTGAGGAGTCATATCTAATGACCCTCTTCTTTGATGGATCCAAATGCTAGTGCGGCGGAGGAGCCGACATTGTTCTCATTCCTCTTGATGCTGAGCCTATGCCTCTTTCATTCCGGCTCGATTTCCCCTGCACTAATAATACAACGGAATACGAGGCCCTTGTTTTGGGTCTCTAGGTTGCGTTACACTTAGGTGTCAAGTCTATTAACATTTTTGGTGACTCCCAACTGGTAGTCAATCAAGTTATGGGCATCTACCAATGTAAAAATGAGGAACTTCAAAAGTACAAACATTACGTGGATTCACTTTTGACCTTATTTACTCATTATTCTATCCAAACCATTCCCCGCTCCACTAAAAAATTTGTGGATACTATGGCTTGTTTAGCCTCACAAATTCTCGCCTCACCAACCGACTCGACATATTCGTCTTGGTCCAACAACTCTTTGCCCGATCTTACTCAGCCCCGAATGTTTGTATGATAAATAATGTGTCTACTAATTCGTATGATACCTGTTATCACCAATTTCATGACTACCTTACAACCTCTGTTCTCCCACCTGACCTTACTAGTAACAGCAAATGTGCTTTTCTTAAAAGTGTTTCTCGTTATGTCGTCATGGGGGACTCCTCTATAAACGTGGATTTGATGGCATCCTCCTTCGATGTCTAACTAGTGCGGAGGTCACCTATACCATCCAACAAGTCCACGACGGTGTTTGTGGTGGATATTTTAGTGGCCTTGCCGTGGCAAACAGATCTTTTTCCTAGGCTATTATTGGCCTACTCTTAATAATGACTGCTACAAATATGTTAAGCGTTGTGTTATGTGTCAACAACATGCCAACCTTCAACATACTCCTAGCCATCCGCTACAGGTTGCACGAGATCTTTGGCCTTTCTCACAATGGGGTTTAGACCTTATTGGTGAGATTCACCCACCCTCTTCATAACATCACCATTGGATAATCACAAAGCAACCGAATATTACACTAAATGGGTGGAAGCCATTCCACTCATTTCAACCAAAAAAGAAAAAAATTGTCGAATTCATTAAGCATCACATTATCTCGTCGCTTTGGTGTTCCTCATCACCCGATAACAGCTAATGGAAAATATTTCAAAAATAAGTTGTTACAAGACCTTTGTGACAACTTTGGTATCAAACTTAGCTTCTCATCACCTTACTATCTACAAGAAAATGGTCAAGCCGAATCTTCTAATAAAACCCTAACCAAAATACTCATTAAAGTTGTTAACAATTCGAAGTAATTGGCCTCGATTACATCCCCTTTGCCCTTTGGGCTTATCGGACTAGCATTCATACCTCCAATAATGTCACCCCATTTTCTTTGGTATATGGTACCGAGGCTGTCTTACCTCTCAAAATACAAATATCCTCCCTAAGAATATCTCTTCAGATATTCTCACTAGTGATGATTTCCGTGAAGAGTGGTTAGCCCAATTGAGCTTCTTGACGAGCGTCATCTTACACTCTTGACCACCTTCAAATCTATCAAAATCACATCAAGTGTGTGCTTATGATAAGTGACTTCATGAGCATACCTTTAAGGTTGGTGATCTTTTCCTCTAAGAGAATCAACATGTAACAAAACTAGAAAAGAGAAAACACGGAAAATTCGCTCCAAATTGATTGGCCTTACATTATCACTCACATCTATGGAATCAAAACTTATTGTTTAGCTTCGATTAATGGTAAACCCGAGCTTGAACCCCTTAATTTCTTTCATCTCTCGACCATTCTACTGTTGAATTTAGTGTTACATCACTTCTTATCTACTTGCGCTCGTCCCTTGAGCTCATTTACCACCTCATACACTTTGTTTCATGCATCTCAAAATAAAATCAAGCTCACATGGTTTGGTCATAACCTCCCCTTAAAGATGCCTTCCCTTTTTAGTCTAGTCCATGACTTAAAAGTATCAAAATAACACGTTCTCAATTATACGCTTATGGGATATTCTTGAGTCAAACTTCCTACAAAACTAGATGCTTCATGCCAAATGGACATCTAGACCTCTAAAGTTATACATAGACTACTCCTCAAGGACATCTATGTGAAAAGCCACTTCTACTATTATAAATAGACTACTCCCCGAAGGACAAATATACACAAAAACCACATCTGCTACTATAAATAGACTGCTCCTTTGAAGGAAAGCTATACAAATTCAGCCTTCATCAGAAGCTTCTCGCATTGATCAGCTTCGTGAAGAGCTCAAGAACAACAAAATGCATATCCCCTATGGACTTCCCGCATCTATCGGGCCCTATATCCGTAAAAGTAAAAATAGTATTCCACAAAGACTTTTGAGTCATGGACTTGTCTATTTAGGTTTGGTTCTCTTTAGTCAAGATAATCACCTTATAACAAGTTCTCTCGTGCCCTAGCTCTACCAAACCACCTCACTTCACCATTTTTCAAAACAACAAAACTCAAGGGACGTGATTTATATCCGATATATTGTGATTATACGACTCTTTTCACCTACCGACTTCTCACCTATGCATGCAAGGTACCTAGGGATTCAAGCTCATCCTACGTTAATAAGTGGTTTGTTTAGCTCTTCTCAACTATGGGACACTTTTACCTCTTTTACTCGAATCTAGGATTGTTTGTTGACCTTAATCAGGACACGATTCCCTACTACTTGCGTAAGCTAACTTTTGTTTCACCTATACCTACACCAACATCCCCAGTCCCTTACCAAAACCAACAACGTTACCCTACCAGTATCAATATTTTTTACCAAATCAACAAATTGCCTAACTATAACCAAGTTGCCTAAATTCACCTCTCCCTGGTCCTAAGGGAGAACTACATTGGTTTGAGGCCCTCCTTGCTTTGTGCAATGGGCTATGTAGGTAACACTTAGGAGATATGGGTTCTCCCAAGGTTAGCTCAACCATCCCCTACCATAACCTATCATGTGCGGTAAATATAAATCTTTTTGTATTTCTATTTGATCACATTCATCTTTATCCTTTTTCAAAACAAAACATTCAAAACACAACCATTCTTATTATTATCATAACTCAAATCAACATACACCGGTTTAGTCTTCCTGTTTAGAGCCTCAAAATTCTAAACACATCTTCCATCATCACTGCTCATCTCCCCTGTTGGCGGATAGAAGCTATTCTTTTCCGATTTTACCTCTCAATCAATGCCTGCACATAGCATGATTGCGTGTGATTTGTGAATAATAGCGGATTCCACTTAACCCCACACGATTTATCAATTCCCATTCAAATGGTGTTACATCCACTCGGATTCGTGATAAAAAGCTGACACACTATCATTCATCCTCAACCCTTCCTCTACCTCGCATACATCAAAACGACAAACAACCATTCAATAAATGAAATCTCCAAGTATTTTTTTCTCACATTCTGAAATTCCTACAATAACGGTATCGATCATTGTCAATCCTATACAGCCTGCTTAAAACCGCCACCTACGATAATTATTTGCTCCTTTACCCCTCTTTGTACCTACAAACATATGTGAAAACCCTACTTACCTACCCCCTAACACTCACTCTACCCCAAACCCTTTCCTATCACCTTTTCTTTCTCATCTCTACCCTCTTACCTTCTCTCATCCTATTCATCAAAACATGCAAGAATTAAAATACAACCAAACAGTTTACCTCTTGGGATGTAGCAGCTTGGGGTGGAACCTGTCTTCCCTCTCGTCTCTGCCTGCTGGATGCTTCTCCTTGTCCAGCCATGTTCACCACCCTCTTCAATATAACTGCCTTTCTACCTTCTTAATACCAGCTCACAATTGCTTTACCTGTCTCTTTCCTCCTTATCACTCAATTCTTTCATGCAATTACCTGTATCAGTCGTCAAACAATGTCGCATTCACATATTTAACTTGTTGCATGACTCTAAAAATAAGAACTTAAGTTGCCACCCAAGCTTTTCTATTTTTAGAAAAGCTCGTTTTGGCATAACCGGTATCGGTTACCTAACCGATATCGGTCAATAATCTACCGACGTCGGTTAGCTAACCGATATCGGTCACATGCCTCCTTTTTCTTAAACCTGGGCCTTTTCTTTATTTTTTGTAAATTTTTGTGGCACCCACCTCTTTTTCCTAGCATAACTACACCATTATCACTATTTGTCATCAGAATCACATCAACACATATATATCATCACAATTTCATCAACATCATCTATCTACATTAAAACAACCATCGACAAAATACATACGACATTTTAAATATATACATCAAACCCATCAGTATACACACCATGTGGATCAAACTCATCATCTATATACATTCAATTTCAAAAACCATCGACAAAACACATAAAACATTTTTTATACACACCATGTGGATCAAAATCATCAAAATCATCATCTATATATATATATATCAATGTTTAAATATACAACTTCCCCTACATGGGGGCCTCTGTCAGCTCAAAATAATACAAAGCCGGCACGCAGGCCGCAATCACTGTCAAAATCTCAACTCGGCTCAGCAGCTGGTCTCTCATGTCAAAAATATACTCGGCTCGTAGGCTGATATCAACTATACAACCTGTACTCGGCTCGTAGGCTGTATATACAACAAGAATGAATAAATAAATCATATGTAGGCACGCAGGCCTCTATATACATAACCGGTTCGTAGACCGGTGTCTATATCCAATATCCAAAAACCATCTCCACTCTGTGGTGTCTCTCATCTCTCCCACCACCCTCAGCCCCTCTCCCTACTGGTCCCTGTGCTAGCTCTCGCCTCCTCCCTGTCACCGACCCACCGACCGTGGCCGCGCCCTTGGGATCTCTCTGCCCAAGAGGTCTCGGCTCTGTGCCACATATGGCTAATAGTCAGCCCTCTATCATGAAGGACGCGTCTTGATAATACCGGCCTCCACTCGCCTCCATATAGTGGGCTTGTGCCACCATGGCTGCTGGGCTGGTCCCCCGACTCCTAATAATAGTGGCCCTGTCTTACCGATACACCTCTGTGTGCGTACTGTGGTGGTGCCTATGCTCGCGGTGGGCAGGCAGTGCTTGTGGTGGTGCTCGTGGCCGTGTGCATGCGGTGCTGTGGTACTTATGGTTGCACTCTATGCTCGCACTCGTGCTCGCTAAGCGCCTGTAGTACCCCGATCTGCGTGCCTTTGCACTGCAAGTTCAAGCTTCCTATAATAACCGCATTGCCCTAAGAGCCGGTCCCTCTCCACTATAACCGCTACCAAATCTAGCTATGCGGGTTGTGCTCTCCTAGCTACTCTCTCCCCTACCCACCACACCAAAAATGAACTTGTGCATCGGCCTCTCTCGCTACCCAATCTAGGTTAACGGGCTGCGGCAGCACCGAGGCCTCTACATCATCCCTCCGTACTGCGGCGAAGGGAGGTGGCTCATCCTATCGTAGCCCCAACTACCATCGCATTCTCTCTAAGGGTATCTACTCATACTCTCCGGGCCTCCGTCTAGCTATCTAGAAAGTATACTAGATCCAGCGCATCTGTATGCTCGGGCTCCTCCTCGGGCCGATGGCCTCTGTAGGGCCTCCATATAATGTCTAGTGCGGTCAAACCCTCTAGCATATGACGGTAGTAGGCCACATCCCATCCTGTGAGCACCGCTCGTGGCTGGCCCACGACCCCCAACCACCTCTGAAAGCCATATCTATCTCTACATACACCAGGCCCCGCTCGGGGCAGCAATACTGTCGTATACATATGATGTGCTCATATGCCCAACAGTGTAACAAAAATGTCGAGCAAATCCCAAATCACCTCATCCAAATGATAACCCCACAACTCTCTATATAGTTGTACCTAATATATCTGGTGCCTGTGCATATAAGACGTATGCTCCTCTACCATCTCGTGCAACGACTCCCATCAAAGCCCGTGGGAAGCGGCCTCCCTCTGAGTCCGGGAGGGCGAAGCATGTGATACCTATCATCATCCACACAAAGCAGCCGTGTCTCATGTCTCGTGTGCGTGATACATGTCACTCTATAGGAAATGCTTGTCTTTGTGATAGTTCAATAAGGTGGCTTCATCCCCGAATACTTGAAGAATACTATCCATCTCCATCTCCGCATCTACCTGGAACACTGCCTCCCCTACGATCGGTAGTCTCAGGATGTGATACACATCCTCCAGGGTAATCATCATCTCTCAAGTAGGGAGATGGAAAACATTGGTTTCCAGATCCCATCTCTCGATGAGGGCAACCATAAGGCTATGGTCCCTATCCACAGCCCTATACTGCTGGAATCAGCCGAGTCCCACCTCGCGCATAATGGCCCAATGCGCTGCGGACACATGTGGCCGCATTCGTCTCAAAAGCGGGGCATCCGATCCCACATCGTAAGCTGCTGACGTGCCTACAAAAACAACCCACTTCATTAGACCTACCCTTTACAAAAATAACTACCTTAACCCTCTATACCCCCTTTTACCCACCCAACCACACCCCGACTCTATAACACACATCTACACTTACCCTACACATCCCCTTTACCACCAACCAACCAACCAACCACCCCGATATACTCTAGCCATCTACCTATACCCCCGCCACTTTAACACCTCCTACTTCATACCCAACACCTAATCTATCCTAACCGAACCAACCACACAACCACCCCATTTCCCCCCCTCCCCACCCCAATCACCTTTCCTATCAACTCTACCCCCTCCCTCTTCACCCCCAAACAACAAACAAAAAAAAAAGACAATAAACAAAAAACAAAACAAAAACAACCAAACAACAAAACAACAAACAAAAACACACAACATACAACAACAAAACAAAACACAAAACACAAACAACAACAAAACAAAACAAAACAAACCTAACTAATGACCGGTACCGGTCACCCTTGACATCCTATGCGCTGCCAAAAGCAGTTGACATACGACCGATGCTAGTCTACCCAAAATCCAATTTGTGCAAAATATTTGGTGACCGATGCTTGATTGCATAGTAGTGACCGACATCACCACTCTCCCAGTGTCCAGAGCTGAACTCGATGCGGCCTACAAAAACATCTTTTTGCCTATTTCTACCCTTTTACCCACTGGAAAACCCTACAAACCTACCCACCCTACCGTTTTAGCCTAACTAACCTACCTACCCATTCCATTTTGCAAATTACATCCATTTATTCATTATTTCATTAAATTTTGGATTCCTACCCAAAACCCAAATCTAAGTTAAACTCATTCAATTCACAAAGGTAAGAGTTTAGAGCCTACCGGTACGACTACACGTCGTCGTGGTGGGATAGGTGGCGGTGGTCCAGCTGGTCCAGCACCTCCTGCTCCTCCTGGCTGTGCCATGGCTATAAATCTCCTCAGCTGGGTCCTCCACCAATCAAATTCTGCCTCCTACTCGCTGGGATCTACCAATCACTCACTCCTCCACTCAACTACTGCCAACTCGGGCGTACAAACTCAACCAAATTAGTTTTAAACCCGCATAAGTCAGATTGGTTATCAAATTGACAATGTGACAATGACAGGCCGTATTTTTCTTTTTATAGGTTTTTTACCTATAACCGATATCGGTTATATTGTGCCCTAAAACACCGGTATCGGTCATCTAACCGATACCAGTCATAGCTAACCGATATCGGTTTAATCCCTATTTTACCACAATTTCTACCCTTATTCACCAATCTCCCTTTCTCACCACATTACCTATACCCTCCTTTGCTAAATAGCCTTTTTTGACTTCATTGGCCCAATTCACGGCCGCAACCAACCAACCAGGCCCAAGCCAAGGCCGCACCCAACCAATCAGCCCGACCCAAGGCCGCACCCAACCAATCAGGCCCGACCCAAGGCCGCAACCAACCAATCAGGCCGACCCAAGGCCGCAACCAACCATTTGGCCCGACCCAAGGCCGCAACCAACCAATCAGGCCCGACCCAAGGCCACAACCAACCATTTGGCCCGACCCAAGGCCACAACCAACCATTTGGCCCAACCCAAGGCCACAACCAACCATTTGGCCCAACCCAAGGCCGCAACCAACCAATCAGGCCCGACCCATGGCCCTCACTAATCAATTGGCCCAACCCAAGGCTGCACCAATTAAATACCTCACCCAAAACCCACAAATTACAATTTTATCCGCTCATCGTGTAGCTTTTTGTTTAATCCAGCTCACCTATTCATGTTTTAGCATGATTAGGGTACTCAACTTGATCAGTTGACCAACTTTTCCTATACTGAGACCGTGACATTTATCTCAACCAAACCAACCATTTGGTACTACCGAACATACCTAAACGTTCCTGTACCTTACCCGTTATATCCCCTGGAGCTACTTCCTATGCCTTGGATACCGGATTATATCACCCTTGTTTGGATAAACTATTGACCTTTGCCTATCAATTTCTTGTTTGCTCTTCAAATCATGTACCACGGTCGCACTACCGCATTTCAACATGCGTCTCGCTTCTTGCACTTATGCCACCATCTTACCAACATCTCAACACCATTCACCCTTTATCAACCCTATCCCTGATTTCACGTCACCTCAATCTGTGATAGATTTGAGGGGATTAACTATACCCTTAACGGGAGTAACCACTTCTTATTATTGTCGGCAGATTTACAAGACAAGCTACACGACAACAAGGGGCTAATGTAGACACCAAATTCTTGTCTTACGACCCCCTGTGCCCCGTATCTCATTTCAACCCTAACCTCATCACCTAAACCTTACACAATTATTTATTAATTACCTTATAATTAATAAATCCACATCTCCAAACCTGCCACCTCATTTTGCCACCTCATCATGACCTAGCCCTAATCCTAAAATAACCTAATTAAGACCTATAACTTAGTCTACATCCACACCCATGACTAATTACTCCTCACCCGCACCAAAACCAACCTAATAATGACTTGACCAAGCTCACAACTAATCCCTCAGAAGAAAAGGAGGGAAGGTTGGCTATTTACTAAAAATAGCCCACTTTGACTTAACTGACATCGGTTCCTACTCGACCGCTGTCGGTTACGTAACCACCATCAGTTCTCTGTAAATGACCTCCCCCAACCAAAAATAAAGGATCTAGAATTCATTGGAAAGATCAGGAATTTACTTGGCCGAGCAGAGACAAGTGAAGGAAAGAAAGGAGTTTGCAGAGAAGGACATCAAGCCCAAGACTGCAACTGAGTAACCAGAGCCCAGTGACACTCATCCAAGCATTGGGAGAGAAGATAGCTCATCTTTGATTGTCTGATCATCCTACCTAAACCCTGCCTTCGTCATCACAGCTTTGGACTGTATCTTCATCAGAACTAGTAAGTACTTGTCTTGTATGTTCTTTTAATAACATTTCTTGGAATTCTAATCACGAATTATAAGTTTACTCCCATATCCACTACCCGTTAACACCCTACATCTAACTGTACCTCCTCTACCCTTACATTACCCCCAAGAACAACCCCCATACTGTCTGAGTCTTCTCCATCACCCCATTACCTATCCCCAATCATTTACCAGCCTAATAAACACCATAGCCACCTTATAGCCAACCTTCACTAAAAGCCCCTAAATCACTGCCCCTACTGATATCGGTTATTAGGAACTAGTACCGGTGACAGTGATCGCATCGGTCACTGTGATTCAAAACCAAGACCATCCTTTTCTCTATTGTTTTAACAAGGTAATTAAATTGTAATTTTGCAATAACTTCTTTGTTAGAATTTGTGTTAATTCGTATTAGCGGGAACTGACCACCTTCGAAGGTAGTCCAATATTTCCTGGGCCTAAGGCGCTTCCTCATTTATTGTCTAACTAGAATCTGGTGGTCTTGTATTCCTACTTGCAAGTAGTCCTTCCTTGACAAAAAGAAGTTCTTCGCAATCGATGTGATCTCTCTCTATGGTACGCACACAACCTCTAAACATTCAACAGTATTCCTCCTAACCCTAACCCTTCTCTATTTCTCAAGAGAATGAAAGGATAGAAGCAATTCTATTCCAAGAACGGAAACATCCTTTGTTAGAAACACCATCCAAGGTAGAAAGTAGCTCAGAACTAGTCACTAATTGCACCATGTTTTCCATGTTTGGAAAAGGATAATTATCCTTCATTGATGCTCTGTTCATATTTCTAAAATCCACACACATCCTAATATCACCATTCTTTTTTCTAACTGGCACTAAGTTTGCAACCCAAGAAGAATACCTTGTGGGATGAATAATCCCTCCATCCCTCAGTTTCTTCAGTTCTTCTTGCATTTTAAGAGATAAGAGTGGATTGATCAGCCTTTGTTTCTTCCTGAATGGATTTGCATTAGATTCCAAAGGAATTTCATGTTGAAATAGATCCTCTTTGTATGCCTTCAACTCAGAATAAGACCAAGCTAGGAAATCTTGATATTTTTCAAGAACTAGACATAGGACTGCTTTTCCTCCTTGTTAAGATTGCTTCCCAACCAGATCTTCGTCGATTTCTCCTTTGTACCAAGGTCATGCTCCTCAACATCCCTTGAGGCTGCTATATGCCTTTTAATAATACAATCAACATTATCAAAGGTTGATACAAGAGCAACCATTCCTTTAGGAATGGTATTAGTTTTTAGTTGGATGATGTCTTTGCCAAAAAAATTTCCTTACCCTCTACTGCACACACCATGGGCTCCCAATCAATACATTGATGAGGGAACTCCCCTTTGTCCTACAGAAATATTTTGACCTAAGCATCATCATCAAAAAATTTCCAATGTTTAATATTGTCAGGGACACATGGCCTCGTTAACACCTTAACATCATAGTAATAGTATGGGTACATTACACAATTATCAAACTGATATCCCAATACTACAACCTTGTATACCAAACATTGAACTTCCTATCATGATGCACAATATTAAATGAATCAAACATCTCAATCAAGTCCTAGACTGCATGCTTGTACTATTTCATCCTCTGATTTTTAGTGGCATACAATTTTCTAATTTGTTTGAAAATTAGTTCTAAATATCACTTAACAATGATGTCTTTAATATAGTATTTCCAAGCAATTCTCAAACCTAACAAAAATGCTTCATACTCAGCAATGTTGTTAGTACACTCAAAGTTAATTTTGAAAGAAAAAATAAACTCTTCCAAGCTTAGAGAAATCGAACTACACCAAAGCACCATTTCAACATTTAGAGCAAGCTCCATCAAACAACAAAGTACAAGGAGATCCTACTTGTTCAAGACTTACATTGATCCATTTTTTCTCTTTCCCATCAAGAATCCAACAAAATTATCAAAGCATCAACACTTGTGTACAACACTTCATAAGATGTATTGTTGGGATCTTCAATGAGGTGCAACATTTTCTTTTCTCCATACAACTTAACAAGGTTGCCCTCAATTGGGATGGTGGCATAGGAAATATCCATTTGAACACTCCCACCAACACTTGCAGCCCATTTTCTAGACAACAACATACCACACTTGGTAGGGAAATCAACAATAACAACATCAAGTTTTAAGTTCCTACCTAGATAAGATACAAGTTGTACCACCAAGCCTTCACACATCCCACCACTGGCACCTCTCTAGAATCCATGGTAGTGCACTTCCCATATGCTCTTGTTACTTTGATATCTAGTTCATTCATGACCTCAAGAGGCATGACATTGCATGATGCTCCCGAATCAAACATATAGTTGTGTAACAATCTATCCTTAATGATTAGAGTAGTGAAGAATGGATCTATATTTAGCTAAGACTCTACCAAGGATGTTCCCAAATAAACCTTAGGTGGTTCACCTATTTCTTCCAATGCTGGTGGTGTTTCTAGCTATTCAATGATTGGAGGAGTCTCCACAATGTTTACATTTCTCTAGGGTAGTCTTCTCCTCTTTCAGCCCCAAATAATCAAAGGCCCATTGCTTGTGCCTGTGGAATCCTAAAAACTCACAAATTGGAACAAAAATCTTGATATGACTCAAGACATGGGAAATATCATAAGGAACATGCTTTGGCAAGGCAAAGATCGTAAGGAGATTAACAAACTCATTAGATAGCATGAGATTTTTAACGGTTTGGGCATGAGGAGAAGTATGAATCTTGTTCGGGACAACAAGGCCTTTGGAAGGTGTATATTTATTAATAACCTCTTTAGGAATACTAGTAAGAAATGGAGTTTTAGGTTTTTCTGAGGACCAGCCTTTCTTTGACAACTCTACTCCTAGTGTTATAATCCTTTTCTTCCGCAAAAACAATGTTCATCAACAAATTCATATCCTCCTCATATGGGATTCCTCCATCATACTTCTTTATCACTAAAGCTATTAAAAATTTAAATTCATTATTAGGTATTTCAAAATCTTGTACAATATCTATTTCTAAAGTATGAGAGGAAGCAAGAAGAGGTACTTGGTGGATACAATCCCAAAAAATAGCAGCAGGTTTAACACTTATCACTTTAGTTGAATTTTCTCCTTGTCGTGAGCTCGTGGAGCAACCCATCATGTAGAAATTATCATCAGTATTATCATCATCATCTTCTACTACTACTTTCTGATCTACTTCACATGGGGCATGGGGCATGAAACATCTGTCACACAAATCAATTACATCTGTTTCTTCAACAACAACTCTAAGCTAAAGGATCGTGCACCATTCCTTTTTCCCTATCTTGGGGATGTCTATTTATAGATCCCATGGGTCCTTTTCCTCTATCATTAGATCTCATTTCATTTCTAGGATGATTAGCAAATCTATCTTGGCCTTGTTTCTTGTGCTAACCTTGTGAACTCTGCCCAATTCCTTTCTCTTCCCGGGCTAATTTGTATGAGATTTCTTTGACAGCCCCTGCCAAAGTTTTCACAACTTCCTCCAAATCAACAACCTTACTTTCTTGAGGTTTTTCTGGGTTAACCAATTTCACACCCTCCCTCTTAGGAGGTTTTCCAATTACCTTAATGTTGTTCTCAATTTGTAGAGCCATGGTGAAGGCCTACCTCAAATTGGTAGGGTTTTTGTCCCTCAAATAGTAAGAAACTTTCTTATCAAATGCATCTGAATACTTTATCAGACATGATTCATCACATGGCCTCAAATTAATAGGAAATCTCCTCAAGGTCTTGTTAAATCTTGTGTTGAAATCATGCACTGATTCATTAGGATTCTTCTTGATATTTTCAAACTCTGATAAAAGAAACCTAGGGTCTATTTTATCACCATATTGTAATCTAAATGCATTATTCATTTCCATCCAAGAATCAATGGAATTATCTAGAAAATATTTATACCAGTCCCTTGCATCTTCTTCCAAAGTATGGATAAACAATTTGATATATACATCTTCAAATTCAATCTCAAAGTCTTCCATCATGTTGATAAAAATCTTTAAGTGTTGATCACTAGTTATAGCATTATTTCCTTGGAACTTTGGTAGTCTATTTCTTACATCTTGGGAACTACATTTGGATAACCAACCATCCCTCTAAAATTTATAGGACCAAAGGTATTTACAACAAATGGAGGTCTAGGTGGGGGATGGGCCATGTTGTTTTGAGGAGGTGACCTTGGAGGAGAATCAAACTAATAAGGGACAAGGGGTCTTTGAAACACAAGAGTATAACTTTCAAAATGGCTATCCCTTAAAGGATCTATTTCTTGGAGAACCCTATCAACTTTGGAAAACACAGGGGCAAAAATGAGAAGAAAAATTTTCAAATTCAAATGAAGGCCCCTCTCCAGATGGAGAATTCAATTCCACAAAAAGACTACCTGATTCAGAAGCACTTGAATGGAAATATTCAATGATAGGCTGATCACTTTCATCAATGGAGATCTCTTTTCTTGACTGCTGATCTCCAACAACTCTCTAGGATTTTCTTCCTTCTGACTTTGTTTTTCCTAGCTCTAGAAATAATGCCCTAGTAGGATCCTTAGTGAAGAAATATCTTCTTCCTTCCATCTTTGCAAATATTAGTAAAAATATCACTTGATAGAGGTTAAGACACTAGTATTTATCAAAAATCAGATCAACATGGATTTGCCACTAAGGATTTCCACCTTAGTTGTGCAAATGCACTAAAAATATGATCTGTCAAATGTCTGTCAACACTAGAAACTGGAAATGGAATGATATGACCTTCCTTTACCTAGATTTATCAATGAAACTTAGTGTAATAATTTTAGAAATTGGTAAAATTACACATAGCACTTATAACTTTGAACACTTCTTACAGGCCTAAACATAGGATGATGTTGAAACAATGTACTAGCACTTAGAGCATATAAGAAATGCTTACCAGGGTCTGAATATGAATTGTAATCATAATGTCCCCGAAACGGTGCCAGAGATGGTGTTTGTACCCAAATTGATTCTCCCTCATAAGTTGAGCAACATCATAGACTTGACAGGAATCTTAGAGACAAGTAGATCATGTTGTGTGTCATTTTGTAGCCAGGGAAGAAATGCAGCTTGCTCTTTGTCACTTAGATGTGGAGAAATGGATAACACCCTTAAGAGGATTTGATCTATCCTCACTAATTTATGGTTGTGCCTTTTAACCAGGGTGAGAGGACCCTTTTGTACTGTTGTTTATGGAGGAGATGGAGATGTCATTCCTTGTAAAGTTATTAAGAATACCTTGAAGAAAATATGATCAATACAACAAAACCTAACTCTCACGAGTTGTCACCCTAGATAATGGAGATATTTTCTAAGAAAGGTTAAAGCCACTAAAGAAAATGAAAACATGATTGCTTCTGTATGTTTTGGTAATAGAAATTATGCATTTGTACACACATAGAATAAACAGGGGTAGTATGGGTAAGATTGGTTGTTTTTAAATGAATTTTCATTAGAGGTGAGGTAGAATAAACTTGATTTGCTAGATATTTGAGAGATTTTACAAAAATGGAAAGATTAATCAATAGAATGCTTTAGAAAAACTAAAATGCTCCTTTAACCGGAAGGTGTGATTTCAATGGAATCCCGATCAACACGTTTTCACACAAACATTAAGAATCCAAAATGAAGGGTCAAAGTGAAAAACTTAATTGAACATTATCAACCTCGGTTTTATCACTCCTAAGATACCCTCAAAGGCTAACAAACAATCTTATCATCATGCTACAAGTAAATTGATTTTAAATTGGTTTATTTCAATATCAAAGAAAAGATCTTTTGATAAATGAAATTGTAAATGCCACCAAACTATCACAAGGAAAAGATCTTGTGTGATTCACAAATATTTCAATGTAAGAGTGCAATGGGAACAAGAAAAACTATTTATAGACATTAAGAAATGAAGCAAACACAATTTTGCCAAAAATCAACACAGATTAGCTCAAATTGGATTAAATTAATCAATAGGGGAAAGTTTCTAGAACAATCTCAAAGCTTGTCAATGGATTGACATTTAAAACCACCTTGACATGATCAAATTTAACACAAAATAAATAAACGAGTTCCAAAGATGGCTTCTAAGAAATATAGGCTCATCAAATTTTTATTTTAGGAAAATAACTCCCGACATCTAACACTCCAACCATTTACATGACAAGTTCATGCAATTTATAACATTTTTACAACAGAGTTTTTCCCCCCAAAGCAAAAACATTTAAAGCACCATTGCCTATTGTGATTTTGATCGCGACTCCCAGAATCATATCTGAAAAAAATTTGTTAGGTGCTCAGAGGGAAAATCTCTTTGAATATTTCCAACATTCAATCCTTTCATCTGGTAAATCACTCTTCATCTCACGCGCCAACTATTTCCTCCTCTAATCCATCAAATCTAGTTTTTGCGTGCCAAGGAAGGAAAGATCAAAAAATTAGATCGAATCCAATAAGTAGATTGCATCTTAATGGTAAAAGAAGTTCTCAGATCTTCCCCACCAAATCAAGATATCAAATTAATTGTCCTCTTCATTTGGCATGTAGGAGACATCAAGAAATGATAAAAAAGCCATAAAAATTTACATCTCCAGGAGCTTTGGAGAAAATGGTGAAAAAATTAGATACAGATTCACGATTCTTGTCAATTTCCCTTTTGAATTTGGACTGTCCATGTGGGAGATCTGAGTTAAAATGGGCTTAGGGTTCTTTTTTACATTTTATGACTTTGTGAAAAAATTCAAAATTTATCATTTTTCTCTGCCCTTTCACCTTGAAAAATGGGCTTGACACGTGTCCCAATGTGGGTCCTAGTAGAACCACACTTGATTTTTACACTTTAACCCCTTTCTTCACAAAAATAATTTTTTTCAAATTTCCTCAGAATCCCGCCTCTTCGCATTTTAAATTTCCAAACTGCCACATGTCTCAATGGTGCAACTTCTCGGATCAACACATGTCTCTCGGCCTGCAAAGTCTTTAAAATTTGAAAGTTCAGCAGAATGCGCCATGTGTCTAGGGTCCGAGGCAGTCTCCTTTGGCTGTTGAAAATTCGATCAAAGGGCAGAGTGAGCAGAAGCCTGCAAGTGTCCTCCTAGTGCTCCTTCAAAATAAAACCCAGGGGCCGATCCCCAAACATGGGCAGTCTCTATATGTGTCCCACACCCTTTAGAAAGTTGTTTGAAAAGTCTAAGGGAAGGCCCAATGGAAACCTTCACATGTCCTCATGGTGTGACTTCAAGATAGTCACCAAGAGTGGAGACCCTGAATGAGTGCGAGTTCAAGACAAGTCCATTTCCCGTAAAAATGTACCAACCGCATGAAATTTTTTTCTAAGTCTGGGAAAAATAGTGGAATTGTCCATATGTTTTACTGTCACAATTCCAAGGCCAAACCAAAAGTGAATTTTCAAATGAGTGTCGTTCCTCCACGTGGACAAGTTTTGGGTCAAAGCAAGCCATAGATTTTTTAGAGTGCCCCACTGAGCCACATCCAACCAAAAATAGCCACATTTCCACTAATGCAGAGATGTAAATTTGATAGGGAAAAACACACCTATCAAACCGTAAAATTTAGGGAAACCATCATTTGAGCCCGGAGATGAAATTTTCTCCAAGGAAAGAGAATTTGGAAATGTTACAAGGTTCAAACATGATCCTCCGAGCTACATCCACTCATGTTTCCTTAGGTATTTGGGACACAAAAGACAGGGACAAAAAAATGTGACTATGGAAAATGGAGGGAAAAGAAAATGGAACTCTTTCATATGGTCAGGGGAACAAAAACATTTTTTTGGTGTTTAAGTGATCCTCAGCCAAGGAAGGAACTGACCATGGAAATGGAATGGAGGATAGAAACTTTCAAGCACCAACACAGGGAGATAAAAATCATGATAGAGGCCACAAACTGAGGGATTTCAATGACAAACGAGGTGAGACTAATTTGAGTACCAACACACAATACACTAGATTTTATTCTATATATCAAAATAACACTAAATTAAATTATAACAAGGTTTTGTTTAAGTTAGACAGTGCTCACAAAGGACCGGTAAGGTTCGAGGCTAATTGGTTGAGATATGGGTTGGTTTTGGGTTAGTGGGAAGATTTCTTGTTTGAGAATATAAAATTAAACAATGACCAATATCGATCTAGTGAATGATGATGTAGGTATGGGGACTAAACAGGACAATTGTTAGGGAACCAACATCGTAGGGGGAAATAGGTAATCAACTATTAAAAATGGGTTTTAGGCTCTCTGTGATCGCACGTAGAGTGAGGGTAGTGTGTTTTGGGTTGTAATATGGATGAGAGGACTCAAGAACACTAAGAAAAAGGTTTAAAAGGGTGTAAAGGATTACGGAGGTGGTTAAATAGTGGGTTGGTGAGAATAGTATGATGTATGGGTAACAAAAGAAATTAAAGATTGAAAGAAACAAGAGATCTACAATGGGATAAGCACGAATGATTAAAATCGCACTACTTGGTATTTTTTAGATAATGTGAGTTGAGATGGTTGATGGTTGATCAGAGAAGATGATGTTTGAGTATAGTGCTATGAGAGTACAACTGTGTTCTCCCATGAATATTCCAACAATCACAAAGGAGATCTGGTTGCTTGTCTTGGACTATGGTTATGTGTGTTTATCATCTAGATGCAGGAGGGATTGAAGATTCATGCTTGAATGCAATAAGGCTCCAATAAATGAATGACCAACCTACGTAAAGGGTTGTAAAAGTCTATATAAAATAAATTATGGCGGCTTAGATGACCGACGTCAGCCTAGGATAAACCACCATAGGTTAGGGTTAAATAGTCCAAGTTACCAAAAACAACCCGATCATTACTATTTTTTGCTTGATTTTGATTATTAGGTCCACTTAGGGAAGTAGAGCTTATGTGAGAGAAGGTATGAATATCTTACAAGAATTCCAAATTAGGTTTAGGAAGAATTCTTAGTTAGGTCAAGTAGTGACTCATCACTTGGAGTGATGACTTGGTCATTATGAGTTAAATGCCCTTGGAATGGGTCCAAGGTGAGATGTAATGATGAGGTGGAGTTGTGAGGATGAAATTAACTTATTTAAAATAATTAAATTAATTAATAATGTGAGGATGAATATTAATTTGGGATGAAGGGGTCATGATTAGTTAAATGTGTTAACTTAATTAATTGAAGGGGACTAAGGGAGTGTGACCCAAATTTGGTGTCTAGACATCTACTATTGAAATTATTTCTCCTTACGAAGCCCAAATAATCTAATTAATAGTGTGATGATGTCATTAATTTATAGGATGAAATCACTCTTAGGCAAGGTCTTTACGAATCTACTTCTTATGCAGGCTTTAGTTTCGTGCACGGTAACTCTTATAGAAATGCTTAATAAAATTTATTGCATTATCATTCCAAGTTTTATGACATTTTTTTATCTTGGTATCTACGTATTCGCCAAGGTCATGAAACCTAATTAATTCATCAAAGTACTTGGTATCCGTGTCAATCACAATTTCTCCAACTTGATTCTTTACTATCTTAGATTCACTATCATAGTGACTAACTACCATGAGTATGAATTCGACACTTTGTGAAAATATAGGCAAGGACACGGTGAGAGGTAGTCTGCTATCATAGATGCATTTCTTCCATGGTGTCTTAGAATTTCTCTTATATCCTTTCTAAAATTCATGCGTATCAATGAGGCCCAATTTTCTATCTCTAATGTCAACATTTTAATCGATATTCGAAGGGGGAACCAGCCCTTGATACTTATATTTCATATATTTCTCTTCTTTTAATGGTTCAGCCCTAGCTTTCCCTTTCACTGATTTAAACATTGAAGGATGAACTAAAAACTTGTTTGAGAATTCCTTTGGATGATTTGAAACAATAACCAAAATTTTAATCTATATTTACACACTAGAAATCCTAAAAATCCTTTGTTGGGTTTTCCTTCTTGTTTAACATGTTAATAAATGCAACACGGTGAGAAGGGTTACGACACACTATCGAGAATTTAAATTATTTAGCACCCTAATAAGTATGACATAAACAAGTTATACATTAAGACTTATCAAATATTCTAAGAGTTCGAATCAATGAGTCAAGTTTCTCATCATGATGGATAGGTCTGAAATCTCGACAAGTTCATGTTAGGGTTTTGGACATGTCTATCATCATGAAAAACCTAATTCAGTTAAAAATGGGTTATTTTGACAAATTCTAAAGTTTCTTCTCATAATTATGGAAAATAATTTAGGAAAGCCCCTTAATTAAACAAGAACAAGGAGAAGATAATAAGAAAATACGAATGGTATAGGAAAAATAAATGAGGGAAAATAGGTAAAACCCAACTCAAAAGTTAGTAAAAACCATGACAAATATTAAACTCACTAAAAAAATGGGTAAAAAGAAAAATAAATAAAATGTGTCGAAATCACCAAGAAAATCATCGTCAAGAAGTTAGAAGGTTATAAGTGGTTCTCATAGTAAAAATATAATTTAAAATGACATGGAAAATCTTGATTATTTAAAAACCACCTACATTGATTACAAATCGGTTGACACGTGTGGGGAAAACTATTACTTGGGTAATTAATGCATTCACATAGGTTCAAGAATTCGAACAAACATGTTATGATCTAGTTTGATTATATCATTTTCTAAAAATCTGTCTATCCTACAAATGGTTTACATGATTTATGGGGATCAAGAATCCATTGACATGAGACATGATTTAGCATTGACATGTTTCAATGTCTCCTACCCCTAAAAACTTGAAATACTAAGCGTGTCAAGTTTTGAGATCAAGAAACATCCAATGCGTGACATGTTTAAACCTTTTCTTTTGGAAGAACAAAAAATGATGGGGGTGAATTGGTCTACCATTAAAATTTTCATTTTCTTAAACATCAACATCCATCAACCATTAAATGAATTCATTAAAAATTCATCAACATATAGATTAAGAAATGATTAATCAAACACATGAGTATGCACCATGAGAAAACAAGAAGACAAGTACACAAAATTTAACCGGAAAATATTTGAGGGGAAGAAAACCCACTGAAATAAACCTTTATTATATCCATGTTTCCTATTTACTTGATCACCAACCGAATAAGGAGAACCAACCCCACAAGGATCACATACCCCTAATTTTAGTAGATTACCAACTCTACAAGGAGGCACCAATCCTCAAGGTGAATCATCACAAACCAAATCCACCTGATTTTTTTTTCATCTCTAATTTTTTGCTACAACTGATGATGACACAATTAAGATCACTCTACTTCTATTTCTCTCAAAACTTCTCTCTAGCCTTCTTTTCTCATAGTCTTCTTCTTCAAGTTGATTTTGTCATCTCACCTAGCACACCCAAACATAATGAAACTCTATAATATCATAGTGTCATCATTTCCCTCTCATAATGGTCATAAAGACCTCTAACACTTCCCCCTATAGCCCTCTAGGTCACATTTTTCATACACACACCACTATGTCAAATGAGCTTTATAAATTTGGTTTTATACATGTCTTAAGCACCTAAAACATTTATTTAATCCATAATAAGTAAAATTACATTAGAAAATCCTTAATAAATCCTACAAGGGAACATTTAGGTCGAAATGACATAAACCAACTCAAAACCATCATTAGGACACGAGAAGGACTCAAATACTAAATCTACCAACTCGCTAAAGCTGAGAGATATTGAGAACCTAACACCTTCACCAAAGTTCTCAAAACCACTTAGAAATTTTTTATAATTCCTCTTCATTCCTCTAAAATCTTGAACTTAAAACCATCATCTCAAATAATGACACCACTAAAAGGCACAACTATCCTCACTTGGTTTGAGACCTACAAATACATTCCTCAAAGATGAAGAATAAAACACCATCAAATATCCTCAAAACTGCAAGTTTTATATATTAATGGAAATATCGTGACCTCAGAGTCATCAACAAATGCATATGATACCACAAATCGTACTAAAGAGCCACCAAAATACTTCTGTAACCAGATCCCTTGAAATTGTCCTAAAACTAGTTTTGCAAAATGACATTATATAGACATCCTAAGGGAGTAAACCTGATATAAAAATACCATGGAAATGTATAATATCTTCCATACTTAATCCACAACTACTTTAGTCACCCAGGTTCATTGCAAAACTTGAGAAAAACCAACTTCATCGGATAATTTCTTTTTTAAGTGGGGTCCACACACATCCACAACACCTAAATTACACCCAGAGAAATAAGGAGGATTAATCTACAACTTTAAATCATCATACTTTCACAAAAATACATTCTTTACATGTACCATGAATTTCTTCTCCATCACTTTTGAATTAGGGTTTTAAGAGTGTTTAAAACCAGTTTGGATTCTTAATGATTGTTCACAAATTTATGGGCTTTAAAGTCTAAAATAATTCCAAAAATGAATCTATGACCCTTACCTGACTACCATGAAGATCTTAGACCACCATACAGATATTTTATGAGCCAACGAGCATTAGAAATATAAATTCGACATTGGTTTTTCAATTCTATCAACTCGATAGGATAAAAATGGCATGTCTTGAAAATATTCATTGTTATGTCATAACAATTTTACCACACCTCTCTATCAACATGCCACAACATATCCAATACTAATATTTTCTCAAATACACGTAAAAATTGAATACATCTCATTAGGTTATGCTTTCTCAACAACTAGGTCTAGGAACATACCTAAAAATAAAATCTATCACATGAACTAGCACTACGAGACACTTGTGAGTGTCTCTACACCTCATACACATGATATTCATGATCATAAAATTAATAAAAACTTCTACATGCCTTACTTCATCATGGCATACCTCATTATGTTGACTAGGCCTCCTAATTAGGCCACTTTAACATGTTTACTTCACTAAATCTGACTTCCTCATCACTTTTACATCTTTGACAACCTGTAATAACCTTCATCACACCGCATGACTGATGATATTTGTTGAAACTCAAACTTCAATTATATTATGTTTTTCAATCCAGGTGGTGTCTCATGGCTATTTAACGCAATAAGGGGAATAGTCATAATCGTTCTCACTACTTATTTAATAATAATATTTACTAAATATTATACTAACTACAATTAGGAAATGAAATGGATTGATAGAAAAAGACTATTGAATAAATAATTAAAGGTAATGGAAATAATGCAATGCTGATAATTTGAATCAATGCAAAACACAGAAAGGAAATGAATAGTAAATTATCCCTTCTCGTTGGGGAGGAGTGGCCCTTGCTCCTTCCCTTCGATCAGGTTCAATGTTGCAAATCACACTAGTAAATATTTCCCCTGAATCTACAATTTATTGAATTAAAATAATTTCTTTCACAATAATTTGTACATTCACTCATTTATATTCAGAGAAATCATATTCTCTCTAGGAGAGGACTAGTTATTAGAAATTAATAACAACTACTTAACTGGATGATGCCTATAACAAAAACTAGTTGTTCTAAGAATTACAATCATGGAAGGATTGATCTATGTCGTGTTTGGATTGAACTAATCTTGTTAACTACATATAAGGCTTGTAATTGACTCCTTTGAGATAGTCAATCAGCGTCAAAAGATATTGTAGATCCTGAATTGATTCCTTATAATCATGATGATCATAAGTCCATAATTATTTTTGCATCACATCTTTAAGAAACTGAAGTTAAGCTAGGATTGTATGGCTTTCATGTAGGTTGAGACGGTCGTTCATGTTTCTTGATCATGTCGTTGTATTGACTGATGTGCTAGTTGTATCCACTCGAGTTCAGCCATCCAAGTTGTTTATCTATTTTGAGCAAGTCCCTCATTTCAATTGAGTCTTAATTGGTGATATAGATGAGTCACATGCTTTGTGGCAAGTCCCGTGCTAATGCAAAGGTAAGTCCCGCACTATAAGGAGAGTCCTACGCCAATGCACAAATGAGTCATGTGTTATTCTACGCTTAACTCTTGTGATGAATCAACATATGGTTTCCCAAATACACTATTAATACTCATAAATGTTAATTCAAGCCATATTTGAAGAAGCAATACAAATATGAAAATAACAATAATATGCACAATATTTTCTTCCATAACATAGTGAATTAATAACTATAAAACATCAATATTATACATCGTGAAAAATGATACCAAAATAACATAGGGTTTTACATGGGATAAAACATGGAAAAATAGAGGCTCATCAATGACACCTCAAAAACATCATCCATACCTCTGTAATTTACTTCCACACTCCTACAAGCCACTACACTACTCAAGAACCCATGAAACAAAAAACCAAAGAAACTCATCTTGACCAATCAAGATATTACCAATCAGCCTTCATACTTGTTTCCTATTTCAACATAAATAACACTCATACAATCAATGAAATCATCATTCCTTTGACATAAATGAAAATAAAATGCGAATAATCTCCTCCTTTGTCATTGATGATAAAACACACAAATAAACAAATCCCCTAAGATATGCCCATGACATTAGAAAATTCTACACCTTTTGACATTAATGACAAGTAAAACATACATGCAATAGCTTCTGTTGACAACATAATAGGCTCATGACTTGGTTGGAAACATAAAACAAAACAATAAAGGTCCATTTTACCTTATTCATCACTAATTTGACACCTTATAGAAATACAAATCCCCTTAGCACATTCATACCTTCCAAATAACTTACACACCTATCTTCTTGAGCTAAAATGAAAACATTATCCATCTTAAAATGATACTTTTCCTCAATGAAAACCATACATTCTTATGACAACATTTTCAAGAAAGAAACATCCCCCTCCCATAAACATAACATACTTATCTAGAAGAATCAAGACTCAAACCAAAGTGAAAATTATATATACCTTCTTCAAACATAAATAGTACCTTCTCTATCTTGAATGAGAAAATTCATATATATAAAGAGTGAACAAAACATATTGCAAAATTATATACCTTGAAATTTTGAATCATAGAGTCACCAAGAAAAACCTTCTTATCTCAATGATTTTCAATCAATCTCCCACTTACTATATTCCAAAAATTTTAAGCCTTCTTTATAATATTCAAGTAGATTATCATTATGCACCAACTCATTATGAAACTTCTCATGCTCATTAGCATCCTAAAACCTTAAATGCTTCAAGATACCATTAATCATACTTGTTGAAAAATTCTCAGCTCCCCTTGACTTCTTGATGCCTCATACTATTTACAAATAATATTCTCATACTAACTTCAACATCACACTCTTGGTATGTAAAACACAATTGTCTAGCTTCTTCTTGAAACTTATCTTGAAGAATTAAAACCATATGTACTCATGGAGATATTCTTAGATCCCCTTCACTTATGAAACCTTATATACACCATATTTTACTCCCCTCATGTCCTTAACAACCATTACCAATCCTAATCATCCCCTTTCAGCTCAATCTCTCATTTATTTAAAGAGTACTAACATCTCGAGTAATACAAGCACCCTAAAAATTTCAACACACATCATGAAGTATAAAACTTGTCTATCATATACTGATTCATGATATATCCTTCCATTACAACAAAATATTCATGAATAAAAATAAATTTTGTCAAACATATCTGCAGATCCATGCTTCATTATGCCATGTAACTCGTCATACCTTCAAACAATCTATCTCTACATGTCGTATTGACTCAAACTTTCTATAAATCTAGATCCCATTGTTCACTTACATCCATATCCTCTACATCAACTCCTAAAATATCACCTTCATCCACATAAATTTCCCCTTCTTCCCTTTTTTAACCCTCTTTTATCTTGTCTTGTCTTTGAGAAACATCATGTTCTTACAGATCCAAATATTCTTCATTTAAAACACTCTTACCGAAATCATATCTCTATTCTCGATGTGTGTTTTCTCCAGATCTTTCCTTCTTTTCTTTCTTCATTACCTAAATCCCTTTTATTATCTAGAAAATCTAGAGTGGCCCAATTTGGAGCACATCTTGCATTTGAGCTTGGTCTACTCATATATTAAAAATCAATTCCAAGTACCTAGTTTTGAATGAAGAAAGATTGACTTAGGAAGATACCTATAAAAGAAGAATTCACACAAAACCAATCATGCATGATTCTATTTTATACTTTAGTGGTTAAATTAATTACAATTAGATAATTAAAATACTTAGCAATCGATAACAATATGTTTGCATCCCAAAAAATCCAACGCTAATCTAGGTAAACTAATCCATAAAGGCATAACCCTGATATTAACTTTGTATAGATCAAAATATGGAGTCTATTTCATAAGTAATAGACCCATATTTCCTAGAAACTAGGGACCTTTAACCAAAGTATACAAACAATCTTCACTATTATTAAACTAGATCAAGGAAAGACCTTTAATCATAGTAGAAATATCCATGTGACCTTTTGGCTTCCATTTTTTGAACTTCCCATCTTGTTATAAAATAAATATTATGTCTACAAAAAAATAACCCACTAGTGAGTGCATGTTGATGTTGTCGAATAGACCTATCGAAAAAAGCACCTGGTATAAAAAAAAGGATCCCAAAGCCATCCACATGATGCTTTAGATCTATTGGAGTAACATTATCTTCATCCAACATCCTCTTGTTGTCCTACACAAAATAGATGCCTCGGAGATACCTTGAGAAACTAGAGAGGATACCTGATCCAATATCTAGACCCCATCTATCCCAATCATTTTGTCCTTCACCGATCTCATTTCCAATAATTTTTCCCTCCCAATTCTCTCCATTGAGTTCTCTTCGACCTCATTAAAGTAATTTATCTGGTAACATTATTTATATCTATTTAATTTAATTATGTAAATTTACATTTATATAATTTAGGGTTGAGACAAAAAGGATCTCATATATTTAGACCCTTATGCAATATTGGCAATTGATAAACTCTAAGTTTTCTATTTACATAAGAGTTTCAACTTCTTGGTAGCATCCAAATATTCATACAACCCTTAATCTAGACTTAAGCAATTGATGAAGCATCTACGTGGCATTTTTATCTTATAACATTTTTTATGATTAAAGTAGAGTCATAATAAAGTATCTTATCCATTTATTATCTTGCAACTCTAATCTATGTAATATTAAATACAATTAGTGTGATTTGTTTAATTTTTTGAATTATTTCAAGTTTTTATTACATTTATAGGTCCTGTGTGTGAAATAGTTGTAGAAAACCTAAATAAATAAAATATGAAGGTAATTTATATTATAAATGACTTAGGATAGCTAGAAATATGTGGAAATGATTGTATTCTTAGAAAGCTTAGAGAACTAAAGTTTGACATAAATACACTAAAAATAATCAGTTTATTCATTTTCGTGAGTAGAATAATAAGGAAAATGGTTCTTAAATTTGGTGAGAAAATATCATGAATAATCATACTATCATGGCTTATTAGAATTGGTCCTCGGAGTTACTCATCAAGGCATTTTATTCTTGTAGTCTAAGACTTTTACATAATTATTCCTTTTACTAATAGTAAAATAGTACACAGATAAGACTTACTTTCAAAAAGCTTCACATCTCACTAATTGAATAATGAGCTATATAATATTAAAACACATGGATTAAAGAATTCAATTTAGAGGTAAATATAATACTTAATAATAGATTGTTATTACTATTTGGAGCGAAGTTTAACTATCCAATTGGTCGACTAAACAACCATTTGTGCAATGTGCATACATCATTTTTATATAACTTGAGGTGATTATTAACCTTATAGTAATTCAATTTTCTCTTTTAACCATAATTTCGTTAATTATGGACATCTTACTAAGAAACTAGATTTATAGTATTATTAATTATAGTTTTATAACTCATTGAAATTGGATTCCTAAAATGCCATTATTCGTTTTTATCTAGTGTGATTTTGGATTCCAATATGTTTATTATTATTTTTTAAGTAGTGTAATAACGAATTCCAATATTTACACAATGCCATACAAATATGTTCCTAATTATATATTGAGTTTATGAGAATGGGAATATTCCCATTGTCAACACACTCATATTACAACTATGTTCCTAATTCTTTTAATGTGTATCTTCTTTATCTCAAATATTTTTCTATGATTAAGCATAATTAAGGATTTTTTTCAAATTATATCAATTGCATGGTAGAAATTATATTATTAATAATACATTAATAAGATTCAAGAGTTACAGAAGCAACATAATGTTTAATAGAATTATATTATGGAAAAATATTCCAAAGTAATATAATACCTAGACTTTCATTTAATTATCAAAGAATAGTACAATCAGAAATTTTTATATGACCAAGGATTGGAGTAATTTACAAAAAAACATATCCGAGGCCAAGATGATTTCACATACAAATTTAGGATCTTCAATAGTTTCTCCAAGTCAACATTCCTTATCCTGTTCAAGTAGTTCAAGGTATGATTTAATGGCCACGTGTCCTTTATCAAGTATCTTTATGTATCCAATTTTCCTTTTTTTGTTTGGTGTCCATGCCTAGATGATGTTATCCACATCGATATCTGATTTAGGTTCATCTGAGATGGTCCATGTTTTATATGGATTTAAAAATCCCGATACAATGTTGTACCTTCTAGTCTCCCTACAGGTTTCCAATATTGAACTCTCAACTTTTTATTTACATCATTTCCTTCCCATAGATGGAAAATATTAGCATTTTCTCTCCCCATCCATATATTTTTATTATCACTTCTTGTTCGTATAAGTAGCTATTATCCCTTGAACACATCCTTCAAAGGATTTAATTATTAGTTATATCTTCCACAAACATGCCCAACGTAAATATCTAGTTGATCACCGTGTAAAAACTCAAGACCATCTAGTTTAGCAATCTTTTTCTTAATCATAAGGGAACTTCTTGTTTCATTGAAAATGAAATGTTTTATTGTCCAAGCTATAGATTTTTTAGGTTGTAGTATGGATAAGCAATCAGAACACATATTTACCACATTTTCTATCCATACACAAAAAATTAAAGGACTCGACCTCTCTCCATTAATTTTATGATCTTCGAGAACATGAGTTATAAAACCCATGGCCATGTCATTGTATCTTCTACAATATTTATGTTTGATAATGAAATTGTCTGTGATAAAATATCTTCTATCTTTAGGACCTATATTGATGGTGCATTCAGTGTTATCGCTACAATATCCATCACTCTCAACATTGTAATCCTTTGAACCAGTAAAAATGTTTTATGTACCCAAATTGGGGGGAATGGATGAATATACATGTTTTTACACTTCACCCTCTTCCTAAGCAATGTAGTATTCTTTATTCTTGATAGCTTCCAAGGTTTCAAATTCATCAACCGAGAAAGGAAAACTTACTCTTCCATCCAAAACAAATCCTCTTCCCACATATTTTTAATGTAGTTTATTCCTACTTGGATATAATATTCCCTCTATAAATTTGGTTCCTTTTGAAAACAAGTCCATGTGATCATCATCTACAAATGCAAAAGACTCCACCGTTGTAACAAGATAAATTACAAAGTTTGTGAGAATCTGATGGAAAATATCTTAAACCGCTGCATAAATAATTTAAAAATTATCATGTATGTGCAACCATAATTATATTGAATACACATAACACATGATTTGTGAACTTATATAATTCAGTATGGTTTGGAAATACATAAAAATTATGTTTAATATAGTTAAAATTGACATGAATGTATTTATAGCACGATTTCAAAATTATGATTGAACTTGAATCAATTGAATTTAAATGATGAGAAATAAATAGAGGTTATTGTTGATGCAAAATCACAAAGCACTTCTGATGCCGATCAGATTTCTAGGTTGATCACTCTAGCATCCAAAGGTGTGATTGCACAACATTGAAACCTTTCTCCAAGTGTGGGACTTGCAGAAATGAGAAAGGAATCTCCAGAGAAGGTCGGTTCCTGCTCCTAAACTACCTGCCACAAGCTATTCCAGTACAGGCAAGCTAATCTAATCCTAATCTAACCATGCCAAGGAGACAGAGAGAGAGAGAGAGAAGGGAAAACAGAAAAATCTACACTAAAACGGTGATACACCAGAGAAGGAGAATGTTGAACATCTATCAAAACTGTCATGGAACAAGGAGAGGTGAGCAATGGGAAGGATGGACAGATGCATCATAGGCCCAAGGATAGATTTCACATAGAAAATGTCCCAAAACTCCATGAACATAGCTCCATACCTAAAATGAACATTCAAACTTGCACAAATACCTGCAATGAAGAGAGGCAAGAAGAAAACAAGTGAAAAACAAGCAAGGATGGACAGATGCATCACAAAGCATGTTTTTGTTGCTTCAAGAGTTTGCACAGAACATCATTTCAATAGTAAAAGGCAAAAATGCTATTATAGAGAAAAGGAGGAGGTTCGAACTCCATTTTCAACCCTGGAGAAGAAAAGAAGGGAGGGCAGAGCCAAAAATATGAACAACTTGTTATCTCCATTAGAAATGAGCCAAATCTGACCTCTTACATTACATGGGTCGAGCCCATGAGAGAGAAAAACGTCTGGCAAGCAGCCCAACCATTGACCAAAACACATTCTTCATTAAAAGCGAAGTGGTTGAAACATCACTTCGCCATCTCAAGAAGAATGTGACCCATGTGCATTAAATCGGTTGTTAAAACGTTAGTTCTGGCCGTGCTGAAGAAGAATGCGACCCATGTGCATTAAACTAGTTGTTGAAACGTCACTTCGGTCATTACCATGTGTCGTAGACATTTCTTGATTTTCCCTCTCCAAACTACATCAAAATGCAAGATTGAACCCAAAATCATGTAGAGAATATTTCCAACTTTCCATTGATATAAAGAACGCAAAAATCGATGAGCTCTTGATCGAAAGTTATGGCGATCTCAAGATTTAGGGCACAAAGCAATGTGCCAAAACGGATTTTGAATTTTTCCCACGCTCGCCACTTGGATGACACATGTCAGGATATGATTCACTGAGAAATTCTCTCTCCTCCACCTTTCCATGGGATTTCCTTTGAAATTTTGACGTTTTTAACTCTTTGGAAAATTTTCCATTTTTTCCCCGCGCCCCTACCACTTGGGACACGTGGCACACTTTGGTTGGTTGACAAAGTGCGGGGGCATCTTTTACCTTTTAGTTTTTTGGCCAAAACTTTGCCAAATTCTCCAAGTCCTCCTCGAGTTCCATACTCTTGTCCTCCTCGGACACACGTCCTCTTTTTATTTGCTCGGGCCAACACTCCAACTCGCTCCCTTTGAACTTTTGGTCCCAAAAACACTTAGTCGAAATTTTTATTGTGCCTCCCCTTGTGACATGCGTCACATTCTGATTTGTTGGCAGCTTTTCCGGGTCTTCACGTCCCTCGCGTATTTTTGGCCCGGATGTCCCAAACCGTCTAGGACAAATTTCTCCGATCCGCCCGATTCGGGCTTCCCTGTCCCTCTTTGAGGTGAAGACACGTGGCAAGATTTGATTGGCTCTCGGCTCTTTCGGCTTTTCGCGTCCCATGCGTCCCTTTGTCCCAACTGTCCCGGATGAAAGTTCCCTATTTCGCCGATCCAAGTGGTTCATGTCCTCCATGTACCTTTTTCCCAACTGTCCCATACTGCCTGGGACAAATTTCTCCGACTCCACCCGATCCGGCAAGTTCGCATCTTCTGTACTTTCATCCCGGATGTTCCAACTGCAAAAACAAGGACTTAGGCAATTTTCTTCATTTTTTCAGCCGGTTCAGCTTTTCGTGCCCCGCACGTCCCGATGTCCCAACTGTCCCAAGTGCTTCGTGGACGGCCTGGACTAGGACTTAGCCGATTTTCATGATTTTTTCTGCCCCAAGCTTGGTTTTTGCAACTTTTTCACCCTTTTTTAGAACTTTCTCTTTTCTTCTTGGATAGGAGAGTTAAAAAAAAAAATCCGAGGGGACCCCACAAACATGATTTTTGCCTTGAATCAATCTATCTCGCTAGGACTTGAATATTCTAATGTATGTTATCAAAATTTACCCCTGGGGAATTTTTGACAACGCTTTTGGCGACTCAACGGGTCATCTCGCTCGCTAAATGAATGATCAAGTAGCTTGAAGCAATCCATTGGGCATGGAGTCATGAGTAGTAACTCCGCAAACCGATCTCGAACTTTGAAAACTTCCTCTCGAACCGCTTGAATCCCACCGGACATAGAGTTGTTCTCACCAAAATGCCACTGGAATGAATTGTGCAAGAGCAAAACCAGCACCACAAAACTATGTATAGAACTGAAAATCATACATGCTCCAAATGGAACATGCAGAGTGTGCACAAGCACTTCTTTTGCTGAAAGCAAACCTACCTACTCTACTTTAACTAGAAGCAAAGGCAAGCTAAACAAACCCTGCAATTGGTTGTGAGAAATAGCTTCCCTTTCTCAAAAGTGGCAGCCATGCAATTGATTTGGAGCTGATCATGGCTGTTAGGATGAGTGGAAAATCAATAAGAAGCTGGTCTTCCACCCAAATCATCAAGGTATCAGCTGAAGGCAAATTCAATACCTCTTTTAGTTGCTCTGCATTTGGATTGAAGAGGTATGACAACTGATCCTTGGTACTTAGTAGCTCAACCTCATGCTTAGAAGCAAGCATGACTGGTTGTGACTTCTCCTTTGGCTCCAATGAAGCTAGATACCTGATTGGGCAAGGTATGATCCATTTGATATGCCCATAGCTCTGATTTTCAACTCCAAAAATGGAGTCTTCTTGTAGACCCTCCTGAATGGATGGTGTGGAAGAAATGGTGAAATTCCTCTGTCCTTTCTCTTCCTCCAATGAAGAACATGAAAGATTAAAATCTTCCAATCTTGGTTCCAAAGAGCTGCTATAAGATGTAGGCTGCTACAAATGAATGTTCTCCTTCATGACAGCAGACTCAAGTGTTTGGAATGTGGATGATGAAAGAGAGAATGGTGGAAACTCAACTGGCTCTTCTCCATCAAAACAGTCCTCCAAATCTGACAGATAAACTGCCTCATGACTGTCCTGCTGCAAATGTTCCACTTCCTCCATGGTGTCTTCTTGATCTGTAACTTGACCACCATGGTTTCTTTCTTCCTCCAACATTAAGTTTGAGAGATCAAACTCCTCTTCAGTACTAGAACTTGAGAGAGGTGAAGTAGAAAGAAGAATCGAAGGTTCTCATGTAGCCTACTTTATGTTCAAAGCCCTTGGATCTACAATTCTCTTCTCCACAACTAGAATGTGATCCTCTTCTTTTGGATCTGGAGCAGTTTCTCCTTCCTCCAATGTTTGAAGACAATCTTTCTCTTGATTGAAAGCTTCCTCCAGCATGAAGTTTGTCAAGTCAAACTCTTCAATCTGTTGCTCTAGAGGATAAGTTGGGACTGCAAGATCTTCTTCTTCCGCAGCAGCAAAATCAGTCCCGACCACCATTTGTTCTCCAACTCCCATCTCTCCTGAAGACTTAACCATCAAGGGGATCTTTGTCATCCCAAATTTAAGAGCCAAACTTACTAAGCTCTTAGTCATTTCTTCTTTTCTTGGCTCTTCCTCTTGCTATCCTTGATGACTGATTTTTGCAATTTCTTCTTCCCCACATGGAATTGGGAATGTAAGAGGAGGGATGGGTTGTAACTCAATTGATTTGGCAATTTTTTGTGGTGGTAGAAGAGGTGAAACCTCTTGTTTCTTTGGGGAGAGCGTATTTCTTTTAGCTCTTGTGGAGGGGATGACTGTTTGGAAGGAAAAAGGAAAGAAGAATTGAGGTGTGGTGGAAGACTGAGAGGTGGAGACATGGGATCAACATTTGGGACAGCAGATGGGGAGTTTAGAATTTGCAATTCCAAATGAGATGGTGCTGCTTGAGTAATGGGAAGAGAAAAACTGATGATGGTGTAGAACTTACCTCGTTGACAAGGTTGTTCAACAACAAGTGTATAGGCCTCTATCTCTCTTGTCCATTGTGCAAGTTGGGGCAGCATCTTCATCATGAAGTCCAGCTTCTCCCGAGGGCTGAAGTGTCTTGGAAAATGGCCTCCCATGGACAAGGAGTCTGCGCAACCACCTCAAAGCTCTCATTTGAGCTGTTGCTTTGACCTGTACCATCTTTACCTTCATCTTTTGGATTTTTTCCAACTGACCAGCATCTTGCATCTGAATGTCTTCATTATATGCATACTCTTGCTCTTGGAAAGCTCTATAGCCAAACTGATTTTGGCATTGCTGCTCATATGGGTATGCATGCTGATCTTGAATCTTCTCAAAATGCTGATTTGAAAGAGTTGTCATGCATGTTGGAGGTGGAATATACTACTTGTTGAAAATGTGAGTTCCATGATGGAAATGAAGTCATGATTACACAACTTCATGGAATGGAAAAGAATGAAAGAGATAGAAAGAAGGATGGATGGAAATGGATGAAAAAAGGTCTCGCACTTCAGAAATGGGTTGCTGATCGATGGAGTCGCGGATGCGTTTGCAAGTGCCTCCAAAGGCTGAAATCTTCATAGGAACACACCAACTTGCAAAAGATGAAGTGGAAGACCTCTAAGGTCCCACCGAGCCTGCCAAAACTATTAATGCAGGCACACGGTGGCTTAAACTTTGTTGTTGATAACGAGACACCTCTGGAAGATGAAATAATCTAACCTCAGTGTCCCACCGCGTGCCAAAATCTGTTGATGCTGTTGATAATGAGACACCTCGGAAGATGAAATAATCTAACCTCGGTGTCCCACCGTGCATGCCAAAATCCGCTGATGCTGATCTGATAATGAGACACCTCTGAAGATGAAATAATCTAACCTCGGTGTCCCACTGGGCATCCCAAAATCGTTGATGCAAAATCACAACACCCCTCGGATGCTGATCAGATTTCTAGGTTGATCACTCTAGCATCCAAAGTGATTGCACAACATTGAAACCTTTCTCCAAGTGTGGGACTTGCGAAATGAGAAAGGAATCTTCAAAGAAGGTTGGTTCCCGCTCCTAAACTACTCCGCCACAAGCTATTCCAAAGGTGCAGAAAGCTAATCTAATCCTAATCTAACCATACCAAGGAGACAGAGAGAGAGAGAAGGGAAAAACAACAAAAGCCTACACTAAAATAGTGATACACCAGAGAAGGAGAATGTTGAACATCTATTAAAACTGCCATGGAACAAGGAGAGGTGAGCAATGGGAAGGATGGACAGATGCATCACAGGCCCAAGGATAGATTTCACACAGAAAATGTCCCAAAACTCCATGAACACAGCTCCAGACCTGCAATGAACATTCAAACTTGCACAAATACCTGCAATGAAGAGAGGTAAGAAGAAAACAAGTGAAAAATGAGCAAGGATGGACAGATGCATCACAAAACACATTTTTGTTGCTTCAGAAGTTTGCACAGAACATCATTTCAATAGTAAAAGGAAAAAATGCCATTACAGAGCAAGGGAGGAGGTTCAAACTCCATTTTCAACCCTGGAGAAGAAAAGAAGGGAGGGAAGAGCCAAAAAGATGAACAACCTGTTATCTCCATTAGAAATGAGCCAAATCTGGCCTCTTACATTGCATGGGTCGAGCCCATGAGAGAGAAAACATGGGAAAACATGCAAGCAGCACAACCATTGACCAAAACACATTCTTCATTAAAATCAGTGGTTGAAACATCACTTCTGGCCATGCTGAAGAAGAATGCGACCCATGTGCATTAAATCGGTTGTTGAAACGTTAGTTCCGGCCGTCTTTGAGAAGAATGCGACCCATGTGCATTAAACTCGTTGTTGAAACGTCACTTCTGGTCATTACCACGCATTAGAGATGTTTCTTGATTTTCCCTCTCCAAACTACATCAAAATGCAAGATTGACCCCGGAATCGTGTAGAGAATTTTTCCAACTTTCCATTGATATAAAGAACGCAAAAATCGAGCTTGGATTGAAAGTTATGGTGATCTAAAGATTTAGGGCACAAAACAGGCCAAAACGGATTTTGAATTTTTTCCCGCGCTCGCCACTTGGATGACACGTGTCGATCTGATTCATTTGAGTGATTCTCTCTCCTCCACCTTCCGCGGCTTTCCTTTGAAATTTTGACGTTTTTAACTCTTTGGAAAATTTTCCATTTTTTCCCCACGCCCCCGCCACTTGGGACACATGGCATGCTTTGGTTGGTTGACAGCCGAGTGCGGGGGCCTCTTTTACCTTTTAGTTTTTTGGCCAAAAATTTTCCAAATTCTCCAAGTCCTCCCCTGAGCTCTATACTCCTGTCCTCCTTAGGACACGTGTCCTCTTTTTATTGGCTCGGGCCAATGCTCCAACTCGCTCCCTTTGAACTTTTGGGCCCAAAAACACTTAGTCGAAATTTTTATTGCACCTCCCCTTGTGACACGCGTCACATTCTGATTCATTGGCGGATTTTCCGGGTCTTCGTGTCCCTCGCATATTTTTGGCCCGGATGTCCCAAACCGTCTGGGACAAATTTCTCCGATCCACCCGATTCGGGCTTCCCTGTCCCTCTTTGAGGTGAAGACACGTGGCAAGATTTGATTGGCTCTCGGCTCTTTCGGCTTTTCACGTCCCATGCGTCCCTTTGTCCCAAACTGTCCCGGCAAAGTTCCTGCTTTTGGCTGATCCGGGTGGTTCGCGTCCTCCGTGTACCTTTGTCCCAACTGTCCCATACTATCTGGGACAAATTTCTCCGACCCGCCCGATTTGGCCGGGGTCGCGCGTCTTCCACGTACTTTCGTCCCAGCATTTTCCAACCAGAAACAAGGACTTAGGCAATTTTCTTCATTTTTTTAGTTGGTTCCCAATGTCCCACTGTCCCAAGTGCTTTGCGTGGACCGCTTGACTAGGACTTAGCCGATTTTCATGATTTTTCTGCCTGAAGCTTGGTTTTTACAACTTTTTCACCCTTTTTTAGAACTTGCTCTTTTCTTCTTGGATAGGAGAGTTAAAAAAAAAAAAAAGCCGAGGGGACCCCACAAACATGATTTTTGCCTTGAATCAATCTATCTGCTCGGGACTTGAATATTCGATGATGCATGTTATCAAAATTTACCCCGGGGGAATTTTTGACAACAGCTTACATTTCCATTTGCTAACCATTTCATCAAAATATAGATTAAATAGATAAGATTGAATTTAAATGACTAGAAATAAATAAATAGAGGTTAAATAAAAGTTAATTAGAAACTTGATTGTTAACCGCTTCATCCAAATATCTTCATCATATTAACATAACATATATTAATTTTCCAATAATTCCTCATACTTCCTATATTACCTCAATATGTGAATGGGCATCTGTCCATTTAAACATTCTCATAAAAATATCTAGTTGAAATTCATTCTTTATGTTTCACATAAGAGAATTTTTTTATTTCTATATTGAGTTTATGAGAATGGGCATATGCCCATTCTCATCACAATGATAAAAATATTTTTTCGTATGAAAATGACATATGTCCATTCTCATCACAATAATAAAACTATTTTTTTGTGAAAGGGAATATGCCTATTCTAACCATTCTAACTCATTGAATCAATATTGAACTTAATTAGTTTAATATCACTATAAAGGATGTCGAAATGGGCAACTATCCATTCTAAAACAAATTAAATATTACCTCTATTTTTCTTCAGCGATTCTTATAGGAGAATGGGCATATGCCCATTAAATACAATATTAAAATGTTTGTATTTATGAGAATGAACATATGCCCATTCCATCTATGTGTATTTTTCTTCTATGACTCTTATATGAGAATGACCATATGCCCATTCAATATAAGATAAAATGTTTGTTTGTATGACAATGGATAAATGCCCATCGTTTCTATGTGTATTGCCTCATTTTCATTGTTCTTATTACTGACTTTTTCATTCATTAATATATATTTTTCTCAAAAAGGATTAAAAACTAATTGCTCTAAATGTTCTTCCAAGGTATTATCTAATTATTTAGAACATATAATATTAACCTCTTATGTGAGTACTATAAGTTATATAATTACTATCATTTCCAAATCCATAATATAGTATCATTGATTTTAACACAAACATGTCTGGTAGATGTAATTATTTTTTAAGTATATTCAAGATATTTACAATGAAACTTGATAAATATTGAAGATACCTATCAAAGATATATATTAAAAATACAACTCAAGGTTAAATGTGATGAAAAATCCAAATAAGAAAAAAATCTTAAATATCATGAAATATGGTATTAGTACCAAATAATAGGATTGTCCTTTGTAATCAATGAGGAAATAATAATATATGTTTTGGATCAATCCATCACATCCCCTCATTTTATTTAAGTCGCCATTCCCATCTAGAGTTCATGGATTGGTTGAAGCAAGTAAATGATTCAACATTTGAGTGATTTTGTGAAATCCACACATCATATATAGTTTCCTAACTATCCCCTCTCCTCTTTCTTGTATTTATTATTGAAAAAAATGAGACACTAATGAATGGAGAAGGTGCAGAACGTAATAAACATTTAAATATATTCATAAATCTTATTTCCAATCGTAATAGAAAATTAAATAATAGTATTCATACCATATATGACATGTCATTAATAAACTAATACTATTAAAATTTGAAATTAAACAATGTATATTGCCTCACAAGTTTACTAATTATCCATGCATGCATCTCTCCCTCTCTCTAGTATAAATTAGTATCAATTAATTTTAAATGCCAAAATTACCTAAAACATGGCTATGATAATGTTTAAAATTTATATTTTATTTTAAATGCAAATAAACTAAATCATGATTATGATAAAGTTTAAATTTTATATTTTATTTTATATGCAATAAACCTAAAACATGGCTATGATTTTTTTGAAAATTTAAATTTTATTTTAAGTGCAATTATTAAACCTAAAACATGGTTATGATATTGTTTAATATTTATATTTGTTTTTTACCATGGCATAACGAGACCATTAATTTACAAATAATTTTTTTACCACCATTTGTTAACTGAAGGTACTTATTTTTCAAACACGTCTTTGAGTGCTCGTTGGGGGGAAATTGGTGAAATTAATGACAATTAATTCATGCCGCTATGTGACATGGTAGAGAGAATGACAACGATTACTATTTTTGATGATGGTAAAAGAGGTCTTAGGAATTGCAAGGTTAATTGCGGTTGAAAAAGATATATCTTTCTTGTTCATCCTTTCCACTTTATTTTTCATTTGATTTCCTCTTTTTTATTCATCCTTCCACTTTAGGTTATCTCGTATTTTGTTATAGACGGTTTCCTCATGTGAGCCAAAAGATTTTTGTTTCATTAGCCCATTTTTTTGTGAAGTAGAAGATTTGTAGAATATTGCATTGATATTGTTTGTTCTCTCACCTAAATTTTATTTGACCCTTTCATCTTTGGTCTCCTCTGCTTTGTAATACCATTTTGGCTTGTGAACCACAGTATTTGAAGAAAAATTTAGGTATGAATTATTCTAACTCTTTCCTATTGAATTATTACGAGATGAAGAATATCATTTAGTTTGAACTTTTCTTTATATTATGTTCTAGGTTTAAAAATAATTCCCTATTTTTTATCTTCGTATATTTTGATCTGGGTATTAAGAATATCACTTCAATGTTTTGTAAGACATGCATAGTTAACCTAACCATAGTTGTTAATATGGAGAGTTATTTGTTATGATTTTACCAAAGTACATAGTGGTCTTACCAACTCGGGTGGAATTACTTATTTGCGAGTTCATCAGCCCCAAAATGAATCATTATTAGAAGAAGAATTTATTTTTTTATAGTGAATATTTCTTTTTATTTTTTTAAAAATTGAAGATAGGTTTCAAAGATACTTCTAACTCTTATTTTTATATTCCAAGTTTCTAGGTATAAATATAAATTATAATTCCATGTTTTAGATCTTTTGTATTTTTGTATTATGGATTTTAAGAATATCACTTCAATATTTTATAAGACTTACATAGTTTTTATCCTCCATAGTTCTAAAACCATGCATCTAAATATGACCATTTCATGCATGTTTCAGAGTCTCAATATGATCACATTCCCTTAAAAAAAATTTATATGATTATAAGAAATCCACTTTGAATCCTTCGTGCTAACATGGGGAGTTAACTATTTTTCTATTACCAAAGTATAATGTGGGGTTACCACCTAGGAAACATTACTTATTTTCCAAAATAGGTGGCCTAGCTATGCGCAGCCCAGATGGGTAGGCGAGATGTGTAGGCCGAGCTTGGTAGGAGAGTTTACATTCCGAGATGGGTGGGTGATCTTATTTGCTAAGATGTTCTGTTAAGCTGGTTGGTCTAGATTTTCGGTCGAGATGGGTGGGTGACCCGACCTTCCAAGATGAGTGGTTGAGTTTGACCGACCGAGCTCGGTGAGGCAAAGCTAGAGGGCTAACCTACCAAGCTTGGTAGGTGAGTTGACCTAACAAGCTAGGCGGGAAAGGTCACCTGATGCGATAAGGAATATTGAACTTAATTATTGTCATATAGTAATCAAACTTATTAAGTTCAATGTTTTATCTAATGAGAAAATTTCTGTTCTCATAATTGAAATCATAAAAGAAGAATAGAGATAAAATCTATCTTGTTTTATAATGGACAATTGCTCATTCTCACAACCTTCATAGAGTTATTGAAAATAATAATTTCAATATTTCTTGTATTACAATTATTAGAATTGGCATACAACCATTCTCATACAAATTTTTTTATCTTCCATTGAATAGCTAGGTATTATAATGTTTAAGTAAAATATTGCTTGTATTAGAATGTTTAGAAGGATCTTGTGCCCATTTACATAAAAACACACATTTATTTCTTGTATTGAATGGGTATATTCCAATCATATATGAAAAATATGAATAATTTTTTTAATTTTTAGAATGGGAAGATGCCTATTATAATATAGGAATAATTTAAGAAAAATAGATCAACTTTACTTTGTTTTTGAATGGGAAGTTCCCCATAATCACAACCTTTATACGTCTTAAAATGATTATGTTCAATATCTTATCGAATAAAAAATTCCCAATCCCATATACGAATCATAAAAAAATAATATAGATAAAATCTAATTCATTTTAAAATAGCAATTTCCCCATTCTCATATCCTTCATATAGTTTCTAAATTGATTAAGTTAAATATTTCTTCTATTATATTGATCATTCCTTTTCACTCTTATATCCTAGTACTTTTGTCATTGTAATGATCAAGTTCAATATTGCCTTCATTAAATGATTAGAATGGGCATACACCCATTCTCATACAAATAAACATTTTTATCTTGAATGGGAAGATGCCTAGTCTCTTATAGGAATCATAGAAGAAGAATTTAGGTTGAATTTAAATGATGAGAAATAAATAAATAGAGGTTAAATAGAAGTTAATTAGAAACTTTATTGCTAACCGCTTCATCCAAATATCTTCATCATATTAACATAACATATATTACTTTTACAAGAATTCCTCATACTTCCCATATTCCTTGACTATGAGAATGGGAATCTATCCATTTCAAACATTCTCATAAGAGGATCTAATTGTCAATCATTCTTTATGCTTCGCATAGGATAATTTTTCTTTCTGCCTATGTGGATTTTATGAGAATCGTCATATGCCTATTCTTATCACGATGATAAAAATATTTTCTTGATGAGAAATGGCATATGCCTATTCTCATAACAATAATAAATTTATTTGTTTGTACGATAATGGGGATATCCTGTTCTAACCATTCTAACTCATTAAAGTAATATCTAACTTAATCATTTTAATATCACTATAAAGGATGTGGGAATGGGAAATTGTCCATTCTACAAAAATAATATTACCTATATTTTTCTTCTATGATTCTTATATGATAAAAGGAATATGTAAATTCAATACAAGATAAAAATATGGACTCTTCTATGATTTTATATGAGAATAGGCATATTCCCAATCAATACAAGATAAAAAAAAATTATGTACGAGAATGGACGTATGCCCATTCTTTCTATGTGTATTTTTATTCTTTTATTATTATATGAGAATGGGCATATGCCCATTCAATACAAGATATATTTTTCTATTCTTATGAGAATGGACATATGCCCATTTTGTCTATGAGAATGGAAATAATAATATATGTTTTGGATCGATCCACCCCATCCCCTCATTCTATTTAAGTTGTCATTCCTATCTAGAGTTCAGGGATTGGTTGAAGAAAGTAAATGATTCAAAATTTGAGTGATTTTGTGAAATCCATGTGTCATATATAGTTTCCCTAAGTATCCCCTCTCATCTTGCTCGTATTTATTATTGAAAACAACGAGACACTAATGAATGGAGAAGGTGTAAAATATAATAAACATTTAAATATATTCATAAATATTATTTCCAATCATAATAGAAAAGTAAATAATAATATTCATGTCATATATGACATGTCATTAATAAAATAATATTATTAAAATTTGAAATTAAACATCGTGTATATTGCCTCACAAGTTTATTAATTATCCATGCATGCATCTCTCCCTCTCTCTAGTATAAATTAGTATCAATTAATTTTAAATGCAAAAAATAACCTAAAACATGGCTATGATAATGTTTAAAATTTATATTTTATTTTAAATAGAAATAACCTAAATCATGACTATGATAAAGTTTAAAATTTATTTTTTAATTTATATGTAATAAACCTAAAACATGGCTATATATTGTTTAATATTTATATTTGTTTTACCATGGAATAATGACACCAATAATTTGTAAATAAATTATTTTTCATCGTTTATTTATTAATTGAAGGTATTTATTTTTAAAAGATGTCCTCGACCCCGTTGAGGGAAATTGGCACAATTAATGGTAATTAATTCACGCCACTTCGTGGCAATGTAGAGAGATTGACAATGGTTACTTTTTTTATGATGGTAGGTGTATTGGGAATTTTAAGGTTCACTATTGTTTAGCGAAGCTATCTCTTTCATGTTCATCATTTTTATTTCTTTTTCATCCAATTTCTACTTTTTTTGGTCATCCTTCCACCTTAGGATATCAAGATTTCGCTAGACCATTTTTTCCTGTGAGGTAGAATATTTAAAGAATATTTCTGAGATATTGTTTGTTCTCTTGATTAAATTTTTGTTTTTCCTTTCCACTTTGGGATCCCTCTATTTTGTAATACCGTTTCAACTTGTGAAACACAATATTTGAAGAAAATTTCAGGCATGAATTATTCTAACTCTTCTCTGTTGAATTATTATGAGATAAAGAATGGGAAGATGCCCATTGTTATATAGGAATCATATATGAATAATATAGATAAAATTTAATTTGTTTTAGAATGGGTAGTTTCCCATTATCATATAGGAATCATATAAGAAAAATAGATCAAATTTACTTTTGTTTTTAATGGGAAATTCCCCATAATCACAACCTTCATAGGTATTAAAATGATTATGTTCAATCTTGTATTGAATAAAAAAATTCCCAAACCCTTATATGAATCATAAAAGAAGAATATAGATAAAATATAATTCGTTTTAAAATGGAAAGTTTCCCATTCTCACAGCCTTCATATAGTTTTTAAATTGATTAAGTTAAAGGATGTGAGAATGGGAAGATTATTTATAAAGCAATATTGAACTTAATCATTAAATTAAAACATCTATAAAGGCTGTGAGAATTGGCGTATACCTCCAATTCAATACAAGACCTAAATGTTTATTTGTTTGAGAATTGGCATATGCCCATTCTAAACATTATAATACAAGAAATTATTTGAACTAAATCATCTTTTATATTGTCCCACAAGTTTAGTAATTTTCCAAGTGCCATGCATCTCTCTCTCTCCTCTCTCTCTCTCTCTCATATTTAGTATTAAAAGTTGTACCAAATTATTATAGATGTAAATAACCTAAAACATGGCTATGATATTGTTTAAAATATATATTTTTTCTTGACCATGACATAACGAGACCACCATGTAAATATATTATTTACCACCATTCCCATTATCATTGCCATTTTTTTGTGCATAGATTCCTTCAATTACCATACAATTAACAGAGATATTCCCATTTTGTATAGAATGGGATTATGTCATTTATATTTTTATAGTTTTTATGCAGATCATCTAATTACCATGAAATTTTGTGCATATATATCTACTAGTGGAAAACCTACATCCATTATATGTTAAAAAAGTCAAGGTATATATTCAATTGAACCCATAAAGAAAGATCCCTATATTCAGACCTAATACCAAACCTAATATCCAACACTTAAGAAATTTCCAAATAACAATTTAAATTCTCCATTGCTAAATCTAATACCTAACTTATCTACGCTTTTATGAGAAATGCTTCCCCAAATTAACATTTAGTATTCTCATATAGCTCGTAACTAATTTGCGATGACACTAGATATTCAAGCCTTATTTATTATTTTTAACAATTTTATAAGTAACGTCCTTCAAAGCAATAATAAAATCGGGGTTCATTTTAAGAAGACCCCTCTGAAAAATTACTTTCAAATCATCGGTGAATCTCATAAAATGACTTTTGAATCATAGGTGAATTTCCAAAAAAATGTTTCGTGGTGAAGGCGATTTTACAGAGGATTGGTTCCTTGTTTTTTCACTTTTTTGGCCGAGTAGGTTGGACGGGGTTAGACGGGTGGGTTGGGTAGGAGGTTGGACGAGTGGTTGAACGGGTGAGTTGGACGAGTTGGGGTTGGATGAGCAGGGGTTGGACGAATGTTTTTCGGGTGAAAGGGTTAGGGACGGGAAGGGGTTAGAAGTGTTAGTTAGATGGGTGGAGGTTGGTCAAGTACGGGTTGGATGAGTGGATGTTAGATAGGGGTTGGATGGGTGGGGGTTGGATGGGTGGAGGTTGGATGGTGGAGTTAAATGAGAAGGAATTAGATGGGTGTGTTTGATAAATGATCGTTTGGTGAGTTGATTGGATGCGTAACGGTTGGATGGGAAGGGGTTGGATGGGAATGTGTTGGGTGGACTGTGATTCAACGGGTGGATTGGACGAATATAGGTTGGATGGGGAGTTGGTCGAGAAGGGATAGATGGGCAATGGTTGGTCGAGTGGGTTGGATGGAGTTCATTTGGTGTTGTTACCAATGTATTTAATGCTCATTAATGATACCCCTGGACTCTATAAATAACGTTTCAAGGTTCATTTTTACACTTTTATCTGTAAATTTCTAGTGCTCTGAGCTATCTAATTTTACACCCAAATTTCACTCGTCCCTAATTTCAGCAATGGCCAGTACCACATCTATTCCTTCACCCAAATTTCAATACAAAAACCTCATGTGCCCACAGATTTTAGCTTTGCTAAAGCTAAAAGACGCTCCAAAGGATTGGCTGGAAAAATCAAAATTTTCTGGGCTTGTGAACATGCCCCAATTCGACACAGATTCATCCATCCTTGATTACCTACTCGCCTCTTACAATGACAAAGATGGAAAATTTTCCATTCTTTTCATGCATCCGAAACATCATCAAATTTATTTTTCTGTTGAACTGAGGATGTGCATCAGCTAATAGGTTTACCTTTCCAAAATAAGATGCCAAGCATTACACTGAAGGCAAATTCCTTACATACAAAGATAAAACATTTTTGAGTCTCATTACAATGTATAGGTTGATGGTAAGTTTATTATTTTCAAATGCTTTTTTTTAACATTACTCGACCACACAGGATCTAACATTTCCTTTCTGTAATTGCAGCTCCTCTTAATCGATCATCAAGAGGCCTTCTTCTACAAGGTATTACAAACAATTTCTTTCTTGCAGTTGCTTCACTTTTTCAGGCCAGGATTGTATTACAGGGTAAGATCTAGAGACATTCCCTATTGGGCAGTTCAATATTTATTACGGACACTAGCAGGTCAACAATTCGATTGGTGCAGTTATTTGTCCAACCGAATTAAATCAGATATCTCCCATGCCTGCAAAGGCAATCAAACTGATAAATCAAGGATTGTATTTTCTTCTTGCAATTTTATTCTAGCTTTCTATAATGAAGCATACTACGAATTGACACAGCATATGATTCCTACTGGAATCAATGATAAGATGATTGGTCTTAGTCTCGAAGAACAACAGTAAAATTTACATTTACTATTTACTTGTTATAAAGATTTCAATTTAAATATTTAAAATAAAATACTAAATGTATGATTATATTTTGTAGAGAAAAATTATAGCTGCAGCATCTCATAAGGAGGCAATTGCTAGAGGTAAAGCCCCTCCAGAGGTCTCTGCTGATTCTGACATGGATTCAACAGAATCAACACCAATAAGACCTCTTAAAAAGTGACCTAGGGGGTCGATTTGCACAACATGTTTACCATCACATTTAACTACAGGTATGAATAATGAAGTTATCTTTATATATAAATTACAAATTCAAACAACTACTATAAATTATGTATTCTAATATTTCTACTTGATCTTTTCTACATGTATTGTATTCAGAAACTACTGAGATGGATGATGAAGATCAAACTCATTCTGACTCTGGAGATCAAAATATCACGATTGTGTCTCCGTCTATGTGAGGTATATTGTACGGTAGTTTGATTCGCATGTTTTGTTTCTTTACAATTTTTTAGCATTTACAAACACCAACCATTATATTCTAACAATTTGTTGTTTGCTCCATGTAGGTAATATGGCTTCAGGTCATATTCCACTTGCAAGGAGGCCACCAATTCCTCCGACACGTCAAGTACAAACACAAAGGAGGACTTCAGGAAAGAATATTAGGTTTCCTACAGAGTCAGCAGGAACAGTTCATCCTGCTACAACTGAATTTCCTGGGTTGTCACTAGGTGGAGTTTTAAGTGTAACAACCACACAAATTTTCAACAACATTGCCCTTGATGAGGAGTATTTAGGCTTCGAAAGTGGGGATGCAGCCAAGAGTAACTATTTTGACACCCACGACATGATTCAATCTACTCCACCTCCACAACCAAATGTGCAGGGAATGTAGGGCAGTGACTCTCCTCCCCAAACCGCTGCACCACAAACAGATGATGAAAAAACACACTTTATTTTAGAAAATATGATATCGATAGCATGGGGGACAACAATTCAAGAGGTTGTAATGTCTGATGTGGATTTGGTGCGGTCGTGGGAGGCGAAACAAAAATTTTGATAAAAGAAATAAATACTAGATACCATAATCATGCTCAAAGGCATTCATTGTTCACTTCCGTAGAGAGCCAACTAGCATGGCAAGATGTTTTGCTAAACAAAGCTCAATCAGAACAATTTCATATAGTAATGATTACAATGATGAAATTGTAGACATAATGCTAAACAGGTTGGAAAATCTCAATGTTGAAGCATAGGCTTACTACAACAAATGGTCTAAAGACAAGACTAATGTTTTAATTGCAAATGTAGAAAAAGAGAAAGTTGTTGTAAGTGGGCATTTACTTTTACATGAAAAACTAAATATTATCTGATATAATAACCACTTCTATATTTTTTTCATATGATTTGATAGACTAAAAATTTAATATTTCTATTTTACAGGCAAAATATGAAAATTTAAAGAAAGAGGCAGCTATTTTTGAAGCACATTTGAAGAATGCCCACAAAAGTCTGAATTCTTTTATACAGTTGAAGGAAAAACTCATTGTAATTAATAAACAAAATAATACATTGAGAAGGATAATAAAGGAGCATAATATGGATCCAGAAATCTTACTGAAGGAAAAGATAGATGCAGATGCAACACTTTTGTCTACAGGAGATGTAGCGAGGGAGGAGCTGAGTATACTGGAAAATATCAACACTGCAGCAGAGATCTTTAGGCGTCAAGAGTTATTGCTCCATCTGATATGCAAGAAAAAGAAAAACCTTCACCTGCATCATAAAATTTGATAAGTTAGTTGAGTTCACCATGTGACAGGTGTGTTGTCACAATTCTGACACTAGCGTAGGAATTAAAAGATAGTGGCCAGCCCTTTTTTAGTTTTTATTCCGTGTGGCGATATAAGGACAAATATGATTTTGAATCATAGGTAGAAAAGAGGATGACCTCGTAATGTGTCCTTATATGACAAAACTTGTCTAGAAGCTTTGAGATGTTAAAACAACCCCTTTTTTGAATTGTATTGGCCGAAAATGCTTTATGAATTTTTACTTTTTCATAAAGTAATCTGCCACATGAGAAATCAATTTCATATGAACTTTGGAAGTTAGAATTGTATAATGTAACTACATATAAATACAAACTATGTTTCTTTTCTATTGTTTATGTAAATGTTGCTTAAATTTACACTATTTTGTTTCATTATGTTTTTGCATTCTTGCAGATGTAAAATAAATAAATTAAGAGATATAAAAGACAAATGTCACATGTGTTCTTATTTCAGTCTCAATTTGAAATGCAATCATAAAAAACAAATGGCATTATTGAAACAAATAATGTATTGATGACATTGTTGCAATGACGAAGGATCAAATAATGACAAATACAATATTGCATTTATTGAAAGTTGTAATCACTGAATGAAGTACATAAGTAGTCTCAATAATGTATAGAAGAAATGAAATCTATGTGAATTCAAATAGTCCTAGAGAAACACTTTCATTTGTGTCTTGGAAATCAACTGCAACATGATTTGTGGATGTGTCTTGATCCCCTGGATTAGGCAGAATATTACTTACTCCTCTTCTATCTACTAGTGAATTCCACAATGCCAGGGCTCTATCATAAGGAAAAGACTCCACTGAGTAACTCAATACATACAATCTGAGACAACTTTCTAGATTCCTATCCAATTTGTTTTGAACTTTTGACTTTAAAAAGGAAAGTGCACTGAAAAACCCTCTCATCTTCCACAGAACCCAGAATAATTGTTTGACATAGCTCATACAACTTAATATACTTGCTCAAATCTTCACTTAGAATACTACTAGAATAGATATCCTTCCAAATCCTTTTCATGGCACTTTGTAATCCTGTGGGTTTTGTAGAAGCTGAACTTGTCGTATCATTGTATTAGCAAAATCCATTGACTATGAACTAAGTAGTTTTCTTTCCAAAATTCCTTCTACTGAAACTCCATTTACCTCTACAATCTTATAGAAATGATCAGTAAGATCACCCATGTTTTTGACAAATAAAGGATTGATAGATGTATAAGGTTTTCTGCTAGAAAAATTCTAGAACTGCAGATTTACAACTCCCATTGCTTCAAGTATTTTTTCATTTTTGAATCTTTCCTAGATCTCTTTAGCTAACGATTCAGAGATATTTCTCAACTTATTCCTAGTTTCGATTAATACTGAATCATATAAATTTCATGTCACTTTTACTTCTTCTATTTCTGAGTAAGCCAAATCAATTCTGTTTTGGTACGTATGAAGTGGAATCTCTTTTCCATGTGTTGTTATACACAGATGATCATTTATATTGTACTTTAAGAAGCACTTAGAATTTTTCAAATCTGTTAATGCATTCCAGTTTTCAAAAGTAGCACCCTGAAAACTCCCATCAGAAATATATAAACTTTCTAGACTCTAGCAAACACATCTTCTGAGTCTTATAAAGTCTGTAATGTAGAAAGACCGATCTTGAGCATGCTATGTCGGGTTAGACGGCACAATAGATCTTTAGCTTTATCTAAATCCCTGCGGTATTTAAACATAAATCCTGTAAGTGAAGGATATTCATCATATATTCTACAGGCAGGTTCGTACATAGATATCCATCTCGTATCTACATCTTTGAGAATTTTTTTTCCCTCTGTCAGTCCAATAGCAAATTTTTGAAATTCTAAAAATCTCTTAGGACTACAAGAATAATAGGCATGGAGATCACGTATCAATTCCTCCACTTTAGCTACATTTTCAAATGTGCTCACAATTTTGTATGCGAGATTCATTCTGTGAGCCATGTAGTGGACAACAACCATATATGGAGCAATAGTTGTCTGAAGTCTAACACACAGACCATTTCTAGATCCCTGCATTACAGCTACACCATCGGTTCCGACACAAACTAATTTTTTTGCAATGGCATAGTCATCCATTCCGGTGATATCCTTTAGATTTGATACCACCAATTTATAAATATTCTCAGAATTGCAATTCTCTGTCATTTTATGAATTTCCAAGAGGTGTGGAGTCCTTGTTTCATTAGTAAATGTGTAAACATGAATACATATCTAGGATGTATTATCGACTGTGGTAACCTCGTCTAAAGAAATGGAAATATACTTTTCCTTTTGAACACACATTTTCAGATCCTCCTTCTCTACTAGAGCTAGACATTTTGCAATCTCCCAGCCACTGGTATCTGACCAATGAGATTGTGGAACATTCTTTAAACCAATAACTTGATACAACATTCTATTTTCTCCAAAATCTGACATTGGTCTTCCCCTTTTCATTATATGAAATACGGTTGCAAATTGAATACCCTTTGCTTGCATTTTTGCCTCCATAGCTTTGTTCAATTTTCCTACTATGGTCCCACCTTTTTCATTTACATATTTGATACATTTTTGTTCCTTTTCATACTCTTCTACGTATTTGACATGTAGACAATCTTTTGCATCTTTCCATTTATGAGTTTTGACTATGCTGCCATCCTTTTGCTTTTGGGAAATGTATATTTTCCCACAGTGTTTTTCAATTGTGTCTAGTTTGAGCTGCATCGTGTGATCCTTCCCCTGTTTCCAACCACATATTTTGCATCAACATTGTGTTGGAACATCATTACAATTTTTCAATGTGCATAGGTTCAATAAAAGGATATTTTGCAGCCCATTTGAACTGGAATTTCCTTCCAATTGTCTAGTTTTCCATCTTTCTTCTAACATATTTTCTTTTTTTTATAAATGGGATTCAACTTCGCATTTAGGTCGTCAATGTAAATATTTTGAATCTCATGTCTCCTCTTTCTAGAAATAGACCTTGGAGTAGAAGCTTCCTCTGTTGGTGTTTCCTGGGAGTTTGATGAATTTTCCTATACTTCTATTTCATCAAGGGATGGTATGTTTGCCTCAACATATATCAGATCATCAATATCTATAAATTGATTATTCTGTGAAGGAATTTCTGAAAATTCTACAAATAATTTTATAAAATTGTTACTTATATTGTATTAATCTTATCTATAGTTCAATTTTTACAGAGTACAAATGTCAAAGAGTTCCAAGAACAATATTATAAACATAATTATTAAATTCTATTAGATAAAATAACCATTAAATAACACTTGCCACATACCAATATTTTCAGCCGAAGTAGAAACCGACTTTGTCTTTTGTGATTTTCCAAAATAGCCAAGCAAAGTATTGGCACCCTTTTTTGAACTGACTAAATTTGTAATCTTTTTGCCCTGATTTCTAGTATCCATGACTTCTTATTGCTTATGGCCTTACGAGCGTGGTTGGATGGCTTAGTTGGATAAAATAGAGTTGGATGTTTCAGATTGTAGAGTATTTCGGATCAAGGCCAGATGGCTCAGACTCTCAGAGTTGGATGCCTTACGGTTGGACGGCTTGGATTTCAGACTTCAGTGTTGGCGGCTGATATGCTTACTTTGGTGAATATGGCAATATGCGCACTATATGATTTGAAATGGTGGCAAATTACATTCCTAACCTCTTATATATGTGTAAAATCTAGGTGAAAGGAATAGTATAAGGGACATGTTGGCTGAATTTTTGGTGAATAAGTCGGCTCTGAACAACAAAATATTTGCCATTACAAATTTCCATAATCCTCAATTTTTGTGAGTTTACAAAAATTCGCCACTAAAATTTTCCCTGAGTAAAAGTAAAAACAAGACAAGTTATATTGAAATTAATTTTTTTACCATTCTCACGAATTTGTAGAGATATTAAAATGATTTATTTTAATATTGCTTGTACAAACAAACTTCCCATTGAATACATGACCAAAATGTTTGTTTGATTGAGAATTGGCATATACCCATTCTAAACATTCTAATACAAGCAATATAATTTTAACTTAATCCAAGCCACTACCTAGCACATAGGTGATATTATTGGTAGTGTATTTAAAATGAAAATAACCTAAAACATGGCTATGAAAAATGTTTAAAATTTATATTTTTTGTGACGATGACATAGCGAGACCACCATGAAAATATATTGTTGACCACCATTTATTTATTAATTGAAGGTAATTATTTTAAAACACCTTTTCAACCACTTGTTAGAGGGAAATTGGAGATATTAATGGAATTTAATCCATTTCACTACATGGAACAATGGAGATATTAATGGTAGTTAATGTTTTCAAGGATGGTAGAGTTCTTGGGAATTTGAAGCTTTACCACAAAGCTATTGCATGTGACCTATTTGTTTGATTATTATTTTTACATTCCACTTTTTAATAACTCTATGAAGGTTGCGAGAATGGGAAACTGACCATTCTAAAACAAATTTTATTTTACATCTATTATATTTTATGATTCCTATATGAGAATGGGAATTTTCTCATTTTGTTAAACTGTTTCGTCTTGTGAACCAAAAATTTGAAGAAACTTTCTAATATATTTCTTGATCTCTTAACTTTTTTTTGTTCTTCCTTTTGCTTTAAGCTCCTTTATTCTCGTTAGGCCACTTCCTTGCATTTCAAGAAACATCAATCCATCCACATGCATGAATTTTTCTAATGCTTCTATGTTGATTTATTCTGAGATGAAGAATATCATATGGTTTTATTTCCTTTGCATAGGGGAGAATTTCCCATTGTGCAGCATTTTATTTTTATCTCTAATGTTATTTTATGATTCCTAAATGAGAATGGGCATATGACCATTATATATTCCCACTCTCACATAGGAATCATAACATAATACTAGAGAAAAAAATTATTTTATATTTTAAGAATGTAGTAAATTGTATATCTATTCTTTTATGATCCCTATATGAGAATGGTCATATGCCCATTCTCACATAGGAATCATAGCAGAATAATAGAAAATTAAATTCCATCTATATTGATTTTTATGATTTATTCAGAGATGAAAAATATCATATGTTTATTTCCCTTACATGGTAGGGAACTGGCATTTAGTGTACAACAAAGTAAATTTTATATCTATTCTTCTATGATTCATATATTAGATATGGAATATGCACATTCACATATAGCAAGAAATATTGAAGTAAATCATTTTGACATCTATATAAAGGATGTGATAATGGGGAATTTTCTATTACGAAACAAAATTATTTTACTCTCTATTAATTCTTGTGATGATGTATGAATTTTTTTATGTGAAATAATCTGATTGTGAAATGGTCTTATTTAATGTTGACGTTTGAATCATTATTATATGCTACTATTACCTTATTTTCTATATTGATTACTATGATGATGAATGAATTGTTTCTAGCTTATCATATTTGTAGCTATCTATATGATTATAAAATTAGGTAGTAAATTTTTTTCCAACAGAGATTGCATTATTACCTTGTTTATTGATAATATATATTGTGTAGATCTAAAGGATAGTTAACCATTTTTAATCTACATTTAATAATAATTCAACATGATTATGATTTGAAAATTCTTGTCAATTCATTGAAATGACATGTATACTTTTTATTCTTTTCTTATGGTATGTAGGATTGAGAGTAATCATTACGAAGTGATACATTTGATTTGATACACCTACAAAGGCAGGGATATTGGCTAAGTTTCCATGCTAAAAATGTAAATTTTATCTATATTAGTTTTACTATACCTATTCACATATCTCCCTGAACAATAATATACTTTCACTTATGATTCATATTAAAGATAATAGGCATATGTCCATTCTTCATATACTAATGTTATCTCTATAATTATTTTTATGGTATTTTCATTTATCTCTAGTATGAACAATAATTGAAATTTTTTAATGATTCCCTTATGAGAATAGAAAAATTCCCATTATAAATAAATATTAAAGAGAACACATATATGCCCATTCTACATATTCTAATCTTAGCGATATTAAACTTAATCTTTGTGATACCTCTATAACGGATGTGAGAATGGGACTATGACTATTCAATACAAGAAAAAAATACTCAAATTAACACAATTTAATATGTATTTAATGATTGTGAGGGGGCATCTTCCCATTTAATACAAGACAAAATAAGCAAGTATTTTATGAATCCTATTATGAGAATAGGCAAAATAAAAATGTGATGCCCATTCAATACAAGACGAAACAATTTTGTTTGCATGAGAATGGGTATATTTGTTTTATGAGAATGGGAATGTGCCCATTATAAACATTATCATACAAGAAATATTGATTTTATGAGAGTGGGCATGTGCACATTCGTCAATACTTAGTCAATACTTAGTCATTTGAATACCTATTTAAAAGTTGTGAGCATATCTAATCCATACTCTTCTTTTATGATTCCTATCTTCCCAAAACTATTTTATGATTCCTATATGAGAATAGGTAGATTCCTATATGAGAATGGGCATCTTCCCATTTGATACAAGACAATGTAAACATGGTCAATCAATTTCATACCTATTTAAAAGTTGTGAGCATGTATAATGCATACTCTTCTTTTATGATTCCTATTTTCCCAAACAAGTATTTCTATGAACAATAATGGACTTGCACTTATGAATCCTATTAAATAGGATCGACATATGCCAATTCTTATATTCATAATAGTATCTCTATGATTATTTTTATGATAATTTCATTTATCTCTAGTATAAAAAATAATTGACATTTTTTAATGTTTCCCTTATGACAATAGGAAAATGTCCATTCTAAATAACTATAAACTAGAATACACATATTCTAATCTCAGTGATATTAAACTTAATCTTTGTGATACCTCTACAACGGCCGTGTGAGAATGGTAATATGACTATTCAATACAAGACCACAATTCTCAACTGCTCACTCTTTAATAGGTATTTAACGGCTATGAGGGGGAATCCTCCCTTTTAATACAAGACAACGTGTATTTATTTGTTTTAAAATGTTCGTATACCTAGTCTAAACAATGATTCCATATACAATACAAAACATATTTGTTTTTATTTGAATGCCCATTCAAAACAATGATACTAGCATATGTATTCTACTTCTACTATTCCTATTTGTCTAAGTAATTCTTCTATGATTTCTAAATTAGATGGGGCATCACCCAATGCTCAATGAATTTCATAACTCTACTAGTATCTGTATTCTACTTTTTTGAGAATGTGAATTATAATAGGGCATATGCCCAGTCTAAACATTATAATACAAGAAATATTGTTATTTTAGAGAATGAGCATGTGCACAAAGAATGTGAATTGAAACATTTATGTTTTATGAGAATGGGCATATGCCCATTCTAAACATTTTAATACAAGCAATATTGATTTTATGAGAATGGTCATGTTCACATTCGTAAATACATAGTCATTTTAATACTTATTTAAAAGTTGTGAGAAATTTTTATGAATACTCTCCTTCAACAATTCCTATCTATCCAAGAAATTATTTTATGAATCCTATATGAGAATAGGAAGATTAAAAATGTGATTCCCATTCAATACAAGATGAAACAATTTTGTTTGCATGAGAATGGACATATGCCCATTCTAAACATTGTAATACAAGCAATACTAATTTTATGAGATTGCTTCTATTATTCATATTTATATCTATTTAAAAATTGTGAGACTGTTTAATCTATACTCTTCTTATTATTCTTATTTTTTCCCATCTACCCAAGCAATTCTTCTATGATTCCTAAACGAGAAGGGAATCTTCCCGCTCAATACAAGAAAATGCAAAAAGCTCAATCAATTTCATAACTCTTTTAACAAGATGTGAGAATGGTTTCCCATTCTAAAAAAACTAAATTTAATTATTACTATCATAAAGGGCATATGCCCATTATAAACTTTATACAAGTAATATGTTTTTTTAGAATGGGAATGTGTACCGTCATGATTGAAACATATTTATGTTATGAAAATCGACATGTGCCCGTTATAAAAATTCTCATATATGCAATATTGATTTTATGAGAGTGGGTATGTGTACATTTGTCAATACTTAGTCAATACTTATTCATTTGATTACCTATTTAAAATGTGAGCATATTTAATCCATACTCTTATTTTATGATTCCTATCTTCCCAAACAACTCTTTTATGATTCTTATATCAGAATGGGCATCTTCCCATTCAATACAAGACAAATGTAAAAATGGTCAATCAATTTCATACCTATTTAAAAGTGGTGAGCATGTATAATCCATACTCTTCTTTTATGATTCCTATCTGCCCAAGAAAGTATTTTATGATTCCTATATGAAAATGGACATCTGCCCATTAAATACAAGACAATGTAAACATTCTCAATACATTTTAAATATGGTGAACTTTACAGGTGTCTAAATCGGTATGAGATTAAATTCTACTATATTTCTTCACAATTCAAATATCTATTTAAAACATTTAAATGGGTCCATTCAATTCACATATTGATTTGAAATATTTACGATATACTTAGGATATTAAAGCATTGTAGAATTTTAGCATTAACAGGTGGTGACTTGTTATTGTAGGATAATACGTAAATAGTAAAATGTATTTTCTCATTATTTTAAAACCATATTTACAATTTCATGATTTTTTATTAAAACATATTTTGTGTAAATGTGTATATTTTTAAAACATTACACGTGTCTAAATAGGTTTGAAAATAAATTCTACTATATATTTTTCATTATTCACATTTCTATTTAAAATCAATTCAAATATCTAAGCATATTAAAGCATTTAAGCATTAAAGGGTGGTGATTTGTTAATGTATTATACATTCAAATTTTGAATGTATGTACAAAAATAGTACTATGTATTTTTCATTATTTTAATACCTCTTTAAAACATTTAAATGTTTCTAAACATTGGGATAATAACATATTAAAACATTTAAATATGTACCCTTTTCGTGGTTAACTATTAACGATAAACTAGGATGATAAAGAATTTAAGCATTACACAAAGGTGGTGATTTAAAATGGTAGGATATATTAAAATTTCGAGACTTAGGATACTAAAAAAATTAATCATTAAAGGGTGGTGATTTATTATGGTAGGATAAATTCAAATTTCAAATTTTCGGTGCTTTTTTTAGAGGCAATTTTCTTTGGTCAAATAATTTATAAAAATATTGAATTTGAATGGCTTGGGTTTTGATTTTTTCTCTCTTACAACCGATTTTTTATTTTTTTCTCTCTTACGGCCAGTTTTTTTTCATTCAGAGATTTTGTAGGAGAAAGACAAAGTTATGCGAAAGGATTTGGGATGATTGGATATATAGATTGTTGAAAAGAAACTTGTCGCAGAGGTGATAAAACTTGTTGTAGAGCTTATAAAAAAGACACAAAAAGAGAAAAGTGGTACTGAGTCTATCTAATCATTTTTCACACCATAAATAGGTACACATTTTATACCTTAAGACATTAAAAAAATGAAACAATTTTGATTTTTATATTTTGTAGTTGTTACGTTTACAAATGTAAACAAATTGATTTCTGTATTTGTTTGTTGTTATGTTTATGCATGGAAAAGAATCGATACATTTTTCAGACATTAAAATAAATGAGATATATGGAAAAATGGTTCACATAGTTGATTGTGAATTAAAAGATCTTTTTAGTATACACTTTTTAGGATTTAGATTTAAACTTGAAAAAATGAGATATAAAAACCTTGAATAGCCTTCTCTGTCATTATTGTATTCCATTTGAGAAATCAGTAAACAAATTGATTTATGTATTTGTTTGTTGTTACGTTTATGTATGGAAACAAATCGATACATTTTTTAGACATTAAAATAAATGAGATATATGAAAAAATGGTTCACATTGTTGATTGTGAATTAAAAGATCTTTATTAGTATACATTTTTAGGCTTTAGAAGTAAACTTGGAAAAAATGAGATATAAAAACCTTGAATAGCCTACTCTTCCATTTGTATTCCGTTTGATAAATCTTCAATAGTCTCCTTGAAAAATCACTGTATCGAAAGCTATTTCTTCTTCTTTCTTCTACAAAATATCTATCTTCATATCTCTCCCGTTATCGTCAGCTATCTTCTTCTTTCTTCTCCAAAATATTTGTATCTTCATATTTCTCCAACTACATCTATGTTCTTCATCTTTCCCCAACTAAATCTCGTAATGAAAAAATATTGGTCACAATAGAGTGAAAATCAAAACTCATTCATTCAAAATCATTATTTTTATAATGTACTTGGCCAAGAAAATTGCCTCATAAAAAAAGAGTGCCAAAAATTCAAATTTTGAATCAAACCTGCCATAATAAATGAAAATTATGAATTTCCTCACAAAAATAATATTGGGAAATTTAAAATTTGAGTCACACCTACCATAACAAATGACCAAATCTAAAAATAAGAGTGTTGAAACATAAAAATTTGAATCAGACATAACATAATAAATGATAATTACAAATTTCCTCCCAATAATAAAACTTCAAAATTTGAAATTAAAATAATCATGCTTTAGTATTATTATTAAAATTAATTAATCAATAACAACAAGAAATAATAGAAATCAAAGTTTTTCTAATCAAGGTATGATATTAATAAATAATAATTAATCAATAACATTGATTAATAATAGAAATCGTAGTGATATATAATATTAGTATTAATCAACAAATTAATAACATTAATTAATAATGCTATAATTTATTAGTATTAGTACTAAGTTAAATAATTTTACAAAAAAATCCTATCTATTAATATTAACTACAAGAATTAATATTATTAATAAACCTCAATTATTATATTAAAAAATAACATCTAATTATATTTTCAAACAACTAAAAAATATTTTAAAAATAATTAAATAATAATATAAAAATATAATTAAACTTTATAAACGTAATTAACAACTTAATCACCATTATTAATAATGCTTAATTAATTATAGTGCATTTTAAAAATAATATTATAAAATTATAAAAATATAATAAAACATTATTTGAACCCATTTTAATACCTCTATAAAGGATGTTAGAATGTGTTATCTCTATTCTTCGTCTATGATTCCTATATCAGAATAGGCATATGACAATTTTAAAAATATATCATTAGAATCTACCCTATAAAGGCTGTGAGAGTGAACAACATCCCTTATTCTATCATTCTTATATGATGCTTGCTGTGAGAATGAAGTAAACTTTATTCAAAGAGAAAAATTACATTGTATACAAGATAAGATGAAAAAAATGTTTGTTTCTTTGTATAAGTTAATGCCTAGAGAATGAGCTAATGCATATCATCATTACTACTACTACATGAAAATTGGCGGAAAATGGGCATCTTCCATTTCTAAAAAAAATAATAGAACCGCATAATACAAGAATGGGCATCTCGCTAACGGAATGTAATGTAGCACTTGACGAGCCAAGATGCCCATTCCTAAAAAATAATAATATAACTACATAAATCTTAATCCCCCTCGAGGGTATGTAGTGCAACACCCGAATGAGCTAGAAAATGTATCCAATAGGCTTAATCCAAATAGAACGATACAATTGTATTCAAGAAAAATGAAAAAATGTTTGTTTGTTTTTATGAGAGAATGGGCAACTGCCCATTCTTAAAAAAAGACAAATTAAATTTTATCTCTCCACTAGCATCATGTATTGTAGAGTTAGATATGATTACCATAGAAGCACTAAAATGACAATAAATTTCTTCTATTACTCATATTATAATTGAATGGGCATATGCCCATTCAATTCGTATCAATTTATTATATTAGACGTATTAGAAAATTTACATTGTATTCAAGATAAGTTGAAAAAATATGTTTGTTTGTTTGTATGAGAGAATGAGAAACTTCCCATTCTTAAATAAAGATAGAGTAAGTAAATTTTATCTCTCCACTAGCATCTTACATTATGGACAAGCTATGAGTAATATATAAGTACTAAACATACTAATTTCAATATTGCAAGTATTAGAATGTTTAGAATGAGCATATGACATTTTATTTCAACATTTCTTGTATTAGAATGTTTAGGACATGAGAATATGCCCATTGATAATGGGCATATGATCTGTCTACTCTCAAATGGGCTTGACATGAAGATGAAGTGTGTCATCCCCATTTTTCTATGAAAGGAAAACCAGATATTATTCTTCACATTGAGAAGAGTTAGAAATATTCATTTTTGTTTCTAAATAAATTTCCTTCATATTCTTCATGAAAAGAGAGAGAGCCAAAAGTGAAAGAATAAACAACAATTAGAGATAGAGGCTTTATCTCCCTTTAAGGGTATGTAGTGCAAAACTAGGCTCCTCTAGGGATAGTCCAACCAATATGATACAATTATTAACTCTATAAATGTTGTCAAAATATTTTTACACTATAATTCTTCTTCTAATATGGTCCTCCTTCCATGCAAAATGAGGAATAACCCAAAAATAAATGTTTTTTTGTTCGAGGTTAGACAAATTCCCATATTTCTACATAGTCTACCACAACCGACCAAAAATATGGTGAAAACAAAATGTTATAATGTCTAGAGAATGAGATAATGCCTATTCTCATTATTACGAGTGATCCAAGACTTGTTTTAAAACAATTACCTTTAATCAATAACTACAAGGTGGTAAACAATATATTTACATGTGGTAAACAATATATTATCGATTACTCCTATATGAGAATGGGAATATGAAATTTCTAAAACAAATTAATAGAACTACATAATACATGAATGGGAATCTTCCCAAGGGTATGTATTGTAGCACTTGGCGGAGCCAAGATACCCATTCCTAAAACAAAACCCGACAAGTTCCCATTCCTTAAAAAAATAATAGAAGCCGCATAAGGCTTAATCCCCCTCGAGGGTATGTAGTCTAGCACTTGGCGGAGCCATAACTTGGCTCTACTAGGATTAATCCAGCCAAAACGATATAATTTTAAACAAGCATTGCAACGCTACTAATTCCAATCATAGTCAAAATGCCTGTTTTAAAAAATGAAGTTATATGAAATATAACATGAGAACCATATTTTATAAAAAAATTTACCAAACATGCTTTAATGCTTTAATTCTTTAGTATTACACATTTGTTTAGACCCATTTAAATGTTTTCTCAAAAGTTATTATAATACTAGAAAAGTAAATTATACAATATTTTTATAATGTACTTTACCAATCATGCTTTAAAAGTTTAATGATTTAATATATTAATGTATAGACCCATTAAAAAAATTTTAAAAGGGTATTAGAGTACTTGAAAAATAAATAAAAGAAAAAATAATATTTTTAAAAATTACTTGCATTTGAATGCTTAGAATGGGCATATGGCGATTCTCATATAAAAATAAATTATGTCTTGTATTGAATTGGAAGGTTCACATGTTCATAGCCTTCTCAAAGACATTATAGACGTATGAAAAGATTTTAAAATAATTGTTTTCATTTGAACGTTTATAATGGGCATATGCCAATTCTCATATTAAATTTTTATTTTTATTTTCTGTTGCTATATTCCTCAATTCTAATAATAAACAACAATAAAAAAACATGCTCTCATGAAATAGCATCCTATCAAAGCTTCCCATTCACAAGAACTCTACCTCCATCAAAAACATTGACTACCATTATTATTAATTTGTGAAAACTAGGAGCAATTATAAACCATCATGTCAAAGATTGGGTTGGCTTAAATTTAATTCTTAATGGCTTTGTGTTGGTGTCTATTAAATGCTCAATGGCGTTGGATAATGTGCATTGTATTTAGGTCAATTAATTTTGGCATTGGATCATGTGGATTGAATTTAAGTATCCTTCCTTTCCCTCATTCAACGATTTAGACTCCTCTCCCTAGTTTTTCCTGTAATCATGGCGGTTCCCTCTCTTCCTGCCATTTTTCTATGAAGCGATAGAAAAGAAATGGCCTTCTTCAATTCCATTTCTTGGTCATGTCTCAAGTGGGTTTTTAGGATTGGTTCACCATCTATTTGTGAAGCCATTACGCATGTTCTCAGTGACATCTATCTCTGTGATTCCAAAAGAGGTTGGGTTAACTCAAAAATTTCTTATATTCTTTTTTTCGAATCTACTTCTAGTTAGCCATAACAAATTGGAAGTTTCTACGATTGCCATTTTTTATCTTTCCCTCTCATAGGGTTGTCTGGATGAAGAACTCACACATTGTAATCTCAACACTTCCATGTCTATCAATCCGATGCGTGAAGCTAGTTGGATCCATCGTTATTTGGGGGAACCTTTAGCATACAAGAATCGAGGCCTCACCCACTTCATGTAGGTTGTCTTAGAATTTTTTACATCCCCGAACCCACCTCCTCTTCATCTTCCTTGCATTGATTTAACTGATATTCATGTTCCTATCCTCCCTAATTCTCCTGGTGTTTCGCATTGCGGATCTCGATGCATCCCACCTACATAGTCCTATTAAATATTTCCATTGGCGGTGGTAGTGTACATCGTATGGCTACTCGGGGTAGCTTCATGGCTTCTTTGTTCTCATTCACTAATTTCAAAGAAGAGCCAATTGATATTTCGATGGTGACTAATTTACACTATTAGTTTTTCTACAATATTTTTCAAGAAAATTAAATATGCATTTTGTATTTTTCTCTATATGTGTTTCCATTTACACTCACTATATATATATATATATATATATATATATATATATATATATATATATAGTAAGATGAGAACTACATAAAGCTTGATCCCTCTCGAGGGTATGTAGTGCAGCACTTGGCTTTGTTAGGGATAGTCCAACTAGTATAATACAATTATTAATAATTACAAAACAAAAAATGTTACTATCACAATGCACAACTTCCCATCCTATATATGTTCTTTATCACAATGCACAAATTCTCATTCTATCTTTTGTAATTCTTATATGAGAATCGTCATATGCCCATTCAAAATATCTATTATTCTTCTATATTTTCTAAATGTGAATGGATATATATATATATATATATATATATATATATATATATATATATATATATATATATATATATATGAGAACTGAGAACTACATAAGGCTTGATCCCTCTCGAGGGTATGTAGTGCAACACTTGGCTCTGTCAGGGGATAGTCCAGCTAGTATAATACAATTATTAATAATTACAAATCAAAAAACACTATCTCACTTTCCCTCCAATGAGTGGTCGAAGACGTGTTTTAAAACAATTACCTTTTATTAATAAATAAACAATGGTAAATAATTCCCTCCAATGAGTGGTCGAAGACATGTTTTAAAACAATTACCTTTAATTAATAAATAAACGGTGTTAAATATATATAATATGAGAAACAATATATTTTAATGATAAATGAGAATGGGATGAGAATGGGCATCTTCCCATTCTAAAACAAAATAATAGAACTACATAATATGAGGATGGGAAGATGTCATGGTGGTAAACAATATATTTTAATGATTCCTATATGATAATGGGCAGAGAATAGGCATCGGCCCATTCTAAAACAAAATAATAGAACTACATAATATGAGAATGGGCATCTGCCGATTCTAAAACAAAATAATAGTAGCTAAAATGAGACAAATATAAACAAAGAGATGCAATTCTTAGTCTAGCCAAAATGATTGAGTTCAACATTTCCTACCCATTCTAAAACAAAATAATATAACTACATAAGGCTTTATCCCTCTCACGGGTATGTAGTGCAGCACTTGGTGGTGCCAACACTTGGCTCCACCAAGGTTAGTCCAGCCAAAATGATACAATTATAAAAAAAATAATAGAACTACATAAGGCTTGATCCCTCTCGCAGGTATGTAGTGCAACACTGACACTTGGCGTGTGTCATAGCACTAGCTCCACTAAGGTTAGGCCAACAAAAATGATACAATTATAAACAAAATAATATAACTACATAAGGCTTAATCCCTCTTATGGGTATGTATTGTAGCACTTGGCTGCACCAAGGTTAGTCTAGCCTAAATGATACAATTATAAAAAAATAATAGAGCTACATAAGGCTTGATCACTCTTGCGGGTATGTAGTGTAGCACTTGGATCCACCAAGGTTATTCCAACCAAAACGATACATTTATAAACAAAATAATATAACTACAAAAGACTTGATCCCTCTCATGGGTATGCGGTGCCAAAGACTTGGCTCCACCAAGGTTAGTCCACCAAAAAGATATAATTATAAAAATAATAATAAAACTATATTAGACTTGATCCTTCTCGCGGGTATGTAGTGCAACACTTAACAGTTCTAACACTTGGCTCCACTAAGGTTAGTCTAGCCAAAATGATACAATTATAAAAATAATAATAGAACTACATAAGGCTTGATCCCTCCCATAGGTATATAGTGCAACACTTGGCTCTGCCAAGGATAGTCCAACTAGTATTATACAATTATCAATTACATCAAAACGAATAATGTTTGTTTGGATGAGAATCAGCTTGTGCCAATTATAAACATGCAAAACTTCTATAAAGGATGTCACAATGCATAGCTTCCCATTCGTTCCCATGTTAAAAAAAAAGTAAATATAATATGTTGAACTTAAATTTATCTCACTCTTCTTTTATGTTTCTTAAATGTGAATGAATATATATATATATATATATATATATATATATATATATATATATATATATATATATATATATATATGATCCCTTTCGAGGGTATGTAGAACATAATATGCCCATTCTTGATGTGAATCCATCTGCAAGAGGTTGAAATATCTCCAAAACACACATAAACAGATTTGAAAATAAAACCTAAGAGTTTCAAAATAGATTACTTCTCATTCTAGAATCCACATCGATCATTACCATCCTCCTTTTATTTCATGTCTACTCTAAAAACCCTAAAATGCCAAAAATTACCTACTAGCAAAACAACTCGGATGGGACCCAAATTTTGCATGCGAAATATTCCTTCATAAATTAGGGCTCACGCAAAATTTAGACTTATTCTAACAAGCACAACAAAAGTTATTAAAGTTCTAAGACCTAGACAAAAGTGAAAAAAACATTACAAGCCAATTTTAGGCCACTAGATGAAGGAATCCAGGCCCAAAACGTGCCAAAATGGGCATAAACCTACAAGAAAATTTTACCCTAACATATTACTAATGTATATCTACCACCCTGTAAAATTTCAGGATGATCTAATGGTCGATCAAAAGTTATGGTCTCTGCAAGTTATGCTCCCACATCATTCTCCCCTGGTTGAAAAGAATTTAGCTCCTGTGAATTCTGTTGATGGAACTCATCTAATTTTACACTATCAATTTTCTTCAACTCCCACTTAGGAATCCAAGTATTTTCTTCTTGTTACAAACCTTCCCACTATACCAAATATCTTTGTAGCTCTCATGTCTAGTAGTGACTGTCTTTTGGTCCAAGACACGCATTACCCTCTCCTCTTTTTTCTTCGGAATTTGTTGCTTCCAGTTTATTTCATTCTCCTCTACATATTCATCATGACTTGGGAACTTATATAAGTTAGAAACATTAAAAACTGGTGAGATAGAAAAGTTTTCAGGTAGCTCCACCTTATAGGCATTATCACTCATTTTCTTCAGAATCCTACATGGCCCAATCTTCTTATACTTGAGTTTATTATATGTCCCCTTTGGAAACCTCTCATTTCTAAGATGAACCATCACCATATCTCCTTCTTAAAATACACTTACTCTCCTACTGACATCTGTAGCTGTTTTATATTGTGCATTACTCACTTTAAGCTTTTCCCTCACTTCATCTTGCAAATGTAGAATGTGTTCTACGAATGCTTCTACATCTTCACTAGGTAAAATTAGGTCTAGGACCCCCTTGGGATTCCTACCATATACAATTTGGAAAGGAGACCTCCCTGTTGACCTGTTTACCGAGCTGTTATAGGCAAACTCAGCTTGAGGTAAAGCTAAGTCCCATTGTTTTGGCTTTTCTCCAACTATACAACGTAGGAGATTTCCCAAGCTTCTGTTCACTACTTTTGTCTACCCATTAGTCTGGGGGTGATATGCACTACTTGAACTATAGTTGTGTCCCTAGTTTCCTCCACAGAGTCCTCCAAAAGTGACTCAAAAACTTCATGTCCCGATCTGAAGTGATTGTTCTTGGAATTCCATGCAATCTAACCACTTCGAAAAAACAAATCTACAATTCTGGAAGCATCATTAGTTTTTTTACAAGAAATGAAATGTTCCATTTTAGAGAATCTATCAACTACAACAAAGATAGAATCATTCCCTTACTATGTGTTAGGAAGCCCTAACATGAAATCCATACTCAAATCAACCCATGGCCCTGTAGGTATAGGTAATGGCATATATAACCCAATATTATGTGCATGGCCCTTAGCCATTTGACACACTCTACATATTTCTACAATCCTACTTATGTCCCTCTTTACCTTTGGCCAATAATACTTTTCTATAACAAGAGAAATTGTCTTACTAATACCAAAGTGTCCAGCCAACCCCCACTATGCAATTCTCTTATAATATTTTCTCTCATTGAACCAATAGGGATGCACAATTGTTTCCCCCTAAACAAATAACCATCTTGCATCAAATAATCAAAAGAATCACTACCTACTATAGGATCCTTAAGTTGTCTCACAACATCACCAAAATCTGGATCACCTTCATACAATTCCTTAACTACCTCAAACCCTAGTACTTTATTTTCCATTGTTGTCAAAAGGGATACACGCCTACTCAAGGAATCAACAACTTGATTCTTCTTACCATGACTTATGCTTTAAAACAAAATTATATTCTTGCAAAAATGAAATCCATTTTGCATGCCTACTATTTAGTTTCTTCTGTGTGTTTACGTACCTCAAGACTTCATGATCAGTGAAGAGCACAAATTCCTTTGCTACTAAGTAATGTCTCTAGTTCCTTAATGCCTGAACAATAGCATAAAATTCCACATCATAAGTAGAATATTTCCTCTTTACTTCATTTATATTTTCACTGAAGAATGCCACAGGTCGTCCTTCTTGACTCAATACAACTCCAATCTTGACATGTGAGGCATCACAGTCAACCTCAAATACCTTGCTAAAATATGGCAATACCAAAACAGTGCTTCTGACACTTTCTTCTTCAACAATTCAAAACTATCTGTTGCTTTGCCTTGGTCCATACAAACTCCCTCCCTTTTGTACACTCTATTATGGGTGCAAATGCTATTGAAATTCCTGATGAACTTCCTATAAAAAGTTGTCAATCCATGAAAACTACGAACCTCTGTCACATTCCTTGGAATAGGCCATTCAAAAATTTCCTTTACTTTTTCCTCATCCATCCTCACTCCATCCTCTGATATGAAAAATCCCAAAAAAACAAGACTCTTCTGAAGAAATCTACACTTCTTTAAGTTTGCATATAGACTCTCTTTACGTAATAAGTCTAACACCAATTTCATATGTAATAAGTTTTCTTCCACTGTCTTATTGAATATTAGAATATCATCAAAATAGACAACAACAAACTTACCATTATATTCTCAAAGTACTCTATTCATCAACCTCATGAATGTATTGGGTGCATTAGATAACCCAAATGGCATCACCATCCACTCGTATAATCCATCTTTTGTTTTGAAATCATTTTTCCATTCATCCCCTTCACAAATTCGGATCTGGTAGTACCCACTCCATAGGTAAATCTTGCTAAAATATCAGGCTCCCACTAGCACATCAATCATATCATCTTATCACGGAATTGGGAACCGCTGCTTGATTATGATCTTATTTATGCATTTGCTGTCTTCACACATTCTCCAGTATCCATCTTTCTTGGGAGTCAATAGCGCTGGAGTTACACAGGGACTCATGCTTTCTCTTACTAACCCTTTCTATATTAAATCTGTCACTTGTCTGTTCAACTCTTAACTCTGTGTTGGAGTCATCTGATAGGATGTCCGGTTTGGAAGGGCCGATCCTGGGATCAAATCAATATTGTTTTGAATATCTCACTTTGGAGGTAACCCATTTGGTAACTCATCCAGTATGACATCTTTGTATTCTTTTAGTACCTTTTCTGTAGCAATAGGTATATTAAAATCTTCTATCTCCACCTTCTTTGACATTAGTGCATAACACCATCCAACTTCTTCCATTTCTGTAACAAACTCTTTTGTAGCCAATAATCCCTCACTCTTCTCTTCTTCCTTGAAGGGTAACAAGACCACCTTTACACCATCCTTCCAAAAGGTATATGTATTTTCCCTCCATCATGTGTAACCTTTCTATCATATTGCCAAGGCCTACCCAGTAATATATGGCATGCATCCATTAGGATAACATCACACCACACCTCATCCTTGTAGGTATTCCCAATTGAAAAATTTATAAGGCATCTTTTATCTATGGTTACCTCATTTCCTTTCTTGAACCATGATATACGATAGGGATATGGGTGCTTCTCACATTTCAGATTGAGTTTATCAACCATTACAATTGAAACCATATTTTCACAACTACCACCATCAATAATAATTTTACATACCTTTCCTCCGAAGGTGCATCTTGTTTGAAATATATTTTTTTGTAGCCATGAATTAGCACCAAAAACATCATGTTATTTCTCCTTCCTTGGGAAAATCATCATCCTCCTTATCATGAGGGTTTCACCCAAGTCTATAGTAACCTCCATTTCTTCTTCCTCTTCAACTTCAACCAAATTTAATCGTGGTTTTTCTCCTTGCCATATATCTTGTGTAGGATAGTGCGGACACTCAAAAGCTCTATGCCCCTCTTCACCACATCTGTAACATGTATATTATCTTTGGGGGCTATTCCAGCCCCATCCTCCATTATAACCTCTTCCCCTCTGAAACCCCTACCTCTTTGGTAGTTACCATGGCTTTGACCAAAATCTTCATGCCCTTCTGTGTTAGAGGATTCAGATTTTATAGATTCAAATCTACCCCTACCTCTCATTGGAGATGATGATGGACCTCTCTTCACTCCTCTTCTAAAATTATTCCTCTTGTTCTTTTCTTCTACCTTTAATGTGAGTTGATAAGCATCATCCAGGCTATGGATCCGAGCATACTCACTCATCTTGTATGGTGTAACTCAACCCATTTATATACCATGTAGCCTTTTATTCTTCAGACTCTCCCTATTCCACCCTAATTAACAACTTGTAAAATTAAATAGTATACTCCTCAATGTTGAGATCCTTTTGTCTTAGGTTTTGGAATCTCCAAAAGAGTGTCTGAACATAATCTATAGGAAGAAATTTTTCTTTCATCTTCTTTACCATTTTATTCCAGTTTTGAATTTTTCCCTTTCCATTCCTATTTCCTTCATTTTGTAGGTAATCCCACCAGATCAATGCATGTCCGGCCAACTTAGTGCATAAAAACTTAACCTTCTTCTCCTCTGAAAGGGTTTTCCACTCAAAAAAATTTTCCATGTGATTTAACCAGTCAATCAACTCCTCTGGTTGTAACCCTCCACCATAATCAGGAACAGTAATCTTGATGCCATCATCCTTTCCCTTTAAAGCCTAGATCAATCTCTCCTCAAATGGTCTCTCATTTAAGGTTTCTTCATCTCTCTCATTATCTTCTTCATCTCCTCCTTCATTCACTAATGGAGGTCCTTCTTCAATATCACTATTTGGGTCTGCATCCCCATTTGCATGTCTCCTTCTAAGGTGGGTGACTTCTCCTGTGAGCTCAACAACTTGTCTCTGTAGCTCCTACATATGCCTATTCATCTGGGCATAACCTCCCCTCCCACATCTAGCCATGATCATATAAAATAGAGGTAAAAAAATTACACAAAAAAATGTAATATGTTACCTTAACTATTTTGGCAAGATCAAAATCTTGCTCTGATACCAATTGATGTGAATCCAGCTACAAGAGGTTGAAATACCTCCAAAAACACACATAAATGGATTTGCAAATAAAACCCAAGAGTTTCAAAATAGATTACTTCTCATTCTGGAATCCACACTGATCTATTACATCATTACCATCCTCCTTTTATTTCATGTCTACTCTAAAAACCCTAAAATGCCAAGAAACCCTAAAATGCCAAAAATTACCTACTAGCAAAACAACTCGGATGGACCCCAAATTTTGCGTGCCAAATATGCCTTCATAAATTAGGGCTCATGCAAAATTTGGACTTATTCTAACAAGCACAACAAAAGTTATTAAAGTTCTAAGACCTAGACAAAAGCGAAAAAAACATTACAAGCCAATTTTAGGCCACTAGATGAAGGAATCCTGTGCCCAAAAACGTGCCAAAATTGGCACAACCTTGCAACCAAAGTTGACCCTATCATATTACTAATGTATATCTACCACCCTAAAAAATTTCAGGACGATCCAACAGTCGGATCAAAAGTTATGGTCTCTGCAAGTTATGCTCCCGCATCAATTCTAAACATATAATATTCTTGAATCTATTACCCCATCTAAAATGATATGATTATAAACAATAAATTAAGCTATGCATTGAGTTATTCATTGAATTATTTCCCATTCTGTGCAATTTTTAGGATGGGGTTCAAGAAATAATGAGCACCTATTCATTTCTTCAACAAGGAATATTTAACTAGCAGTCATAATGGAATTTTATCATTTAATCCTTAATATGTGATTCATGCTGATTTTTGGTAATGCAAGACCATTGTGTTCTTGAATCACATCTTTAACAGGAAATTCTTCACTTCTATTCCTATCTTGAAGCTTCACTTCATCTTCACAATGAAATTATTCACTTCTATTACTACCTTGATAAACAACGGTCTTCAATATGATGAGAACTACATAAGGCTTGATCCCTCTAGAGGGTATGTAGTACAACACTTGGCTCATCCAGGATAGTCCACCCAATATGATACAATTATAAATAATTAAATAGAGTAGTTGAATCATAGAAGAAGAATATACATACAAATAATTTGAATCACATAAGAAGAATATAGATAAATTTTTCTATGATCATATTAACCATATAACCACACACACACACACACACACATCTGTGTGTGTGTGTGTGTGTGTGTGTGTGTGTGTGTGTGTGTGTGGAGATGATTCACCTGCATTGAATGATTTCCCATTTTGTCTATGTAGTTAACCATTCAAAATGGGGTGCATGTAACTCATATTTTACGAGGAGTGCTAGTATAAAATAATTATTAATTATTAATTATTATAAAACAAACAATGTGTGTTTGTATGAGAATGGGCTTGTGCCCATTATAAATGTGCACAACTTCTATAAAGGTTGTCACAATGCACAACTTCCCATTCTAAAACAAAGTACCTTCCCATGTTAAAAGAAAGTAAATATAATATGTTGAGCTTAAATTTATCTCTATTCTTCTTCTATTAAATTAGATATATATGAGATTTCTATTAGTTATACATGAGAATGAGCATATTTATCTCTATTATTTTTCTATTAGTTAAATGTGAGAATGGACATCTTCCCTTTTAAAGAGGAAACAATGAACAAATAAAGTTGATAGAGATAAAGTAACATAATAATTTTATTCAAATAATGTTAAATCTATCACAATGCACATATTCAAATTCCATTATATAATTCTTATATCGAATGGGAATATTCTCCTTCAAAATATATATTCTTCTTCTATGTTTCCTAAATGTGAATGGATATATATATATATATATATATATATATATATATATAGTAAGATGAGAAATACATAAGGCTTGATCCCTCTCGAGGGTATGTAGAACATAATATGCCCATTCTAAACATCTAATATTCTTGAATCTATTACTCCAACGAAAAAAAATATAATTATAAACAAGAACTTGAGCTATGCATTGAATGATTTCCCATTTTTGCAATTTTTAAGATGGGGTATAGGAAAACATGAGTACTAATCATTTCTTCAACAAGGAATATTCAAATATCATTCACAACAGAGGTTTATCATTTACTTCAATATATGATTCATGTTGGTTTTTGGTAATGTAAGACCAATATGTGCATGATTGATATCTTTAGGATGAAATGTTTCAATTCTATTACTACCTTGATGCTTCACTTCATCTTCGAATAAAATGCTACACTTCTATTACTACCTTGATTTAACATTAGTCTTCAATATGTTGAGAACTACATACGGCTTATTCCCTCTTGAGGGTATGTATTCTAGCACTTGGTTTCGCCAGAATTATCCATCCAATATTATAGAATTATAAACAAAATAGAGTAGAGATAAAGTAATTTGAATCACATAAGAAGAATATAGATAACATTTTATATGATCATATTTACTATATAAAAATATAGATAATTATATGTGTGTGTGTGTGGATATGATTCACGTGCATTGAATGATTTCATGTTTTTCTCGTGTAGTTAACCATTAAGAATGGGGTGCAAAGAAAGTAAGCTTTTAGGAGAAACTGCTAGTATAATACAATTTTTAATTATTACAAAGAAAAAAATGATTGTTTGTATGAGAATGGGCTTGTTCTCATTATAAACGTGAATTTTTTTATAAAGAGTGTCACAATGGATAGTTTCCCATTCTAAAACAAATTACCTTCCCATGTTAAAAGAAATTAAATATAATATGTTGAGCTTAAAGTTATCTCTATTCTTCTTCTATTAAATTAGATATATATGAGATTTCTATTAGTTATACATGATAATGAGATGATTGATATCTATTCTTTCTCTATTTGTAGTGCCCACATTTTTATAGCTCTAGTTATCTGTTGGTTCCTTTACTTCTAGACATGTTTTGATTGAGACTTTGATAGACTTTGGACATTTTACTATGATATTTTATCCTCTTGGACATTATGGCATTTTGGGTGCATAGCGCCAATTGGATTAGATTCATATACTGATATATTTCGTATGATGTGATGACACTAACAGGGTTATATGATAAACGTACCAGTTAGATGTTAGTCTCTTGTGGTTAATTTGATTGATGATATAGTGTTTTGGATTTAATGATGGTGATTTTCATGCTAACCTAAGTGTATGTCGTTACAATTTTAATTGTGGATGATTCATGGCAAACTATGTGGATAATTGGATGCATTGCACTATCAATTGTAAATTATGTTCGGACATTATAAGTTTGATTGATATTGTGATGTATAGATGATGTTTACTATATTGGACAGGTGCGGTTAATGTGTGCAATGAGTGTGCAGGTGACAGGTATAGGAGAGCATGGGTTTCGGGCAGCTACGCAATTGTGCACAAGCGGCCCACGGGCTGAGTCCTAACCATGCTAAATTGTTTGAAGCCTTAGATTAGATGTATTTTAATTGGGCACCATGGGTGAACCCTCAATTTGTAATGTAATTGTGTCTTGTAAAATTAATTAGGTTTAGGATGTATTTGTATTAAGTAAACTAGCTTAGGGGTTAATAATCTTATCTTAAGTTAAGTGTTGGTTTTGGGAAGTGTGTGTGTGTTGGTAGAAGGGATTGGGGACCACATGTGAACCTTGGGTGAACCCCACACCCTCTACCCTTGTGCCCAAGCATGCCAAACCCGAAATTGGGTTATTTTGGGTAATTTTAGGGACCCCTTTTGAGTTTGGGGGTTCCCTTAGCATGAAAATGGGCCCTTGGACCCTACCTAATAGGTAGGGGACCTATTTCCAAGGTTTGGAGGGAGTTTCCCTCCCATTTAGCCCCCTTTAGTCACCATCCATGTAAGATGGTTGGATTGTGTGAAAGTGTTAAAAGTTGCTCCACTTTGTTTTATTTTAGTTTTTAGTATTTTGGGTGAAAAGGGATAAAAGGTGAGTTTACTCTTACTTATTTTGTTTTTGGAATCTTTGACTCTTGAGAGGAGAGGGGGTGACACTTGTCACTTTCCCATTGGTGAGGAAACTTTTGGGATCCTCTTTTTATTCTTCCTCATGTGGGAAGAAGGGGTCTTCTTGGTTCATTTTTTTTGGAGCACTTGGAGAATTTTGGGAGCTTGGAAGGGAGCTTGGACAAAGGGGAAAAGCTTAGAGTCTTGGAAAGCATTATAGAGGTAGGGTTCTTAACCTTCTTCTTCTTAGTTGTGCTTATATTGTATGTATGCTTGATCAATGAAATAATGTGTGTGAAATATGTGTTATGTAGTTGTTTGTTCTTGTGGTTTTCTTGTTTTCTCTCCACCATCATTTGGATTGATGGTTTTTGGAGAATGTAGGGGAAGAGAGAGGGATTTCCCTCTCAAACCTCATGGTTGTTGGTCAAGCCATGAAGGTCCCTTCTCATCCCCTCATATGGTTTGAGGTGGGAGAAAGGTTCATATGGCTTGATCCTTTCCCCATTCTTGGTGAGGAAACCCATGTGGGTTTGAAAATCCTCCCAAGAAGGATCTCTATAGTATAAGGAGGAATAAGGAGGATGTATGATTAGGAGGTATAAGGAGTTATATATATATGTATTTATTGGTGCTCCTATGGTTGGACACCTTGATTTGGGCATCCTTCTTCCTCTCTTCCCCCTTGTGAGGTTGACATTGTTCTCCTCATGTGTGGTTTTCATCGTATAGTAGGTCTAAGTAGTTGAATGGTCTTATGTTTTCTCTTGTGGTGTGTTTAAACCTCATTATTACTTGTGCACATTGTGGAAGCTAGTTCCTCTCTCCCATGGTCTTGAGGAAGGCTAGCATGACTTCCAACCATGGAAAGGCATGTGATGATGCCTATTGGTTGGGTGGTAAACAAGCCATGTTTCTCTTGGAGTTGGATTCTTGTAGGAGTATTGGAGTTGGAGCTCAAGTTGGAGATAGTAGAGCCTCTTGTCATCTTGGACTTACTCATCTTTTGTGGGCATTACCTTCATTTTGTAAATAAATGTAGCTTTGTAAAGATTTATACTCTTGTAAAGACCCATTTTGTACTTATTGTATTTGATAAAACATTAGTCTCTATTAAGGAAACTTTTATTTTATAGTTGCAAGAAGCTTGTAAGATTGTCATTTGAATTTATAATGAAACCAAGAACTTTTTATTTTCAATGCCTTCATTTGGAAAGATTTGTTGTTTAGAAATATGCAAAACATATAGTCATGAAATATACATTTGAAATATTTAGTTGTGCATTACATACAAAAAAAAAAAAAAAAGAATTAGTGTGCTTGCATTTTATTTCAACAAAAAAATTTGGCACTACACTATTAGTTATATGTGAGAATGGGAATCTACCCTTTTAAAGAGAAAAGGATGAACAAATAAAGTGGAGAGAGTAAAAGTAGCATAAACATTTTCTTAAAATCTTGTTGAAACTCTAAAAATTACAAATTAGACAGAGTAAATGTAACATAAACAACCATCTTTCCTTCTATTATTAAGTCTTACGTGAGAATGTGCATGGGCCCATTCAAAACATTTATTCTTATTCTATGTTTCCTAAATGTGAATATATATATTTCTATATATATATTTTCAGATGAGAACTACTTAATTTTTGAGAATTACTTCATCTATTGCTTGCTTTGCCTAAATATGGATAAGGAATTGGGCCAACAAAAATTACATTAATTTTTTTACCATGCTAAGAAGACAAAAATTATCTAAGTTGGAAAAATACATTTCAGAATTAAAATTTCAAAAGGTGAAGTGATATGTAAAAGAGCAATTTTTTTTATTTTTTTATTAAGGGAAAATAGTTTTGAAGGGACTATACCCTGTATACAAAAGGGATCAAAAGCTAGATATCAGAAGTGAGAGAAACATCCCAGAGAAGGGCGAACCAACCAACCTCAGAGGGCTCATCAACTAGATAAAACAAAAAATTAGAAGAAAGGATCCAGACGTACAATGATCCAAAAAATAGCAGAAGAGATCAAAAAGAAAACAATAGATATCTATCATAGAATATCTCTGCCAAAAACAGCTCCAGATCCACCAGTCATCAAGCAACTTCACAACCAAGAAATAGCAAAGACAACACCATGTTACTTGATAGCCCTGTCAATCTTGGTTTTGATCACTTGCAGCGAGACAAAGAAAGCAATGGCTATGGCCTGAGAAGAGTCTTTCAGATCCACCTGAGCAATTTCCATATCCCTTTTCTCTTTGGGGCCCCAAATGTCTTCATTAATCCCGCTTAGGCTGCATACACTATGAACATGTTGTTCAATGAAATTATAAATACTTTAAAGAGCGAGATAGGATGCAATCATTACAAATTTTTACGTTTCCCATTCTCGCCATCCAAAGATCAGAACTTCTTGAATACTTCAGCAATAACGCCCTCCTCATCATCATTTTGTAGTATTCCTTTTCCCTTAGCTTTTTCCATATTTTTGATAACCCTTTTGAGTTCTTGTATTTCCTTTTCCATCATGTCCACTCTTACCATAAAATCCTCCTCCTTAGGCTCCTCCACCGATTTTCTGATGTGCAAGAGGTTCTCAACAAGATCTAGGTCTTTGTGGCTTCTAAGAACCCTCTGAGAAGTAGGGATCTTAGTTTTCATGCCCTTTCTTTTCTTGCTAGATGTAGTAATTTCAATCTTCCTTTCGAGAAGATGGAGATGGTGTGAGCAGGGGGAGGAATGGAGGAAGAGGGTGGAGCAGATTCACGTGGGGATAGTTTGTGTAGTGACGATGGATAAGAATAATTAGCCCTTGATACAGAGGGACTACCCTAGAATGGCTCTGCACTTCCCTAATGGGTTTCTCTAGAGAGTTTATCAAGTAGTGAGGGAAGATGATGGTTATATTTCTACGAAAGTGGTTAAGAAATATCATATGCTTTTGAGGTATAATGTAACAAATATCCCTTCAAGAGTTACATACCTAACAACCATCTTGGCGAGCTCAGCAAAAGGCTCAAGAATCGAAGCCAACTTGATGTCGGCTGTCACAAACTCAAGATTTTCCCCTTCGTCTAGGAATTTATTTGTCTCCACCTCCCTATCTACCTTCTTATTGAATCATTTAGTGCCATCAAGACTGAGTCACATGATCTGGGTGATGAGCTCCTCCGTGATATCGACCTCCATGTTGTTATATTTAATAACCTGATTTCTCCATCCCTGTGCGAATTTAATAGAAATATCTTGATCAAAACCTTGAATCCTTTCTATCAAATTCGCAAGACCCCCAATTTGAAGGTAGTTCCAGAGCACAACATCCTCTTTCCACATTGGATTGTGGGTGGGCTCTGTTTTGCATGGCGGACCCCCCATTTTTCCAGTGACTCTGCTCTCAATGGTAAAGATTTTAGCACTATGCGTAGCAGACTTAGCTTTGTTTTTGAATCTTTCCCTTCTGTGAAAGAAGATGTAATTATTAAACCATACTTTGTAATTAGTGACCCACTCCTTGGCATTCTCCCTATGACAAGAAATGATGGCTGTCTAGTTCACACAAATCTCATCAATCACACAAATCTTATATGATGTCATCATTCTGTACTTAAGAATCCGCTCATTAGCATCAACATTACAGCCGTTAGTGATGATTTTCTCAGCCATGTAGATCATTGATTATGTCTTTATTAACTTGAATGGGTAGAATGTCCCCCTTAGCCAAGTTTGAAAAGTATTGGTAACTCTAAAGTTTGTCAAACCATCTGTGACCCTATTGCCTTCCCGATAGGTGTGAGTGATTTTAACATTTTCAAAACTCTTCCATATATCAGTAGCTTCAACAATGAAATCTCTAATTGACCAGCTAGGGTGTTGCTTTTTGTTTAAGAGATTGATGATGTTTAGAGAATCAACCTCAATTATAATATTCGAGAATATTACAATCCTCGGCTAGACTTATTCCCATAGAGTAGCAAGAGCTTCGAGTAATGATTAGTTTTCCTACCCATTTTCCCGGAAAAAGTAGCAACAAAACAGCCTCTTTGATCTCTGATGACTCCTCCACCTCTAGAATCTCCCAGATTTCCTTTTGAGGCCCCATCAAAATTTAACTTATGCCAAGCATTGGGAGGCTTAGTCCATCTGACGGTGGTTCTATCCATACCATTATTATTCTTTTTGAAGACATTGTTAATATTCCAATCGGTTAGAATGTATTCTTCTTTCTCAGGTAAAGTCTATTTTTATGAGGTTTAAATCTAGCAATATTATCCCATACAAAGAATGATAATTTCCTTATAGAATTTGTTACATGCCTTTCTAGTGTTTCTAAAAATTCCATCTTTACGAGCCTTCAAAACTTTCCACATAGTGTGAGGTAAAACAAGTTGCCACAATCTCTTCACCACACAATGCTTATACAGAGAGTCTCATTGTTCCTAGGCACGAACACAAGTAAGGGAAAGATCCATTTCTGATTAAATTTTGTAAAAACAAGATGCCAAATTTTGGAAGCATACTCACAATGAAGAAATAAATGTTTTATGTCTTCTACCTCTTTCTAACACATGTAACATCTATTCGAGATGATGAATCCCTTCTTAATGAGGTTGTCGTTAGTCATAATCTTGCCTTTAATGATGAGCCACTAGAAGAAGTTCACTCTAGGGGTTAGCTCTGGCATCCACAACTTATGCCACTTAATTTCACTTTCAATAGAGGTAAAGAAAGAATTGTATCCTGATTTAACTGAGTATTCCCCATCAAAAGAATCTTTCCGATGAGTTCATCCTTAAGATTTTGATTACTAATATGGATTAGAGAAAGTTGATTCTATAAAGATGAAACATCAGACTGTACATTATCCTTCTCCACTTTTAACTGTTTCCATTTTCTTTTGTTTTCATCCACCTCAATGTATCCCTGTATTTTGTGTCCATACTTTATAATTAAGTCAGTCTTTAATGTGTCCATAAGAAGAAATCCAATTAAAATCAGTCCATTTATCAGTCCAGAAGTTAATGTCTTGCCCATCCCCAAGCTTCCAGCTACACCCCTGAGAGAGAATATGTCTGCTGTGAAGAAGATTGTTCTAGAAAATAGAACCATTCGAAAGAGACTGATCAAAAATAAATGAAATATTGCTTTGGTTTGAAAGGTATTATTATTAAAACAAGTTGAAACGAGTTTAAAAAAGTAAATCTACATTATCTAAAGAGATTCATATTTTTTATTTCATGAAAATTCATTCAAAATATATATTGGTCATTTCCATATAGCTCCTAAAAAATACTAATACATATCACTTGATTTAGCAAGTGTCAGTGTCATCATCCACTTTATGTTATGCAACCTGGTACATCTTCAATGGGATGCAATTTTTCTTCCTTTAAAAAAGAGTACTAGTGTTATTTTTAACATGGAGTTTTAGCATAAAATTCATGACATTGAAACTCATTTCTATATTATTGATGGGCAACATACAATGGAAGCCCAAAAATAAATATTTGTAAATCCTAATTTTTCATCTCTTCATGATAGAATCAAACAAAGGTCTACCAGTATTATGTCTTCCAAAGAAACAACACAACAAATAATTAGTATTTTCAAGCAACGAGATATGGAAAAACAACATGGGTATAAAAAAATATTTATTGACCAATTGTACAAAGTCAGGTCAAGATGGATCTTTGAAAAGAAACCACAACATCTTGGTTCTAGTCACGATAAGTTAGAAAGATGGAACATATTTATAAATTGTACTAAGTTATTTTGCACATAGAAATTAACTTAAATTATTTCTTATAGAATGCTAGACTAATAAAATTTATTTTAATATGTAGTCATTTGAAAGGAAAATTTTGCTTATTTTTGAGAAGGAAAAATTGGAAAGTTTGAAGGATAAAATTTCATTTCTTGTACTCCCAGATGAAATTTCAAATATGTGGGTTTTTATTTTTTATTTTTATACAGCAACGTTGGGTTGCCTTGTTTCCCAAAAAAATCTATAGACCCGTATTTCAAGCCAAATTCATTAGATATGCTTACAACAGGACTATTTAGAGGCACAAAAGGTATGACATATGAAGAATTAGATGTCCTTACTGATAAATGCTTTAGTGATGAAGTGTGGTTCAAAGAAAAGTATGGGGTTAATTCAATATTTCTAAAAGATTACTACAAAATAGTAAAGCAGAGTAGAGCAACAAGAGCTAAAGTTATGTCTTATATGCAAGAAAAAGTTCCAAAATATGTTGCTTGTATAGGATGTAATGAATTAAATGTGATTGAAAATTTTGACATGCATGAGTCTCATTTTTCTCAACTATTTCAATATCTTAGAGAAGAAAAGAAAAATTTGAAAAAGGCAGGATACATCATCAGGGGAAGGGAGTCGAGGCAATTTGTCAGATTATTAAAAATTTTTTTACTAAACTACTTGGATTGTATATGTTTGTGGCTAATAAAAATTCTCAACCAAGGATTCAAGATACATATGAATTCACTTGTCAATGATCTTATCCTTTTTTTCTTAGTATACCATTTAGATGTTTGGAATTCCATTTTCTGTCACTCATTGTAGAAGTCGTAATTGTTGGATTTTATTATCTTGTGAGAATTGTCTCACAAAACGATGTTATTGATCTTATATTAGTCATTGGGTGTAGTACAATGAGTTGTATCTACATATTTATACTTCCAACAATATAAGTTTACTTATTTTATATTGTTGTAGAAATGTACATGAAAAAGGTAAAAAAATCAGCAATAATTTCATAAGGATGTTATAGAATTATGAATACGAACATGCATTTGAAGGGATGTCAGTGATTTTTTCTATATATGGTATTCATAATTCAACTAGTATGGAGGTGAAAGATGTGACAGTGGATCTGGATTGACAATATTTAGAGCCCTTGGATATTATCAAACCAAACGAAGTTGGAGTTGTCATCGCTGAACATCCTTTCAGATGTGAGAGATCAGTGCATTTTGGGAGAACATGAGTAAGAGATGAAAAAATAATGTGTCCCATGTATTAATATTAAATGGTGGGAAAATAAATTAAAGGAATCACATAATACAAAGAGGTCCTCAAATATATTTATGGTGGAGAATCACAATCAGGAGATCATGCTCTAATGATATTATAAATGTCTAACTACGCCACCAGTGAATATCCTCTATGATTTTGTGTTCTTTTTATTATAGTCATTATGTATATGTTAATTCTTAACAACATTTAATTTGTTCTAATATTAATGTATACATACTTCACATAGTTTTCTCCTAAGTTCTTTTCATATTATAAAATATATGTAAACAAAAGTTAGAAGTTTAATTAGAAGAATAGAGTTAAAATTTCTCCATTCTCACATATTTTATAGATTTATTTTCATATTATAGAATATATGTAAAAATAAGTTAGAAGTTTAATTAGAAGAATATAGTTAAAATTTCTCCATTCTCACAGATTGTATAGATTTATTTTCGTATTATAGAATATATGTAAAAAAATTATAAGTTTAATTACAAGAATAGAGTTAAAATTTCTCCATTCTCACAACTTTTATAGATTTCTTAAAATGATTAAGTTCAATATTTCTTGGGTATATGCCCATTCACATATAGATATCATAGAAGACGAACATGGAAAAAATTAAATATGTTTCAGAATATTTAGAGGTATTAAAATGATTAAATTCAATATTGCTTGTAATTAAATGTTTACAATGGGCATATGCACATTCTTAGACAAACAAAAGTTTTTGTATTTATATTGAATTGGTAGTACTTAAAATATGTATCACATAAGAATAGGGATAAACTTCACTTTTTTTTATAATGAGAAGTAGAGAATTATCAAACCTTTGTACTTGTATTAAATGGGAGGATGCCCATGCTCAGAGATAATTAATTTTTTTTAAAATGGGAAGTAGAGAAATAATATATTATTCACGTTATGTAGTTATACTTTTTCATTTTAATACATGTGTACATTGGTAGCCCTTGTGTAAAGTCTATATTAATGTGAATTATATATTTTTGCTCTACTTCCCATTCTAAAAACCTCTTTTAAAAAAGTGTATTTTTCTAAAAATATGTAGATATATATTTTATGGTGAGAACTACATAAATTTTGATCTCTCTTATAGGTATGTAGTGTAGCACTAGGATTTTTCAGTTATAATCCACCCAAGTATAATGCAATTATAAATAATTACAAGGGAAAAATTGTTTGTTTGTACTAATGGGATATGTAGTGCAACACTTGGCATTGTTAAGGATAGTCCAACAAGTATAATATAATTATAGATAAATACAAGACAAAAATTGTTTTCTTTTATGATATTGGGCTTCAACATATTAAAACATTCTAAGTTACAGAAACATTATAAAATAAAGTAATATTTATTTGTTTGAGAATGGGCTTGTGCCCATTAAAAAAGATAAGGTTGTGAGAATGCACAACTTCTCATTGTAAGATAGTAAATTTTATCTCTATTATTTAATTGAGAATGGGCTTGACATGAAGAGTTAAAAGTATAATTTTTAACAATGGGAAATTATCCAAATTTAAAGGGAAAGGAAACTAGATGATATTCTGAATCATGGGTAGAGTTAGAAACAATCATTCCTGTGAACATATTGGTGTTTATAATCAAACAAATAGATTGATTGCAATAGCATCATGGTGAAGCTTACCATCCCTAAGAACTCCACTACCTTTGAAAACATTAATTTCCAATAAAATTTCCACTATTGCATGGATAAGATCGCTCTATTAAAAAAATCACTTCCTTTATAGAGGTTTTAAAATGATTTAGTTCAATATTGCATGTATTTAATGGGCATATGTTCATTCTCATATATCAATCATATATTATTCCTCAATGATTCTTATAGAAGAACATGCATCTGCACATTCAGTACAAGATTGAACTTAATCATTTTAATACCTCTTTAATTAAAGAGAATTACTAGTCCAGCTAATATAAGACTTATGAAAAATTAAAGAGAATTACTAGTCCAACTAATATAAGACAATTATGAATAATTAAAGAGAATTTCATAAGGAAAAAATTACAAGTTTTGAAGAGTGGAGACCTAGAGAAAAGTATTTATTGGCCAACTAAAAGGTAGTCTTTGAAGTCTTGGATCATTCTAACCTTGGTGATAAATTGCAAAGCGATTTAGGCTCTACATCAAACAACCAGATTACGTAACGTATCTCCCATACAAACAAAAAAATTTATGCAACATTCTATTTTTCTTCTATGATTCCTAGATGAGAGGAGGTATTTGCCAATTGAATAGGTATTATAGTGAACATGTATCTACCCAGTGAATACAATATTGAATAGGTATTGCAGTGATTAAGTGGGAATTGATGATAGTCCATTGTTTACAATATTTAATTTACATTATAAGTATTTATGTTCATTGGAAAAAATTGTTGAGCCCTTACAAATTATTATGAGTGGAGAAAAAAGTGCAAACCATGAGGTTAATCCATTAGAGGAAGATATTATTCCTAAAAATAGCATGATGTTGTCCAACCAACAAGAAGTTTTCCAAAAAACACACAAAAGACGCAAGTGATGGTGATTAATCCACGAAGGTTACATCAAACCCTTCACCATCAATTATGACAGTTGGCTCATGAATAGGTATCAAGTATTATTTAAAATTTAATAATATTTTTTACTTGTCAATATTAGTTGGAATCAATTTGATAAATATATCCTAAATGTAATTTTTATGTGCAGATACAACTAGAGAAAATCCAACAAATATATGTAAAGAAATAGGTAAAAATATTAATCTTTTTTATTTTTCAATATTAGTTGGAATAAATTTGATAAATATATCCTAATTTCAATTTTTATGTGAAAATACAATAGGAGAAAATCTACAACCAACAAATATATGTAAAGAAAAAGGTAAAAATATTTTGTGAAATATTATTATTATATTTGAAATACATACAAGTTAATAATGAAGTTTAATATATTTTTGCAGTGCCTCCAAAGAGACATTTGCTTGTTCTTGAATTAGAAGGATTGTTAGTTTAAAATCATACTTCTAAAAAGGGAAAAAACATTTCAATTGAACAACAAGCACATCCTACCATGAATGTTTATTTCCTAATTTCTAACTTTTTGTATAAATATTTTCATCGAATAACATTCTGGTCTACGTTGGATACATATGTCAATGTTAAATTGGATGTACAACCTTTTTTTTGTTAGGGTATGGAGTATTGCGAAAAAAGGGAGACAAATTTATTAAAAATTTGGAAAACACCAAAATTTCCATACAAATGTGAAACTATGGTTGTAGTTAATGTAATCAACAAAGGAGTTCTGAAGAAATTTTTGGTGTCTCCAAAGGTTTCTGACAAATACTTTAAAAATAATAAGTGGCTTATGTCATCATTGTTTATAGAACTAGTCTTTGTAGGGGTTGTAGATGATGTAAGAGACAACTTAAAGCAATGTACTCTATTTCAAATAACAGTGGAACAAATCAATATAGAAAATTTTGTTTATTAACATTTTGTAGTTCTTTTTGTTTATTACATTTTTCTATATCTTTTGTTTTTATTACATTTGTGTAGTTCTTTTTTCCATTTTCCATTCAAAGAGGTTATTATATACTCTTTAATAAGATTTTATTGATGGTTATTAGTATCTAATGTTCAACATGTGCTTATTACAATTTTTAGTTCTTCTTCACATTTCATCCAAGTGATGTGATTAGTATATAATGATAATTTTGGATGTTATTGATAGTTTACCATTTAATGCTCAAAACTAGTTGTGATAGGTTTATAAAAAAAGAAAGTAATTATCAATAAAATTAGATAATATAATCTATGATTAATTTATTGAAAAATAATTTTGTTATTGGTTGGTTTTTCAAATCTTATTTTCCATGGAAAGAAGTTATTGGTTTTGGGGGTAGAAGAATTGCTCTTTGGATTTCCAGGATTACTGAATTTAGATCGTTGACCATACAACCAGAATTTACATATGCATGTTACCAATATTTCAGTCGTACATTTAGCCCTGAATTGTTAAGGATAACATTACAACATTTTGATATTTGATTATCGTATACATACCCACATTCAAGAGAATTAAATGCCTTCATTCAAAAATTTGATTGGATAAGAAATATCAATTTTGTTTTTTCTTCAGGGAATAACAGAGTGTGAAATTAGAAACAAATTTTTAAGATTGGAGAAGGGTAATATTTTTATAGTTTACAAAAAAATATGCAAAAGGTTCTTGACAAGTACACTTAAATATATGGAGTAGAAAACATATTGTTCATAGGTGAAACAAAATATTTTGTTAATGATATAATTGAGGTGATTTTATTTGGATTACCTTGTAGCTGGAAATTTGATGGAACAATGCATCGGATAGAAAAAATTTGACACATTTATGTACATGGTTAAATCATGTGGGTCCACACCCAAATTTACGTCGCTCTTTGGAAACATTTAAATAAAAAATTATTGATCTTGATTGAGTTTACTTTATAATATTATGTTGATTGATATATATATAGATAAATTTAGTTTATTTTTGTAGTATTTCTCATAAAAATTTATTAATATTGATTTTTTAGTCTATTTCATAACAATGGATTTATTTCCATCATTTTATGCAAAAATAATTATGACTTGTATTTATCTCATAACATGGTTGAGTTTACTTGTTACTATTATGTTGATTAATAAATATAAATTAATTAGTTTGTTTTTTTAGTCTATCTCATAACAATATATTAATATTGGTTTATTTTTGTAGACTATCTCTTAACAATTCATTTATTACCATCATTTTATGTTGTATTTATCTCATAACAACACATTTCCTACCTTCATTCTATGCAAATAAATCAATGTTATAATTAAACATTTGTCAATTTTTATTGATTTCATAAATTAGAAGCAATATTAGACACAAATATATATGATCAAAATATGTAAAATATACAACATGCAAATGCACATGACCCCATAGTTAAAATAAATCACATCCAAATTTTTCTTTCTTTCTATATTAAGTTTATGAGAATGGGCATATGCCCATTCTCATCACAATGATAAAAATATTTGTTTGTATGAGAAATGGCATATGCTCATTCTCATCACAATAATAAAAATCTTTATTTGTATGAGAATGGACATATGCCTATTCTAACCTGATGCGCCCGAATTAGCAAGAACTTGACAAGGTCATAACTTGAGCTCCGGGTGTCCGTTTGAGTCCGTTTTTTTTTTTGAAACCACGTGTTTCGATGAGACGAACGCAGCGGCAACCCGCCCTACCGGTTGGGGCAAGTTTTGACACGTTTTCGGGCCCTAAATCCGCCATCTTGAGGCCGAAAATTAGGATTTAAGTTATAGTTTGGGTTTTTCCTATTTTTGAGCATTAGTTAATTTTAGTCTATTAATTGCATTATGAGTTAGAAAGTTGGCAATTCCTCTAATTTAGGGATGTAGAAGATGCGTGGCAATTTCTGTGCCCGTAGGAATAAGCATGCGAACTTACTAAGAATAGCAGGTTCTAGTAAACTGCTAAAAATAGTAATTTCTGCCACCTAGAGTAGATTTAGTCAGAGTTAGCTAGAGTTTACTTGGCAACTCGAGTTGGGAGTTATTTTCCTATTTAGGAAACATTGTAATTCATTATTTGATAACGAAGAAGGAGATCTATTTTCTTTTGGAGTTCATTTTATTGCAGTTTATCTGGTTGTTCTTAATTTGGCTACATTATCTGGTATCAGAGCTGGTTCGAAGTATTTTGTTTAAAAATGGCAGGAAGAGGAAGAGGAAGAGGAGGCGGTATTGCCCAGATGAATAGAAATATGCAAGATCTACAGAGACAAGTTGCTGCGCTTGCTGCAATGATAACCCAAAGAGGAAATCAAGGTGGAGATGACACAGATGAAGAAGAAGTTTGTGAAGAGGAGGAAACGCAAGCACCACCATTAGCTTTTGAAGAAAGGATGCTTCGAGCATTAGAAGGAAAGAATGATGGGATAAGAGTTGATGTTTCAGAGTATGGTGGTAGTCTAAAACCAGAGGAGCTGATAGACTGGTTGAATAGCATGGGAAAATTTTTTTGAGTGGAAGGCTATGTCAGAAGAAAAGAAGGTAAAATTTGCATGCACGAAATTGAAAGGTCATGCTATGTTATGGTGGGATCACCTACAGAAAGAGCGGTCAAGAAAGGGGAAAGAAAGAATTAGGACGTGGAGTAAGATGGAGAAGAAGCTAAAAGATAAATTTCTACCTGTGGATTATGCACAAACCCTTTACAGGAGGTTTCAGAATCTCAGACAGAACTTACAAACAGTGCAAGAATACACAGATGAGTTCTACAAGTTGTCCATTCGTGTAGAGCATGAAGAAACTGAGGAACAAATGGCTGCGAGGTATGTTAATGGATTAAAATTTTCTATTCAAGATGAGATAAGTATGCATAGGATTAAAAGCATGGAGGATGCCTATCAATTAGCCTTAAAGGCTGAGGAAAAACAAAATCGTCAAAGTTTTAGGCGATCACCTGGAATGAATAGGGGGGCCTCATCTTCCTTTCGGGGACGAGCTGGTTTCAGCCAAGGTAGGGGAGAATCATCTCGTGGATGGGAAAAGCAAGAGGATACGAGACAAGATTTCCAGAATCAACAAAGAGGCAGAGGATTTTCTAGGGGTAGAGGATATGCTGGCGATAGAGGATGGGAGGCTCCACGAAGACCATTTGTTTGTTACAAATGTGGTGAAGAAGGGCATCGGGCTTTTGAATGCCCACATACTTATACACATGACAAAAGGCAAGGAGATGCTCCAAGAGTAAATCTTGTTGAAGCTGAGCAAGTAGAAGATGAACAGGACCTCGAAATTCCACCAGATGTTGGAGAAACTCTGATGATCAAGAGGACAATGATTGCTCCAAGAAAGGAGGTCAAGGGGGATGCATGGCTACGTACAAATATTTTCAGAACAAGATGCACTTCAGGAGGAAAGGTATGTAATGTTATTATTGATGGTGGTAGTTGTGAGAACATGGTTTCAAATGAGATGGTCGATAAATTGGGTCTGCATTGTGAGAAGAATCCTAACCCTTATCGTATTGCATGGTTTAAGAAGGGTAATGAAGTTACTGTTGATAAGAGATGTTTAATAAGCTTTTCTATTGGGAACAGTTATAAGGATGAGATTTGGTGTGATGTTATTCCTATGGATGCATGTCATATACTGCTAGGAAGACCATGGCAATTTGATAGAAAAGTTATTCATGATGGGGGAAAAAATACTTATACTTTCTGGAAGGATGGCACAAAAATAGTTTTGATACCTCTTAAAGAAGAGGGGAAGGCTGAAAATATGCTTTCTGCAAAGGAATTTGTGAAGGAGGCAAAGGCAACCGGTTTCTGTTATGCACTAGTTGCAAATAAGGATGAACTTGTAAGTGCTCAAATACCAATAGAAACATCAGAATTAATAGAAGAATTTTCAGATGTTATTCCTGATGAGCTACCAGATGGATTACCACCCAAAAGAGATATTCAACACCACATGGATTTGATTCCAGGGTCTTCACTCCCAAATCAAGCGGCTTATAGGATGAGCCCGACATTGCATGCAGAGTTGAATAGGCAAGTGGCAGAGCTCGTGCGAAAGGGGGTCGTAAGGGAGAGCATGAGTCCATGTGCAACACCAGCTTTATTAACACCAAAGAAGGATGGAACATGGAGAATGTGCACGGATAGCAGAGCGATCAATAAAATTACAATCAAGTATCGGTTCCCAATACCTCGCCTTGATGATATGATGGATGTGCTTGCTGGATCTAATTATTTCACCAAGATTGATCTTCGAAGTGGTTATCATCAGATTCGGATCAGAGAAGGAGATGAGTGGAAAACAACATTCAAGACAGGAAATGGATTATATGAGTGGTTGGTGATGCCATTCGGGTTATCCAATGCACCTAGTACTTTTATGAGATTGATGAACACCGTGCTACGGGAGTATAATGGTAAGTTTGTTGTGGTTTATTTTGATGATATCTTGATCTTTAGTAAAACTAAAGAAGAACATTTGAGGCATCTAAGATTGGTATTTGAAGTGTTAAGGAAAGAGAAACTCTATGCAAATATGAAGAAGTGCACATTTATGCAAGAGAGCTTGGTATTCTTGGGCTTTATTATTTCAGCAGGTGGGGTACAGATGGACTCAGAAAAGATAAAGGCAATTATTGAATGGCCTACTCCACGGAGTATAACAGAGGTAAGGAGCTTTCATGGTCTAGCAACATTTTACAGAAAATTTATTAAAAATTTCAGCAGTATTGTAGCACCTATCACAGATTGCACAAAAGGAAGGGAGTTTTTGTGGACAAAGGCAGCTGAGGATAGTTTTCAATTCTTGAAGAAGAAGGTGACAGAGGCACCCATTTTGGCACTACCAGATTTTGATAAAGTGTTCGAGGTTGATTGTGACGCCTCACATGTGGGTATTGGAGCTGTTCTAAGTCAAGGAGGAAAGCCAGTAGCTTTCTTTAGTGAGAAACTAAATGAGGTAAGAAAGAACTACTCTACTTATGATGTGGAATTTTATGCAATTGTACAAGCATTAAGGCATTGGAGGCATTACTTAGTGCCTAAGGAGTTTGTGTTATTTACAGACCACATAGCCCTGAAGTATGTGAATACCCAAAAGAAGTTGAATAGTAGGCATGCAAAGTGGGTATCATTTTTGCAGGGATATACTTTTTCTCTAAAACATAAATCCGGAAAACAAAATCAAGTTGCAGATGCATTGAGTAGGCGTGTGACTTTGTTTACCACTATGGAAAATGAGGTGGTGGGTTTTGAAGCAATAAAGGGTTTGTATTCTTCTGATTCTGATTTCAAGGATATTGTTGAAAGACTAATTAGTCCATTGTCAGACAATGTAGGAGATGTCCTGGATGAGTATAGTTTACAGGATGGCTACCTATTCAAGGGACGCCAACTATGTATTCCAGTTGGGTCTATGAGAGAAAATATAGTGAAAGAGTTGCATAGCGGAGGGTTGGCTGGGCATTTTGGTAAGGATAAGACGATAGCCTTGGTAGCAGACAAATACTATTGGCCAAAGCTGAAAAGAGATGTGGTAAGATATGTGGAGAGATGTCGAATTTGCCAAGTCTCGAAAGGCCATGCACAGAATACAGGGTTGTATATGCCGTTGCCTGTTCCTAAAGGGTCGTGGACAGATCTGAGTATGGACTTTGTTTTGGGATTACCAAAAACACAACGAGGTAATGATTCCATTTTTGTGGTTGTTGATAGGTTTTCTAAGATGGTTCATTTTATTGCTTGCAAGAAAACAAGCGATGCAACAGGCGTAGCAGATTTGTTTTTCAGAGAAGTTGTTCGTTTGCATGGTGTTCCAAAAACCATTACTTCAGATAGGGACACAAGGTTCTTAAGTCACTTCTGGCGGACTTTATGGAAGAAATTTGGTACTCAACTACAGTTCAGTAGTGCTTATCATCCACAGACTGATGGGCAAACAGAGGTGGTAAATAGGAGTTTGGGAAACCTGTTAAGGTGCATTGTTGGGGAAAAGCCGAAACAATGGGACTTAGCATTACCGCAAGCTGAGTTTGCATATAACAGTTCCATAAACAGATCCACGGGAAAGTCTCCATTTTCAATTGTGTATGGGAGTAATCCAAATGGGGTATTAGATTTGGTACAGCTACCCGTTGATGGCAGAGTCAGTGATGATGCAGAAGCATTTGCCGAACATATACAACAATTGCAGGAAGAAGTGCGGAAGAAGCTGCAAAATAGTAATGACAAGTATAAGGAAATAGCAGATGTGCACAGACGGAGAAAGGTATTTACAGTTGGTGAGTTGGTTATGGTATATCTGCGGAAGGAAAGGTTTCCAAGAGGAACCTATAACAAGCTGAAGTACAAGAAGATTGGACCCTGCAAAATCGTGAAAAAAATAAACGATAATGCTTATGAGGTAGAATTGCCAGGGAATTTTGATATTTCTCCAGTGTTTAATGTTTCAGATTTGTATTCTTTTCATGGGGATGGTGCAGAAAGGGATGATGCTGATGAAGTAGTAGATTGGCGGCAACAGGTTCCGGTGAAGAAGAAAGAAGAAGTGGATCAGATTCTAGATAAGAAAACAATGGACACGCGACATGGGAAATACAACAAATATTTGGTACATTGGAAAGGACTGGAACAAGAGGACAATACTTGGGTCACAGAGTCAGAGATTCAGAAGTTGGATGCAGATAAATGGAAGCAGTTTGAAGAAGACAACTTGCAGGAGCTGCGTTTTTTTCAAGCAGGGGAGAATGATGCGCCCGAATTAGCAGGAACTTGACAAGGTCATAACTTGAGCTCCGGGTGTCCGTTTGAGTCCGTTTTTTTTTTGAAACCACGTGTTTCGATGAGACGAACGCAGCGGCAACCCGCCCTACCGGTTGGGGCAAGTTTTCGACACGTTTTCGGGCCCTAAATCCGCCATCTTGAGGCCGAAAATTAGGATTTAAGTTATAGTTTGGTTTTTTCCTATTTTTGAGCATTAGTTAATTTTAGTCTATTAATTGCATTATGAGTTAGAAAGTTGGCAATTCCTCTAATTTAGGGATGTAGAAGATGCGTGGCAATTTCTGTGCCCGTAGGAATAAGCATGCGAACTTACTAAGAATAGCAGGTTCTAGTAAACTTAAAAATAGTAATTTCGCCACCTAGAGTAGATTTAGTCGAGTTAGCTAGAGTTTACTTGCAACTCGAGTTGGGAGTTATTTTCCTATTTAGGAAACATTGTAATTCATTATTTGATAACGAAGAAGGAGATCTATTTTCTTTTGGAGTTCATTTTATTATGCTTTATCTGGTTGTTCTTAATTTGGCTACATTATAACCATTCTAACTCATTAAAACAATAGTGAACTTAATCATTTTAATATCACTATAAGGGATGTGAGAATGAGAAACTTCCCATTCTAAAACAAATTAAATATTACCTCTATTTTTATTCAATGATTCTTATATGAGAATGGGCATATACCCATTCAATACAGGATTAAAATATTTGTTTTTATGAGAATGGACATATGCCCATTCTGTCTATGTGTATTTTTCATCTATGATTCTTATATGAGAATGGGCATATGCCCATTCAATACAAGATAAAAATATTTTTATATGAGAATGGACATATGATCATTTAATACAAGATAAATATGTTTGTTTGTATGAGAATGGAAAATATAAGTATTTTCTATTCATTGCAAAGTTATAAATGTATTAATTATTCCAATAATTATTTCCTATTCTTACTTAAAAATTGTAAAGCCCGAAAATGGAAATCTATCATTCATGATATATAATTTCTTAAAACACCTTTTGGATTATAATAATAGCCAAATAAAATTCCGTAAAACCTTTTTTGCATTCCAATAATAGCCAAATAAAATTTCAATATTTGGTATAAGTAAAACCAACATAGCAATTTCAATATTTAATCTAGATTGTAAAATGTCCACACTTAACAAAATTATGATTTTTTCATGTTAGAGGAGATTTTCATATTTTATTCTTGGGCTAGAAACATTTTACATATCTTATATAGTATATTATTTATATTTCTTACACATTATATATTATAAAAATATACAAAAGTACATAAAATACATAGAGTAAACTTCTAGACTTCAATAGCCTTCCAACATAACTCCTTGAATATTATTTTCATATCATTATCATTTTGTGTAGGAAAAATGTAAAACCTTCTATAAAAATGAAACTTTATTAAGGACAATGTACTATGAGGGGATGAATAAGTCCTACAAATGTTTTAATTCAATTACCATTAATTTCAGCAACCATTAACATCCATCCATTCACATGCATTGAACCATAGCCTTGTTGGAACATAATGATTAAGTGGGTTAGCCACCCCTTAATTAATATGGGTCCATAACTATTATATAGGTTAAATATTTAATAATATGAAATACTTTTATATTATTAAAGATTCATACCTAGGTAATATACATTAGGTAAGTATTTAATAATGTGAATCATTTATATTTTTATTTATTAAATACACTAACCTAGGTATATGTGTCAACCATTTTAGGTTGAAAAGGTGGGCCAGGAGACATACCCGATCACCTTATATAAAATAGAATTTAGATCCTCATCTAATATATTTGAGAAATATATAAAAGTTGTGTAAATCAAGTGATTTGTTTTTACCCATGGTAATTAGGGTTTCAAAGGAGGAGATGATCTTACTAGATTGAAAATAAGTTATCTAAAGTAAAAGGTTATTTTCAAAGTGGTATTTACCCTATTGGGGTTTTCCACTATAATTACTTATGTGATGATTTAATGTTTGTTTAAATATTTATAGTATCATTACAAAATGTAATAATGTTTAGCATTAATTTTTAATTAATGTGTAATTTTTTAATCCTCGAATTTTAACATGGTACCAGAGCATGGTTTGAACTAAATAGTTTAAATCTAATAATATTTTATTTATTCTATTTAATTCTCACGGGTTTTTTCAACCAACCCAAAAGGGTAATTAAAATAATCGGGCCCCTTCTTTCCATTATTTTGTGTAAACTTAAAAAAATTATTTGTGAAGAATCAAAGTGAATTCATAGGTGGGAAATTTGGAAACTTCTTACCTCCCATGAAAACTTGTGTACTTGAGATAAGGGTAAAATATTAAAATATATTTTTTTCTCTATAATTTTAATATGTGTAAATTGATTTTTTTCAATGCTAAATGAAGGAGGAGACAAACATCCATCAAAATGGAATTTGAATTTTTTCCATTGGAGGCGTGAAAATGTTATCTCCTCCGTAAATTCTAAAGTTAATGTAGAATTTAAATTCCCTTGCATGGTAAATGTTTTTAATCTTTTTCATGAGGGGCCCTCATAATAAGGGTTATATGTGTTGTGTGTGTGTGTTTATGTCTATGTCCATATCTATCTCTCTCTCTCTATATATATATATATAAAACTCTTTTTATATATATTTTTACATCATAAATTATAATAGGTTATTATAATGTATTAAAATATAACCTCGCTAATAATGTACGAAGAATAAATTCTAAAATTTCACATTCGGAAATACAGAGCAAGTTTTGATCGCATTAAATTTGACGGTCAAATGACCGTCATAAGACAAAAATAAGGAAAAATGGATGTCATTTAGAAGTCAAATTTAAGTTAGTAAGATTTAGGAAATTTTAACTAAGTTAAAATTGGCAACAAATGACCGCCACGAAAAACCCAAAATAAGGCGTAATGAAGGTCATTTAGATGTCAAATTTAAGTTGGTCGGATCTTTGTCTACATTAACATTGTTCAGAAATTTCAAGTTTTAATGCATTCTTAGGGGTTTTTTCTTCACTTTTAAAAGGTTGGAAATGTTTTTATATAAATCGGGGTATAATTTACACCCTTTATATTGTAGGTTATTATTTTGATCATGGGAGGTTAATTAGTATTCATTTTAATGACAAAATTAGTTATGATCAAATAGTTCCTTTAGATATATAAATTTTAGATCTTATTCTATTCAATTTGTTTGTTTTTTTATAAATATGTTTCTGAATTTGTGGTGTATTGTTTATTATAATGGGGTGTGTTTTAATTGGTTCAAGAAAATAATGACATCTAGTTACTTTTCCCTTGATAAATCCCATATTTTAAATAGCGCCAACTACAACATTTGGAAGATCAAGGTTAAATCAGAACTTATGGCAAGGAAAATCTAAATGATTGTTTTAGGAACCGAGCTTGTGCCCACCGGTCGTCAAGGAAAATCTAAATGATTGTATCATAATGAAGATGAATTTTCATATTTAAATACTTTGAGTGCTCTTCTGATACAAGAAGAGCAAGTGATGATGAAATTCAACTCTAAGGAGAATGCCTCTTAGGCACTTCTCACTCAGAATTTGAAGTTCAAGTCTCGCAATTCCTTCCCTGATCAGAAGAGTAGAACTAAATCTTCATTTGTTGATAAGAATTTTTTTCTTTTGAACAATTATGTGTAAGATTTAATGGTAAATGTCACAAATGTGGTAAATTTCAACAAAAAATGAAGCTTAAAAATCTAATAAACCTATCCATAAAAACTAGAAATAGATTGTCTCTTCTAAATATAATTTAAGGAAAAAGGATATTTCTAATGATGCTCCTAAAAATGTTGCATTATATGCTGCTTTATACTCTTCCTCTAATTCTGAATGGATTATAGATTCATGTGCTTCAAATCATATGACTGGTATTTCTAATTCTTTATTTGATGTTAAAAATTAATAAACGTGTATCTATTGTTGATAAATCATCATTAGAAGCAATAGAGAAAGGAAAAGTAAAATTTTCAAATGGTGTTTTGAATAATTTTTATTTTTTCCTAAGCTTAAAAATAATCTGTTATCATGTTCACAACTAACTCATGATGATTTATCTATTCAAATTTTGAAGGGTACTTGATACATCAAGGATAGTAATGATAATATAATTACTGAAGGAATTCAAAGAAATGGTCTGTATATTTTTTATGATTTTTCTTCTGCATCTTGTTTTGTATCTCAAAGTTTGAATAATTCAAAACTATGGCATGAAAGGTTAGGACATGTTAATTATCGAAGCTTATATGAAATGTCTAGATATAATCTAGTAAAATGTTTTCTTGTGGGGTCTTCTTCTCGTGATGTATGTGAAGGGTGTTTACATTCAAAACAACATCCTGAGGAGATTTCCTCTTCACCACTAGAACTTATTCATATTGATGTTAAAGGACCTCTTGAAGTAGCTTCGTTAAATGGTTATTTATATGTTGTGACTTTTATTGATGATTTCACTAGGATGATTTGGACATATTTTCTTAAAAATAAATCTGATGTATTTGGAAAATTTAAGGAATTTAAAGCATCTATTGAAAACTCATCAAATTATAAAATTAAGATACTTAGAAAAGATAATGGGGGCGAATATGTTAGCAAGGCATTTGAATAATTATATATTGATCATGATATTAAAATGGAATTAACTTATCCTTGTTCTCCCCAATGTAATGATGTTGTACAAAAAAAATAGGACTATTTTAGATATGGCTTGCATTATGCTTCATTCTTATGGTCTTCCCAAATTTCTGTGGAAGAAGCAATGAACACAACAATCTACATCCTAAATAGGGTCCCTACTAAATCTATTCACCTTTCGACCCCATTAGAGAAGTGGTCCAATAAAATAAAGTGATGTCTCTCATTTAAAATTATTTGGTAGTACTATTTATTTATATATTCCTAAAAAGAAAAGAAAGAAACTTGATATGACTTCATTTTATTTTATTTTCATTAGATATGGTATTAACACTGTAGGTCTAAGGATTTACGACCCTATAAAAAGGGAAGTAACTGAAAATCGCAATGTTGTTGTGTTAGAATTTTTTTTTGTTCATCTGCTAATGGTAATGATATTCATGTCAATACTTATAATGATTTTTCTAATTCTAATACTGAAAATTTGGTAAATGGTCACGATGATGTTTCTTGTGTTGATGTTATAGATGTTTCTTAATCTCTTGTCTCCTAGCTAAGAAACCAAAATGGGCTCAATATTTGTTAGAAGTTTCAATTCCTATTGACCTTAGGAAAATGACCAAATCCATCATATGTACCATGCATTAATGACCTTATATGAACCTGAGCCATAGATTTTTGAAGAGTCTTCTCAGGATGAGAAGTGGATTAATGTAATATAGGATGAATATAATACCTTAATTAAAAATTAAACTGGGAGTTGGTTCCACCTCTAGAATAAATAAGTATTATAGGGTCTAGATGGTTATACAAAGTAAAATATAATTCTCATGGTAGTATTAACAAACATAATACTAGGTTTGTTGCTAGAAGTTTCACTCGAAACATGGTATTGATTATTTTGATTCTTTTTCTCCTTTAGCTAAGATGATCCTTGTTTTCTATTGCTTTTAAGTTTGGGTTGGAAATACACCAAATGGATTTAAAAGAAGAACTTCACATGTCTCAACCTGAAGGATTTGAAGAAACTGGCAAAGAAAATTATGTTTATAAGTTGAAAAAATCCTTGTATGGTTTAAAGAAATCTCCTAGAGTTTTGTATGCAAAAATTAATTCCTTCTTTACACAGTTAGGTTCTGTTAATTGTTATTCTGACAATGATCTATTCATTAAGCAACAAGGATCTCATATTATCATTGTATGGATATATTTTCATGATTTTCTTATGACTTGTGATAGTCCTACTTTAATTCATAGAATTAAAGAAAAATTGAAACAATACTCTGAAATGACTGATTTAGGTATCTTACATCATTTTCTTGGCATGGTTGTATTTCAAGATAAGCATTCTATTGTTGTTTCTCAAGAACAATATGCAACCAATGTACTGAATTTTTTTAACATGATTGGTTGTAAACCAATTTCTACTCCTATATAAGTTGGACTAAAACTTGATCCTAAAACTACATCTGAAAAATTTGATCCTACTTTATATAGGTAGTTAGTTAGTAGTTTGATTTATCTAACTATAACTAGACCATATATTTTCTATAGAGTAAGAATTGCTTTAAGGTTGCAGAACCCTATAAGATCATTGAATCTCAAAAAATAATCCTTAGATATATTAAGGGAATAATCAATTATGGGTTGCATTATACTAAGAATGAAAATGCTAACTTGTATGGATTTTGTGATTCTGATCATGCTAGTGATGTATTGGATAGAAAATATACTTCTGGTTATGTGTTTAAATTTGGTGTAGGTGTCATTACTTGGTGCAACAAAAAATAGCCAACTATTTCTAGCTCTTCAACTGAAGCTGAGTATAGAAGTGCAATAGAAGCTGTAAGAGAGGCTATATGGATGAAGAGGTTGTTTGATAAGATAAATATGAAGGATCCGTGTAGTTTTCCTTTGTTCTACAGTAACAACCATAGAACCATAGCTCTTACACATAATCTATGACAACATTAGAGGATGAAGCACATTGACATACATATACACTTCATTTTTGAGAAGGTGCTAAGTGGTGAGATAGATCTCAAGTCTGTGCTGGCTGAAGAGCAGGTTGTTGACATCTTCACAAAGCCCCCGAGTGTTGCAAAGTTTTGTCACTTCCATGAAAAACTTACATTTTATGATTTTTCCATTAAGGTGGAGTGTGCATGAAAATGTCACCTCCTAATGGAACTTGGTATTTGTAAAATGCAAATGCAAATGTAAAACACCTTCAGGAAAATATATAAATACCTTCGTGAAAGTGAAAAAATACCTTCGTGCATGTGTATACCTCCTCAACTTATTTTTTAGAAAGAATTGTAGAAAGACCATAAAGGTGGTCTTCATTAAAATCTTTTGTGTTATTGATTTTAATGGTAAACATCCAATGCAATCATATTGTAAATGAGGTCCCGGGTTATAAAAGGATATTGTATGCTTGGGTTCGGTAACCTTTTATGAGAACTTGTGAGAACATGTAAAACTCACAAATCATACTTAGCCACTGATCATGGGATGATCTTTCAAATTTTAAATAATTTTGTACTAGAAGGTAACTTGAGTATGATAAAGGTGTTATAATTACTTAAACCTATATACTAGCCTACAACCTTTATGGTTTAAGGATTTTAAATCTTGTAGTGTACCACAGGCAGGTAATTTATAGGCATATGTTATCCCACTTAACATTAAGGGGGAATTTTGGAACATAATTATTAAGTGGGATAACCACCACTTAATTAATATGGGTCCATCACTATTATATAGGTTAAATATTTAATAATATGAAATATTTTTCTATTATTAAATATTCATACCTCAGAAATATACATGAGGTAAGTATTTAATAATTTGAATAATTTATGTTTCTATTTATTAAATATACTAACCTAGGTATATGTGTCAATCATTTTAGGCTGAAAAGGTTGGTCGGGAGATGTACTTGATCACCTTATATAAAAGGAATTTAGGTCCTCATCCGATATATTTGTGAAATATATAAAAGGTGTGTAAATCAAGTGATTTGGTTTTACCCTTGGTAATTAGGGTTTCAAAGGAGGAGCTGATCTTACTAGATGTAAAATACGTTCTCTGAAGTAAAAGTTATTTTCAAAGTGGTATTTACCCTATTGGGGTTTTCCACTATAAATATTATGTCACCTATGTTATTTATTTCATGTAAGTATTTATTTATTTACTTATGTGATGATGTAATGTTTATTTAAATATTTATGGTAACATTACATAATGTATTAATGTTTAGTATTAATTTTAAATTAATCTATAAATTGTTAAATCCTCGAATTATAACAAACTTATTAAGTATGCACAATACATTCAAATAACCATAATACATAAGAGAGAGATCATAGACACAATATTTAAATGGAAAACCCTTATGGGGAAGAAAAATCACTAAATCACAAACATTATATTTCCATCTTTAAAATTTAATGAGGCACCAATCCCACAAAGAGAACGAACCCTACAAGGAGCACCAACTCCTAATTTAGTCAAGAAATCACTCCAAAAGGAGAGTACAACCCTCGAATATGAGTAAGCACAAACGAAACCACTTGATGATTATGTTCTCTAAATTTTCTTAATAATATAATTGGTGTAGATCTCTAATTCATCTCACACACTTCCTTCAAACCCTCATTCCTTCAACTCACTCTATAGAATCTTCTTAGACTTTTCTTTTCTCTAAACCCTTTCTTACACGCCCTCAATGATTATTAAACCTTTAAAAAACATCATAAAATCTGAAATCATGCATTATAAGCTCCTTCACACTCTTATGCAGGTCACATTTACCTTTTCACAAGACTAGCCCACAAGTGGACTCAAAATTCATTATTATATGTTTCTCATGATTCAAATTTCAACAAAGTAAGTTTTTATCCTTTATTTGAACAAATAAAACTTACAAAAATGTAAATCGAATCATTAAAACATTCACATATGATACATGAGATAGGTCGACCATGCCCGAACCATCCATCTTGCATAAAAATGATCAAAACCTCATCACTAGGATGCGTAAAATACACTAACATAAAAAATGATTATTCAAGCTCTAAAATGTACCATAAATGTGTAATATGACATTCAAAAATAATCCATGGTCTCAATTTTACTTCTACCAATCAAAGATTTTAGAACATGGTCCAAAAGGCTCATTCCCTTCACTAAACAATTTTTTTCCGGCACCATTTCCTCACCTTTGGGCTTCAAGACCACCCAATATAAACTCTTGTGGAATGTATCCAACATATAGAATCTTTAAGACATTTACATCACATCCATGCATGTTATAGCACATGAAACATCTATGTGTTCTAACCACAACAACTTTCTTCTTCACCAAACCATGTTTCCCTAAAACCTATTTTGCAAACTCAAATAGTTTGCACCATTTTTTCCACTTTCAAGACCTCCAAATTCCTGCAATAGCAACATGATTAATACCCCTTAACTCTCTATGTGATATCAAAAATCAACTCATCCATCACAGGCTTAATTCAATTCATTCTTTCATCTTGATACTTCACCTTATTCTTCACAAATTGACTTGAAAGAGCCTTAAAATAAATCACAAGGAAAACAAACTATAACATTGGAAACATATATGAATTAGCTTTCTATAACATATTATTAATCCTTCCAAATCTAAGTATAAGGCCTTATACCAAGATAATCTTCTTAACATCCTTCTTATGCCTTCTAGGACTCAAAAATTGACCATTAGACCAACTTGCTCCATCACCTCAAAAACCACTTCAAATCTTATCAAATCATATACAATAGTTATGAATTATTTATAATCCCTAAGGCTTTACCAAACTTGAAAAACTTAGAAACATTAGCTTACATCATGTAACTACTTAGCACCTTTGTAGATTAAACATTCATCAATCTTGACCCTCAAAGATTAGCTCATAAATTTTTCATACCATATCAAAATATCAATTTTTATAAATAAATGGAAATATATCTAAACTAAGATCACAACAAAACTTTAATGGAGTCTTAAATATTCCTGTAGCTATTGCAATTCCAATCTTATTGAAAGTTTCTCCAAACTACCCCAAAAATTAGTCTTCATAAATAGGGCACACTTTTCCTTTTTCACCTCAACCATGACCTAAAACTATCATGGACATCTATAAGAACTCCAGGAATAAATCAATGTCGATTTATTTTTCTCCTTCTTTTCAAAACCTCTCCTAAAAATGGACTTTTATAAAAAAATTATTTCGTGTGGGCCCCACATATTACCGCATACTCAAATACACCTTTACTCGGAAAGCTGGAAGATTCCACTATAACATCCACTCATAAATTTTGAAAATTCAATCAAAACATGATCATTATACCTCTTCTTCTCCAATTCACTCTTAGCTAAGGTTTATCTAGGTTTTCAAACCACTTTACCTTATTGACAATTGTTGATAAAAACATGACAACTAAACCACATAAATTTTTTTGAAACCTTAATAAATGACCTAATAATCTATGCTAAAGATATTAGGTCACCATGTAAAGCATACAATTCATAATGAGCATCGAAAGGTCCATGTTTTCCTTAAAAACACACCGTGACTTACCTTGTTTTGTTAAAGCTAATATATCTTGTTATACCTTCTTCATACAGACTGAAACTTGTCATGAAGAATCACAACAACATCCTCTAACTTTCCATACTAACCTTCTACCCCAAATGCATCTGAAACACTCCAACCATTAAGACTTACATGTACCAACATGCCCTATCTCACCCTTACTTCTTAAGGGCCCCAAACCCCTCCAAAAATAGATTACTAACCTGATGTTCACCATGCACTTTAGGTACAAAGTTAGAATGAATCTACCATGCTCCACAAAGGTTGATAAGCTACAAATATCACACTTCCTTACCCTTCGCATGCTTCAAATATAGGAATAGGCCTAGAATGACCCTACTCAACCATTAATTCTCATGTAAACCATGCTAACCTCATGCAGACCCATATACTCCCATGACACATCATACTATCCATGTGTGACCTTATTTCAATCATACTAACAATCTTTAATAGTGCCTAAACCTACTCAACCATGCACTAAGACCTCTTAGAACTCACCAAATCTTATCACTACCAATCAACCTTCATATTTGAAATTGAATGACATCTCATGGAGACATATATGACCTCATGACACCCTTTTCTATCAATTTGATTTACATAAATTATAACACAAACAAACAATGGCCAATAATATCCCCCTTTGTCATTGATGGAAACCACCTTTAGAAACATTTATGGCAACCAACATGACCAACACACCTACATGACTCATTTCCATGTTTCATATGCTTCTCCCCCGTCGAGATCTATGAAAAATTCTGCTATGATGACACAACATGAGAAATTACAACATATGATTAGAAATAATGACAAGAATGTAAAATATTCACTTACTCACTTGAATAGCCCCCTTGGAATGCATTCTCTTCTTTGACTTCAATAATACTAAATAAGATCCACATACCTCTCAAGAACCTAAAAATAGATCCCCCTCAATGTATATTCTCCATTTTTTCCTTCAATCTAGTCATACATATCTTTCTAGGTCTATTCCATGCTTGATATCACAAATTCTTCCTTCAAGGTAAACAAAACACTATATAGGACAAATGTCCCTAAACATATCCTTCAAGTGTAAAAATGGACAACTTTTCAAGGACATAGAACCATCCCAAACATACAAAAACTTCAAAATACTCCTCTTGGGTTTGTAGCACCACCCCGCACTAGTAGAAAGAATAAGATTTAGGTGACATGCCTTACACATGGGTCATGAGGATGAATTTATCACTTTACCACTACCTTGAAATACTCTCTCAGTCATTTACACCTTCATTAAATACAATTATGCTCATTTTAGTATATAAATTACTTCAAAGACAAGGTACATTAGTAAAGATATAAATTTATCAGTCTTTTCAAACATGTGTAATACCATAATAGTCCACACAATCCATTCCTCTGACCTAGAGCTATTAATTTTCACTTAAATGAGTTAAGATACTCTACCTCTGCCACTGTAGTAGGTAATTTTAGACTTCTAATACCCCGCATCTCAAAGATTTCACCTTTTGAGATCCTCATTCACTTTTCATGTTTCAAGGAGAATCTAGAACCTTATTTCACTCCTATTAGAGATTTTCAAGATAAAATGTAATAACTCATATTCCTAGGTAGGTGCATGTTTCACTATCCACGAGCAGCACTTTGAGGTTTACTCTACGTCCTTCCTTAGGATTTTGAGCATTATCATGATAAACTCTTCTTCTTATTTCATGACATAAATGCATATGAAATGATACAATCATAAACCAAGATCAACTACCACACTTTCAATGTTTTCAAGCATTTTATGACATTATATAATCTCAATGAGAGTACTATGATCAAATTGGACCTTCATAAAGATAGATTATATGTTATCTTTCAACTATGCAAGTCTTTAAACAAATAAAACTTTGAAACATGCCTCATTAGTTTTATATTTCAAACCCTTGAATATTTCTCAAGGTAGATGTCTTATCATCCTTTTGGATCTTATTGACCATAATGAATGAATGACTATAGACATCATTGATACAAAATAGAATTTTAATTAACGGGTAGTCTCAACTTAGACCTCCTACACTTTGTCACATTTCTCTTGCTCATCTCAAAGGTACTTGATGATTTTGATCCTTTTTTCAGTTTCATTTATGTATGATCTATTCATAATGAACCCTAAAATATACTTAAGGCCTTTAGGAAACTATGGAAACTTCAATTAATTAACTCAGAATACTTCATTTATAGACTTGAAATAATATACTTCCACTTGATTGTAGATTGTCTTTATGTTTCCCTTGACTTGTAACATCGAAACGAATGATTTCTAAGATCACCAAAAGATATTCTTGCCACTGTAAGATAGTACTCAAAAAATATGAGCCAACACATAAGCTATAAATTTTAACACACAATATATATCGCCATTAACATGCTCTAGATCTCCTTGAGTCTTCATCTAGCAACAAAGTTTTCATCTTAGTGACAATATGGGATCCCCGACTTAGTTTTTCAACTCAAACCAAAATATGCCATGTTCACAGTCAACCATATTTTCTTAGATACAAACAGTGCTAATAACTCACCCTCAACACAATCCATACATGAAGAATCCATGGATCAACAATCAACTTCACGTTTTCTCAACTTCGAGCAATTCTAAATACCTTGACATAACTTCGTTCTCTCTTGATTCATGTTTTCTTATACTTTACTAATAAATATTATCATGAATAGATTTGACTTGATGGTAGATAAAAAAATTGTAGCATTCTTCATTGTCTCATAAAATCATTGTAGCATTCTTATAGCTAAGAGTCTCCACCAAGGACCAAAAAATGTTTACAACACTCTTTAACATCTTCAAATGCATACCTTGAATGTGACTTTTCTAACTTTCCTTGTCTTCATACAACCATGAAGGATGATTTTACAATGGCTCAAACCTCATCTATGACCACATACCTTCTTGATGTCTTATACCAAAACATACACTTTGAGACACGAGGGAACAAAACCTAATACACCAAACTCAGAACTTAGACATCACTTTATGACAATATACGCATTTCTCTCGCATAAGGACATAGAATTTCATTTGAAAAACTAATTGAAGAACTTTAATAGACCTATCAGAAATATAACCTTACAAAATTTGAAAAATAAACTCATCTATGACATTTTGAGGCACATTTTAATTTAATAAACCATCAATTAACTTGTGAAGACACAAAAACATCAAACACACACCTTCAGGCATGAAGAAGACCATATTTTTATAACCTCATCTCTCGACCATAACAATCTTGACATGTGACCACAAGACTTTCACTTGCAGAGAATCATGTATAACTTCATATTAAATCCAAGGTATATATCATTCATAGATGATTTAACATCACTCTTAGATATTTATACAAAATAATTGACTACCGATACACATAAGACCTAATATAAACTCTACACTCTTAGGAATTGAACACCATAACTTGATATTACACACATACAATTGTTACTTATCCTACCTTCACTCATATACCTTACTTGATAAAACACAATCATGAATCAAATATCAAGGCAACAACTTTTTGATACCTACTTGCATACCAAAAATTTCACATTAATCCTAAATCTAGACATAAATGCATCACATATTCAAAATTCTTAAGATTTAAGTGCAAACCACTTCATGACTTTATAAAAAATCATCAAAACTCACTAGGTATGGTATAAATACTTGAAAACTTCCTCAATTTGATAGACCAAACCAATTTTCATGTTACATATGATGACATTACCTCTATCAAGACTATAACAAGAACAATGTTGATATTTTACATCAACATATAGACTCTAGGATACAAACTCGTAGAGAAGGTCTTCCATGATCGTAGAACATAGAAAAAATATATCATACTCTTACTTTAAAACCCAAGATACTATACCACCTTTTGATATGCTTGAGATATAATCGGTACACTAAACTTGTGACAAGAACCTACACTCCTTAACAAAACATGATGGACTAGCTAAGGAAAATAACACATCTCAAAATAGTAGACACCTATTAACAAGGACTCAAAATCTCATCAACATGTCAGATCACATACCTTATTGTGCTTCAACTCATGTGGAATGGCTCCATGAATCCTAATTTAGACACCAAAAGCATCGGAAATCATCGAGCATGGAAGAAAATAAAGTCCCTCAAGAGACATGACACCAAGATCCATCATCAATTCTCTTAACTTCTAAACTTTTTCTTATCTCTTACTCTTCTTGGGAACTTCATGAGAAGATAGAAACAATTCTTGAGGTTCAACAAGATAAAATATAACTTCATGAGAATTATGATCATCATCACTAGTATCAACACCTTTACAATTAAAATTTTTCCTTTTGAAATCTTATTTCACCTTCTCAACTAGTGTAGACTTTACATCATCCTTCCTTTTAAAGGTATTCATTTTAACTCAATAGTATCTTGCAATGTGACCAAATTTGTTAAATTTTAAACAAACAAGAGAACACTTGCCTATAGAAGTATCATTCCCTTGTTTAGAACCCCTTTGATGATAATATCTAGTAACATGCTCAATCTGATTGTAACTATAGCACATAACTCCATAATTCTTATCATTATTCCAAATCTTATTAGGAGACTCATGTTAACAAAACATAAAAATATGACCCTTCTTATGGAAATTGTAGAAATTTATTTCTCTTGACTGATATGAATGATCATACCAATCATTTCTCCACATAAATGTATTTTTAACACACTTTCTACAGTCCCTAGCCCTATGACCAAAAGAACTGCAAAAGTAACACACACCATTGAACTTACTTGTAGATTTCCTTACATTCAGCTTCTTGATAAGCTTTTTGAGATATTTGACATCCTTTATGGCTTTAGGAGCATCCCAAGATCCAACTTTGTCCACTCCATACTTCTCTGAATGGTCTTCCTTGTAGCCTAAACCAGATTTTTCATTTAAGGAAGTTTGAATACCAACATATCATTAAAGGCTTATGAAATTTTCTCTAGCTTATCATATATATTTAACCTACTAGATGTACTCTCAAAATAAGATTATATATATTTTTAGTTTCTCTTCATACCTGGAGCAACCTACTTCTTTATCCTTTAGATATTTTGACATACTTTAAACATGTAAATTCAAACCCTTGAAAGCATGACCATAATCTATCTCCATATCCTTGATCTAATCTTCTAAGCCATCTATCAATGACTAAGATACTTCATTCATCTTTCTGATGGATTATTCAACATATGATGGATTACCCATGTCTTTTTCTTCAAGAGAATCTCCACCAAATGATTAAACTTATTTTTCAAGGACCTGATCTGATGTAAATTATTGGAAGCACAATGGGTTGAGGGGGAGGTTGAATCAGTCCTACAATTATTTAAATTGAATTACCATAAATTTCATCATCCATTATAATCTATCCATTCACATACATTTAACCATAGCTTATTAAGTATGCACAATACATACAAATAACCATAACACATAAGAGAGATATCATAGACACAATATTTAAGTGGGAAACCCTCATGGGGAAGAAAACCACTAAAACACAAACATTATTTTTCCATGTTTAAAATTTAGTGAGGCACTAACCCCTAGTTTAATATAGCACCAACCCTATAAGGAGCACCAAATCCTAATTTAATGAAGCTACAACCCCTAAAATGACTAATAATTAACTCATCCACCTGAGGATTATGATCTCTAAATTTTTTCAATACCACAACTGATGGAGATATTTAATTGACCTCACACACTTCCTTCAAACCTTCATTCCTTAAAATCATGTTATCTTCTTCTTCATGGACTTGTATTGGCTCTAAATCCTTTCTTACATGCACTCGATAATTTAAAATTTTAACAAAGATAATCATCTCTAAAATAATGTGTTATAATCTCTTTCACACACTTATGCAAGTTACATTTTCCTTTTCACAAGACTAGCCCACAAATGGACTCAAAACTTCGCTTTAATATGCTTCTCATGATTCAAATTCAAACAAAATCAATTTTCCTCCTTTACTTTGATAAAAGAAACTTAAAAAATAGAAAATGAATCATTAATAAATTCACATATGACTCATATAGTTCAGCCATGCCACAAACCATCCATTTTGCATCAAGAAGGCTCAAAACCCCATCACAAGGATCAATAAAATCCAATAACGCCAAAATTATGGTTAGTCAAGATATAAAATTCACTACACATGTATAATATGACATTTAAACATCATACATGGTCTCAATTTTACTTGTACCAATCAAATATTTCATAACATGGGCCAAAAGGCTCATATCCTTCACCAAACAATTGTTTCCAACACCCTGTCTTCACCTTTGGGCCTCAAGATTACCCAATATCAACTCAATTATGGCATGTAGAAAATTTATGGAGCAATCAATACCTTTCAAAAAAACCAAAAAAATCACACAACGGAAGGGAAACACACACCTAAAAATCACCTATAGTACAAGGTGGGGATAACCCGCTTCCCCGAAGAAATTTTATTTTCGTTAGTTACCCCTAAAGAGGTAACACCAGATTTTGATGTCTTATGAGGCCGTTGACTGGTTCAAGGAAGTAACCTAATTTCCTAAAATTCCTATGAAATCTAGGTGATTTCATGATTTGTGGTGTACTTCGTAGGAGTGATCCTACATGATTTTTTTGGTTCTCGCATACTTCACTTAGAAATCCGCTTACGTTTACATTTTTTGAGATCCTTTTTAGAGTATTGGCTACCTTCCATGTTTATCCATAACACCACTCTTTATTTGAACATTTCATCATCATTCCAGGGTTGTTCCTTGTTCAATTTTTTTGAATATTCTTCCAAATTAATGTTATCAAGTTAATTTTGAACATATTTCCAATGCTCTTGCTGCAGGAAACTCTCTTTAATGTGATTCAGCTCAATATTTTCTTCATCATCTCCCACCATGATGAAAGTGTTGACTTTAAAATTAGAATTGTTTGAAGATGCCCCATGGAATTTTCTTATTTTACATTCACAAAATTCCTCGTGAAGTGTGGGATAAATAGATATATTTCTACTTTCATGCTCATCATTGAGGAATTTATCTATCCTATCTAACTGCTCCATCTCCATATCGAACATTGGTGAATCAAAACAAGGAACACTCATTGATTCACATATGTCTTGTATCTCCATGGCTTGAGTCAAGATTTTAAGACTAGGTTGAGTATTTTTAATTTCTTCTACATCTTTAAAAATATCGGTCATGGATGGCTCTTCCAAATTTATCATAGATTCATCATTGTTTTCAAAATATTTTCTATATTGTGACTCAGAGGAGTTGTAAAAATATGATCCATACCTTCCCATGATTTCTTCGAAGCAACTCCATTTTCTTCTTCTGTGTTTTGTGTTCCCCAAGGATATATTTCACATAGGTATGGAAAATTATGAATTATGAACCCCTCTAACAAGGATAAAAGGTCTATGCTTTATGTGAATGGTACTCCTTCGATCTCAAAATCCATATCATCCTCAACTTCAATGAAGAAATTATCTTCCTCCATATGTTCATCCATGATTGAATCAGAAGGGATTTTGATTCTTCAATCATCTCTGCTTCATATATCTCCATCCCTTCATTAATTGAAAAATCAAATTCTGAAAATAGATTACTCATGAACACCCCAAACTCATCATTTTGTATTTCTTCATCATTAGTGGAGTCTTCAGAAAGCATCAAATCATCCATTATGCAACATGAATCTTCATCTATTGAATATGTTACTCCTCCGATGAGTTGTCTTTCATGCTAGAATGAATTGATGAATGATGATTCCATCTCCATGTATTTCTCAGTAAGGAAGGGAAAATTTTCATCTCTCTCTCGATGTAAGGAAATAGTTTCCTATCCCACTACCTTGAAACAAAATGTTCACCCTTGGATCGTCTGATTTTTGTACTATGTATTTCATCTTACGCATTAGAAACAACTTCTTCATCTCCACTTTCATATGTATGGTTGTAGAGGAATAGTCCATTTTTATTTCACCACCTAAATCCCTACAAAATTTTTTATTAGGAACATGCTGAATGAAGATGGAATTTCAGCTACCAAAATAGTGAGAAACACTTTATTTTCTAAGAAGTCGACCAAAACAACTTGAGCATCCTTTATCCTTCCCACCAATGGTACTTCTTTGGATTCCATGGAATAGAAATATCTATTTTCACATGTCAAGGTGAGTCCTAAGGAATTTACAAATTTCATGGGCATCACATTGTCAGAGGCTCCAGAATCTATAATACAGTAGTTTTGTTGGCAGCCTTTGACTAAGAGAGATAGGTAGAATGGTTCTACCTTGTTGGTTTTTGAGGCACTAAGGGATAACATGTTTTATGAAGGTGGTGTGGATGATGTGGGAGTAGGATTTTATACTTTGATCTTATCACTTTATCACTACCAAAGATAGACCGCATTGACCAACCTATCAAATTGAGAGGGTGTGTTTATAAATAATCTAGTTCGTGATCGGAAGCTTTTCTTTACTCATGTATTCTACATAATCAAATGGGATCATGGCGGATGAATTTGAGGTTTTGGGGTGATGGAATATTTACATGGAGAAGGTATGGTAATTGGATTAGAAGCATATGGGGAAGTAGACTTTGGTGCTACTTTAGATGATTTTGTAGGAGTAGCATTTGAAGAAGAATTATTCTTAGAATTTTTAGAACTAGGGGAAGGACTAGAAGACTTAATGGACATGCTGGTGGGATTATTTCTAACCAGCGGGTCTATTTTTTCTTTGGCTGATTCCATTAATGGTGGTAAAAGTGACCATATGTTGATAATCTTATTTTGTGGAATTTCAATAGGAGGATCTTCTTTCTTCTTCTTCGTTGCAACTGTTGAAGATGAAGTCACTTTATTTAATTGATCCCGCATGAACACCACACATGAGAAGCTTGGAGATTCTTTGCCATCTTCATCTTCATCTCCTTTAACATACTTAATAAGGTCATTTTTATTTTTTCCATTAACTTATTCAACCTCAAGGTAGTCTCCATCGTCACTTTCTTCTTCTTCTAGTTCATCAGCATGAAACGTAAAATTTAGGAGCGGTGCTTTGGAAATTATTATGAAGAGTCGGGGTGATTATTGGCTAGTTTGGGGATTCAACTCTATTGAATTATTCCACATGGTGATTTGAGAAAATTGTTTCTTCATGGAAACCATGTTGTTGGCCATCTTCTGGATCATAGGATCAGTGAGAGATGATCTTGAATTTTGGCCTTTATGTTTTCCATTGGGACCTTTCACTTTTCCGGATAAGATAATATCATATTCGGTCTCTATTGCCTAATCATGTTCTTCTTTGAGATCTCTGGGTTAGGAATCTCTTAAGGAAGAAACCAACTTATGGTGGTAAAGCATTGATGAAGAAACTTTTCAGATGGTTTTCTAGAGGCATGACATCTTCAGGAATCCTCCTAATTATCCTCTTATATTTTGCAATGAAATCTCTCATTGTATCATAAGCTTCTTTCTTCATTTTTACCAATTGGACCAAGAGGTCCCTGGTAGTCTTCATTGGTCTTGAATGAGTGCTCAAATCTTCTTCTTATGTCTACCCATTAAGTAACAGATCTTAGGGGTAACATATAGAACCATTTGACATCTTTCTCCCGCATTGATTCTATAAAGAGTCTAACAGACCCATCTTCATGTTCTACGCCCAATATACTACAAGTGGTGATGAATTCTACTACATGCTCCTTGGGAAGTTTAGAACCATATCCTATAAACTTTTGGAAGTTTTTTCTAGCCTTTTGGTATCTTGTGGAGTGGTTAAGGAAGAAAAAGTGGGTTGGTATTTCTACCCCATGGTACATTTGATTTACGTTATTAATGAACACAATCCACCATTCTGCGTTTCTAATTATAGTGTCCAACCTTTCAAATTCTATTGTTGAGTAGCTTGCTTCCGTTGCATCTCTTTCTCTATTTTCTTCTTCAGTCTCTACGTTAGTGAAATCTTCAATATTCTCATTTATGTATGGAAAATCAATGTCTAATGGATTGATGACTCTTGAACTTCTGGTGGGATTGTTTTCCGACGAAGGTGACACCTTGGATTTCTAAGAAAATCTTTTCTTATTTGAATTTCTTTGAAGATGGGGTCAGTTTTTCCTCCTTGTCTTTATTGTCGAGTGTATCTCTCGATCCACCAACTTAGAGATCTACGCTCCTCTTTTTGAAGCCATTTAGCGGCATGTTCTTCTTCAAGAACAATAATCTGATGTCAATGAAGAATGAGTGCAACTTTGTTAGTTATGTCGATGGATTCCCTCAAGTTAGAAGTGATGTCTTCCTGAATATGAAATAGTAACTCAGGTATTTCAATAGGAGGGTTACCTGAATGGCCATGATTTGTAGACATAAGGCTCGGGTGACTTTTCAAATTCTATATTTTATTTTATTTTATTTTTCTTGACCTTCAGGTTATATTTGGGTACAGACACTACTAAATCTGCCCCATGGTTGGTGCCAAAAACTATTGGAGAGAAAATTATTTAGGTGGAAACATTTATGGGTTTCTTACCAATGCTTTGGGAATCAAAGTCCCTCTACTTAAACGGTCTAAATTTTGTGTTTGCATGCATGTGAAATGGTGGATTTTCCTAGTGGACTTGCGGCCGAGGATCCAATAGGGGCACTCCACTGACCTTGCAGTAAAGAGAAAATTTTCACTTTAGAGAGGACTTTTTTTGAAATGTTTGAAAGGGAGTGAGTGTTAAGGGTAAAAATTAATGTCACAAGTTTATGTTTAGAGCCCTATGTAGACTAGTTAGAAATATTACACATGCATTTTAAAGAAGAAATTAACATGATTTTGGAGCCACTGGCTATAGGAAACTATACATACAAAGACATAGAAATTCGTATGCTTTGTAAAACATAAAATTATTCCATTATTAGCTTGAAAAATCATATTTGTACATAGTGAGGAATTAAAGAAATGTGAGGTAGAGAAAACAAGAAAATCAACTATCTCTTTGTTACTTCACAAGAATTACTCTCTCATGAGATTACAAATTGACAACAAGCTAAGAAAAACCCCAAATCAGTTATTTTTTTTATTCCTTCATAAGAAATACTCTCTCATGAGATTACAAATTTACAACTACCTAAGAATAAGACAAAACGAGGGGCTTATTACTCGAAAGGAATGATAGGAAGATTGTTCCAAGCCACGATCTCAAATGATAAAAGAACACCACATTAGATTTATAAAAAGAAGAGCTAAAATACCATATATGGAAATCCATCATAATCCATAATGCTTAGTACATTACAATACAATGACTTGAATTACTCAATAAGAAAGATGTAGAAATAAGAGGAAAGTGTAACTACTACCTAAATCAGTGGTTAAAAACTCCCACTAATTGATACCGGTAGTTAACTCCGTAAGACTAGTAAGCTAACTCTACATAGATGAGAAGCTAACTCAACACAACTAGTAGAGTAACTCCACACAACTAGTACACCTAAGAAAGCTAATCCAACAAGTGTAGGGATAACATAAGTGTAATAATTATCCTGATAAATAAATAAAAGGATAAATAATAACCTACACTAACACCCTCCTATAAGCATAGCTTAGGTGGGTGAAAAAGAAGGTGGGTCCCAATAACAAGGCCTGATGACGTACCCATGTATGATAACTTAGAAAATTGGACACCGAAAGGTACCCAAAACTAGTAATAACAAAGTAGAGAGAGCACAATCTTGCTACAAGATATCTTAAGAAGATTGGATCCAAACAAATTTACAATGCTATAGAATTTTTGTGTGCATTGTGGCCTCGAATCCACTACTTGATCATAGAAATAAAAAACAACTGACACTGGGCTTCACCAAAAAAAATCCATACAAGGAGACTCACAATGGAGTGATGTAAAAATTGCAAATAAACAAAAAAAATAATTTGATCAACTATTATAAATAGGTGTGCCATGATCCAAGAATAACCAAGGAAACAAGGAAAGGACATAAAATCAAAATAAATAGGAGTTCCATGATCTAAGAAAAGACAAGGTAACAATGCAAGGACATAAAATTGGAAGAAGCAAGATCAATCGCTATAAATAGGTATGTAACAATATAAGAACAATAACCAAGGAAACAAGGCAAGGACACGAATCAAAATAAATAAGATTCTTACAATCTAAAAAAAGCCAATGTAGAAAGGCAAGGACACAAAACCCGAAGAAGCGATATCAAAATTTAACAAGGAAAGGACACAAAACCTAAAGAATCGGTATCAACATGACACCCTACGACATCTTGCTAAATGGGTAGAGTGACACCATAGATCTATATGAGTTGTCGAAATCAACTATTCAAACATTGAGAAACTAAGACTGGCTTCACTAGAATAGCTCCCCCACAAGAGAGACTGTCAACATGCCAAAAAAACATTGTCAAAAATACAGATCCAAAATATCTCAACAAATAAGAGAGATATAAATGTATACACCCATAGATACAAGAATGCAACACCTAAAATTTTAGGACGTCAGACTCAACCGAAATTACATCCATAAGTGATTACAACACCCTTACAAATTTGGCACTTTATAATTAAGTGCATCTAAATATTATAATGAATAAAAGTACTTTTTTATTTGAAATATGTGTACAAAATTTTTATCAATGTGTAGATCTTGAAAGAATACACAATTTTGAAAAAGGATCACCTTAATCTGAGCTACGAATCAAAAGTTCTCGAGCTCCGAGAAGATTTTGTTATTAAAATAATATTTTAATGCTGATGTTTTTTTAAAAGGTACACATGACACCCAAATTTCCAAAGGGTAAAAGAGTGCATCCACATGATACAAGATTGTGACCAAAGGATAAAATCTTGTGCCCAAAACCTAAATGTCTAGAGGGTAAATCATTGCATCCGAAGGGTACACGTCTATATCCAATGGATAAAATAATGCACCTAGAGGGTATTGTTATCAAAAATTTAACCCTTAAGGTAATTTTGATAACCTGGATGAATTTTGTAGATATGGAGGGACAATAATGGCAAAAGGCCAAAAATCAAGCTTTGGGGGGTCGCTTTGGCTTTTCTCTAACTTCCCTATCTAAGGAAAAAATTCAAAGAGTTGGAAAATTTTGAAAAATCCAAAAAAATGAAGTCAAGGGCTTATTTTAATGCATTGAGGGTCTAGAGGCTGCAGATGGTACCAGTAGGGATCGTAGCAAGGTTCGTCATACAAAATTTGGGTCCGATTTACAAAAGAAGTAGTATATTACGGGTTTTTTGAAAAAAAAGTCCTGCATCAGCACAAGTTCAATCGGGACAATCGAGATGTGAAAAGGAAAAATGGACGATTTGCAAAGGAATTGCTTAAGTCAGAAATTTTTGTCCCAGGTGGTCTATGGGAAAAAGGGACATTCGGGACCCACATACCGAAATCGCCATAGGTAGAAGGAATCGCTAAGTTGGAAAAAAATTTCCCGGAGCAATCTGCGAGACAAAGAGATAGTCGAGACCCGCACAACCGAAATCGCCATAGGTAGAAGGAGTAAGAAAATGTAGAATTTTTTGTCCCATGTGGTCCATGGGACAGCTTGGGACATCAATGACGTGTGGGACGTGAAAAGAAAAATAGTCGATCACAAAGCAATGCGGGTGGAGTGAAAGTCAATGACCTTCATGGCCCAATCAATGGCAAGAAAACCGAGACATACAAACCCAAAATCACCACACCAAGAAGGAATTGGATGATGTGGAGAAAATCATCCCAATATGCATAGGTACATGCAGGACAGTTGGGACCCAAAACCCTCCATATCCATATTTTAAGAATATCCCACCCCAAACTTCAAACGGTCATAATTTTTGACCCAGAGCTCCGATTTTTATGAAATTTGACTTTTAGAATGAGCACAACGTCTTATTTTTAATGAGGGTAGGTATATGAAAATAAAAGAAACATCTCCATCTTTGATAAATTAAATTCCCAATCCCATTAAATGACAAAAATGTCTTGCAGACCCAAAACAATTGTCTACACTCAGATTGCCATATCTTTTGCATTTTTCAACGAAAATGCACAAAATTGGTACCGTATGAATCATGGTTTGAATATTGACACAAATAAATCAAGAAATATGGAATTTTATGAGGAATTAATGGATATTTTAATAAAAAAATGCCTAGTTCATAACAATGTTTTATTTGGTAGTTGGGAGGACATTAATGAAGCATGGGTAGACATTTCTCACTACCGCAAGTTATGGGATAGTATGGGGGGCCTTTTGCAAGAAACATACCATCATTTCAATTCATTTATGACATCTTATAAGTGGTGGGAGGACATATTTTGGGATTTTCAGGTTCTCTCTCTTTCTCTCTCCTCTTAGAATTCTATAAATTGGAGTGTTAAGCTCATTGTAAAGGGAGATAGTTTTGAGTAGAAAAACTCTATCAAATTTGTTTTGTGAAGCCAATGTGCTGCAGGCCCTTATAGTGGACTCCTTACATGGTGATCCAGGCCCTTATTTTGTAATGGATTGAACTGTGCATATCAATGAAAGCAATAAATATGAGTTTGTGGATATCTCTTCCCATGTTATGTTTGTTTGCATTCTTCTTGCCGCTTGATCTTATTACATATATATATATTGTCTAATTATACTCTTGCAAGGATTCATTATCATTATGCATGTATGTGATATTGTTATGAATGCATTTTATAGACAATGGAGAACTGTTATTACCCCTTCTAGTATGCACTTTGATTTTTTTTCACACATTGGATACTATTCTCACACCCTCCTTTTTTGGTGTATCACCGCTTTAGTGTAGGCTTTGTTTTCATGCACTCTCTCTCCCTAGTCCCTTGGAAAGTTAGATTAGGATTAGATAGTTTTTCTGCATTAGAGTAGATTGTGGCAGGTAGTTTAGGAGCAAGAACTAGCTTTCTCTAGAGGTCTATCTCAAGTAGTAAGTCTCATTACTTGGATATAGTACCTATGTTATTCAGTCACACCGTGAGCTCAAGCACACACACTTATGCAAACCATAGGGTGTTGTGATTTGGTGATAACAAGTATAAATTTGCGTATAGTGGATAAAATATTGCATCAAAACAAAAATATCTAGAGGGTAAAATAATGCATCCAAAAGGTACACGCTTATATATAAAGGTTAAAAGAATGCACCAAAAGGGTACAGATCTACATCTAGTGGATGAAATATTACATCCAAAAAAAATATATAGAGAGGTTAAAAGAATGCACCCGGAAGGTACACACTTATATCTAATGGATAAAAGAATCCACTAAGAGGGTACAAATCTTTGTCTAGTGGATAAAATACTGTATCCAAAACAGAAATATCTATAGGGTAAAAGAGTGCATCCAGAAGGTACATGCTTATCTCTAATGGATAAAAGAATGCACCTAGAGGGTACAGATCCATGTCCATATTTGACTATCTCAAAACATGGTCAAGTTTACAGTCGATTCTAGGGTTTTGGAACCTTCCAAATCTAATGACACACTTTGTTTTGCATAAAAATACATGCTATATAAAATTTCTAACAAATTCCAATTACATGAAAATAATAAACCCTTACTTGTAAAGAAAAGCTTACAGATGGATGTCTACATCATCCATCACTCTAATACCATGAAAATAATAAACCTTTTCTTGCAAAGAAAAACTTCCAGATGGATGTCTACATCATCTATCACTCGAATACCATGAAAAGAGTGATAAGAAGATTGTTCCAAGATGTGATCTCAGATGATAATAGCACACCACATTAGATTTGAAAAATAGAATATCTAAAATACCATATATGAAAATCCATCATAATCCATAATGCCCAATGCATTATAATACAATGACTTGAATTACTCTGTTGGTGCCATTTTTGAGCTTGCACCATTTTTCCCTAAATGTTCCTTCTTTCTACATGCTTTAAAATGTTTTTATCTTAAATAGGTGGTCTCAACTTTTCCCCTCTTGCTTGGATGCTTCAAATGCTCAAAAACTTGTTGTTTTTCCCCAATTTGAAAGAAATCACAAAGTGTGCCCTAATTTTTCCAAAATTTGTGGGCTTTCCCATTTTTCCTTTTTACCCAATCGTGGAAGTTTAAAATTGATCGATTTTCACTTGTATGCCATTGAAAATCCAATTCCATGATAAAAATTCTTTAAAAAATGTTTCAATTAGTTCAATTTTGAGAAATTTGTCATCCTTAATGAAAAGAATTGAATTCTAGGGCATCCTGGCATTTTCTACATTTTGACGGTTAGACGGGCGTCATTTACCCATAAATTTCTTCTTCGATACCATCGAAACAAGGTTTTTCTAATTGGCTGAGTGATGGTGGAATTTTTTTTTAACTTATCACTTTTTGCTTTTTTAGCAAAAGGGTGAATTTTGTCCCATGGCTCTGCTTTACTCTGATTGGTTCTAATGTTGATGACGTGTCCTCTTTTGATTCGATAAGAAGTTGTGGGTATTTTTGTAGCTTAAGGAATTTTGGAAAAAGATTTTAAAAGAAAATTAAATGCCTAGGCACCGTAACAAATCAAGATAGGACACGTGGCGTGATCCGAGCGAGGGGGATGCGATTGCGTAAGACTAAGAGATTTTTTTATCTTTTTTGGCAAAAGATATGAAAATGCAGGAATGAGCTAAAACCCCACAACAAATCACAGAGGGACACGTGGAAGAGGTAGAACTTTGGGCCTCGGGGAAAAATTGATATTTTTTTCCCATTTTTGGCATAAATGCATAAAATTAAAAGGAGTGCAAGCCCGTAGTGAATCGAGAATCACCATGTGGCGGAAAGGTGAAGGTGCAAGAGTTCTCGAGGAAATGATGAAAAATTTCCTTTGTCGAAAATGTTGTTAAAATACAAATAAGAGCCCAGCCCCACAACCAATCAAGTGAGGACACATGCCCTATGGGAGGGTGGAGCCACAGAGGAAAATTAGAAACTTTTCCTTTTTCCAAAAAGAGGTAAAATGTTTAAAATTGAGTTGGGACTTCATATCTACTCATATTGCACCATGTGTTAGGGACAAAATCAGAGGTACAGTGCTCTGTGGGGATAATTTGGAAAAAAATATTTTTTCCAAAAAATGTGGAAATGCATAAAATTGAGCCACGATTCTGTTGGGACCCACATTGGGACACGTGTTAAGCTCATTTTCAAAGGGCAGAGGGGCGGAGAAAAATGTCAATTTTTTACATTTTTCCATAAGTGTTAAAATGTCAAAAGTGATCCAAATCCCATTTCCAATCACATTGTGACAAATGGAGGGATCGATCAAAGGACAAAGGCAAATCAATGGTAGTTGTGCATCATTTTTTTACTTTGCCGCCATTTTTTCCCTACAATGCTCTAGGAAGTTTGGAGATGCATTTTTTGCATCAATTTTCATCAAATTTTTGACAAATTCATGTCCTTTGTGCATGCAAGGAAAAATGCAATCAATTTTGAGGATCAATTTGAAGATCAAAGATGTTTTTGAAATGAAAATTTGTTCAAGCTTGAGTAAAACTGAAAATATCAAATCCAAAAATTACAAAGTCAAATTTTGGAGGGATAAGGATGAAATAATGAAAGGAAGGGGATCTGCATGCTTTGAAGATGAAAAACATGCCTCCACAATGGATAATGATGTGAATTTTGCAATGATTCATCTCTTTTTAAGACAACTAGAAACTTGTTGGACATGTTCTATTAAATGTCCCTATCTGCAAATTATGAGCAATTTTTGTAACAAATTTGATCCTTTGGCATATTCTTTTCTTGGGAAAGAAGGCTCGAAGGATATTGAAAGCTATAGATTGCATGAATTTGTCATGAAAATGGTTGGAAGAGTTTAAAAAATCATGGAAAACTAAAAATTTCATGAGAAAATCTGGGAAGAAGCCCATTCTCTGAGAAACCACCTGAGAACCATTTCTAATTAATTTTTACATAAAATTTGTATCATGTTGAGTTAATTTTAGTTGTAAATCCATCAAAAATATTTGAGATTGTTCTTGAAACATTCCCCTACTGATAAATTTGATCATTTCTGGATTATTTTGTGTTGTCTTTGGGCAAAATTTGGATACACTTATGTTTCAAAATGCATTTCAAATTTTTGTTTCTTGTTTTCTGTTGTAGTATTGTGTTTAAAATCTCTCTTGATCATACATGGTCTCCTTTCTTGTGATATTTTAGTGGAATTTTTAATCTCACATTCATAAGAGCTTTCATCTGATAAAGAGATAAACAAATTTAAAATCACTTTACCTTGCTTGACTTCGAGAGATTATTTGTACACATTTGGGTGGACCTTAGGCCATGATTAGATAGTGATTGCTAAATGCTTCATTAGTTCTTTCTAACTCAATATTTTGTGATATATGATCAAATATTGAGTGGAAAAGTGCAGATCTAGGCCTCCATTTGATGCACATAGCCTTGTTGAAGGGATGATTAACCATTTTGATACTTTCTATTGTTAAGTTTCTCCATATTTTGCTGAAATCCTAAAAGACTCGCGTAGACCTTGGTTTGTCTTATCTAAACTCCCACCAAAAAAACCATTCAAAACAACTAATCCTACCCTGTTTTACCCCTATTTTGACCTGTATACCCATAGATGATCAAAATCCATTTGCTAAAGTATGCGAATCGATCAATATTTCAAAATGTCTTCGATAACGCTTGATTTTGCATTGAAAGTATCTCCATAATCTTGAAGTGATAACTTTTGAAAGTCATATTTAGAGTGTTGATCATATTTTCCCAAGGCCTTTTTCATACTATTTTCACAAATTGAGGGATATCTTCATCTCCTTCACCATTTGATGGTTACAAAATAGGTTCTCCTACATTGGTTGAAAGGCACAAACTAAAATAGTTAGGACAAGATCAATAACTATTTGAGTGTTATCCATCTCACCACAAATCTGAGTGCCGCTTATATCATATCCCCAGCTACAAAATGACACATACCATGATCCATCTCTCTTTAGGCTTCATGTCATATCTTTGATGTTGCTCGACTAAAAAGGAGAACAAATTTGGTTACCAACACCAAATGGCACCGTTGCTGAGAGAAATTATTAGTTTAATCTCATCCCATGTGTATACATATTTGAATGCATGTCAAACCCTAGTAATGTCTCTTGAAAGTTATGTCCATAAATATATTGTTAAAGCATCATACTATACTTAGATTTGTAAGGTGTATGAAAATGTTTCAAACTCGTTTGTAATTTTATCGATTTCAAGCAGATTTTCCCTTTATTTGCATTTGTGGTTGATAGATTCAAGAAAAGGAAGGTCTGATCTATAAAGTTTGGAAAGATTTTCAGTGTTGATAGATATTTGACAGAGTATTTTAGTGCATTTGCACAACTAGGGTGAAATTCCTTAGTGGTGACTCCATGCTATTTTGATCTTAATAAATACCAGTGTCTTAGCTTTCATCATTTGGTTTTTGGTGTTGCTAATCTCTACAAACTTGGAAGGAAGAAGATCTCTCTTTAGGAGGGACCCAAGTAGAAAGTTATTTCAAGAATTGGGAAAGACAATTTTAGAGGAAAGAAAAGTTTGGAAGGTTGTTGAAGGTCAAACATCAAGCAAAGGAATATCCATTGGTGAGAGAGATCAACCTTTAATAGAGGATTATCACTCTTCTTCCAGTGATTCTAATTCAATCAATCTTCTCATAAACTTGTTTACTTCAACTAGTGAAGGTCCTTCTACTATACCTGGTGAGTTCCTTCTTCAATCTACACCTGTGTGTTTGAATTCTAGAAAAAAATTCCAAGAAAACCAGCACCTATAGAATACCAATCTTGTGAACCACATTCTTGAGCCCCAAAGACCTCACACTCCTCATCAACTTGTGTCACCCCCAAGATCACCTCCACCTAGGCCTCCATTTGTGGTCAATACCTTTGGCCCAATAAATTTTAGGGAATGGTTGGTTATCCTAATGTTGTGCCTCGAATGTTAGAAGTAGATTGCCAAAGTTCCAAGGGAATAATGCCATAATAGGTGATTAACATTAGAAAGTATTTATTAATATGGAGTATTTTGAAATTGGATTTGAGGATGTGTAAATTAAATTTTTTGTCCACACTTTAGAAGAGGATGCAAGGGATTGGTACAAGGATTTTCCTAATAATTCTATTGACTCTTGGACTGAAATGTAGAATGCATTCAGATTGCAATATGGTGACAAGACTGATCCTAGATTTCTCTTGTCTAAATTTGAGAATATCAAGAAGAACCCCAATGAATCAGTGCATGACTTTAATACAAGATTTAACAAGACATTGAGAAGACTACCTATTAATCTGAGGCCTTGTGATCAATCTTGTTTAATCAAATATGTAGATGCATTTGATAAGAAAGTAGCCTACTACTTAAGAGACAAGAACCCTACTAATTTAAGGTAGGCCTTTACCATGGCACTGCAGATTGAAAATAACATTAAGGCCATTGGGAAACCTCTTAAGAGAGATAGTGTAAAGCTAATAAACCCTTAAAAATTCAAGCTAGCAAGGGTGCTGATTTGGAGGAGGTTGTGAAAAATTTGGTAGGGGCTATCAAATAAATCTCATACAAACTAGCCCGTGCAGAGAAGGGAATTGGGTAGACTTCACAAGGTCAGCAAAAAGTAAAAAACCATGATATATTTTCCAATCATCCTAGGGGTGATCAGAGATCTGATGATAGAGGGAAAGGACACATGGGGTCTCCAAATAGACATCCTCAAGCACATGAAGGAAGAGTTTTACCTAATCCCCTAACTCGTTAGGGTTGTTCTTGTTGTTGAGGAAGTTACGATATTGATTGGTGTGATAGGTGTTTTCTGCCCTATCCTCCATGTGAAGTAGACCAACAAGATGGTGAAGATAATAATGATGATGGTATTGATGATGATATTTGCATGGTTGGCTATTCTTCAGTTCACAAGAAGGAGCAACATCAACCGAGGTAATAAGTGCAAGGACAATCGCAACCTTTTGGGATTACATCAAATGGGTAAAAGTCCTTCTTCCCTCTCATACTCTTGAGGTATATGTAGTGAAATATTTTGAGATTCCTAACAATGACTTTGAATACTTAAGATCTTTGATGATTAAGAAGTATGATGGTGGTATCCCTTCAGAGGAAGATAAACAATTGTTAATGAATGTTGTTGTGGCTCAAGACAAAGAGTATAACACTAGGAGAAAGGTTTTTAAGGGAGTTGGGCCTTAAGCCAAACCTAAAACACCCTTATTTACAAGTATTCCCAAAGAAGCTCCTAGAAGAGAAACACCTGCCAAAATCTCTGCTGTCCCAAGCAAAACTTACAGTCATCCTCATGCCCAAACTGCCAAGAATCCCATGCCATTTGGTGAATCTACTTGTCTCCATTCCAATGTTGCCTTGCCAAAGAGTGTTCCATATGACATAGCCCAGGTATTGAGCCAAATCAAAGTGATTTTTCCAATAATTGAGTTGCTTAGGATTCCTGAGCACAAGAAGAGAGCATTTGAGTACTTGGGATTGAAAGAGGAGAAGAGTACCCCAAACAGAAATGTAAACATTGTTTAAACTCATCCTCAAATCATTTCAAACCTTAAAACACCACCAACATTAGAGGATATTGGAGAAACACCTAAGGTATACTTGGGGAAATCCTTGGTTGATTCCCAATTGAATGTTGATCCATTCTTTACAAATTTGATAATAAAGGATAGACTACTTCATAATTATATGTTTGATTCTCGTGCATCATGCAATGTCATGCCTCAAGAAGTCATGAATGAGTTGGATATCAAAGTGAAAATAGCCTATGGAAAGTGTATTGCCATAGACTTAAGAGAAGTGCTGGTAGTTGGTTGTGTGAAGGGTTTGGTGGTACAACTTACACCTATCCGGTAAGAATTTGAAACCTGATGTTGTGATTTTTATTGCCCTACCAAATGGGGTATGATTTTTTCAAGAAAGTGGGCTGTAAGTGTTAGTGGGATTGTTCAAATGGACATGTCTTTTGCCACTATTCCATTGAAGGCAGCCTTGTCAAGCTCTATGGAGAAAAGAAGATGCTACAACTTATTAAAGATCCCAGCAATACTTCCAATGAGGTGTTGTTTATCATGTGGATGCTAATAATTTTTTTGGGTTTGCTAATGAAAAAGAACACACGATGGATCAGTCAAAGTTACTTGAATAGGTAGGTTCCCCTTAGACCTTCCTATTTGATGGAGCTTTCTCCAAATTTGAAAATGGTGTTGGTATAATTCGATTTCTCCTAGCTTTGAAGAGTTTGTTTTTTCCTTCAAGATTAATTTTGAATGTACTAACAACATTGTTGAGTATGAAGCCTTGTTGTTGGGTCTGAGAATTGCATGGAAGTATGGTGTCAAGGAAATCATTGCAAAAGGAGATTCAGAGCTAGTTGTCAAACAAATAAGAAAATTTTATGCTATAAAAAATCAGTGGATGAAACAAGACAAACATGCGCTTTAGGATCTAATTGAGAAGTTTGATTCCTTCAAAATTGTGCATCATGATAGAAGTTTCAATGCTTCTACTTGACAAGTTGGCTATGTTGGGGTGAAGATTTGGAAATTGTGCCATTTCACCTTATTTTGAGTACAATATTGAAGTGTTAACTAGGCCATTGTCCTCGACAACATCAATCATTGGCAAGTGTTTAATGATGATGCTCAAGTGCAAAGGTTCTTACAAAATCAAGGTGAGTTTGCAGATCATAATATTGATTGGGAACCAATGGTATGTGTGACTAAAGGAAGAGAGACTTTTTTCGGAAAGGATATTATCCAATTGAAAACTAACACCATTCCTAGAGGTCTTGTTGCACTTGAGTCAAATTTTGAAAATCTTGATTGCATCATCAATATAAACATGTCTTCCTCAAGGGATGTGGAAGAGCATAACTTGGGAACTAGTGATAAACTAATAAAATTTTGGTTGGGCAGCAATCTAAACAAAGAAGAAAAATAGTCCTATGTTCAACTATTGAAGAAATATCAATATTGTCTTGCTTGGTCTTATTCAAAGTTGAAAGCATATAGAGAGGACTTGTTTTATCATGAGATTCCTCTTGAAACAAATGTCAATCCCTCCATACAAAAGAAGAGGCCAATTAATCCACTCCTCTCCATGAAAATGCAAGATGAATTGAAGAAACTGAAGGAGGGACGGATCATTCAGCCCACAAGGTATTCATCTTGGGTTGCAAACCTTGCGCCACTCAGAAAGAAAATGGAGATTACAGACTTTTTGTAGAATTCAAAAATCTAAATAGAGCTTCATTGAAAGACAATTATCCTTTTGCAAACATGGAAAACATGCTGCAGCTAGTGACTGGATCTGAATTGTTGTCCACCTTAGATGGTTTCTCCTGCTATGACCAAGTTGTTATCAAGGAGTCAAAAAGATTTAAAACTACCTTTACCACTCCTTGGGAATGTATGTCTATGTATGAATGCCTTTTGGTCTCATGAATGCTGGATCTACCATCCAAATAGAAATGGATGTTGCTTTTTCTAGTTACATAAATGACTTCATTGGAGTTTATCGGATGATGTGACCGTGTTTTCAAGGAGTAGAAAAGATCACTTTCAGTACTTGGAAATAATGTTGATCAGATGTATAGAATATATCATTTCTCTCAATATAAATAAGTGTCATTTTGGGGTGTAAAAGGCTAAGTTTCTTAGTCATATTGTTTTAAAGGTCAGTGTCATGATTAACCTTGAGAGGGTAGAAGCAACCAAAGAAGGTTCCAATTTCATTAGAAGGTTTGTGTCTAATTTTACTGAATTGACTCTTCTTATTACATGCATGTTAAAGAAAGACCAAGTTATCAAATGGGAGGAGGCTACTATTCAATTTTTTAAGGAATCAAAGAAGCATTGAAACATGCACCTATCTTGGCACTCAATTACAAGAAGAATTTCCAAATCTTCTCCTTTTCTTATGAAAATACCATTGCATCTATTTTTCAGAAAAACGATGAAGATGGGGCTGAGAGGCCTATTGCCTTCTTTAGCAAGGCTTTACAAGTTACTGAGTTAAAGTACACAATCATGGAAAAACAAACATTTGCCTTGGTGAAAGCAACAAAGGTTTTCAGGCATCATATCTTAAGTTCAAAATTTGTTGCTTATGTTCCCGACACCATGGTAAAATACATCTTATCAAAGATGGATATATCAAGAAAAAGATGTAGATGGGTGAAAAACTATAGGAATATGACATGGATATCCAAACCACAAAGTTTGTAAGAGGTTTGGGTCTTGCTAAGCTTATGGCTGAGAGCAACTTGTAGATTGTGGAAGTGAATGAAGTAGAGGAAGAAAGGGTAGATGTTCTTGAGAAATTGGTAAGCTCTGAGTGGTACAAGGATGTAATCTTTTATCTCAGACACCTATGCTACCATGATCATTTAAATAAAAATCAGAAAAGAGCCCTCAAGATGACTTCTCAAAAATACATTATCACTGAATTTGGGTGGCTTAGAAGAACCCTAAAGGTGTCCTCTTGAAATATATAACTGAAGATGAAGATCCCAAAATAGTTTCTGATTTCCATGGGGGATTTTTTGGAGGACATTTTGCTGGAATGGTTACAACACACAAAATTTTGAGAGCTGGTTATTGGTGGCCTACTCTCTTCAAATATGTAACCCTGCTGGTTAGAAAATGTGAAAGTTGTCAGTGTTTCTCTAGAATAATGAAAGCTTCAGGCTCCATTCCTTTACAACCTGTATCAATTGAGGCTCCTTTCAAACAATGGGGGATGGACTTCATTGGTTAGAATTCACAACCTTCTAGTGCTAGACATAAGTGGATCCTTGTAGCCACATATTACTTCGCCAAGTGGGTAGAAAAAATTCCAACAAATAAAGTAACACACCAAGTTGTTATGGACTTCTTGTTGAATCACATCATATGCAGATTTGGTGTGCCAGTAAAGATTGTTGCTGATAATGCCATGTGTTTCAAAGCTAAGCCCTTGATGGAAATGTGCAAGGAGTATGGAATCAATATGACTTATGCTTCAAAATATACCCTCAAGGAAATGAAAATATGAGTCCAACAATAAGAAATTGTTGAAGATCATTAAGAGAACCTTGGAGTTGAACAAGAGAAAATGGGAGAACAACTGAAATTTGTAGTTTGGGCTAATAGAATCACCGCCAAAAGAGCTACTAGTAAGAGCCCATTTGAGTTGGTGTATGGAACTTACGCATCATTCGGGAACTAGAAGTACTTGAGCCATCTAAGGAAGGAATCCTCTAGTGGGAAGATGCATAGTTTATTAGTGATACTACAAGTATTGCTTGTGATAATTGGGTTCATAAAGTCTATGAGATGGTTGGGCACAAATTCAGAAGAACATTTTCATGGAGAATAAAACCTTGTTGTGTTAGGATGATAGGTAACTTTGTACCTCAATACACTAGATAAGGAGACCCTACGGTATTCCTACACGCCATGGAGAAGTACTAGATAAATAAATTGGAAAGAAGAAATATGTTAGTGTGTACCCTATGCGAGACAATAGCGTCCTGGTGGATGGTTCACATGGATAATCTCATAGAATGGAATGAAGTAAGAACTGCTCTAACCACTCAATTCTTCAGGAGTAATGCACTTACTCAAATTTGCATGTATCATGGTAATCAACATGTTCGAGTAGTGTGAGAGACTCCACATAGAGGGTTAGGAAGCTTTACCACCTTCATTATGGGTGCACAAGCTTTATTCCACTTTGCAAGGCTGGGCATGCGGTTGGTATGTTTATTTAGAGCTGCATAGGGAGACTGGAAATTGACAGGACTTGATTGTAGGAATGACCCAGAATTTTGAATACTTCTCTACTAAACCTCCAGTGGAAGAGGCATTAAGGGTCATAAATCACTTAATTATGTGAGATAGTGCAAAGGCTACGAACTCATTCAGGGATCTATTTGGTGAGGTAGAATTAATAACTCATTTTGATGAATAAGATGATACATATGCTTTGAGCTATTTATGCACACTTGTTTTGAAAAGGAGAAAGGAAAGATGGTCTACCAAGTGGATGATGATGAAGTAGAAGATCTAGATATAACTCATTCGGTAGAGGGTAAATTTGAAGTGTTAGAAAATAAGGATAAGAACATGTGCACCTATCATGAACCTATGAAGACCAAGAAAGTGAACATTGGCATGATGTTGAACCTAATGAGGCAATAATCGGGGATTGTTGGTCTAATTATGAAGTGGAAAAGATAATTAAATTACTACGTTATTTCCCGTATTTTTTTCCTAGGGGCCAATATGAGTTAAATGGATTACATGAGTCACTAGGAAAGATCAATACTAAGCTAAAGGAAAGAGTGCACCTAGTTACGAAGACACCTTACAAGATGAACCCGAACTTGCATGGAAAATTTAAGGAAGAAATTGAAAAAATGTTGAAATTTGGAATCATTCAGCCCCTAGAGAAATCAAAGTGGGTTAGCCCAATGGCAATCATTATAAAGAAAGATGGTTAGATTAGGATTTTTGTGGATTACAGGGAATCGAAATTTGTATGTGCAATTGATCCTTTTTCTACACCTTTCACAGAGGAAATATTAGAAGGTGTTTTAGGGCACGAATTTTACTCTTTTACAGATGGATTATCTGGGTATCATCAGGTTAGAATTGTATAGGAAGATCAAGAGAAGATAAATTTCACCACTGAATGGGGAATTTTTTCATATACTGTGATGCCCTTTGGTTTGAAAAATGTGCCTATTATATTTTTGTGCATATTTGTTCAAGAATTCCAAGATTTTATTCACAAATTCTTGCATGTTTACTTAGATGATTGGACTGTATATGGTTGTTAAGGATCATTGTGAAAATTTATGCTTAGTTTTTGAAAGATGCAGATAGTTAAAAGTCTCCTTAAACATCAAAAAGTGTGTGTTGTTACACCTTTTAGAACTTTGTTAGGGCATACGATATGCAAGGAAGGTTTTTAGTAGATCTAGATAATGTTGCGCTTATTGTAGGCCTAGAGGAGCCTACCAGTCAGAGTGAGGTGTGTAGATTATTGGGCTACATAGGGTAATATAGAAAATTTATCACAGGGTGTGTAAATATCGATGTGACCCTGGAAGAATTATTAAAACAAAAGGGACATTCTATTGAGGAGAACTCCAACATCACACATTTGAGGCATTGAAGGAGAGACTTACTACAACACCTATTCTGCATTTTCCCTCATGGAACCAACCATTTAATGTACGTGTCGAAACCTTTGGCATGGCCATTAGTTTTGTGTTAGATCAACATGGAGAATGTATTGAGATCATTATATATTTTTTGTTAGTAGAAAGTTGACTCTTGCAGAAAAAAATTACACAACTACAGAGTGCGAGGCCTAGTCAATGATCTATGCGCTACATAAATTGAGACAATATTTTCTAGAAACAACCTTTGTATTTTATAATGATCACGTGGAATTAAAATACTTGGTAAATAAGTGTATTCTACAGGACACATATGTCAATGGGTGCTCTTATTCCAAGAATTTGATTTCATAGTTGTCATAAAACCTAGTAAGAGTAATTTTGGCCTAGATCACTTATCACAAATTCAAGTTAAGGTAGAACACATAGAAAATTAAAGATACAATGCTAGATGCATAGTTATATAGGTTACTTGTATAGATGAAAATGAACACATGATCTTCAACCGTGTGCTTGACCCCCTCGGTCATGTCGAGCAGCCGATGTTGAATTTGTGTGGCTAACTATAGGAGGATCAGTGACTAAGATTTGGTAGTGTGATCTCCTGGTAGCCTAGTTGAAAAAGGGGAGATTTAGAGGCTATGAACGGGTAGTGTAAATTCCCTATAGTTTTTTACCTAACTTGGATCCAAGCACTAAACTAATTTAAAGTGTCCATGTAAACTAAATGAAATTAACAATCTATGTTACTGTTGAAAGGAAAACTAATCTAAAAAATCACAAAACTGAAACATTACAACCACAAACAACAATTCACTTCTATTCTAAATAATTAAATCTATTTCTACACTAAAACTAAACAAGCAAGATAACCCAGTGTGGTTATTCACCTGTGTTGAGTGTATTGAATCTAAACTAACCTAAAACAAGTGATTTTCCAAATGATCTATGATGTGTAGACAACCTCCTATAGATATTCTCTCCTTCAGATCCACAGGGATGGGAAGAAGAGGATCTATCACCAGGGATTGCTATGAAAGATTCAAACCCTCTTGGAAATTAACTAACTACTTGCAAATGAAAATACATTTATTTCTACTCTATTTGATATGGAATTGAAATTAACAATTCGTAATTGACAATTTGATAAAAAAGGAAACAAATACACAACTCCAACCTGGAAGAGCAAGAACCTTGGAAAATATAATAGTAGTAGTATCTATCCCCTCAGTTATTTCCTTTATTTCTCTGAGTGTTCATGTGAGTCCAAGGGATTGGGAATGCAAATAACATCAACAAGAGGATGGTGCTTGAGTGATGGTAGCTTGGAAGTAATCTAGACATAATGCAAGTAGAAGAGGGATAACACAATAGATCTGAGCTCGGCTATGCAATTCCTAGTGAGATTATGGCAGAAAAACAATACAAGATACACAAAATTCTTAGGCCCCTTTTCTTGAATACAAGCATGGAATATATAGAAATGGAGGATAGAAGGTTACTTCATGCACAAGGCAATGAAGAGGTAGTTCTGCTCATTAAATCTATTTAAAAATAGAACGAGAAAGGAGAACTAAGTAAACGAAGCTATTTTTAGAAAATTCAGCTCACGGATGCGTTTAAAAGCAAACTTAAGTGAATCGTCACATGTAATTTTACACATGAAGATTCTGGAAAAATCGATTAGGACCACCGCCCTACACAGAGATGGTAGTTTCAAGATTGCCACTCTGCTGGTGGCGGTTTACAAACCATCACCTAGAAAGGGTGATGGTTTAGACACTTAATGCCAAAATGAGCACAGAAAGAAGGGAGAAGCTATAAAAATGCAAGGAAAAGTTAAGTAAGACTATCTAGGCTATAAATATATACTGCAAATGGGTTTTTGGAGCTTGAACACCTTCTTAAAAGGATTTTGAATCATCACTGGGGACCTTTGTAACCGTTTTTGTAACATTCCCATTTTAAGACTTTAGAAACAAGGAATTTTTTTTGCATGATTAATGTTCTCTATTCTAAATACATAATTTAGAACACACATTTCATAACAACCATTCTTATAACAGATAACCATATGCAGTTGTAATGACTCGGTAAGCTACCGATCTATTCATGTGTAACTTTAAGTTTTGAATACTCTTCTATATACTTCGTATACGTGGTCCTCTTTACCCTATTCTGTATTGAGTGATATTTCTAAGGAACCTAACTAAATATTTGTTACCAATATTCAACTGCATCATGATCCTTAGACTAGGTGACATAGGACAACGCAATCAGCAGCTTGCGATACTTTGGCCAAATATTTCTAACATATTGTTCATATTACTTATTCCTTGACAACATACTTATTAATTTGGAATACATCCTTCAACCCACTCTATTGTTATCTATAATGTCTTATACTAACTTCTGTCAATCCCCTTGCCTAAGGTTTAACCCTAGTTTAGGTTAACAACATAGGATATGATAGGAAGAGGCTCATGAAGACTTAGGGTAAATTGGCCTACTGGGACAACCTTGGTTAACCCCGTGTGCCAAGGCACCCTAAGTCCTAGAGGGCTACTTCATATCCCAACTATGTTACTATCCAACCCTAGAGTGGAAAATTGTTCAAGTCCAAAAGGGTGTAGATCTTGATGATCAATGTAGAAGGGTGTTACCACATGTTAACTACATTGTTGTATCCTCGAGAAAATCCTAATCTTCTTGAAGGTACATCCCTGCAGTTGACGTGTGCCAACATCTTGCAGAACAACCTCATCTAGATGTACATACCTCCAAAAGGTTACTTATGTTTAGTTTAATTTTGATTGATGGAAAAACAAATTTCGGCAGCCCATCTAACCCTGATTCCAACATTCTTTAAGTTCTTTTAAAGGTCAGATTCAATTAATCCAAAATGAACTTTATTAACTTAAGATTGCTTCGAGGTTCGTTAGTTTTTGGCTTAACAACCTGTTATCCAAAAACAAGACAACAACAACATAAGTTCTCCTTTTTTTGAAGGCTTAACCACTTAAAAAAGTGTAACAACCTACTAGGCTGTAACTTATCAGACTTATTATAATTAAGTCTAATGATTAGTAATCATAACTTCCTCTTTTATTTATATCTTTACTAGAGAGGAAGAGTCTTCCTCTTCATAGTTAAATTCTAGGGTTTAAAACACCCTTTTATGTCTTTCATAATTTCGATAGTTTTCATTATATATTTATTACACCTCACATAAATATAATGAATTGCTTAGATAAGAATGTTGCGTTCATCCACTTTTCTAACTACAAATTACTTAAGGAATTAATCCAAATTCCTTTTATAATACTCATCAAGAATACACATCCAAACATATAGATAATAAGAAGAATATCATCAAGACAAGATTCCCTCCTTTAGAAAAGGGTACAAGTTAATTTACATAACCAATACAAGCGAAATTCTCAACTTCCAATTCATAGTCAAACTTATACATTTACAAGATTTATCCAATTTAGACACCCGACTCAACAATAGCCTTTCTCCAAAGGAATATAAATTTTCTATTCAATACAACTCAGGATTAATAATATTTCTTTACAAGAATTAGATTTAAACAGCTTAATGCATCATCATATAATTTTGTGCCTTCTTTTATCACTTACGATGTTCATCTCAGTAAAAATTACTAGCATGGGTCAGTTCAAAGAACTGAGCATGATAAACACTGATCCTTAAAACGAAGTGCACTCAACTAATTGTTTCCATAAAACAACCCTGCATTAAGGATCAATTAGTATATCATACAATAGGCATAAGTAATTTCAATCGAAAATAAGAGCTTTAACATCCCGAAATAACTTCTAAGAGGGAAGAGAAGAATATGATATTTAATATCTATCTTACCATTTTAACAAAAAAATTGATCCTATTGATTTGCTTTAACAATAATAAATAATAGAATCACATTGTTTCCAAACCTCATCATAATAGAATACAATACTTAATTATTTATCATACGATAAAAAGGTTGATTACAACATAATTCTAATTAAGATGATTCATCTATCAATATTCAAGATATTCATCACAACAGGATAATATAAAAATACCTAATAAGGAGAGATGGAATATCACCCAACTAACAATTTGCATTCTCTTTTCAACAAACCAGTCATCATTCCTCTTCTTTTCTATTTTAATCCAAATATAAGTAAGAGAAGGTTAACCAATAGTGATTATATTTATCCTATAAGAACAACAATCAAGGTCCTTAACAACTGAATTTATTCTAGCTGTAATAGAAAAGAAGCTTATCAACAAAGTGAACCTAATACAACAATCACTTCCTTCCTTTTCATTAATAATAGTTCCTTTTTCAATTGAATTACAATTTAAAGATTATATAGAATATTTCAAGGAAGTGATCCAAAACACTTTTACATTAAGAAGAAGGAGCTCAAGCATCTTGACTAAAGAAAAGATCTCCCAATCAAGCCAGTGATTCATTTCATATGGAACATCAAAACAGTGAGGGCCATACACAGCCATAAACACATGAGGAGTCATAAATAATTCTTTATAAGTTCTATATTAACTCAATGGACCCAATCAAGAAAAGAAACCTGAGTAAGAACTCGCACTCAAAATTTACCCAATATTTTAATCAAGATAGTATTATTTACCTTCATTCTCAACTTAATACCCCTAGAGTAAAAGATTGAATTCTTAATAGGAATGATAACTACTAGATGAATTCCAGTCAAACTTTCAATGTTTACCAATCAATTCGCAAGACTATCATTTCAAGTTTTCTCCATGTATATGCATCTATTCCTTCTACATGCAAAAGTCTCATTAAGATTTCGAGTAAATTCTGAAAAGTGCGAGTTCTTACTAAGTCTCGAATTAACTTTTTCTTAACTCGCACTCGTAATAGTTTGATTGGTTGAGACTCTCAGTGTGATTGCATAACATGGAGCTTTTCCCAAGTGTGGGACCTTATGAATCAGAAAGCTCTCCTGATGAAGGCCGTTCCTATTCCTCTATTCGATGCACACAAGAAAAGAAACCCGAGTAATAACTCGCACTCGAATTTACCAAAGAGTTCAATCAAGATTGTATTATTTACCTTCATTCTCAACCTAATACCCCTAGAGTAAAATATTGAATTCTTAATAGGAATGATAACTACTAGATGAATTCCAGTCAAACTTTCAATGTTTACCAATCAATTCGCAAGACTATCATTTCAAGTTTTCTCTATGCATATGCATCTATTCAATCAAGATAGTAAATAATAATTCTAAACTCACACTCTGAATAATTTGATGGGTTAAGACTCTCGGTGTGATTGCATAACATGGAGCTTTTCCCAAGTGTGGGACCTTGTGAATCGGGAAAGATCTCCGGATGAAGGCCGTTCTATTCCTTTGTTCGGATGCACACAAGAAAAGAAACCTGAGTAAGAACTCACACTCAGAATTTACCCAAGATTTCAATCAAGATAGTATTATTTACCTTCATTCTCAACTTAATTCCCCTAGAGTAAAAGATTGAATTCTTAATAGGAATGATAACTACTGATTTAATTCCAAATCAAACTTTCAATGTTTACTAATCAATTCGCAAGACTATCATTTCAAGTTTTCTCCATGCATATGCATCTATTCCTTCTACATGCAAAAGTCTCATTAAGAGTTATGATTTTACAAAGATTCATCCAAAAACAAAATAAATTTAACGACAAGATCTAGTAGTATTTTTTTAACAAATATGTTATACCCGAGTCTCGAAATGCAACTAGAGCACCATGTTCGATATAAGTTCTCACCAGATCAAATCATTCAATCAATTATATCTAGTTCGGGTAATTATATCCCTTTGATGGTTTACATTTTTAAATAAAGGAAAAACCAGAAAGATTCTTAACTGAACAGACACCTTGCCTAGTTACCATTACGATTAATAGGAAACAAATTCTTTAAATTGAATCAATAAAAACTTCTACATTGTAAAGCAAGATTGAGTGTAGTAAGTAAACTTTAAAACTTCCTCAATTAAGAAAAAGTTTACATAATCATTGTTGATGGCGAATCACAACACCCCTGAATGTTTGCAACTCGATGGGTTGAGACTCTCAGTGTGATTGCATAACATGGAGCTTTTCCCAAGTGTGGGACCTTGTGAATCGAGAAAGCTCTCCAGATGAAGGATGGTTCCTATTCCTCTGTTCAGATGCACACAAGAAAAGAAACCCGAGTAATAACTCACACTTAGAATTTACCCAAGAGTTCAATCAAGATAGTATTATTTACCTTCATTCTCAACTTAATACCCCTAGATTAAAAGATTGAATTCTTAATAGGAATGATAACTACTAGACGAATTCCACCAAACTTTCAATGTTTACCAATCAATTCGCAAGACTATCATTTCAAATTTTCTCCATGCATATTCATCTATTCCTTCTACATGCAAAAGTCTCATTAAGAGTTCTGAGTTTACAAAGATTCATCCAAAAACAAACTAAATTCAATGACAATATCTTGCCAATAAACACAAACCATTAAAATGCAATGCAAGATCATGCACAGATAACCAAATTTACAGTGAAGGATCAATAAGATGCAAATGAACACAAAGAGGGTTGAGAATCATCCACATACATGCATTATTTTCTCGAAAGATTGATACAATACACTCTAAAATACCAAGAGGAAAAATTGCATTACTGTTTTAGATGGGAGGTTTGAACTCCACAAATTCACCTGCCAAAGAGAAGAAGGGAGGGGAAAAACAAGAATGTCCAACCTTTATAAAGAAGCCCCACCTTAAAATTTATAGGAAGAATGAGAGTTAAAAGAGAGAGGAATTCCAAATCTACCCCAACCACCTCAAGGTTGCATGTAATTCATCTCATTAAGGTGGTAGGTGAGAACCCTAGCAAACCCAAAAAAGTGGCGAACTGTATTTTGCATTTTTAAGAATTTTTTCTCACCCAATTAAATATATCCAGTCATAGTTGGGTAGAGGACCTTGTAAGATTTTCGAAAAGTCCAACCTTGCGTTAATCCGAGCTCCCTGTGAAAAGTTATGGCCATTTGAATATCTGGGTCAGCGTCTGCTTCCTGTCAGCACTCAAAATGTTGCGCCTCCTGAAGGTGCACCTTGGCGCATCCATCCTTATGTCAACATACTCCAACCTGCACCATGGGCATGAATTTTGACCTTTTGACATCTTCTTACTGGCGCCATGGGCACATCCACTTTTGTGTTGACATCCTCTTACCTGCACCATGGGCGCATCCATTTTCGTATCGACATCCTCTTACCTGCGCCATGGGCGCATCCATTTTCGTGTCAACATCCTCTTACCTGTGCCTTGGGAGCATCTATTTTCATGTTGACATCCTCTTACCTGCACCATGGGCGCATCCATTTTCATGTCAACATCCTCTATTTTGTGCCTCCAACCTATGCCTTGCACGAACTTTTCATGTCGACACTTTTTCTACTGCGCGCTGTAATGTTGGTAATGCAATAAATATTGGGCTCTGAGTTTCTTTTATTTCCGTATTCTCTACTTGTCTATATCTACCTGGGGAGATATTTACAACAATCATCTTTCAATCCTTAGATACCAACAAAGACGATTCGAAAGATTATAACAGCATTCACACTATATTTCAATAAATATCAAGGCCTATTCACCAAGTACTCCCTATTAAACTTATAGGGTTGCCATGAAACATTAACCCCAAACCAAGTGTGGGCTTACTACAACCCTAATATCCATGATAATATTACACATCTTTCAAGCATAAATCGAAGTTTTATCAAGTTGGAAAAAGAACAATCCATCTGCAACACAACTTGGTTTCTTACAACTATGAAACGAACCACAAGAATCATAGAATCTAGAAAATCAATCAATAGATCCCATATAACAAGTTTCATCTAAGACTCTAGTTGCAGATGAGTTTCCTTAAAAACACGGTTCTTTCCAGATTGAAATCACAAGACATTTGTTTCTATAGAAATAGGAGGAACCCAAGGTTCTCCAAAGAAAACTCAACAAGGATATAATAGTATAAATTTAAACAAAAACCAATACCAATGATTACCAGCTCCCATTATGCCAAACAAATTACAGAGTTCCCTTTTGCATAAATTTTCCATGCGCTTATACTAACACAACATATATTCTGAACCAGACTATTTTTTTTTAGCAATGGATTCGAGACATCAAAAGAACAAGATTCAATAAACCCAAAGAACAAATAACCAGAAAACATGCAATGTACTAAACTAAACAGAGCAGAGTTGTTTTTATGAAATCACTTAGGAGAGAGAAAATGATTTTAATAGTTAGGGCCTATCATGCCTAATAGTGTCTCTGTCAAATCGAAGAAGACCTCCAACCGAGCTCACTACTTCTTCTCTTCTCCACGAAAGATCAAACAACCAAATTCCTTTTCCATAATTCCTCTTATACATTCCATGAAACAAAAATAGATTCAAAACATCAAAAATAGCCATGAAGTGCAGTTCAATCTACTGATTCGAAAAACCAGAGAGCATGCAGAGAAAAATCACGTAACATGCAAAGTGAAACTACCCCAAAGAAAATCCACCTGCATGCCTTCCAAGATGGTTTGGGCTCAAAAAATTAAAGCAATTAATTCCATTAATTTCAATTTTCCCACCTATCCTCCCTCACCACCACCTTCTATTTCTAGCAAAGGCCACATCAAAAAGAACAAGCATTGAAATTTTAGTGATACTTCCACCTAAGCTTCCGCCAAACAAACCAACCCCTACCAAAGCCGGTAGTACCGTAATTCCTTACAACCTTATCAACATCATTAATGCCTTAGGAACTATCACCCAATACTTGCAACCCCTTAAGTTCCCCTTCATGCCTAATAACTTAGGATAGATTACTTGCTTAGGTTAGATCTTAGGTAGATTAAATTTATACCTTAGGATATAACTCTAACAACTAACCCCAACATAGGTCCTTAGCAATAGATTTAGGTAATTTCACATAGGTAGATAATTCAAAATACCATAGTTTTCAGGCACTAGGTTAGATCACCAAATAACCTTGTAGTATTAGGTTCTAGTTTTAGTACCTAGTAACCCTTCCCATTCCCTTATCACCAACTTAGGTTAGGTTACAAATCAACCATTCCCAATAGAATAAGGAGCTTTAGGTTAGATTTAGAATTCTATTATTTGGCATAGCTTAGGATCCCATAGGTTAGTCTCTAATAGGATCCTAGATTTCCCCTTCACCATGAACATGATACAATTCTCTTTATGTCTCGTGATGACCTGCCATGGTCGATCCTTAAAGACTCTAAGCAAAGAATTCCACCGAACGGGAGTATGTTCATTAAAACTAGAATTAAATAACTTGTAGCAACAAAGTTCAGTCCATAAGTTTCATAATTCATGGTATGCCAATTGATCATTTGTTCAACCTGAATAGACTTAAAACATTCCTTGGATCACTGAAATTTATCCGAGGATGAGTCAAATAAATAGATATGTTTACATTTTTCCTTTAACCAGATTGCAACTCATCTTATGAGAAGTGAAAAAAAATGAATCAGAAAACATTCCAGTTTAATCAAAAGATCTTTAAGAGCAGAAAAGACTTACCCCTATCAAGCATGATTTCCCATAATCAAAAGAACATATCCTCATAAGGAAAATCACATGTCAACACTTGAAATGCAAAGGAGGAAAATATCAACTGTAAAGGGTGTTACATGCTTCCCTCCTAAAAAGGATCATCATCCTAATGATTATTTCTTTTTACAATTGGTATTAAGGATAGTCAACTCATTCACTTCTCTTATTCAAAGTCAAATATTTCAAACCTTATAGTTCCAGAAATCAGCATTATATAACTGTTTTCTCAAATTACATAAATATCTACCCAAAACTGGCTTACTTAATGTCATGAAAAGATAAAATCATAAAAAAAAATTATCAGTCAACAGATTCAATTCTGTTCAAAAAGAAAGGGAAAAGCAATTTTCATATCTTCTAGATTTTCCCAAGTTGCACTTTCTTCGTTAAACTGGTCCCACTGGACCTTACATTGTCTTATTTCATGATTTCTTAAATGCAAATGGCGAGTTTCCAGCACTTGAGTGGGTTTAATCATGATTATTCCTGGGTCTTGGACCTACAAGGAATTCCAATTTAACACATGTGATAAATCTAAAACATATTTCTTAAGCAAAGAAATATGGAAAAAATCATGCATTTGTGATAGAGTAGGTGGTAGTGCTAATCGATAAGCTATAGGATTTATTACTTCAACTATTTCAAAAGGTCCCACATAACGAGGTGATAACTTGGTAGCATTGCCAAAAGTTATAGAACTCTTTTTTGGTTTAACACGAAGAAAAACCTTCTCACCAAGTTCAAATTTCCTGTCAACCCACTTTAAATCAGCATAACTCTTTTTCCTATCTACTACTTCTTTCAAGAATTCACTAATCATTTTAACTTGTTGTTCCATTTCTGTAAGGATTTCAAGTCCTATTACTTCTCTATCTTCAATAGTATCCCAACTAACAGGGGTCCCGCATTTCCTTCCATAAAGTGCCTCGAAGGGTGCAATCTTAAGAGAAGCATGGTATGTATTATTATATGCAAATTCAACTAATGGAAGATACTGGTCCCACTTATACCGCTGATCCATACAATACATCCGTAACATATATTCTAAAACTTGATTTACTCTTTCATCTGCTCCATCTGCTTCTCGGATGATACGCAAATGAAATTTAGTTTAGTTCTAAGAGTTGCATTAAACATTTGCCAAAACCTTGATATCATTCTAGGGTCTCAGATCGATATGATTAATTTAAGTACTCCATGTAATCTGAAAATTTTGTGTACAAATATTTTAGCCAAAACATGAGAATCATCCTTTAGATTCCCAACAATAAAATGAGCTACTTTTGTTAGTTTATCAACAACTACCAAAATAACATCATGTTTATTTCTTGACATAGGCAATCCTTGTACAAAATCCATACTTATTACTTGTCATTTGTATTGCGGTATGCTATGGGGATATAATAAACCAGCTGGGTGCATATGTTCCGCTTTTACACGTTGACACTCAAGACAATGAGTCACAAAATTAATAACATCCTTTTTCATTCCTTTCTAGAAATATTGTTGTTTTATATCAGCTAGCATTTTTGTAATACCTGGGTGTCTAGAAAAGGGTGAATTGTGAAATTCCACTAACAATTTCTTTCTCAAATCATTAAGCAAAGGTATGTATACTATGTTTTCATAACATAAGATTCCTTCATTATCAAAGTGAAAACCTTTATACCTTTCATCTTTTGGATCTACAGCAAGCGCTATTTTTACTTGCTGAAAGTAAGAATCAGATTCCATAGCACTTTTTACTTCATCCTTAAACTGATTTCTTAGTGTTATAAGAGCAGCAATGTGCTTCCTATGACTTAGAGCATCAACTACTCTATTCTCTTATCCTTTAATGTAACTTATGTCAAAATCATATTGAGACAAAAACTCTAACCACCTTCACTGTCTTGCAATTAGATTTCACTGAGTGAAAATGTACTTCAGCCCAAGATGATCAATTTTCAACTCAAATGGTTTACCAAGCAGATAATGCCTCCAAACTTGAAGTGCATGAACTATGGCAACAAGCTCTAGATCATGTGGAGCATAATTCAACTCATGTAACTTAAGTTTTCTACTTTCATATGCTATGAAATGATCATTTTGTAACAAAATACCTCTAAGACCTTCCCTGGATGCATCCGTTACAACAGTAAAGTCTCCATTAGGATCAGATATAGCTAAAATAGGTGTTGAAGTCAACTGAATTTTCAAAATTTTAAAAGTAGATTCACATTTATCATTCCAAACAAATTTCTTATCCTTTTTCTGCAATGAAGTTATTGGTGCAGCCACCTTAGAAAAATCCTTAACAAATTTTCTATAATAACCAGCAAGGCCCATGAAGCTTCTAACTTCATGTACATTCTTTAGTGCAGGCCACTCAGTTATAGCTACTATTTTAGAAGGATCTACAGTAATCCCATCCTTACTTATAACATGACCCAAATAGTGAACTTTGGTGTCAAAGAAAGAACATTTGGACAGCTTACCATACAACCGTCTCTTACTCAAAATTTCCAAAACTATTTTCAAGTGCTCATGATGCTCCTTAATACTTTTATAATATATAAGAATGTCATCCAAGAATACAAGCACAAACTTGTCCAAGTATTCTTGAAAGATATTATTCATTAAGTTCATAAAAGATGCAGGTGCATTAGTTAATCCAAAGGGTAAAACCATGAATTCATAATGTCCATACCTTGTTCTGAAATCCGTTTTATGAATTTCCTCATCCTTAATTCATAATTGATGATATCTAGATCGAAGATCTATTTTAGAATATACTGATGCTCCACTGAATCTGATCAAATAGATCATCAATTCTAGGAAGTGGGTATCTATTCTTGATTGTTGCTTTGTTTAACATCCTGTAATCAATGCACAGTCTAAGTGTTCCATCTTTCTTTTTCACAAATATCACTGGTGCTCCCCAAGGTGAAACACTTGGTCTAATCAAACCTTTAGACAAAATTTCTTGCAACTGAGCCTTAAGCTCTACTAATTTTGTGGTAGTCATTTGATAAGGTGCTTTAGAAATAGGTTTAGTACCTGGTTTGATTTCAATGGTGAAGTCAAACTCCCTTTTGGGTGGTAAACCCAAAAATTCTTTTGGAAATACATCACTAAAATTCCGTACGAAAGCAGTAATGTTCCATGAAATCACTATTTTCTTCTACAGATTTTGATATTTTTACTGCATATAAGGTATAACCCTTATTTTTGGCCCTTTTAAGTTACATAGCTGACAATTTCCTAACTGAAATTTCTCATTTTATACCTTGTATCTCTATTGTTTTCTGCAGGTCATCAAAACAACTAATATGTTTTTCAAAATAGTCCACTTTTTCTTTATGCTCAACTAACCAATTAACACCTATGACTATATCATAAGATCCCAAAGGTGCAACATAGAGATCAACTTCAGTGGAAAAGCTAGGTAAGTCAAGGACTGCCCCAAAAAGACACATACTAACTGTATGAACAAAATTATTACCATAATGTATAGTCCTTGATTTATCCATTTTTCTATCTTTTATATTAAGTTTCAAGCAATTTTACTAGAAATAAAACATTTAGTAGCTCTCCTATCAAAAAGAATAGTGACAGTATGCCAAATTACTTACCAGAACTTCTATGGGTGTAGCTTGCTTTTCATCTACTGCAAAGATATATCTTATGTTGCATGATTACGATCATCCTTCTTCAAAGGACATTGATTTGCGTAATTATATTTGCCACAATTATAATAGCCTCTTACAGTCCTTTTTAGTCTTAGAATTATGTCTAGCCTTAAAGTTATCTTTTTGACTCTCAGTAGGACTTGTTGTATATTTTTCCCTCCTCCGGTAAATATAGACAAGCAAAAGGATATGGCGCACAGAAATGGCACACGTAGGAGGTGCTGACACCGAAAAAGTTGCGCCCTTGGTGCACAGAAATGGCGCACAGCAGGAGGTGCTGACACCGAAAAGTTGTGCCCTTGGTGCACGTAAATGGCGCACAACAGGAGGTGCTGACACAGAAAAAGTTGTGCCCTTGGCACACAGAAATGGCACACAGCAGGAGGTGCTGACATCGAAAAAGTTGCGCCCTTGGCGCACAGAAATGGCGCATGACACAGGGTGCTGACACCGAAAAAGTTGCGCCTTGCGCCTGACGAAATGGCGCATGACAGCAGGAGGTGCTGACACCGGAAAAGTTGCGCTAAGGGCGCTGATAAGTTCCTGTCGACATGCTAAAAGGTGCACCAAGGGCGCTGATAAGTTCTTGTCGACATGCTGAAAGGTGCGCCAAGGGCGCTGATTCAGGAGGCGCAACATTTTGAGCGCCGACAGGAAGCGGACATCGCGCAGAGATATTCAAATGGCCATAACTTTTCACAGGGAGCTCAGATTCATGCAAGGTTGGACTTTTCGGAAAGCTTACAAGGTCCTCTGTCCAACTACGACTGGATATCTTTAATTGGGTGAGAAAAAATTCTTAAAAATGTGAAATTCAATTCGCCACTTTCTGGGTTCACTAGGATTCTCACCTACCACCATAATGAGATAATTAAATGCAGTCTGGAGGTGGTTGGGGTAGATTTCAAATTCCTCTCTCCTCCCTCTCTCATTCTTCCTATAAAATTGTAAGGAGGGGCTTCTTTCCAAGTGTTGTTCATCTTTTCTGCCTCTGCCTCCCTCCTTTTCTTCTCCATGGTTGAGAATGGAGTTTGAACCTCCTCCCCTGCTCTGTAATGGCGTTTTTTGCCTTTTACTATTGAAATGATGTTCTGTGCAAACTTCTAGAGCAACAAAAACATGTTTCGTGATGCATCGGTCCATCCTTACTCATTCTTTTGCTTGTTTTCTTCTTGCCTTTCTTCATTGCAGGTATTTGTGCATGCTCTAATGTTCATTACAGGTATGGAGCTGTGTTTATGGAGTTTTGGGACATTTTCTGTGTGAAATCTATCCTTGGGTTTGTGATGCATCTGTCCATCCTTCCCATTGCTCACCTCTCTCTATTCCATGGTAGTTTTGATAGATGTTCAACATTCTCCTTCTCTGGTGTATCACCGTTTTAGTGTAGGCTTTTGTTGTTTTTCCCTTTTCTCTCTCTCTCTCTGTCTCCTTGGTATGGTTAGATTAGGTTAGATTAGCTTGCCTGCACTGGAATAGCTTGTGGTAGGTAGTTTAGGAGCAGAAACAGCCTTCTCTGGAGATTCCTTTCTCATATTTGCAAGTCCCACACTTGGAGAGAGGATTCCATGTTGTGCAATCACACTGGATGCAAAGTGATCAACCTAGAAATCTGATCGGCGTCCGGAAGTGCTGTGATTTTGCATCAACAGGACTTCTTTCCGTTATTATTATTCTTGGAAAAATTGTTCCGTGCATTTCTAGCATGCTTATTCATTGTTGTTTTCTTATTATTATCAGCTGAAAACTTACTTTTATTACTAAAATTTTTCAATGGTCCCTTCTTAGGTGCAAGAGAAGCTGAAGAAGAGTTTGGGACTTTCTTTTGCACTTCCTCTTTAACGAAGAAATAGCCTTTAATTTTTGTTCTTTCCTTATGGCTTTCTCAACAACCCCCTCCATAGTGGTTGGGCTGTGAACATCAACCTCTCCCCCAATAATGGGATTCAACCCCATGATAAATTTTTGTATCCTAAACTTCTCATCAATTTTATACTTGAGGTACATACTTGAGGAATTTCATAATCCGCTCCCAATACTCGATTCATGGTTAGCTTTCCTTGAGCTAAGTTATGAAATTATGTCATTTTCTGATCATAATAAAGTTGTGGCAGCCATCGTTGCCTAAAATAAATTTTAAATTGATCCCAAGTGACGTTAGTTTCATCAATATTTAACTCAACCTTACGGCTGTCCCACCATGAAGATGCTTCATGGGAAAGTTGATATGCTCCCCAGATGGCTTTAGTTTCATCTGAGAAGTTTCTTATTGCAAAGTACTTCTCCATTTCACTGAGCCAATTCTTAGCTCCATCTCCTAATGTGGTGCCATCAAACTTAGGTGGACTTATCCTTTTTATATCATTAGTGAGTTCAACTACCAACCTTGCCTTTTTGTTTTCGGTTAGATAGGTACATTAAAATTTTCATTATCAACACCCAAATTGGGGTTGTCCTCAGGAGGTGGCTGATTGTTATTACCAACTTCTTCTTCCTCCTCATTTCCCATTACTTGATGTTCAAGTACAGTCAAATGATCTCTTGTGTCCAACAGGTAGCAAGGATCTCATCAAAATTTTGGGTGGTGCCACTCCTTCATTAGGTGGACCATTATTTGTAATGTTTTCCTTGTTCTAACCATTTTCTATTACAAGAAAATTCATTTTTTTATCAGATTATGGACATAATAGGTCTAAGAGCTGCAACCTTCACTCGATACCAAGATGTAACATTCCCGTTTTAAGACTTTAGAAACAAGGAAATTTTTTTAATAGGATTAATGTTCTCTATTCTAAATACATAATTTAGAACACACATTTCATAAAAACCATTCTTATAAAAATAACCATATGCAGCTGTAATGACTCGGTGAGCTACCGATCTATTCATCCCATGACTCGGTGAACTACCGATCTATTCATGTGTAACTTTAAGTTTTGAATACTCTTCTATATACTTCATATACTTGGTTCTCTTACCCTATTCTGGGTATTGAGTGATCTGTCTAAGGAACCTAACTGAATATTTGCTACCAATATTTAACTAGCATCACGATCCTTAGACTAGGTGACATAGGACAACACAAGCGGAACATGTGATACTTTGGCAAAAGATTTCTAACATATTCTTCATATTACTTATTCCTTGATGGCATACTCGTCAATCTAGAATACGTCCTTCACCCCACTCTATTGTTATCTAGAATGTCTTATACTTGACTTACACATGGTCCCCTTGCCCAACGTTTAACCCTAGTTCGGGTTAACAACATAGGATATGATAGGAAGAGGCTCATGAATACTTAGGGTAAATTGGCCTCAGACAACCTTGGTTAACCCCATGTGCTAAGGCACCCGAGTCCTGAGAGGGCTACTTCATATCCCAACTATGTTACTATCCACTCCAGTGGAAACTTGTTCAAGTGTAAAAGGGTGTAGATATTGACGATCAATGCAGAAGGATGTTGCCACATGTTAACCACACTGTTGTATCCTCGAGAATATCCTAATCTTCTCGAAGGTACAACCCTGCAATTGACATGTGCCAACATCCTGTAGAACAACCTCATCTAGATGTACATACCTCCAAAAGGTTACTTATGTTTAGTTTAATTTAGATTGATGGAAAAATAGATTTGGCAACCCATCTAACCCTGATCCCAACACTCTTTAAGTTCTTTTAAAGTTTATATTTAATTAATCCAAAATTAACTTTATTAACTTAAGATTGCTTCGAGGTTCGTTAGTTTTTGGCTTAACAACCTGTTATCCAAAAACAAGACAACAACAACATAAGTTCTCTTTTTTTAAAGGCTTAACCGCTTAAGGAAGTGTAACAACCTACTAGGTTGTAACTTATCAGACTTATTATAATTAATTCTAATGATTAGTAATCATATCTTCATATTTTATTTATATCTTTACTAGAGAGGAAGATTCTTCCTCTTCCTAGTTAAATTCTATGGTTTAACACACCCTTTTATGTCTTTTATAATTTTGATAGTTTTCATTATAAATTTATTACACCTCACATAAATATAATGAATTGCTTAGATAAGAATGTTGCATTCAGCCACTTTTCTAACTACAACTTACTTAAGGAATTAATCTAAATTATTTTCATAATACTCATCAAGAATACACATCCAATCATATATATAATAAGAAGAATATCATTAAGACAAGATTCCCTCCTTTAGACAAGGGTACAAGTTAATTTACATAATGAATGCAAACGAATTCTCAACTTCTAATTCATAGTCAAACTTATACATTTACAAGATTTATGCAATTTAGACACCTGACACAACAATAGCCTTTCTCCCAAGGAATATAAATTTTCTGTTCAATACAACTCAGGATCAATCAAATTTATTTACAAGAATCAGATTTAAACATTCAATACATCATATAAGTTTGTTCTTTCTTTAATCACTTACGATGTCCATCTCTAAAAATTACTATCACGGGTCAGTTTAAAGAACTGAGCATGATAAGCACTGATCCTTAAAATGAAGTGCACTCAACTAATTGTTTCCATAAAACAACCCTGCTTTAAGGATCAATTATTATATCATACAATAGGCATAAGTAATTTCAATATTGAAAGAAGAGCTTTAACATCCTGAAATCACTTCTAAGAGGGAAGAGCAGAATATGATATTTAATATCTATCTTACCATTTTAACATAAAATTGATCATATTGATTTCCTTTAACAACAACAGATCATACAATCACATTGTTTAGAAACTTCACCATAATAGAATACAATACTTAGTTATTTATCATACAATAAAAAGGTTGCTTACAACATGATTCTAATTAAGATGATTCATCTATCAATATTTAAGATATTCATCATAATAGGATAATATAAAAATACCCAATAAGGAGAGATGGAATATCACCCAACTAACAATTTGCATTCTCTTTTCAACAAACCAGTCATCATTCACCTTATTTTCTATTTTAGTCCAAAGATAAGTAAGAGAAGGTTAACCAATAGTGATTATCTTTATCCTATAAGAACAGTCAACCGAAGGTCCTTAACAACTGAATTTATTCTAACTGTAATAGAAAAGAAGCTTATCAACAGTGAACCTACTACAACAATCATTTCCTTCCCTTTCATTAATAATAGTTCCTTTTTCAGTCCAATTACAATTTTAAGAATGTATAGAAGATTTCAAGGAAGTGATCCAAAACACTTTTTACAGTAAGAAGAAGGAGCTTATGCATCCTGTCTAAAGACAAGATCTCCCAATCAAGCCAGTGATTTGTTTCATATGGAACATCAAAATAGTGAAGGCCATACACAACCATAAACACATGAGGAGTCATAAATAATTCTTTATAAGTTCTATATTAACTCAATGGACCAAATCAAGAAAATAAACCCGAGTAAGAACTCGCACTCAGAATTTACCCAAGATTTCAATCAAGATAGTATTATTTACCTTACTTCTCAACCTAATACCCCTAGAGTAAAATATTGAATTCTTAATAGGAATGATAACTACTAGATGAATTCCACTCAAACTTTCAATGTTTACCAATCAATTCGCAAGACTGTCATTTCTATTTTTCTCTATGCATATGCATCTATTCCTTTTACATGTAAAAGTCTCATTAAGAGTTCCGTGTTTACAAAGATTCATCCAAAAATAGACAAAATTTAATGACAAGATCTAGCAATATTTTTTTAACAAATACATTATTCCCGAGTCTCGAAATGCAACTCGAGGACCATGTTTAGTAAAATTTCTCACCAGATCAAATCATTCAATCGATTATATCTAGTTCGGGTAATTATATCCCTTTAATGGTTTACATTTTTAAACAAAGGAAAAACCAGACAAATTCTTAACTGAACTGACACCTTGCCCAATTATCATTACGATCAATAGGAAACAAATTCTTTAAATTTCCTTGCAATATACTACCCATATTGAATCAATAAAAACTTCCACATCGTAAAGCAAGATCAAGTGTAGTAAGTAAACTTTAAAAATGCCTTAGTTAAGAAAATTTTACATAATCATATTTCAATCCTTAGATACCAACAAAGATGATTCGAAAGATTATAATAGGGCTCATACTATACTTCAATAAATATCAAGGCTGTATTCACTAAGTACTCCCTATATAACTTATAGGGTCACCATGAAACATTAACCCCAAACCAAGTGTGGGCTTACTACAACCCTAATATCCATGATAATATTAAACAACTTACAAGCATAAATTGAAGTTTTATCAAGTTAGAAAACAAGAACAATCCATCTGCAACACAACTCTAGGTTTCTTACAACTATGAAACGAACCACAAGAATCATAAAATCTAGAAACTCAATCAGCAGATCCCATATAACAAGAATTTTCATCTCGAATCCATTTGCGACGAGTTTCCTTACAAAAACATGGTTCTTTCTAGTTTGAAATCACAAGACATTTGTTTCTACATAAACAAAAGGAACTCAAGGTTCTCCAAAAAAACTCAAGAATGATATAATAGTATAAAGTTAAACAAGAACCAAAACCAACAATTACCAAATCCCATTATGCCAAAAAAATTGCAGAGTTCCCTTTTGCATAAATTTTCCATGTGCTTATACTAACACAACATATATTCCGAACCAAACTATTTTTTTTTTGTAATGGATTCGAGACATAAAAAGAACAAGATTCAATAAACCCAGCAAGAAATAACTAGACAAACATGCAATGTACTAAACTAAACAGAGTAGATTTTTTTATGAAATCACTTAGGAGAGAGTAAATGATTTTAACAGTTAGGGCCTATCATGCCTGATAGTGTCTCTAGCAAATTGAAGAAGACCTCTAGCCGAGCTCACTACTCCTCTTCTCCACAAAAGTTCAAACAATCAAATTCCTTTTCCAGAATTCCTCTTATACATTCCACGAAACGAAAATAGATTCAAAACATCAAAAATAGCCATAAAGTGCAATTCAATCTGCTGATTCAAAAAACCAGAGAGCATGCAGAGCAAAAATCATGTAACATGCAAAGTGGAACTACCCCATTAAAATCTACCTGCATGCCCTCCAAGACAATTTGGGCTTAAAAACCGAAAGCAATTAATTCCATTAATTTAAATTTTCCCACCTATCCTCCCTCGCCACCACCTTCTATTTCTGGTGAAGGCCAAGTCAAAAATAACAAGCATTGCAATTTTAGTGATACTACCACCTAAGCTTCCGCCAAACAAATTAGCCCCTACCAAAGCCGGTAGTACTACAATTCCTTACAACCTTATCAACACCATTAATGCCTTAGGAAACGTCACCCAATACTTGTGACCCCTAAGTTCCCCTTCATGCCCAATAACTTAGGATATATTACTTGCTTAGGTTAGATCTTAGGTAGATTAAATTTATACCTTAGGATATAACACTAACAACTAACCCCCAACATAGGTCCTTAGCAATAGATTTAGGTAATTCCACATAGGTAGATAATTTGAAATACCATAGTTTTTATGCACTAGGTTAGATCACCAAATTTCCTTGTAGTATTAGGTTCTCATTTTAGTACCTAATAACCCTTCCAATTCCCTTAGCACCAACTTAGGTTAGGTTACAAATCAACCATTCCCAACAGAATAAGGAGCACTAGGTTAGAAGTAGAATTATATCATGTGACATAGCTTAGGTAGAAATATCTTACCTAGTTTAGGATCCCATAGGTTAGTCCCTAATAGGATCCCGATTTCCCCTTCACCATGAATAGGCTACAATTCCATTTATGTCTGTGACGACCTGCCATGGTCGATCCTCAAAGACTCTAAGAAAATCATGCCACTGAATGGGAGTACATTCATTGCAAAGAGAATTAAAGAACTTGTATCAACAAAGTTCAGTCCATAAGTTTCATAATTCATGGTATGTCAATTGATCATTTGTTCAACTCGAATGCAGGACATAAAACATTATTTGGATCACTCAAATTAATCCAAGGATGAGTCGGATAAAAATATATGTTTACAATTTTCCTTTAACCGGATTGCAACTCATCTTATGAGAAGTGAAAAAAATGAATTCAGGAAAATATTCTAGTTTAATCAAAATATCTTTAAGAGTAGAAAAGACGTACCCCTATCAAGAATGATTTCCCATAGTAAAAAGAACATATCCTCATAAGGAAAATCACATGTTAACACTTGAAATGCAAAGGAGGAAAATATCAATCAGTAAAGGGTGTTACAATTTTTTGACAATGTAGCACATGAAATTTTGCATGTATACATATCTCCCCTTGGAGAACCATTTTAGCCATGAAGAAGTGTAAAATGTAGAGTCTGAGTATGGTGTTCCCGAAATAGGGAGTTATAAGCTATACCTGACATGCATGTGTGTCGAAAAATATCCATCCAAAATCCCACTACCTGTAAGATAAAAAAGAAAACTCAAGTGGCGATAGATAAAATATTGAAAAATAAACACTAAATTAAAATGACAAGAGGACTTACCATTTGTGTGGGGATATAGAAATATACTTGTGCCAACGCTCTAGCCCTCTCAACACATACACTCAAAATGAAGTTATATATATATATAAAGTCATTTTCAAATTCATTTACACATATTGACCTTGTGATTTTTGAGCATTGGACCCACAATGACCATTTTTTCATTTTTGAGTATGGTTGAATTGGAATGGATTTGGGAATGGTATTTTACGTTAGGCTTGGCCCTTTTTGTTTTAATACTTTTGAGAAGAACTCCTAAGAAATTCATAACTAGAGCAGTCATAAGGGGCCTCAAAGAGATGCATATGCAGAGTGCCTTCATTGTTTAGCCTCCATTTTGTGAGGTATATATGATGTTTTGGTATTTTGTGCTCATTGCAAGTGTTTTGACCCCACCTAGTGTGTGATGGAGTTGTACAAAACTATGACACACCATGATCTATACAAATATCTCTTTTTGGCTTGGTTATTCCATTATATCTGAGCTGACTCTCTTTGGATTATCTCTCATGTGTACTCTAGATGTTTAGAATTTATGCTTTTCTATGCTTTTCGAATGTATGCAATGGATGTGAAATGATAATTGAATGATTTCCTTTTGTATTTCATAATGCTTTGATAGATGATGATGTAAACACAATGTGATCTTAAACTTAGTTTCTCTAAGAAATTTTTGATACTTGTATTACTTTGACAAAATGTGATGATATAGTGATACGATAAATATATATGCTTTATCCACTCCTAACCTCACACAACTGGTAAGATGCAAGGGCTCAACACCAAGAGCTAGAAAAGGCACAAGCCATGAAATTTGTTGAATGGAAGTGATGAAAGAAAGAAAAAGGTTTGACATAACCAAATTGAGACGTTACAACCTTGCCCTACTCAAGCTACCTCATAGTTTAGAGTGTGAATTTCTTTGCAGCTTTATCTAGAATTGGATTTGTAGATGGCCACTTGGCTAATAAAATCTGGTTTTAGGGTTTTGAATTCTCTTGGAATTTTGAACATCTAATTCACTTTGTTTTGAATTAGGATTTCACATAATTGATTTAATTTTTATGACTTTCAAATTTGTCAAAGGGACCACCTAAACCTTGTCCCATGCTACCAATAGGAAACAAAGGCTTATCACCATAGACAAGGCATAGGTGAGCAAGGGCATTTCCTTCCTTTCTTAACCCTAAATCACTAGTAAGAGATGTAAGCTCAACACTTTGAAGGTTGGTAGGGAAAATAAATGTGTAAAATAAAATTTCTGTTGATTTGCATTTGACCTACTTATTTGGGAAAAATGTTTAGAATGTTCTTAGTTCCAAAGAGATTTATGTGGGATAGATGTGACACCATGAAGCTTCTAGAACAGACCATGAACAAAAGACACCTATCTTAAGAAGAAACCGAAAGTAGAACCAAGTATACAAACCTTGGTATGGTTACTGTCAAAACTTTGTCTTTCTTTTTTGGATTGATAAATGATTCGAAACAATTAATGATATTATGAAGGTCTCAAGAGACATGATTCAAAAAAATTTCTAATGTTTTCATAAGTTTTTAGGAGTTACTATCTAAGGTGAATAAAGTTAAAAATATCAAATTCTTCACCCCTAAAAGTACACGATAGAGAACCATTATCCTCAAAATTTCCGTTCTCTTGACAAGGGCCTACCATTATGGGTTTAAACTTACAACCCTTGCTCATAAGTGTATATGTCAAATCATTAAAATCATATGTCTAAAAGAGGCATTCATGCACCTATTTGTCACATTCTTGAGACATTGTGTGTGGGTGACCATGACTATGCTACTTGGACTAATCTCATATGTAGAGAATTGTATCTAATTGTGATTCTTGTTGAATGACGAGGCCTTGCCCTTGGATTTGGAAAGCTTAGTTTTGTATGCACGTGGGTTAAAACTGGGTTTAGAATAGAACAACCCTCATATATGGGTTTGATGGGCATCATTTTAATCTCAAATTTCCCTTCTTAATTTGTTAATTCTATCATGTTTACACCTAAACCTAGGTCATCAAAGGGATGAGATAGTAAACAAAGAAGACTACCCATCCCATGTGGTTCAAACGGGAGGAAGATTGGATCGTCACTCTCTAAGAGTTTCATAGATCATGTTGTGGTCTTAGTGGACACTATTTCAATAGATATTGACTTACCCTTATCTATTTTTTCCACCTCAAATATTTTTGGGTTAATGAATTCAACCTTTTGAACTTTTGGGGTGACTGAGACTAACTCCTTTTTGGAGGTGGTTTGTTTAATTGATTTGCGGGAATTTTTTACTCTGTATGGACTCCTTTGTTCTTCTTGAGGTTTTCTAAGTGTATATCGAAGGACTTAGGATCCCCTTGAGTGATGAAGACATTCTCTGAATGGAGGAATCTAATCTCCTAGAATAGTGTAAAATAAATATCCTTCATTCGATGAATCCGGGTCTCCCGAGGATCAAGTTATAACTTGTTTCCACAATAATGTAAACCTCTGTCAAGATAGTTATTGTGTAACATTCCCATTTTAATACTTTAGAAACAAGGGAATTTTTTTATATTTTTATATTATAATATAATGTTCAACTTTGTTCTAAATAAAGCATTATTTAGAAAAAACATTTTATGCCAATCCAATTCAAATAGATAATCATATGTAGATGTAATGACTCGGTTATCACCGATCTATTCATTCCATAACTCGGTAAGCTACCAATCTATTTATGTTATCTTAAGTATTGAATACATATTATGTACTTCGTATACTTGGTATTCTTACCCTATACCGGTATTGAGTGATCTATTTAAAGAACATATCTGAATATCTATTACCAATATTCGAGAGGATATCATGTTTTTTTAGACTTGGTAACATAGGAAAACACAACCGGAAGCTTACGATACTTTGGTGAAATATTTACAACATACGGTGTATGTCACTATTCCTAGACAACATACTCGTCATAATGGAATACATCCTTCACCTCACTCCTCTATTATCCTGATTGGTATTTACTGACTATTGTCAGGTCCACTTGTCCCGAGTTCAACCCTAGCTATAGTTAGGAACATAACTTATTATAGGAAAACACCCACAATGGCTTAGGGTAAATGGGCATACTCGGTTGACCTAAGTCAACCAGATGTGCCAAGGTACCCTGAGCCATTAGAAGCTAATTCCTATCCTAAATATGCCCCTAACATGACCTAGAGAGAAAATAAGTTCAAGTACAAATTATTATTGTGTGTATATCTCGATGATCAATGCGGAAGGGTGATGCCACATGTCAACTACAACATTGTATTCTTGAGAAGACCCAAGCCTTCTCGAAAGTACAGCCCTATAGTTGGCATGTGCCAACATCCTACATAAACTACCTCATTGAGATGTACATACCCCAAGGATATAATTAATGAATTATTAATTTGGATTAAGTCTTGATTGCAGAACCTGCTAAACCATAATCTGAAACTCCATAAGTTATTTCCTAAATTTGTTTCATTTAGTCCATGAAGAACTTCATTAAACTTATGGTTGCTTTTAATGTTCATTTTCTCAGTTAAACCGGTAATTAACCAAAACAGGACAATGATATCATAAGTTTCATTTTAAATGTTCTTTAAATTACAGGAAGGTTTAACAACCACATATATCCAATTAAAGTAGACTTCATACTATATGAAGTCTAATAAATAGTAATCATACCTCCAAACCTTTTAGGTTTATATTCAATCGAGAGAGAGAGAGAGTCTTTCTCTACATGATAAATATTAGGGTATATCATTCCTAATATCCATATTTCTTAATGCATGTTCATTATGCATCACATTATTATTTTAAATTGTTTTGATAAAACACATCATATTATGCAACTCCACAAGTTGCTTCATTATAGGGGAAATTAAACTAATTCCCATTATGCATTTTATCAAAGATAACAAGATAAGCATAACATAATATAAAGAATATCACCAAGATGGACCTTTCATCTTCTCTATAAAAGTATGAGATAATTTTTACAACCCATGAAAATAAAACACAACTCGCAATTCATCATTACAACTTATAAAATTTACAATACTATGCTCTTTAGGTAACTCGCATAACAACAACCCTCATTCTATAAAGTATATAACTTTTCTTTACAATATAATGAAAGAATGAATCAAAATTCTTTACTAAGAATTATGCATACATAAGCCAATGGATTATATAAGGTTTTTCATTCTTTTACCACTTAAGTCATTCATCTACAAAAATAAATAGCACGAGTCAATTAAATGAACTAAGCATAATAAGCACTAATCATTAAAACGAAGTGCATTCCACTAATTGTTTCATTAAAGCAACACTACTTTAATGAGATAATTAAATCATCATACAATCAACATAAGTGATAAAAAATAGAAAGGAAGTTCATTAATAAATCTAGCTCAACTTTTATAGAGAAAAGCATAATATAATAAACAATATCTACCTAAGATCTTAAAGTTCTAATAATCCCATCAATTACTTGTAAACAACAATATATCTTTTCATCACATTGTCTCATAATTCTATCCTAATAGAATACCATGATTATCTTTTCTAAGAGACAGAATAAATGTATACAACATGGTTCCTTTAATGATGATTCATCTAAATTATAAGTAAGGAATAAAAAGAACCATTATATACCCTGTCCAAACCTATAACATTAGAAAAATAGACCAGATTATAACATGAGTTACCTGTTCCTTTCTGGGATAACAATATTACACATTTAATCATTAGAATATACATCAAACAAAATTCCATAACCAAACAAGAAGGTAAGGAAAACCGAGAATAGTATAAGCTGCAACTCCAATTCCAACTTTCCATGTAGGAATTATCAAACAAAGAATCCCGAAGAGGAGTTAATCTCTACTCAAGTTTTTCACAAAGGATAAAGAGTACAAGAGACAAACCTACTCCTTTCAATATAAAATAGGAAAGATTAGTCAACAACAAATCAAGCCCATAAGTATCAATGAACCTAACAACGGGACCTTCTTGACTACAAGCCCTTAACATTATTTCAATAAATGATTCGAACAAGGTAGACCAATGAGTCAAGAGAAATCACTATTTCCAAATGGAATCGAGTACAAAAATTTCAAAACAATGAGCCTATCTAAGGCGAGAAAAATTCACTCTACTAAAGAAACATCGATTTAATAAATCATTTCATACAACTGAACAAAGAAGTTCTAGTTCCAATTTAAATCTGGTTGAAAGCATACTACAAACGCAAACTAATATACTACTCACAAAAGAATACATACATATATATATATATATATATATATATATATATACTTTTCTTTCTCAAAGAGAAACCAAAGTCTTATTCATTGTATCAGTCAAGAATAACATCCCAAGATAGCAAATGATAAGGTTCATAGTTACCTACGAACCCAAGACTGGAGACTTACAAATGCCTCTCCATGAAATACAAAAGGTAAGTAGTTCATAATTCAAAAGAATCAAACTCAATACAACTGAACAGAGAAGGAATCCATCCTAATTATTTCAATGTACAAGGTAATAATCCAAATCTTCCACAAGACCTATATTTATTTAAAGAGACATAAGAGAGGGAGAGTTAGAACCCAAAACACCCAATACAAAAGCTATCTCAGTCTTAATTTCCCAAGCAACAAGAATGGAATATCAAAACAAAACTTCACAACCACGAAATTGCAACAGTGGTGGCTTAGTACAAAACAATACAAAGAACCCAAGATGCGGGTTTCTCTAAAAAACGGGGAAATAACATCCCACTCTATTCTCACACTAAAACCATCTCAAAGGAGTCGTTCTGATCATAAAATTGAAGTTCTATGTTTCTAAACTAGATGTTTAAAGTTCCAAATTTCAAATATATTTTTAAACAAATCAAAAAAGTTCCCACGCGATTCCCTAGTGAGTATTCGCTCAATTAAAGAGTTATAAACTTAGTCAATAATAAAATAATAACCCAATACAAAATACCAGGATAGATTCAAATGAATCAACCCAAATATGAGTTCATAACACTCAAGTGTTAAATAAAAGTGCGAGAGGCAGACCGATATTTGAACACATACATTCAAAATTACACTAAAAACTAATGCGAGTATAGTGCTAAAAATGAACTCCAAGAAATAGTTCAACAAAGCACGAGTTTTCCAAACACTTTTTAAATAAAGCAAAGCTCTAACACGGATCTACATCCAAAAAGAAAATGTAACCCGAGAATCAAATAAAAATAGAACTCAAGTTTCCCTCAAGCTTAGATCCATATATTTTCAAGATAGTCAATCCAAAGCTCCTTAACTTTGAATACAAGATCAAGAGATCAAAATATAGATATAAACAAGTTTCCAATATATTTTTACTTGGATGCAGTCATAAAACTCACATAGAAAGGTAGTTTCCAAACAATACTATTTTTCCATGGATTAAAATCAAACACACAAAGATTCACTAAACCCATCAAGAAAAAATAACCAGACATGCATGAAAAACAAGAATCTCATGAGAGCAGAGTTGTTCTAATGATTCATTTAGAAGAACGCAAATAATTTTAATAGTTAGAGCTTATCATACCTGATAGTGCTTCTACCAAATCAAAGGAGACTTCCAACCGAGCTTCCAAATCATTTTCTCCTCCAAGACAGATCAAAAATCAAACTTATTTTCCTCCTACACCTCATATATTTTCCTCCAATATAAAATAGGCCAAAGAAACCAAAAATAGATTTGAAGTGAAGGTCAAACTCCTAGTTCAAATAACCATTTAGCTCCATGCAGAGCAAAATCTGCTATGCAAAAAAACCAAATGACCTCCTACAAAACTGCCTCCTAAGTTTCCAAGACAATTTACACGTGAAGAATGAGGCTCATAAATGCCATAAATTCCATTCAATAAAAATTCCCACTTATCTTTCCTTGCCACTGCCTCCTAAATCTGGTGAATGCCAATTCAACACAAAAATACAATTCCATCTATTAGTGGAGCTTCAACGTAGGCCTCCACCAAGTATACTAGCCCCCTGCCAAATCTGGCATTACCTCCTCATTTAAACCCCTTTCAAATCATTTAATTGTCATTGGAACTGTCACCCTTATGTCATGCAACCCCTTTAGGTTCCCTTTAGTAGTTTAGGTTAGATTCAAATAGACTTAGGTTAGTTTAACAATTACTAACATAAGTCTTAGAACATTAGCCATTAGAATTCCCACCTTAGGTTAGGTTCAATTACTAACCCTTTAGTTATTAGGTAATAGCTAAAATATCCTAGTATCACTTTAGTAACCCTTCCCTTATTTTCTTAGCATAACGCTTAGGTTAGGTCGCCAACCCAACAATAGAATAAGAGGCTTAGGTTAGAACAGTATTCAAATAAGTAAACATAGCTAGGACATAGCTGTTCTTACCTAGCTTAGGTTACCGTTAGGATAGTCCTTAGATTTTTAGGACTCTGAACTTCTCCTCAGAGAATTGAATTTTTCTTAAGTCCTTAATGTCCTACCAAGATCAATCACCAAAGACTTGGGCACAAACATACAACTGAACAAAAACACGTTGAAACAAGACCAAGAATTAGTATAATACAAAATTCAATCTTCTATGTCCCTTAAACTACTGAATGTCAATTTTACCATTCAATCTATGAAGAAGACTTGAAACATTCCTTGGATCACTGAAATTGATCCAAGGATGAGTCAGAAGAAGAAATAAGTCTGCAACTCTTAAAACCAAATTATAGCTCATCTTTCAAAAGTGAAAATGAATTGTTAACAACCATATAATTTTAGTTTAATGATTTTTAAGAACATAAAAGATTTATCCTTATCAAGAATGATCTTCAACAGTCAAAAGAACACATCTTTATCTAGAAAATCACATGTCAACACTTGAATGTAAAAGAGGAATATATCAATTGTCGAGGGTGTTACATGTTTCCCTCCTAAAAAGAATCATTTTCCCAATTATTATCTTATTATTAATAGATTGGATCAAGGAAAAATCATCCTATTCACTTTTCTTACCATATGTCAAAAACATATCAACATTAATTTAGTTCCAGAAATCAACATTATATAGTTGTTTATTCGAAATAAATAAATATCTTCCCAAAACTGGCATACTTATTGTATTACAAAGATAAAATCACACATTTTTATCAGTCAACAGAATCAATCCTATTCAAATAGATATGGAAAAGTAGTTTTCATATCCTCAAGGTTTCCCAAGTTGTACTTTCTTCATTAAACTTGTCCCATTGGACCTTGCATTGACTTATCTCACGATTTCTCAAATGCAACTGGTGAGTTTCAAACACTAGTATGGGTTTAACCACGATTATTCCTGGGTCCTAGACCTATAAGGAATTCCAATTTAACACGTGTGATAAATTTGAAACATATTTCTTAAGCAAAGAATTATGGAAAACATCATGCATTCGTGACAAAGCAGGAGGTAATGATAAATGATAAGCTACATGGTTGATTACTTCAACTATCTCAAAAGGTCCCACATAATGAGGTGATAACTTGGTAGCCTTGCCAAAAGTTATAGAACTATTTTTTGGTTTAACCCAAAGAAAAACTTTCTCACCCATTTCAAATTTCCTATCAACCCTCTTTAAGTCAAAGCATAACTCTTTTACCTATCTATTGCTTCTTTCAAGCATCCACGAATCAATTTAACTTGTTGTTCCATTTCGGTAAGAATTTTAGGTTCAATTACCTCTCTATCCTTGATGCTATCCTAAATAACAGGGGTTCCGCATTTTCTTCCATATAATGGCTCGAAAGATGCTATCTTAAGAGAAGCATGATATGTATTATTGTATGTGAATTCAACTAATGGAAGGTACTCTTCCCATTTATATTGTTGATTCATGCAATACATCTGTAACATATCTTATAAAACTTTATTTACTCTTTCAGTCTATCCATCCATTTCTAGATGATACATAGAACTAAAATTCAGATTAGTCCCTAAATATGCATTAAGCATTTGCCAAAATTTGGACGTCATTCTAGGATCTCTATTTGAAATGATTAATTTAGATAGTCCATGTAATCTGAATATTTTTTGTACAAATCTTCTTACCAAAATAAGATAATCATCCTTTTGATTCCCAACAATAAAATGTGCTACCTTTGTTAGTTTATCCATAACTACTAAAATAACATCATGTTTATTTCTTAACATAGGTAACCCTTGTACAAAATCCATGCTTATTACTTGCCATTTGTACTGTTTGGGTATGCTATGAGGATACAACACATCAGCTTGGTGCATATGTTCTACCTTAACATGTTGACATTCAAGGAAATGTGTCACAAAGTCTATAACATCCTTTTTCATCCCTTTCTAGAAATATTGTTGTTTTATATCAGCAAGCATGTTTGTTATGCCAGGGTGTCTAGAAAAAGGTGAATTCTGAAATTCTTCTAATAATTTCTTTTTCAAATCATTTAGCGAAGGTACATAGACTCCGTTTTCAAATTGTAAGATTCCTTCTTTATGAAAGTGAAAATATTTATACCTCAAATCATTTGAATCCGCAGCAAGTGAGAGTAAGAGACAAATTCCATAACACTTTTTACTTCATCCTTAAACCGATTTCTTAACATTATAAGAGAAGAAATATGCTTCCTACGAATTAGAGCATCATCCACTCTATTTTATTTTGCCTTTATATAACTGATGTCAAAATCATATTGAGAAAAAAATTCTAACCACCTTCATTTTCTTGCATTAGGATTTGGGCTGAGTGAAGATATACTTCAGTCCAAGGTGATCAATTTTCAATTCAAAAGGTTTACCAAGCGAGGTAATGTCTCCAAACTTGTAGTGCATAAACAATGGAAGTAAGCTCTAAATCATGTGGACCATAATTCAACGCATATAACTTTAATTTTCTACTTTCATAAGCTATGACATGTCCATTTTGTAACAAAATACCTCCTAGACCTTCACTTGATGATGCATCGATTACCACCATAAAATCTACATTAGGGTCTCATACTTTGCAAGTATAGGTGCTGAAGTTAACTATTCCTTCAAGGTTTTGAATGTAGTTTCACATTTCTCACTCCAAACAAACTTTTATCCTTCTTCTATAAGGAAGTTATTGGTGCAACTATCTTAGAAAAATCTTTTACAAATTTCCTATAGTAGCCAACAAGTCCCATGAAGCTTCTAACTTCATGTACATTCTTAGGTGTAGGCCACTCTGTTATAGCTACAATTTTTGAAGGATCTACAACAATTCCATTCTTACTTATTACATGTCCCAAATAGTGTACTTCTGTGTCATAGAAAGAACATTTAGACAACTTACCAAATAACCTGTCTCTTTCTTAATATTCCCAAAACTATCTTCAAATGCTCATGATGTTCCTCAATACTTTTTGAATATATGAGAATGTCGTCAAAGAATACAAACACAAATTCATCCAAGTATTCTTGAAAGATATTATTCATTTAATTCATAAATTCTGCAGTGCATTAGTTAATCAAAAAGGTAAAACCATGAACTCATAATGTCCATACCTTGTTCTTCGAAAGATGTTTATGAATATCCTCATCCTTAATTCACAATTGATGATATCCATATCAAAGATATATATTAGAATATACCATGCTCCATGCATTTGATCAAATAAATCATCAATCTCGGGAGTAGGTATCTATTCTTGATTGTTGCTTTGTTTAACATTCAGTAATCAATGCACAATCTAAGGGTTCCATTCTTCTTTTGACAAAAATTACAGGTGCTCCCCAAGGTGAAACACGTGGTCTAATCAAACCTTTAGAAAAATCGCATGCAATGAGCCTTAATCTCTACTAATTCTATAGTAGCCATTCAATATGGTGCTTTAAAAATAGGTTCATTTCCAAGCTTAATCTCAATCATGAAATCAAATTCCCTTTTGGGCAAAAGACCTGGAAACTCTTCTAAAAATACGTCATTGAAGTCACGTAATAGTGGATATTGTTCCATAATATCACTTCTCTATTCTATTGATTCAGTAATTTTTACTGCATATAAGGTACATCCTTTATTTTTGTCCTTTTTAAGTTGCATAGCTAACAGTTTTCTAACAGAAATTTCACATTTCACACCCGAATATCTGCTTGTTTTTTTGCAGTTATCTAAACAACTAATGTGTTTTTCAAAATAGTCCACTTTAGCCTTATGTTACTAACAACCAATTAACACCTATGATTACATTATAAGATCCCAAAGGTGCAACATAAAGATCAACCTCGGTGGAAAAGTTAAGTAAATCAAGGACTACTCCAAAAGACACATACTAACCGTATGAACATGATTATTCCCATACTATACAATCCATGTTTTATCCATGTTTCTAGCTTTACTTTTTAGTTTTTATGTTAATTTACTAGAAATAAAACATTCAAGTAGATCCCAGTATCGAAAAGAATAGTTATAGGTAAGCCAAAAAACTTACCCAAAACTTCTATAGTCGTGGCTTGTTTCTTAGCCTCAAGCATTACCTACAAGTGCGTGTGTATCTTGTGTGCTACTAATTATGATCTTCCTTTTTAGAGGAAATTGATTCACGTAATGATATTTTCCACAATTATAACAGCCTCATATAGGTCCCTTCCTATGCTCAGGTTTATTTTTAGCCTTAGAGTTATCGTTCGACCCCACAGGACTTTTGTCTATTATTATTGTTCTTAGCAAAGTTGTTGCGTGCATTACCAACAAACTTGTTTGTTGTTGTTTTCTTATTAGTATCAGATAAAAACTTACTTTTCATTTTGAATTTCTTCCATGGTCCTTTCTTAGGTGCAAGAGATGATGAAGAGGAGTTGGGATTTTTCTTCCTTACTTCCTCCTTATGAGCAGAAATTGCCTTTAATTTCTGTTCCTACCTTATGGATTTTTCAACAACCCCTTCCATTGTGGTTGGGCTGTGAACATCCACCTCTCCCCCTATAACAGAATTCAATACCATGATGAATTTCTATATCTTGAACTTCTCATCGGTTTGATGTACTGCGGTACATACTTAAGGAGTTTTGTAAATCGTTTCAGTACTCGATTATAGTCGCTTTCCTTGAGCTAAGTTTTGGAATTCATTCATTTTTAGTCATAGTAGAGTTATAGCATCCATAGTTTCCTAAAGTAACCTTTAAATTGGTCCCATTTGATATTGGCTTCATCAATATTAAACTCGATCTTACTGATTGTCCCACCATGAAGATGCTTTGTGAAAAAGTTGATATGCTCCCCATATCACCTTTGTTTCTTCTGAGAAATTTCTTATTGCAAAGTATTTCTCCATTTCACTGATCCAGTTCTTAGCTCCATCTCCTAATGTGGTGCCATCAAAATTAGGTGGACTTATCCTTTTATATCATTAGTGAGTTCAGCTGCTAGCCTAGCCTTTTTGTTCTCGGGATGAGAAGGTATGTTAACATTGTTATTATCAACACCCACATTGGTGTTGTCCCTAGAGGTGGCTGATTATTGTTATCAGCTTCTTCTTCCTCCTCATTACCCATTACTTATTGTTTAAGTATAACCAAATCATCTCTTATGTCTAATAGGGTAGTAAGGATCTCATCGATTTTCGGTGGAGGGTTATTTGTAACATTTTGTCTTGTTCTAACCATTTTACATTCAAGAAAATTGAAGTTTCATCAGATTATGGACACAATAGGTCCAAGAGTTACAACCTTCACTCGATACCAAGATCTAACATTCCCATTTTAAGACTTTACAAATAAGGGAATTTTTTTTTTTAATATAATATAATGTTCACTATTCAAAATAAAGCATTATTTAGAACAAATATTTCATGCCAATTGAATTCAAATAGATAACCATATGTAGATGTAATGACTTGGTTATCCACCTATCTATTCATTCCATAACTCAATAAGCTATTAATCTATTTATGTTATCTTAAGTATTGAATACATATTGTATACTTCATATACTTGGTTTTCCTACCCTACACTAGGTATTGAGTGATCTGTTTAAAGAACATATCTGAATATTTGTTACCAATATTCATCTGATATCACATTGTTTTAAACTTGGTGACATAGGACAATGTAACCAGTAACTTGTGATACTTTGGCCAAAGATTTACAACATACTATGTATGTCACTATTCCTAGACAACATACTCATCATAATGGAATACATCCTTCACCTCACTCCTCTATTATCCTGATTGGTCTTTACTGACTACCGTCAGTCCACTTGTCCTAGGTTTAACCCTAGCCCTAGTTAGGAACATAACTTATTATAGGAAGATGCTCACAATGGCTTAGGGTAAATGGGCATACTCGGTTGACCTAAGTCAACCGGATGTGCCAAGGTACCCTAAGCCATTAGAAGCTAATTCCTATCCTAAATATGCCCTAACCTGACCTAGAGAGAAACTAAGTTCAAGTCTAAGTTCTTATTGTGTGTATATCTGGATGATCAATGTGGAAGGGTGATGCTACATGTCAACTACAACACTTGTATTCTTGAGAATGTCTAAGTCTTCTTGAAAGTACAACCCTACGGTTGGCATGTGCCAACATCCTACAGAATGTTGCCTCATCGAGATGCACATACCCCAAGGAGATCATTAATGAATTATTAATTTGGATTAAGTCTTGATTGTAGCAACCTCGTTAAACCCTAATCCAATACTCCATAAGTTCTTTCCTAATTTTTTTCATTTAATCCATGAAGAACTTCATTAAACTTATGGTTGCTTTTATTGTTCATTTTCTCGTAAAAAAATTAACCAAAACAGACAGCGATATCATAAGTTTCATTTTAAAATGTTCTTAAACTTACAAGAAGGTTTAATAACCAAATATATCCAATTAAAGTAGACTTCATACTATATGAATTCTAATAAATAGTAATCATACCTCCAAAACTTTTAGGTTTATATTCAATTGAGAGAGAAAGAGTCTTTCTCTACATCATAAATATTAGGGTATATCATTCCCAATATCCATATTTATTAATGTATGTTCATTATGCATCACATTATTATGTTAAATTGTTTAGATAAAACACATCATATTATGCAACTCACAAGTTGCTTCATTATAGGGGAAATTGAACTAATTCCCATTATCCATTTTATCAAAGATAACAAGATAAGCATAACATAATATAAATAATATCACCAAGATGGAACTTTCATCTTGTTTATAAAAGTATGAGATAATTTTCACAACCCATGAAAATAAACAAACTCACAATTCATCATTAAAACTTAGAAAATTTACAAGACTATGCTCTTTAGGTAACTACATTACAACAACCCTCATTCTATAAATTATACAACTTTTCTTTACAATACAACAAAATAATGAATCAGAACTCTTTGCTAAGAATTATGCATATATCAACTAATGCATCATATAAGTTTTTACCTTGTTTTACCACTTAAGTCATCCATCTACAAAAATAGCTAGCATGGGTCAGTTCAATGAACTGAGCATAATAAGCACTAATCATTAAAACGAAGTGCATTCCACTAATTGTTTCATTAAAGCAACACTACTTTAATGAGATAATTAAATCATCATACAATCAGCATAAGTGATAAAAAATAGAAACAAAGTTCATTTATAAATCTAGCTCAACTTTTAAAGAGAAAAGTAGAATATAATAAACAATATCTACCTAAGATCTTAAAGTTCTAATAATCCCATCAATGACTTGTAAACAACAATATATCTTGCCATCCTATTGTCTCCTAATTATATCCTAATAGAATACCATGATTATATTTTCTAAGAGACAAATAAATGTATACAACATGGTTCCTTCAATGATGATTCATGTAAATTATAAGTAAGGAGTAAAAAGAACCATTATATACCGTGCCCAAACCTATAACATCAAAAAAATAGACCAGATTATAACATGAGTTACTTGTTTCTTTATGGGATAACATTATTACACAATCAATCATTAGAAGATATATCAAACAGAATTCAATAACCAAACAAGAAGGTAAGGAACACCAGAACAGTCCAATCGCAACTCTAATTCCAACTTTCCATGTAGGAATTATCAAACAAAGCATAGAAAATAATGATCACAAACAAAGCAGGCCCAAAGAGGAGTTAATCTCTACTCAAGAATTTCACAAAGGATAAATATTACAAGAGACAAATCTACTCCTTTCCATATAAACTAGGCAAGACTAGTCAACAATAGTCAAGCCCATAAGTATCAATGAACCTAACAGCGGGACCTTCTTGGCTACTAGCCCTCAAAATTATTTCAATCAATGATTCGAACAAGGTAGACCAACAAGTCAAGAGATATCACTATTTCCAATAGGAATCGAGCACAAAAAATTTCAAACATTGAGCCTATTCAAGGGCAGAGAAAAATTCACTCTACTAAGGAAAGGTTCATTTAATAAATCATTTCATACAACTGAACAAAGGAGTTTCAGTTCCATTTAAATTTGGTTGAAAGCATACTGCAAACCCAAACCAATATACTACTCACAAAAGAATACATTCATACATTCATACATATATATATATATATATATATATATACTTTTCTTTCTCAAAGAGAAACCAAAGTGTTATTCACTGTATTAGTTGAGAATAACATCCAAGAAAGCAAACGATAAGGTTCAGAGTTACCTATGAACCCAAGACTAGAAACTTACAAATGCCTCTCCATGAAATACAAAAGGGAAGTAGTTCGTAATTCAAAAGAATCATACTCAATACAACTGAACAAAGAATGAATGCTTCCTAATTATTTCAATGTCCAAGGTAATAATCCAAATCTTCCACAAGACCTATATTTATTTAAAGAGATAGAAGAGAGGGAGAGTTAGAACCCAAAATGCCCAATACAGAAGTTGTCTCAATCTTAATTTTCCAAGCAACAAGAATGAAATATCAAAACAAAACTTCACAACCACGAAATTGTGACAGTGGTGCCTTAGTACAAAACAATAGAGTCAACCTAGAACGCGGGTTTCTTCTAAACAGTGGGGAAAGAACATCCCACTCTATTCTCACACAAAAACCATCTCAAAGGAGTCATTATAATCATAGAACTCAAGTTCTAAGTTTCTAAGCTAGACGTTTAAAGTTCCAAATCTCAAAGAGATCTTTAAACAACTCAAACAAGTTCCCACACAGTTCCCTGGTGAGTATTCACTCAAGTAAAGAGTTATAAACTTAGTCAATAATAAAAGAATAACCCAATACAAAATACTAGGAAAATTTTGAATGAATCGACCCAAATACGAGTCCTTAACACTCAAGTGTTAAATAGAAGTACAGAGATGAACCCGAGCTTCAAACACAAACATTCAGAACTACACTAACAAAACAATGTGAGTACAGTGCTATAAATGAACTCCAAGCAATAGTTCAGCAAAGCACGAGTTTTCCAAACACTGGTTCTAAACAAAGTGAAGCTCCAACACAGGTCTACGTCTAAAAAAAATGCAACCCATAATCAAATAAAAATAGAACTCAAGTTTCCCTTAAGCTCATATCCATATATTTTCACGAAAGTCACCCAAAGCTCCGTAACTTTGAATATAAGATAAAAAGATAAAAATAGAGATACAGAACAACTTTCCAATACCATTTTTACTTGCATGCAGGTCATAAAACTCGCACAGTAAGGTAGCTTCCAAACATTACTATTTTATCATGGATTCAAATCAAACACGCAAAGATTCACCAAACCCATCAAGCAAAAATTACTGTAGACAGGCATGAAAAACAAGAATCTCATGAGAGTAGAGTTGTTCTAATGATTCATTTAGAAGAACACAAATAATTTTAATAGTTAGAGCCTATCATGCCTGATAGTGCTTCCACCAAATCGAAGGAGACTTCTAGCCAAGCTTCCAACTCTTTTTCTCCTCCAAGACGATCAACAATCAAAATTATTTTCCTCCTACACCTCATATATTTTCCTTCGATCAAAAATAGGCTGAAGAAAAAAATATATATTTGAAGTGAAGGTCATCTTGCTAGTTCAATAACCAGCTTAGCTCCATGCAAAGAAAAATATGCCATGCAAGAAAAACCAAATGACCTCCTACAAACCCACCTCCTAAGTTTCCAAGACAGTTTACACACGAAGACCGAGGCTCATAAATGCCATAAATGCCATTCAATCCAAAATTCCCACTTATCTTTCCTTGCCACCACCTCCTAAATCTAGTGAATGCCAATTCAACACAAAAATACAATTCCATCTATTAGTGGAGCTTCCACGTAGGCCTCCACCAAGTCTACTAGCCCCCTGCCAAATTTGGCAATACATCCACATTTAAACCACTTTAAAATCATTTAAATGCCATTAGAACCATCGACCTTGTGTCATGCGACCCTGTTTAGGTTCGCTTTAATATTTCAGGTTAGATTCAAATAGACTTAGGTTATTTTAACAATTACTAGCATAGGTCTTAGAACATTAGCCGTTAGAATTCCCACCTTAGGTTAGGTTCAATTCATAACCCTTTAGTTATTAGGTAATAGCTAAAATAGCCTAGTATCACTTTAGTAACCCTTCCCTTATTTTCTTAGCATAACACTTAGGTTACATCACTAACCAAACAATATAATAAGAGGCTTAGGTTAGAGAACAAGATTCAAATAACTAAAATAGCTAGGACATAGTTGCTCTTACCTAGCTTAGGTTACCATTAGGATAGTCCTTAGATTTTTAGGACTCCAAAATTCTTCTGAGAGAATTTAATTTTGATTAAGTTCTTAATTTCCTTCCAAGATCAATCACCAAAGACATGGGCACAAACATACAGCTAGATGAAAACACATTGAAACAAGACCAAGAATTAGTATCATACAAAATTCAGTCTTTTATGTCCCTTAAACTACTTAATGTCAATTTTACCATTCAGTCTATGAAGAAGACTTGAAACATTCCTTAGATCACTGAAATTGATCCAAGGATGAGTCAGAAGATGAAATAATTCTGTAACTCTTAAAACTAGATTGCAGATCATCTTTCCAAAGTGAAAATGAATTCTTGACAACCCTATAATTTTAGTCTAATGATGTTTAAGAACAGAAAAAAAATATCTTTATCAAACATGATCTTGAACAATCAAAAGAACACATCTTTATCCAAAAATCACATGTCAACACTTGAATGCAAAAGAGGGATATATCAATTGTCGAGGGTGTTACATTTTGGACCAAGTGTGTCTAGAAGAACTATGGTTCCAATCGAGGTCTCTTTAAGACTGTCGAACCCCCGTAACATGTTTCTTGTAGAGGAATAATTTGTCTCTCCATATCCCAAATTCTTTAAGAAAGAGAAAGGAACCACATTTATAGCATCCCCATCGTCAATCATGGCTCTCTTAATGCAATTTTTATAAACCCAGACTTGTAAAAATAAGGCAAGATCACCTCTTCAGAAATTTTAGCGTCGATGGCATCTTGTCTATATTGAAATCAAACCACATATCCCTATTGTTATGTCCTGGAGGATGTATGTAAAGTCAATATGGTTTGCTTGAGTGATATGAGGTGGAGTAACATGGATTAGATGATCAAGACCTAGTACATTGAGAAATGCAGTGCGATGCACAGGTGAATTCTTCAACAAATCTAGAAATGAAATGTGAGAAAAGGTCTTGTTCAAATCTGATATTAAATCATAGGCTTCTATTGGTTTCATGATTTTGGGAATGTCTTCCTATGCAAAGGAAATATCAGGTAGGGGTTGTGAAACGTACTCCTTCATCCGAGTTGTTGCATTAATTTCATGCTCAACCTCTAGCTCAACTAATCCCAAGATTTTTGTGTTATCATTTGAACCAAGGTTAGGAGTGACCCGAGAGTTATTAGAAGTTGAGGCTTCATGGTCATTGTTTCCTATAGGAATTCCTTTGTTTGTGTTTTGTGAATTCACCTTGAAATTTTTAGGATGTGTAGGGAGCGGATCTCAAAATATGCTCACATTAGTGTTCTGAGGAGCTATAGGTCCTGTATAGTCAGATTGCAAGTTTGTTTTAGGATTTGCTAGGAACATGTCTACAAAGAGTTTCCTTTTTTTTTCAAAAGTCTTTGCAGCAAATTTGTGTAATCAGAGAAACCTTATGGAAAGCACAATATAGGTTAGGTCATAATCTCTTGGTCTTTGATAAAAATCTTTCTATTGTTGATTATAACCTCGGTTGTAATTTTGAAATTTATTGTTATAACCATGATTTGTTTCCCCTTGGCTAGAGTTTTGATACTGGTTTGGGCTTTGGGTTTGATTTTTTGTACAATGGATGATTTACATCGACCGTGTTGACAAAAGACATAGTGCTAGGGCCTCTTTGATTGCCCAAGTTGTTATTTTAGTGTTTCCATTGTTTGGAAAACCAATGTTCTTGGCTTGATCAATAGCACCATTTGTGGTAGCACCATGATTGCGATTCACATCCTTAGGTCCTTGGTTGTTAGCACCATTCTTTTGATAACTTACATTATTTTGATTTGGGGATACCAATTTCCCATTGGGACCATAGGTCTTACACCCACTGTCTATAGAGGCTTGGTCAATCCGAAGCACTCCTTCCAAAACTTCCTCATAACTATGAAAAGGAAACTTTTGGACCTCTTCCTTAGTCTCTCTATTGAGCGAGTGAAGGAAAAGATCACAAAGTTCCATTTGGTCCATGTTGGGCACACTTGTAGAGGAATAGAGAACTTGGCACCATCTTTGGATGAAATGGGCAACATGATTCATTTTGCTCTGTCTAATATGCAGGAACTCCCTAATCCCTATACACAACAACTTGTTCATGTCAAATGATTTGATGAACTCAGAGAAAAGTTGTTTGAAGGAATGTATAGAAGCTTTCGGTATCCTATAATACCAATCCAATGCGATTCCTTTAAGATTCTTTGGAAAGATCTTAGTTACTATCACATCCCAAGGAAGTAATTCCCGATGGCGGTAGTGTAGGCCTTGATATGAGCATTCGGGTATCCTTCTCCCTTAAATTTTAGAAGATCTAGAAATGGGAATGGAATCATGACACCACATATGGTGAATTCAAGAGGCTCCTTTAAGTACTCAAGTGTATGTACCCATTGCGTAAGATTCCACCATTAAAGATCCTTGATAAGGAGGTGGAGGAGGAGTTGGATAAGCTACATTATAAGCATTGATGGGAATGTACGGGGTCCCTTGATATGGCATGTAGGGAGTAGGAATGGTATATGGGTCCATCTGGGGAGTTTTTGAATACATATGCATGTAAGGTGGGATAGCTCCAAGATATGGACTAGTGGGCGTAAAACTAGGGAACATCGCATTGCCTATTGTGGCGGCATTTGAGAATGCACTTCCAGCTAGCCCTTGTGTAGGATAAGTTTTTGAAGGATGAGGACCCATCCCTAGTGTGTCTAACCCTGTGATAAGATCACCTATATTTGAGTGAGCTGAATAACCTTGTTGTACATGATATTGAGTTATTTTCTCATTAGAAGGGATGTATCCTTTATTTTCAACTAGATACCCCATGTTCCGCCATACATACATGTGTTGGTTGTGAAGATTGGGCACTTTCTAGTTCTATAATTCTGCCCACTAAAGTAGAAACAAGGTTGTTGGGATAGGATTGAGTCCCTTATTGGGGTGTCTATGGCGTAGGGTTTGATTGAGTAGGCTCATGATACCCCCGTCATGAATTGTTCAAAGGTTATAATTCTTTCCTTCCTTAGAAGTAATAATCTTGGGATAGGTATTCAAAATATCGAGAGGGTGAAGAATTCATTCTATCTAAAGACTCATCTATCTAATGAAGAGGATTATCTATTCGTGCAAATAGATCATCCTTTGTCTGTATGCATGGCAATGTGAGGTCTTGACAAGATTCTATAGTAACACCCTGTTCCATTTGTGATAATAACATGGTTTACATCGGGTTGAGTGTGTTGCATGTCTAATGGTTAATCAACCTCCTCCATCCTTACAATCCAATGGGATTTGAATTGTAACTAGGGAGGTTTGGATGATGTTTGTGTAATTATTGCCCCATCTCGAAAGAGAAGTGGACTATTCTCAGTTGCACATTGGTGTAATATCTATCGAGCCAAATATCCCACCAAACTCTCTTCTCAACATATTCTAGAAATTATAAAATACCTACAAAAATAGGGGAAGAAATGGAAAGGTGATGTAATAGCAATGAAATAAAAGGAAACAAGAAGGAATTAATCCTTCACGTTGGGTTCACCAATTTGTACGGATGAAAATGAACACGTGATCTTCAACCATACTCAACCCCCCGAGGTCATGCCGGAGTAGTCAATGTTGAATGTGTGTGGCTAACTATAGGAGGATCAGTGACTAAGATCTGGTAGTGTGATCTCCTGGTAGCCTAGTTGACAAAGGGGAGATTTAGAGGCTATGAATGGGTAGTGTAAATTCCCTATGGTTTGTTTACCTAACTTGGATCTAAGCACTAAACTAATTTGAAGTGTCCATGTAAACTAAATGAAATTAACAATCTATGCTATTGCTAAAAGGAAAACTAATCTAAACAATCACAAAACTAAAACATTACAACCACAAACAATTTGCTTCTATTCTAAATAACTAAATATATTTCTACACTAAAACTAAACAAGCGAGATAACCCGATGTGGTTATTCACTTGTGCTGAGTGTATTGAATCCAAACTAACCTAAAACAAGTGATTTTCCAAATGATCTATGATGTGTAGACAACCTCCTATAGATATTCTCTCCTTCAGATCCACAGGGATGGGAAGAAGAGGATCTATCATTGGGGATTGCTATGAAAGATTCAAACCCTCTTAGAAATTAACTAACTATTTACAAATGAAAAGACATTGATTTATACTCTATTTGATATGGAATTGAAATTAACAATTCGTAATTGAAAATTTGATAAAAAAAGAAAAAATACACAACTCCAACCTAGAAGAGTAAGAACCTCGGCAAATCCAATAGTAGCGATTTATCCCCTCGCTTCTTACCTTTATTTCTTTGAGTGTTCATGTGAGTCCAAGGGATTAGGAATGCAAAGAACAAAAACAAGAGGATGGTGCTTGAGAGATGGAAGCTTGGAAGTAATTTGGATGTAATGTAAAGTAGAAGAGGGATAACATAAGAGATCTAAGCTTGACCGTGCAATTCCTAGCGAGATTATGGTAGAAAAAATACAAGATACACAAAATTCTCTCAGACCCTTTTTATCGAATACAAGCATGAATATATAGGAATGGAGGATAAAAGGTAACTTCATGAACAAAGCAATGAAGAGGTAGTTCCACTTATTAAATCTATTTAAAAATAGGAGTAAGGAAAACCAAACAAACAAATCTATTTTTAGTAAATTCGGCTCATGGATGCGTTCAAAAAGAAAACTTAAGTGAATTGTCACATGCAATTTTACCCGTAAAGATTCTAGAAAATCAATCAAGACCGCCACGCTATGTAGGTCGCTGGTTTCAGGACCTCCGCCCGCCCGGTGGTGGTTTGTAAATGGATTCCCAGACAGGGGTAGCGCTAGACACTTAATGTTAAAATGAGCATAGAAAGAAGGGGGAATTTGGAAAAATGTAAGGAAAAGTTAAGTAAGGCTATCTAGGCTACAAATATATACTACAAATGGTTTTTTAGAGCTCGAAAACCTTCTTGAAAGGATTTTGAAACATCATTGGGAACATTTGTAACCATTTTCCACAATGTAGCACATGTAATTTTAGGTGCACACGTTTACATCACGTGCCTTTGGATTTGGAAGATATTGTTTTCTTTTATGCACAGTGTATGGTACTAGAAGAATGAAAGCATTAGAGAAGAAATAACATGCAATTTTCTTAGCACCCTTCATGTTGATCAATGGTGACTTATATAACTAGGCCAAGATGAATTTTTGTGCCAATGTGTACTAGAGTAGAGTGCATAGATATTATGGAAGAGGCTCATGGTTATATTGAAGGTGATGCCACCGTGCGCAAAATTCTACTTGCTGGATTATGGTGGGAGACCTTGTACAAATATTGTAAGAGTATTATAAGGCATGTGATCAATTTCAATGCCTTGGAAAACCTGGGAAAAGAGATGAAATTTCTTTGATGCCTATTTCTAGTGTAGAGATATTTGAGAAATGGGCTATAGAATTTGTGATTCCTATTTCACTAGTCACGTGTAGAACTCAGTATCATGCTAAATCATCAATCACACATATTACCTTACAAGGTAGGTAGAAGCAACATCTATAAATGATTGTACAACATCTATAACATTCAAGTTCTTATGGGAAAATATTCTTACTAGGTATGGATTCCTGCTAAGCATGACAAACAATAGGGGAAAACACTTCTTGAATGAGACAATCATGATATTATAGTATGAATTTATGATTGCACACCACAAGAATACACCTTATCATCCTTAGCAAAATAGCGTTTTAAAGACCTTCAACAAGATATTGAGCCGACTTTGACAAAAATTTGTGATGTTGGAAGGAAATATTGGGATGATAAAGTTGGTGTTGTACTTTTGGTGTATAGAACAACCTATAATAGGTTGAATAAGGCCACACCCTTTTAGTTGATGTTTGGCACAGTAAGTAGTTCTTCCAATGGAATTCATGTTACCATTATTACATATTGCACACACTGGAGGTCTAGTTGATGAGAAAGCATTAGAAGAAAGAATTGACAGGTTAATACATTTGGATGAGAGGTGTGCCATTGCACGTTGGATTCGAGGAAAGAAAAGGCCAGGTATAAGGCATGGCATGACCGACACATCGGGACAAGAAGGTTGAGTTTAGAAAGATGGTACTAATTAGTGATTCTAAGGTTTTGTGTCATCCAGAAAGCTTAAGGTGCATTGGTTGGGACCATATGTTATCACTCATATATTTGAATCAGTTCTTTATTGTTAGAGGCAATTGATGGAATACGGTTACCCAGCTTACTTAAATGGGAGTAGGTTGAAGCCCTTCTATAAATAATTCTTCCGGTGTTTTTAATAAGGAAGTGTTTCCATTTAGTATAGGTTTCCCTTTCTGTATTTCTTTTAATGTATTTCCTTCTTTGTCACTATGCTTTTTCAATTTAGTTTGATTTTTTTTGTAATAAGTGTGTTTGCGCACTAGAAGATAATTACAATATTAAGTATTATTATGCATAGAGGACTACACATATCATTGGTGTGGGGTGGTTGTTATTTGTTATTCACAAATGGTTAAACATGAGAACAAACTATTACAAGTGCTATTCAAGTATGGCAAGGAGTTGTTAGAAAGGAAATTGCTTCTAATGATGACCATGGATGGAAATGAATAAATGAATAGTATAATGTGAGGTATGCAATGGCCATGGAAAATACCCTAAGAGGGGGTAGTAGCGAGGTACTTTGCGCATGGAAGTACATGAAAGACAAGTCTATATCTAGGAGGTAGGAAGGAATGCTAGAAGGTTATAGCTAGGGCATGAAGGTGTACCACATGGAAATTAGGAAAATGATCAATTAATGAGAGGATTGGTGGTAGGTGAAGGAACAATAAATGCACTAACTTTTTGAAAATTTATATAAGGACGTGATGCGGTTCATTTTTAACTTTGAAATCACAAGTATTCTAGTGAGCTAAGAGCAACCAAGCAAAGTAAATCATATTGAGGTGTGGAGAGCTATAGAACCAGATATGGAGAGAAAATTTATGTGTAGAAGTGGCTTGTGTCCCCATTGGTGGATGGTTCAAGTGCGAGAAGCATTGAGAAGAGATAGGGCACGTAGTTTTGAGCTAGGGCATGCCATTTTGAGCTAGGGTTTGAGTTTACTCGATACAAAAGATAAAAGGTGGGATTTTTACAATGGCACCAAAGAAAGCACCTACAACAAGCATAAAGGGAAAGAAAAAGGTGGAGGTTGAGGTTGAAATTATGCCCGAGAGCTAATTTTTAGAGATGCAGATCTGCAAGGAGTGATAGTCGGTTTGGATTTGGATTCACACATTCGACGATGCAAAGTAATCTATTATAATCACCGCACCAACGATAATAGGGGATAATTAGATGCGTTGTTGAACAAGAAACACCAATAAGTAGACAATGGACAATATGCTAATATATGATGATGTTGGAGAGATTTTGTTAAAGAAGGTAGGAATTTACTAGTTTTATGAACTCCCATACTTTGAAAAACCATAGGCTTTATACGAATGGCTTATGAGCAGAGTCCATGAGGAATTTTTCTATTTTGCTGGATAGAGGGTAAGGATCATAGTAGCCCTAATTACCAAATTGACAGATTGAAGGGAACAAGGATAGATAGCAGGAGTGATCCGACGATAAGGAAGTTGTTATATCCACTAAGAAGGAGTTAGGATACTCCAATGGTCCACACAAAATGGACAGGAAAAATTGAATAAGTTTCCTGTAGTGGAGGTAGCCACACATCTACTCACCAAGTTAAATGATCAAGAGAGATGGTCATACGTAAATACCATGTGTCTACATATTGCAAAGAAAATAATAGAGGGGGAAATATAAAACTTCGTTGGCTACATTATAGAAAATATTATTGAGTAAGTGCAAGTAGGTGAGAAGAAAAATTTTGGTGCTATCCTACTATCCCTTGTTTTTGTAGAAATTGGAGTGCTGATGGGCAAAGAACAAAATTTGGGAATATCCCACCGAGAAGAAGTCCTCTTGTGGAGAGGTTTTAGAAATATTTATGTAAAGGATCAATGAGTGGCCTATTCAAACAAAGGTCAAAACTATGGTATGATGTACTTCACGTGGCATTTGAGGAGGAGTGGAACATTTCGAAGGAGCTATCCATGGTAGTAGGAAAGGTAGTATAGTCCATGGTATATCAACATTTTTTCATTGTGTGGTTTTCCATGAAGGATGGGACATAGATTCCATGGTGCAAACTTCCCTATGCCTTCATAGCACACTACTTCTAGGCTTCAGTTCACATATTTACTAATGCATATTGGTTGAACTTCAACATAGACAAGGTAGATTGTGACTACCATACCCTCAAGAAAACATATGTATATCTAGGTTGGTCTACCTACATTGAGAGGCTCATTTTAGATGTCATAAACATAAAGCTAGTAAGTTTGGCTATTGGGGATAGTGGAGCACACTCATATATCTATAGCTTAACTGAGGCTAGAGAATAATAAGTATGTGGAGAATGAGTTCATGCTCCCAGGGCCACCTAAGGGAAAACATACAATGGAGAATGTGTTAGCTTCAAATTCTTCTGACCATACAAATAGAGGAGGAAGAAGAAGAACATGAATATAGTGGAGGCTTGGATCATAGGGGCCGAGAGGCAACCAAAACACATAGTGGAGAGTGAGCACACGTATACTCCACCATGGGTGCAAGAAGTATAAGGGGACTTGAACTTAGATGTAGTCCCTCAATAGCACTAGTTTAAGAAGATATTTAGAAGAACCAAGACCCAAGGTGTAGGAACACCACAACCTATAAGGAGATCACCTCGACTCTCCCCTAAAAAGAAGAACCCGAGAAGAAGAGAATGAAAAAGTGGATGGTTAATGAGGAGGTGAAGGAGTCCAAAGAGAGCACACCTGAACCCCAGTGTAACCATAAGATGGGGAGGAGCCCATGGATGAAGAAATGAAAGATGAAGAAGAATAAGTGAAAGAAGGAGAAGAAATTGAGTAAAAGAAAACTAGTGTGGAAGTTACATCTTAGATAAGAGAAGGGCCAACTCCAAGCCTTGGCACTTAGGTTCCTAAGGGGCTAAGGATGCGGATAAGTGAAGAATATGTTGTGCCAAGTATGGGCTATGATGAGGACACTAGTAAAATCATCTATGTCTAATTTCAGATTATAGTAGACCTTAAAGATTTATATGGGTTAGAGCTAATGGACCCAGATATCGCCACTACAAGTCTAAAGAACCAAATATCCTGGTCCATGCATACTCACATGGAAAAACTATATTTTTATGTATGTGAGGAGTCTTGTGTATCAAGGATAGTAAAGAAGGAACCTTAGAGTAGGAACATGACCATAAAGCCCACACTTATGTGTGATGAGCTAGTCAAAGAATGCATTAGTCAAGGTATTTTTAAGGTGGCACATAGGAATATTGATAGGGTTGCTACCATTAGAGAACTTATGGAGGATAAAAAGGATAAAATTGTGGAGATAGAGTCCTTAAAGGAAGAGAAGGAAAGATAATGAACAAAGAATGAGTCCTTTATTAGCATGGCAGAGGATATTGGTGATTACATCCTGAAAGCAAGGCCTCATTTAGAACCTAAGGTACCTAAAAAGTTTCCTTCTCTAATGAATTATGTACACACATTGGTTTATTTGGTGCTAGAAGATGGACCACTTAGAATGCATGCACCAAAAGATGTTAAATAAGAAGCGAAAGAGGAAGGGCCTCTATGATCGAAAAATTTCAATGTATAAGGCATTGCTCCAGACTTTGAAGGATGAGCTAAAGAAAGTAGACCGAGCTCTGAATTTTTGTGTAGCTCCAGAGGTAGTGATAAGGACCAAAAATTTGGTTGAGGATAATGAAGTCCTCACAGCAATGAAGGATGAGAATTTAGGGCACGTAGAAAGATTATCACTTGTGAAATCAAGGCGTGAAGTCCTCACGGTAGCCTAAGATCAACATAAGGAGAGGGTAGATGAGATTGGGAAGCTCATAGTGTAGAAGATGGATCTTCTAGAGGGAATGATGTCTACTATGGAAAATTTTGTCCAAATTTAATATAATGATAAGGAAAAGATTACTCAGGATGAGTTGGATGCCATCGTTGCAGACATTCTAGAGAATTCAAGGACCACATTGAATGACTGGAAGACATTGGAGGCTGATATTAAAAGTGAATATCTAGAGTTGATCCTCCCAGTTGAAGAAGAGGAAGTTATAGAGTAAACACCCATTCTTTTGTATAGTGATTCTTTACATTCATTCAATTCTTCTTCTTTATTATTTAAGAACATCTAAAAGAATCCCCATTGTTGGGACGATAATGTACTTTAGTGTGGGGTAATGTTGAGTAGACATAGTATTGTCCTAAGGAGAAGACACACGTAGGATTCACGTATAGAACAAGGCACATTTGAAGGTGTGGAATGATAGGAAAGGAAATAAGTGCAAAAATAAATTTGATTAAGGAATTAGCCATTTTCATGGATAAAGGTTATTTTTGATATAGTGTGCAAAGTGCACATCGAGATGGAGACTTGCATGACACACAAATGCTATTTTGGGAATGAGCGACTGGTAAGCACCATGCATGAGCTTGAGTTAATGATAGGATTACTTCTTCCAGTTAACTATATGATGTCTATTATTAGTGCACTTACATGTGTGCATGTTATTATAAAGGTGCATAGCTATTATCAGCATGTGACCTATTTTGGGAAGTACATACGTGGTCAAGGGAAAATCCCCACCCCTATAAGTATGTATTGAATTGTGTAGTTTAGAGAGAAAAAATTATCCTAGAGTTATGCTTCTGGATTTGATGCACGCATGACTTATGGTGATACTTTATAATGTAAAATTATTCTATGTTTTACGTGTTTAATGTAACAGAGTATGTTGGCCAAATAATGGTGTTAAACATGACTCGTAACTTGTTCTTGTGTGGTTGGTCTTATTAAATTTATTATTTGATTCATGATTCTCTAAGATATAGATTTTGAATATGCTCAGTGGAATGTTTACTTTTATTTATGGATCTCGAATATATGTTTTATCTTCATCATGCTAACATCCTACACAAGTAACTCTAAAGATGGGATTGATAGCTTTGCATGCTTCGTGTGGTGCTTAGCTTAGGATGGGTGATATTCTAGTGTGCCTAGGTTTTATATAGTGGATTCTAGGCTACATCAGCAGAATGGAGGTTAGAATATTTATAAAATATTAAACAGACTTTCAAAGCAGGTATGGAGGCATGGGGGTGAAATGAAGAAAACTAGCTAAGTCTAGTATATATTCATCCAAAAATAAATCATGAGGGATGGAAAAAAATTGTCCCTTATGTCCCTTTTCAAAATGGAAAAATGGGACATGAAATCCCCTCACACCCATGGTTGTGACATTTTTCAAGATTTGATTCGATTTGCATTTGAGTGAGGGAGTTGGCTTATGAGCACATGAGGATCCACAAGGCCTAAGTGAAGTTGGGAACATTTTGTGTCCTCTATGTCACTTTGCTAAAGGGATTAAAGGAACATAAATTTCCAGTTCACTCCTCATTGTGACATTTGGTGATCATCTGTGGAGGGAGAGGGAAGGCTCAAACTTAGCTCTCGGGGCTTAACTTGCAAATGAGAGGTCACATTGGTGTTTTGGGGGATAAATAGGGTTGGTAACATTTTTGTTTCCCTTATGTCCCTTTATAAAGGTAAAAGGAACATGAAATCTCACTAGGCTCCTGGTGCTGACATGTGTCCTTCCTAAAAAAACTAATTACGAGAACTCTTACCTTGAGGCCAACTTGTGACGATAATATCTTGAGCTCCCGAATGAGTTTTGAGGTGAAATTTTATATGAAAATTATTATAAAGCACATAATTTGTTGAATGGTTATATTTTCAAGCTTAAATTGTGATTACATCACCTTAAAATTACCCCTTATTCCTCGGGACCACCATTTACGCACCAAAAGAATGAGTTTCCTAGGGAAGTGCATGATGTTTCATGATGTCTCATTTTTTCCACAATTTAGGGCATGGAAAATAATTTCCATAGGTAATTTTTTTTGCTCTTGAATCTTCAAAATATCCCACAATATTTGATCTAATTTCAATCACTCCTTTATTGTATTTTCTCCTTTAGGCGGTGTTGGTGAGAAAATTTGTCGGGTGGACAAACATGTGGATTTCTTTCCAATGCTTTGGTAATCTAAGTCCCTCTACTTAACTAGTGTAACTTCCATATATGCATGCACATGAAATGGTGAATTTATTTGGTGGCCTTTCGGTGGGGATCTAACAGAAACACTCCACTAACCTCCGCGACAAAGCTTGCAGATACCTATAAGAGAGGAATTTTTCTATAGAGAGGGAAAGGGAAGTGAGAAATTAGATAGGATAACTAATGTTGCAAGTAGAAAATTAGAATCCTGCATACATCAATTATAATTTTTATCGATGCATAAAAATTAGGAGGAAACAAATTTATGCATATCAACAAGACCAAATGATATTTATAATCACAAAGTCTTGATAAATCCCTTAGTCAAAAAGTCTCGAAACTCCTCAGTATTGATTGTTTAAACCGAGTTGTACATATTATGAGAATAGAGGAAAAATAGAGAGTGGGGAAAGTAATAATTTGGTTATCTCCTTTATTCTCTCAAGGTAGAATGCACTCTTGATCTTACACAATTAATTACCAACCCTTTGAAATGGGAATGGCATTACAATTTATAGAATGAGAGGTGACTTATCATCTTCCTCATGACCCTCCATATGCCTTAATTATAACTTTAGACTATTCATATTCCTATAAAATATTTAAGTCCCTTTTATAAAATCAAGGCGACTTAATTTACATTATGTTTCTAAAGTCACTTTTAAGTGACTTAAAGGCATATCAAAAAGTGTAAACCCCAACAAAGAATTAGAACATTTGAAGAGAGAGAAATTTGGGGGAGAGGGAAGAGAGAGAAGAGGAGAATATGTTTCCCACGATGAAGTTTGATGGTCCTCATTCATGGAAAGCTCGATCCGACAAAGTTCTGAATGTCCCATTGTGCCAAAAATGTTCTTTCAAAGTGTGACTTTCTATTTTTAACAGGTGTCCATGGGACCACTTACTATTTTTAGTAAGTGTCAAAAATACCCGCTCCAATGAATTATCAACTTTCGCGCACCTCTAATGTCTCTTTCTCCTTCAGAGGTTCTTTTATTGCTGACTTTCCCAAAATAGCAGTCCCTATATAGAAGACCTGCTATTTTTAGAAAGTGGGATTTTGGAGGTTTAATTGATGCAGAACAAAGTTTTTTTATATGGGTTTTTTCCCAATATCGCCCCTCTAAAATTTCAGACCCACCCACTTAATAGTCCAGGAGATTTTAAAATTTCAAATTTCAGACTTGATAGTGCTTCTAGATGCGGTAGCCATTAATGGACCTCAAAATTGCAAGTTCTAGTTTTTTCCTCCATTTGCGATGAAATAAATTTCATTGTGATAGGTTTTTTATTCTAGTGCTTCATGCGAAATTCTACTTCATTTCACCCAATGGTTTGACGAGAAATCGATTTTTATACATTGAGCCAAAAGTCGGATTTCTATGTTGTGGATGCTCTGTTTCATGAGAGGAGTGTTTAAAGGTGTATTATTGATGGCCTTGGGTAGAGGAATGAATAGAAAAAATTAACTTGTTGTTTCATGCATCCGTTTGGGAGATTTCTTCAACTTCTCGTTTCATGGCCATGGAGTTTTCTCTGTTTTCTCCTTCTTTCTATGTTTCTCCTTTTGTGTTTTCTCCAATTTTCCTTCTAGGACCTGCGTGCTTTCATGGAGTGAAGGGAAATAACTTTTTTGCAAGTTTTTTTAGAGGTTCAGCAATGGAAGAATGGTGGTGAGAAGTTATAGAGGAAGAAAGGAGAAAATAGGTCCACGGGCAAAAATAGCTAGATGCACTAGAAGCACTAAAGCAACATTAGATTTTAAATTTTTGAAATTATGGAAGGAGAATCTTGGGTGAATTTGTACATTCTTGATGTCCTTGACCTTAGGGATGTGAGGGACATGAAATTCCACGGTGGTCAAGAATGGCGAATGTGGTCACCAAATCACTGCACCCTCAGAATGGCCATAATGTGAACATGACATTTGGTGTGATTGGGACACATGGGATAACCTCTCAAGCTGTGGGACCTGAGCTTGAGGTGATCCTTTAGAGAATTTTTGCTTCCTCTTCCCAAAATAAGTGTTGTACTACTCCTAGTGCAATAAAATGGTTATCTAGACCTATGCTAAGATTTTCATGGGTTTTAGGGAAAGAGATATACAAGAAATGAAACTATGCTAGGGGGTGGTGTGCACCAAATAAAGGGTGTTTCAAAACTCAAGAAGGGTTAATTTGAATAGGTGTGTGCACCACAAGTAAATTTCACCTATTGGAACTTAGAGAGGATACAAAATACCACATACTAGAAAGCATGCATTCCCTTTTTTAAACTCAATCGACACAAAATATATCATTTTTCTAGTGAAGAAGGATGAACTTGAGAAGGGTGAATGGACACCACCACTCAACTGAACATAATAATCCACCATAATTCCAAGAACCTTCAATAGAAACTTGGACTTACATAGTGTACGTACAAGCATGAGAAAATGCACAAAGAAGTATAGAAGGATGAAAGCACTAAGATTAGTCACAAAACACATACTTTTATTACTTCAACAACATGCCAAATGCATCATACATTCAGAAGAGGAAATGGTTTCAATTACAATATTGAAAAGGAGGCTTGAAATTTCTCTCAATGTCTAACGAAAACTTGCGGAAGACAGAGGACGCTTGAAAAAAATTACACTTGTCTTAGATATCTAACTTGTCCAACCTGTCTAATCAATTGCAACCTCTTGGAATGAGATTCCAACTTACATTTATAGAATAAATTGAGAGAGAGAGGAGAGAAGGAGTCATAAGTTCCCTCCGAATGGAAGGTACGTGATGTATTTATTACGCAGTTGGTCAACCACTTGAGAAGGTTCTGTCATGTGTCATCAATTGCTTGTTAACCTAGTTATCCTTAATTAATTAAAAAAATTTAGTAAAATATTTAAATAATAATAATAAATATTATTATTAAAATATTTTTGAAAATATTAAATTAATTAAAAATAATGGTAGGACCCCCATTGGCTGGTTTGAATCAAGGGGGTTTCATGAGGACAAATCCAAAAAATAGCCCAACTTGGTGATTGGCTCATTGACCCAACTCACCTTGTTAGTGTCGAGATCCTCCATGTTTACCACAATCGATCTCACATTCTACATCAAGCTCCAAACCAAGCCCTTCACAATGGGATCTTTATTTCCACTCGAACGATGAATAATGAGAGACTCATTCACCGCAATCTTCATGTTTGCATGGGCTTAGCATTGAGTGATGTCTCTCGAATACATTGAATGAGATCCTTTATCTTATGTTTGGCTCAGAACTCTTCTTAAGTAATATTTTACCAACCTGATCTCTTTTAGCTTTACTATAACAAATTTCCCCACGTCTAGCTCACAAAATGAGCTCTCCACTGAGCTCTAAACCGAGCTCCATCATCTTGGTGACCAAATAATTGGTGAATATGTCAAGCTCCACATGACTGGGATTCATCAAACTATCCACTAATCTCCATTCTCTCTCGAAGTGGCAAGCTTGCACATTATTCCCATACCAAGTCAAGCTCTTGAGTTGTCTTCAATGATATCCCCAATGTATTTAACTCTTTGAGCCTCTCAGTAACTCGGGTTCCACCTCGGCATATTGAGAGCTCGACAACCCTTCGTGGCTCACCAAGTTACAACCCCATCACTTCAAACACCATTTCCTTGGCCTGATCGAGCTGTGAATCATTGTGAGCTCCTTCTTTGACCTTTTACTCCAACGCCTTGACCAAGCTCTCGACTCCCTCATCGATACTACAATATAAATCATGAACTACTTCCAATGCTCATGGCAGAGTGACTCGGCTCAACCTGAGTCACTTATTTTCCTGATAACTGAGCTCACATCTTTATTGACCATTGACTCGATATGAATTTAGCTCGTTGAGCTCTCTTTTGAACTTTAATTATGGCATTAATGCTCGATGAAATCAAAAAAATTAATCAGAATGAGTTACTGAGCAATATCATGCTCAAGCTATTCACTCAACTCGGTTCCCATGCAAGCTCTCCCCGACCGATTCACTTGGTGAATGGTGAATTGATCAACTCGGTTATTGGAATCCTTCATGTGAGCTATAAGACATGAGCTCTCCTTGAATCATGTTCATTGGTTATTATTTCAAGCTCTAGTTTGATTCATCGAGGTTATCTTTGATTCGGCCTTCTAGATGTCCATCTAACACTTGAAAATTATCATTTGCGATCTCCTTTATTTTGTCTTTGAGCTGTCTTCTCCATATTGAGTTACACTTATGAACATGGATTAATAGGATCTTCCCTTCTAAGTGGCTTACTTGAGCCATTTTTTTATGAATTCTCTTACCCCACTTATCAACTTGGGGGAATGAGTCAAATTACTTGGTATGAGCTCATACCTCACTATCACAGAGATCGTTAATTTGAGACTGGTAACTTGTATCTTCTTGTTGTGACTGAGCCCAAGCCTCGAGTTAGTTCTCTTCAAACTTAGCAGGAGCTTAATTCTAAGTGAGCTCAATCAAAAATATGTTCAACATCATGCCACTCTCTACTAAGATCCCATCTGAAGACTTTCTTTAGCATTTCAACCAATCTTCCTTGCATCGACCCACCACCAATCTTCTTTAGAGCTCCTCAACGACTCCTTGTTTGAGTGATTTACACATTGGGCTCGATCTTGAGCTATTATCCAAAAATAACTAAATTCATTTTCTTCAAGATCCCTTGCATTCATCAAGTGACTAGGTCTTTCTCCATCCCCTACGTTTGACCACATTGTCGAGATCGAATGAACCGAGACACTCTAAGAACAAATCGGTGGTTTCTCTACATGCATTAACTAACGGTGTTTTCGTATGACTTGGTCAGATCGGAAAACAAATCCACTATTTCCTTAACGGTTTTCCCATGATGGATATTTTATCTTAGAGCCAAAACACTATCTTTCAATGCCAATCTTGGCATGGATTTCATTCCACAAAAGCTTGCATGTATGTCTCGAGGTGGGGTCTCCAGACTTTTGGATCCATTTTTATAACACACTACTTTAGCATTTTGGCCTAAAATCCCCACAATTTCAGTATGGCTCAAACCTTTTCATTCTCCACCATATCAGCTCGATCCCTTCCATGCTCTAACCTTCCAACTCTACTATAACTTAAAAATCTTGACCTAAATCAGACCACAACTAAGCTCATCGACTAGGGTAACACGAGCTTCTCATTCGACACGGCCATTTACTAGCTCAACCAAACAACTCACCAAACTCTAAGATGTTTACACTTGAACATAACCCTAGCTCACCATGATGCTTGAGTCACCCCATTAATGATTTATATCGTGTCTTAAACAATGATATCCCTTCCTTCAAAGATGTCTCAATCTATCGAGTCCAAATAGGAGTCCACTGAAACAAACTTGACTCACACTATTCACATGTATAGCCCCAAACAGAGACGTCTTCCTATTTGATGCCAATTTGAGCTCAACATAACTCGAATTTCCATTCCTTTCCATGAGCTCATCACTCTAATGAACCAACTCACCTATGGAGTCCTCCACATTGATTTTACACTTCACACCAAGTTTAACTCTGTAGCTCATCCCTTCAGCTCAATTGATATTTTCTTATAACCTCACCTGATGTGACATTGCCAACTACGGGCTAGACCCTTGAGTCACACATTGATCCAACGATCTCCTATGAGTATATACAAGCTTGATGACTTCACCTCAAACGAGTCACTCACCGAGCTCACCTTCTTACCGATTCATGAACTCCTTTAACATCCCTGAGTTGAGTTCATTTCCGAGTTAGTATTTTAATTTGACTAAGCTCCTATGGATAATACTTGTATTTCATCGACTCAACCCAAGCCATCTTGTTGTTCATGCCATATTGATCCTTGACTCGGTGCTCATCTAGATATTTGTTTTTAAGGTTGAGCTCACCCGTAACCACCTCTCCTTCTTGATGGTATTTACCCAAACCCATGTCATTTCATGGCTCATGCAACTTTAATGAGGGATTGGTTCACCGAGATAAATCATCCTATCTAAATGTTGGTGAGTCCCAACGACCGACTCACCTCCATACCTGATCTACCCAACAAGTCACCATTGTATCATGCCTTGATGTGCCCGAGTTCTCCTATGAGCACCGCGTTGGTTTCTCACCATCGATTATTTTATAGATTCGCTTGTTTATTAATCTCGTGAGCTTGTCAGACTTCTATATTACATGTAATCCTATAGTTTCCACAACCAAATCGATCCATGTACTAATATTGGCTCATCGAATTGTTTCATAGCTTGATGCCATCTAGGCCTCCTTACTTGATCTTTCCCAGTGTAAGTGCACCAAGTTGGGGGGCCAAAAGGGGGTCTTAAGTGAACGCATTTTTCTAAAAAAAAACTTCAAATTGTACTAGTTTTTTTAAATAGTAACACTCAAAACTGGAAGATGTTGTAGAAATATGAATCGTATCATTTTGAGTCTAGTTTCTAAGCTACTAAATTTTATTGAAAATGGATAAGTTTAAGTGGGTCAAACAACTAAAATACAAACATATGCTCCTGTTTTTGTTAAAAAACATAATAGAGTGACTTTCGTGCCCCCCACCATTTTTTAAGAACCATTTCATATTTTTGAAAACCCTTAAGAAGAAATATAGCTAGGAGCATCTAGTTTGGGCTCCATTTTTTTAAAGATTTTTTTAACGAATATTTTTTTATTTATGATTTTTCTAGTACAAAAATTTTATGTTTTGAAAAATAACAGAGCTTCGACCGTGCCCCCCTAACTACCTAAAAAATATCGATTTTTTTTTTTTTTTTTGAATATGTATAGAATTATGCCTAGTTTGGGCTAGTATAATTTTTTTAAATTTTGATCACCCAAAAAAAAAGATACACCATGAAAGATAGACATATTTACACTTCAAAAAATAGCTATAAAAAGACATAGTTAGAAAATAAATAATATGGAAACCTTATATTAGTCAAAAAAATTGAAAAATTATATTTTTAGAAAGAAGATACTCGCTCCTGTCGTGGTATAATTTTTTTAAAATGGATCGATTGTTTTATTTTGATTTATCATAGAGGAAGTATATTTTTACATTTTCTTGTAAAAACATGATGTTTATTGTGTTTGTGCAGGTCCATGCCTCAAGCTTGGGGATCCAAACCAGATCCCAAGCCTTGAGGCATGGCTTGGGAAAAGAGAAAACACAAAATGCATACACATTCTATGTAGTATAAACATTATGTATGCTTTTGACATGCTTCTATTCACATAAATAAATGTTTAAGTAAAACTTATACTTTAAATTTATTTATGTAAATATAAGAAATTAGGGTCACTCTGCACCTTATGGAATTAGTCTCACAGCTCCATGAGTCATGGTTTAGGAGATAGTTTTTAAAAGTATAATTTGGTTAGTACATAGGTAATTTTTCAGGATTTCAGCATTCAACCTAAATATTTTAGCATTTAACTTCTACAATCGAAACCCTAAACCATAGGCCATAAACCTAAACACTAAACACTAAAATGTAAACCTTGATCCATAAAACCTAAACCCTAAACCTTTAACCATGATCCCTAAACCCTAAACCCTAAACCTTAAACATTCATCCCTTACTCATGATCCCTAAACCCTGATCCTTAAGCCCTAAACCCTAAACCATGAACCATGAGCCCTAAATGCTAAACCCTAAACCCTGAACCATAAAAACTAAATCCTAAACCCTAAACCTTAAACACCGAATCCTAAACCCTAAACCCTAAGCCTTAAACTCTACACCCTTATCCCTAAGCCTTAAACCCTAGACCATATACCCTAAACCCTAAACCCTAAACCTCAAGCCCTAAACCATAAACCCTAAACCTTAATCCCTAAACATTAAATCCTAAACCCTGAACCCTGAACCATAAACCCTAAAACTTGAACCGTAAACCATAAACCCTTATCCCTAAACACTAAATCCTTAACCCGAAATCCTAAACCATAAACCCTAAACCTTAAACCCTGAATCCTTAACCTCGATCCATAAACCCTAACCATAAACACTAAACCCTAAACCCTAAACCTAAAACCTAAATCCTAAACCATAACCCTAAACCTTGAACCTTGAACCTTGAACCCTAAACCTTAAACCTTGAACCATGAGCCCTAAACCCTAAACCCTAAACCCTAAACCCCAAACCATATTTCATTAATATTTCATATTCTTGTGCCTAGAAACATCGTTAAGTCTACTTATAGAACTACCTTATTTATGAGAGGTGGGACAAGTAACTAAATGGATATGACATCTACCTTGTGCATTGTAATGCATATATTACACATCTCTTCCAAATTGGTTTCTCCCCACATATAGTTGCGATCTTGAATGTAAATTTATTCACACTTTGAAATAAATTTCACATTTCTCATATTTCCATGTATGGTATTATGCAAGCCAGGATGACCCATTGGAATCTGGAAAAATAAACCATCACGACAAAAAAAGTTAATCTTAAAGGAAACAAAAGAAACATAGAGAATATATCAATACGAGGTGTAGGATCATAATTGAATTTCTGTAGTATCTTCTCCTCCGAGAGAAAGATAAAGTTCAAGTGTTCTACTAGAATGGATAGTAAATTTGACAGAACTTCCTAAAGTGTTCAAAATAAGCATAGAAATAGGTGAATGACTAAGAACACTAAGGGGTTATCAATCACCTAGTAAATCTTTCTTGTTTAGTTCTAAATGGGAGTTACCTAGCCTACGACTTAGTGACCTTCCATTTATTGATAATTCCTTATATGATAAACCCATGGATTTTTTCAAAATCCCTAAACAAAAAGATAGGGGTAGTCATCAATTCCGGTGAAGGGTGTGATGTGATTTCCGGGAAAATTGAATTCATATAGATTTAGAGGTCATAAAATGAATTTTCGAATATCTCTATCATTATAAATGGAAGCCAAGTAACAGTGTCTCCATGTACATCCAAGGATTGAGGACTACTTTGGGGTCTTTAGAAGGATTGGATAATAAATAATATGACATTTACCTCCTTCAAAATATGAATAGATATTTTTATGACTCTCTTTGAATGTTCTGCCTACAAATTCAATGAACCCTAAACTCTATGACCTAAACCCTTAACCCTCAACCATGAGACCTAAACCCTAAACTATAAACCCTAAACCCTAAAACCAAAATAATAAATCATAAACCCTAAACACTAAATACTAAACCCTAAACCCATAACCCTATTCTCTTGACCCTAGACCCTAAACCTTGACCCCTAAACCCTAAAACCTAAATACTAAATCCGAGCCCCAGAGTTCTAACCCCCAAACCTTAAACCAGTAACTCTAAACCCTGAACCTTACGCCATAAACCATGACCCATGAACCCTAAACCCTAATCCCTAAATATTAAGCCTTGAACACTACACCCTAATCCTTGAGCCCTAAACCCCAAACCTTAAACCCTGAGCCCTAAACCCTAAATCTAGAGCCCTGGATCTCTAACCCCTAAAACATAAACCCATAACTATGAAACCTAAACCCCGAGTTGTACACCTTAAACCATGCACCACAACCCCTAAAACCTAAACCCTAAACCTTAACGCCTAAATGTTGAATCCTAAAGGTCCCTAAACCCTAAACCCTTAAAACTAAATCATAAACACTTTGAACCATGACCTCTAAACCCTAAACTCTAAACCCCAAGCACTAAACCCTAAACCATAAACCCTAAACCCTAAACCCTAAGCCCTAAAGACTAAACCATAAACCCTACAATCTATGACCTAAACCCTAAACCCTAAAACCTAAACCCTAAACCTCGAGCCTTAAACCCTAAACCCTTTTCCCTAAACCTTAAACCTTGACCTTTAAAACTTAAACCCTTACTCTTAAACCCTAAATCATAAACCCTAAACCTTAAACCTTGAGCCCTAAACCCTAAACCCTATACCATAAACCCTAGCCCTGAACCCTAAATCATAAACCCTAAAACCTAAACCTTGACCCCTAAACCCCGAACCTTGAGCCCTAAACCGTAAACCTAATCCGAACCCTAGGCTCTAAGCCATAACCCCTAAGCTAAAACCCTAAACCTTGAACCCTTAAACATAAACACTCAACCCTAAATCCTAAAAACTAAACCCTAGGCCCTAAAAACTAAACTCTAAGCCCTAAACCTCAACCCTAATCCCTAATCCCTAATCCCTAAACCCTTAACCCTTAACCCTAAAACTTAAACCCTAAACGTCGAGCCTTAAACCCTTAACCTCAAACCTTTTCCCTAAACCCCGATTTCGACCTTTAAACCTTAAACCCTAACTCTTAAAACCTTAACCCTAAACCCTAAATCCTCAACCCTAAACCTTAAACCTTGAGCCCTAAACCCTATACCATAAACCCTAAGCCCTAAGCCCTAAACTCTAAACCCTAAATCCTATACCCTAAACATTAAACCTTGAGCCTTAAACCCTAAACCCTAAGCCATGAACCCTAGGCCCTAAGCCATAAGCCCTAAGCCAAAACCCTAAACCTTGAACCCTTAAACATAAACCCTCAACCCTAAACCCTAAAAACTAAACCCTAAAAAATTAACCCTAAACCCTCAACCATGATCCCTAAACCCTAAACCCTGAACCCTTTTCTCTAAACCCTGAACCCTAACCTTTAAACCTTAAACCCTAACTCCTAAACCCTGAAGTATAAATCCTGAATCCTTAACCCTAAGCCTTAAAACCTAACTCGTAAACTCTAAACCATAAACCCTAAATTGTCAACCCTAAACCTTAAGCCCCGAGCCCTAAACCTTAAACCCTATATGATAAACCCTAAGCCCTAAACCCTAAACTCTAAGCCCTAAATCCTAAACCCTAAACCCTAAAACCTAAACCCTGACCCCTAAACCCTAAACCTTGAGCCCTAAACCCTAAACCCTGAACCTAGGCCCTAAGCCATAAGCCCTAAGACAAAACCCTAAACCTTGAACCCTCAAACATAAACCCCGAAAGATGAACCCTAAAAACTAAACTGTGAACCCTAAACCCAACCCTTAACTCTCAACCCTAAAACCTAAACCTCAACCACAGGTCGCTAAACCCTAAACCCTAAACCTTGAGCCATAAACCCTAAACCCTCAACCTTGACCCCTAAACCCTAAACCTTGAACCTTGATCCCTAAACCCTAAACCCTCAACCCTTAACCCTTAACCATAAACCCTAAACTCAAAACCCTAAACCCTAAACCCTAAACCATGAACCCTAAGCCCTGAGCCCTAAGCCACCGAGCCCTAAACCCTAAACCCTAAAATATGAACTATGAGCCTTAAACACTAAACCTTAAACCCTAAACTCTAAACCTTGAGTCCTAAACCCTGAGCCCTAAACCCTAAACCCTAAATCATAAACCCTCACCCAAAGGAAAGTCCTAAAAATATCATTCAACATGTTTCAAAGGTGTAAGGAATACTGTTTAAGGTGATCGATCGACTCATTTAGTTTTTATGAGATACTACTTCATTTGAAGGCCTAAAAAGGCATTTTTGGCCATTTTGTAGTTAATTAAACACCCTTCAGAACAAGCTAAAATGAGCTAGTCATGAAACCGAGTTATCAAGGACCATTATTTGTGAAGTATTAAGGAATTTTTATCTCCATAAGAGGCATATGAGAAAAAAACATGTATGAGAATCATGAATTTCATTCTATGAAAGGTGAGGGGATGATATTTATATGGAGCACCATGTTTCTAAGAACGAGAAATCATCTGAGTTCACTTGATGCAATTCACTTGGTACTATTCGTAACATCGCATTCAACACCTAGTAGTGTTATCACACCTTATGGAGGAGGAACATAACAATCACCTCATTTTGGCCATAGGACAGGAATCCCATTTAGGGAACAATCCTCTATCTACAAAGTGAGGATCTATTTTAAGTAAGAAGTAGACAAACATCATAGAGTTAATTCATGGTCACTAAAGTGAATTATGGACCAAATTTAAAAATTAGTACTAATTCAAGTAGTGGTAGGGCCGAAAATCCATTTTAAAAGGTCAAAAAAATTAAAAAATGACTATATGCTTTCCCAAAACAAATACCGACTATAATATATATGTCTTGAAAGTTTTAGGTCATTTGCTGAAATCCTAAAAATGAGTAAGTACTGACCAAATTAGATTTTGAAAAACTATCTTCTAGATTACAACTGTTGGAGGTATAAGACCACTTCCATAAGGTCCAGAGTGACCCCTAATTTCTTATATTTACTAAAATAAATTTAAACTTATTATTTCTTATACTTAAACATGTTTTTGTAAGTATAAACCCCCAAAACACATATGCATGGTTCATACTACACAAAATGCATACACGTTTTGCCATGTTTGAAATGTGTACACGTTTTGTCATGTTTGAAATGCGTACGCATTATGCTTCATGATTTCTCGAGCCAAACAAATTAAAAAGCGTACACATTTTGCTTTTTCCAAATTCTTGTCTTTTTTTTTGGCCCCCCAACTTTGTGCACTTACCCCCAACTTTTAATCCTTTGAATCTCTCTCTCAAAACCAAAGAATCATGAAAACATAGAGAGACCCCTTAGAAGATGATTTACCAATTTTGATCATTTTTGCTCATGATGACTAGGAGTGGGCCCAATGAGGCAATATCTCACTCTAAGTAAACCTCCAACATCCAAGACCCAAAAAAAGGGAAAATAAAATAGGATGATTCCACAACCTATCATGGATGAATATTTCCAAACCTAGGATCCAATATGACACTGTTGTCTAATTCTCCAAAGTGTGAAAAATTGTATAACATTTATAGCAACCTCTCATGGATGATTTCTTGCTAAGATCTATTCTAGTAGACTTCAACAATTCATTGGGCATGGATTGAATATTGGAATCAAAACAATGATTTTTTTTTTACAATGGATCCTAAAATCCCCTTGAGTATTGCTGATCTTGGACCTCCCTAGAATGCTAAGCATGAAGTATATTGAATCTCTTGAATGCTTGATATCTAGAGCATACCGCTGGAACTTTTAATGAAGAATCTAAGGAATTGAGGATATCTTGAAACTTTTTTTGAAAATTTGAACTTTTCTCTTCCTTGTAAAACCTCCAATGATGAAATAGTGTGAAGAAAAACACAAGAGTGACAACAAGGAAAGTAAAAGAACAAAAAAACACAAAAATGTGCATAAGCATTTAGAGGAAAACACCTAACTAAACTATACATGGCTGGAACGCTTCAAAAATCAATCTTTGAGATGTATCCTATTCACATGAATGGGCGCTTCTTCTCCATTGAGCCCGGATAGACAAAATGAATTTACCTCTTTGTAACTCATGATGATGTATGGCCCTCTCTAGAGAGTGTCAAACTTGGCATGCCTATCTTGTTTGGTTGCATCTTCATCCCATTTGATAACTAAATTTCCCTCTTGAAAATTTATGTCGGACATTTTCTTGTCTAAATATTTATTAACCTAATCCTAATGGTTCTCCAAAGTATTAATTTCCTTGTTTTGCAATTTCTCTAACTCCATGAGTTCAGTAAACCTTACTGATAAGGAATCATTCTCCATAACTTCAAGTTGATGAGGTAACTCCAAAGAAGGTAACTCCAAGGAAACAATAATTTTTATTTCCTTCCATATACCAACATGAAAGGATAATTTCCCATGGCCCTTTTAGGTGTGATCCGATCTTCCCATAAGGCAGTCTTAAGCTACGTATGCCAAGTCCTCTTGTTAGTCTCCATTGTGTGCTTGATAATCCTTATGAGGATTTTTTTGCTAGACTCATCCAATCCATTTCCTTTTAGATAGTAATTGGATGAAGTCTTGAGGTAGACCCCATTTTTAACATCCCATTCACTTAACTTCATACCAAGAAAATCCATTGCATCGTCTGAAATGATTGTAAACGGAACACCGAATCTTTTCATTATACCTTCCAAGAAATCCAGAACTACCATCTCATTGCCCTCCTTCAATGTTACCATCTCTATCCATCGAGTGAAATATTCCATTACAATAAGGACCCATTTATGTTTGTCACTAGATTGAGGATTAATCATTATGATGAAGTCCAATCCTCATTGAATAAAGGGTTGATCCACTTGAATTGGATGTAGTGGAAGAGCTTTCAATTTCTTGTTACCCATGAAAAAGGCACATACCTTACACTTTGTGACCCAAAGATGGGAATATTTGAACAAATTTGGCCAATAGTAGCTGGCTCGCATGATCTTGGTAGAAATTTTTCATGCAGAATAATGTCCTCTAGATAGGCCATTATGAAACTCTTATAGTATCTTACTTATCTATTTTGGTCCTATGCAACGAAGGAGAACACTATTTAAATCCTTTCAAAAGAGAATGTTATCTACCAAAACATATGGAATAGATTGAAGAAGAAAGGTCTGTCTTTGGTTTATATCCATGTTCATAGGATATATTCCTGAGAAAAGGAAACTCTTCATTTTTGATAACCAGTAAACTTGATCATCACTCTCATCAGTTATTAGGAGTGTCATGCCCTCATCACCTTTTGATTCCATGTCTGTAGCAAGTTGTTGACACAAAAAATTACCTCACACAAGTTTTTCAACTTTGATATGAACATCATACTCCATCACCTTGGTGATTCATCTAGTGCGCTTTTATTTCATCTCTTTTTTTAGAAAAAAATTCCTTGACACATGGATGAGACACCATCAGGTGAATTTTGTTGTTAGACAACATGTGCTTGAATTTCTTCAAAGATTGAATAACCGCAAAGACTTGTTTTTCAACAAATGAATATTTGATCTCATAGTCTTTGAGGGACGAACTAAATAAATTAATTGGTTGCTCCATCAGACCATCATTTTGTTGGGTGAGGATACCTAAAATGCTCTCTTGACCTACAAAATCATAAAGGATAAAGTCTTTATCAAACCTAGGGTTTACCAATGTGGGAGCTTGAGAAATGGCCATTTTGATGGCTTCAAAGATCTCTTGTCCTTATTTTTTCCATGATAATGGCATGTTTTGCTTCATCATGGTTTTCAGTGGTTTATCTAATGTCGTGAATTGATGGATGTATCTCCGCATGAAATTTATGGTTCCCAAAAATCTTGAGGTCCTTCCCCGTGACTTGGGAGAGATAAGGACATAATCGAATGAATATTTGCTAGATTGATTTATAGTCCTTCTGCTGAAACAACATGCCCCAAAAAATTTCCCTCGTGTACTATGAAAATACACTTCTTAGGGTTAATTGAAACCCTAAATTCCCTACACCTTCAAAAAACCTTACTTAGATGTGTGATGTGGTCTTCCGCATGCTTAGAATATACAATTATGTCATTAAGGTAAACCAAGATGATATCATTGATTAGCCCCTTAAATTCCATGTCCATGAATCTTTGGAAAGTAGCCCTAAAATTGTACAATCCTAATGCATTTTTGTAAGCATATGTGCCCCACTTGGTAGTGAAAGTTATTTTGAATTTGTCGATTATTCGAATAGAATTTGATTGTAACCTGAATATCCATTGAGAAAAGAAAATCTTTGGGCTCCTTCCACAATTTGAAGAATATTCTCCATTTATGGGAGAGGATAATGGTATTTCAATGAGGCACAGTTTAAATACCTAAAATCTACGCAAACTGAATCTCTATTCTTCTTCCTTATGATCTCTCTATTCTTCTTCCTTATGGGTACCCGACTAGCTACCCAAGAGGAGTGCATGATAGGAAAAATAATACATTCCTTGATGAGTTTGGTTAGCTCCTTTCTCCTTACTGGATCAATTTTGGTATTAATTGGCCTAAATTTATGGCAAACTAGCTTGGCATTATGATCTAGTTCGATTGTATGTTGTTCCAGACCTAGATCAAAACCACACAGGTCTTTATAGCTCCATACAAAAATTTGTTATCCCGTAAAATTGACAAGGGCAATTTTACCGATAACCATACCGAAAATTTTGTTTCGATCCCTCGTTAGGGATCCCTTGCATTCGGAACATTGCAAAATCCCTTTTCCGGGAAATCTGGTTTTCCGAACTTAGTCATTTTTGGTCTTTTTGGTTGGGCGCATGGAATTGCTATGTAACATCACTTTTTGGTGCGCCCCCTTTAAAACCTTTGGCGCGTATTTTATTGTGTCAACACTCCTTTTGGTGCACCTTGATATGTTGAGTCTTCCTGCGTGCGCTTTGGCAGATGCACCTTCGTGTCGATAACTCATTTGTTGCGCCTCTTTTCGGTGCACCAAAGGTGCACATAATCTTGTGTCGACACCCCTTCAAAGTGCGCAAGGACGCGTGTAACACTGTGTTGTCATACATTTTGGTGCGCCAAATGGCGCATGCTTTTCTATGTCGACAGCAACTTTCATGCGCCCTTTGCAAAGTTGGTGGCGCATTTATTGCTGACTCATATATATATATATGCATTTGCGCACCCACAAATGTCATTATCACCAGACGTAAAACACGTGATTTCTATTCTCGAATCTCGTCAACCCCCTCGCCTTGTCGTTTTCAATGCATTGTGGACCATTGCATGTTTCTCACTATTTATCCGGGTAAGAGGTTCTTATCTCTCTCGTGCGTTTTACGTTTTTCGTTCTTTGTGTGCTTGGTGGTCTAGTTTTAGTTTGGAAATATTGAAATATTGATCTAGCCCCTCCCCTTTGTTATCTTTCCATTTTCCTCCCCCTCTTTCCAGATCTGCTGGTAGGGGAAGTTGTTCTAAAAGCATGGTCTGAATCCCTTTGGATTAAACCATTTTATTTCCCAAACAATCTTGGAAAAGAAAGGATAAAGGAGAGGCTAAACCATGTAAAAACTCTGTTTTTCCCTTTGGCGCATCTGTCCCCCTCGCAACATGAATAAAATCCACGCCAATGGCGCACCCATCATGCTTGTTGCATCAAATACCTTTGCGCCCTCAAGGCGCACCTCCTTCACATGATGCAAGCGCTAGCCTTGCACCCACCTTGCGCACCAACCTTCCTTGCTGCATCGCATTAACATGCACCCCTCAAGGCACACCCGCAACTATGCAACACCACTTAATCGTGTGAAGTATGAAGTTATAAAGGCACAGTGCTTTCCTCGTCGTAAAAGCATTCATGTTGTGCAGACCCTCCGTGCGCCATGCCAAGGTGCCTTTGGCGCATGAGAAGTTCATGTTACACAAAGCATACATGCGCCTTTGGCGCACCAAATATTCATGCAACATAAATGATCTATGCGCCTTTGGCACATCCTGTCTCTTTGTAGCACCAAATCTTCATGCACCCTTTGCAAAATGTACCCTGCAGTCTCCATGCGCCATGCACCTTTGGTGCTGATTTAACCTTTGCAACACCTCTTTTCTGTGCGCCTTACCTATTTAGCCCTGTAAGCTACAGCTTTCATGCGCCCTGCGCCCTGAGCCTCAAAATCACTAACTCTTTCTTCTGTTAACATTTCAATGGAAGATCAAATGGCTAATACAACCTTTTTGGATTGGGTCTCACTTCTTCTTCATGCAGATCAACAACTAAGCTCGAAAGAACATATGTCTACATCAAGCAGGAGACCTACCAAATCCAAAGGCAAGGCCAAACTTACAGAAGAAGAGATGAAATACAAGTATCAGAGAGTCAGAATGCCTGACTCCCAGGCCGAATGCGACCTAGATATCAGGGACTCAGAGTTGGGTCACATTGATATGGAGGAATTTTGGGTCAGAACTCAGAAGGTAATGAGAAGTCCATGGATGGAAAAACTGATAGGCAGTGCCCTACACTTCGCTAGAGGAATCCCGGTCAGTGCTGTCGACAATGAATTCATGATGGTGGTCACCCGGTGCTACAACAAAGACACAAGGTGTGTCATAAATGACAAGGGTGAGGTAGTCATTAACCTCACTGCCCGCCACTTCGAAATAATACTCGGCATCCCTCATCACCGGCACTTTCTGGCCGTCGGTGAGAGGATTGTATTAAGGCCTGGGATGATAACGAAGATCAGTGTATACAGCTGATGAACGAGGTCTATTTGAAAAATAAAAAGGTGGTGACCCGATGGCCTCAAACCATCCACCGCAGCGACTTCTCAGAGGAGCTCAGCGACACTATCACATTCCTAAGCAGAGTGTTTGGGCTTCCTGATGCCCACTTTTTCCATAAATGGATGCTGCGATACTTAGAGACCATGAACAAGAACGTGCCTGATCAGTGCTTTTACTGGGGAGAAATAATAAGCGGCAGACAATCTCCGAACAGGTTCAACAATTTCTTCAAATGGGAAGATTCTATATGAACTCCTATGTTGTCTATGCTGTAGTGTCAGAGAGAGACTACCCAGGCCTGATACAAAGTGGAGTTTGGCCTCAGGTAAAAATATATGAGTACTACCCAGAATTGAGGCTGGAGAATAACATCTCTTAGTTCACAAAGATTAATGATGTGTTTTTCTATCACATCATCTGCTTGTTGAGGACGAATATGACTTATGGTCATACGACAAAAAGCATAGTGGTAGCCACTAAGAAATGGGGGGCCCTGTTCACCCAGTTTCCCACATTCACCTATCTGAGGGCGGCCAACTTCTTGGGAGAGCCAACAAGATTACCGAGGTATGCTGGGCCTAATCTAATTTTGCTTTGGAGCTATCAAGATAGCTGATCACATATCACGAGAAGTGCCTCAAAAGAAAGAAGGGTGGAACTCCTTTCCCCCTCACAGTAGGCCGATATACATGCCTTACCCACCACAAGGCAAAGGACATGTTCGCAGAGCTGGAGCTACTTAATTTGAGACATGATTTCCCGGCCAGGCCTACCTTCGACCCAAGGAATTGTCTGCCAAGGGTGAAACTTGATCCAATCCACATCCCCGAGATCAAGGAAATCTACATCGACATGATCCATGAGGTTGAGCTCGGGAGAAATCATCCAATATGGGGTAGAATTGTCCCCAAAGGCTTCCAGGACTACGAAAGATGAAATAGACCAAGTATACACTAACACAGATGGGGACAATTGGCCTTTTCGGCCATTGATAGAACTAAGGAACCTCGGACAATTGAGGAGAGGATCAAGGAGACTCTGCGTAGACAGAGGCATTGATGCCGGATGAATGGGTTAATCTACTTCGGGGTTGATTTCACAACCTCCCCATTGGGTAACGCACCTCCTCGATCCAAACAGCAGCCTAAAGGCAAGGGCAAAGGCATAGAAGGTGAATCTAGCGCCACTCGGAAGAAGCTCCAGCAAGTCCTCTTTCCATGGCACCCAAACAGTTATAACTCGGCCAGCCAAAGAAAGAAGTAGAAGAGAGGATGTTCCAATAGGCCCATCCACTTAGGATGTCGGCATTGCTACACAACAACCGAGTTCCTTTCTGTCCCTTCCTCTTCTCTTCCTTCCCCTCCTCGAGTGACTCAAGTGACCATCCCTTTGGTCGTGTCCTCTCCCCTTCTTCTACTCCTCCCCGCCTCTTCGTATATCTTCTCTTCCCTCACCGATCTTTCCTCCATTTCTTCCCTCATCTCTGAGCTCCTAGCCTTCCTATGTCTTCCGCAGCTACAGTATCCCTTCCTCTCGTGGGCACTTCTTCAGCTATTCTCTCCATGCCACCCCACATGTCTCCACGTTTTCCCCCACTACTCGTAGCTGCCCCCTTTTCCATTTCCGGCCCTTCTCCCATAGGTCCACTGGATCTCCCAAAGCCAGCTAAGTCGACTTTTAAAAAGGAAAGTTCCCATCGCTTCGATGGACTTTTCTGTAATCCCATCTAAGGGGGAAAGAAGCGAAGGTGGTATGGCCATTTCCGTTTCAGCCAGGAGAAAATTAATGAGTACACAAAGATCGGCGAGAAGGGTATGGCCGTTTTCACTTGGAGGAGCCAAATCCTCAAAGATAGTGAAAAAGTAATCGCTGAGTTCTCTAACTTGTATTTGAACATCAATAAGGTGAATAAAGAGCTCCAAGCGTTAGCGGGGCCCATATCAGAAGAGATGGAACATGCTAGACTGCAGCACGAGACCTTCCAAAAAATGTTCGACTGTTCAGTCGAAGATCTGGTGAAGTTTGGCGTCTTCGGCCATCCCAGGGCCCTCAACAAAATCATGTCCACTCTGGACTACCGGTGGATCAGCTAGAATTTGTCCTGGAAAAGATTGACAAAGTAAAGGAAGAAGCCCTGGATGTGATGCACCAAATGGAACGAATCGTTCTTAACATGTCGCCAGGGTTACTTACTCCTTCCTTTACTTTAAGAAAAGCTGAGGAGACCATTCAGATCTTCAAAGAGATCATTTCTCAAGGCATAGGGCCAGAGGTCACTTTTGACGCAGAGTCTATCAACAACCTGCTGGCCTGCCGAGACTTCATTGGGCTACTCATTGAGGCAGAAAAAGACTATTCCAAGCTCCCCGAGAAACTCATAGATGAGCGGGAGACTTGTGAAGCGATCAATGATAGGCACAAGGATCCTTCCCAGGATCAGCTAGGGCCAATGATCAACAAGTTTATGGAATACCGCTCTCAATTCCATATCTCGTCACCTGAGCAACAACAAAAACAACCTACCCCCTTTCGGATGCAGGATGATGACGACGAGTAGCTTCTTCTTCTTCTTCTCTCTCTCTCTTCTTCGACTTTCTTTTTGAGAATATCTGGAGTATGTTGATACAAATGGTGACATCATCCATGTTGCATCATGGGATGATGTCATCCATCAAGTTGTAAAAAGTCGACATGACTTTTAGATATTTTGTAAATATCTTTGTAAATAAGTTGTTGGCTCTTTTTTTGCCTTCTTTTCCCTCCTCCTTTTATAAATACCCCAACACTTCTTATAGTGGGGATGCATGGATAAATATCTTTTAGATGAAAAATAGAAGTAAGGAGAAAAGACTTTGAGCTTTTTGTAACAGAAGAGAAATATTAATACAATATTTAGACTTTGTGCTGAATACATGTGTTATGTGCATTAGATCTTTCTTACGTTAGATCTGTGTTTATTCTGTTAGATCTCGCCTTTTTTTGTCATTTATTTCTCATCAGTATTGCTTTGCTCGTTTATGTAAGTAGGTTTGGCTCTGTTTACTACCAATCCCAAAACATAAACCTTCTGACCTTTCTGCTTTGGAATTCATTTCTTTTCTCCCTTCGGACCTGCTCTTTCTTCATCCCCTCTTCCTTTCCTTTCTTTTCGCAGTCGGAAACACCCCTACTGGGATGAGATCCCAAACCCCCGAAGGTAGAATTTGTGAGACTTGCATAGATTCCTGCTGGTAGAATAGCAATAAACCAGTTTCACTTTGCTGACTCAAAGAGGGGCTATGCCCTGCACACTGTTGGCTCGTTTATCCATAGATCTACCCAAGTGACAGATTTTCGGACCAACAGTTTTTGGCGACTCCACTGGGGATCGAATAGATCTATCAGATCTATGATGGTGGTAAGATAGAAAATCGAAAAATAAGAAAATCACTATCTGTTTGCAAATCTGAACTTTTTGTTAAAAATCCAAATTTTTGCAAAAGTGCTCTGAATTGAAAATTTTCTTCTGAGATCCATAGATCTGGCCTAGTTGGAGACCTTTAGTTCGCTGAGTTTTTATAAAAATCAGTTTCTTGCCATAGATCTGAGTTTTTGACTGTTTACCAAAAGTTTGAAACCCTTTGAAAAAAGTCAAAATTAGATCCGAAAATCAGCTTACTAATCTTCTCTGCCGTTTTATCCTCGCACTATTATTTGTCATTAACCGCAATCGGTTTTCTGAAGAGGATAGTTTTTAAATATTTAGAAAAGTACATGCTGCTGGTTTTTGCCAGAAAAGCCAAAAAATCAGCAAGTACAGCCAAAAAGAAAGTTTGAATCCACCCTACAAAATCATAGATCGGAAAGACACAATGGGAGGTGAACCCTTTACGCAGCAGAGAGCTCGTGGAGAAACTAATCTTATTTTTGATCTACTTCAAAGGCACAATTTCAGCATAACACCAAAGATGTTTTTCAACGCTAAGCTCAAACTGGCCGAGTCATCTAGGAGTGTCTCTCCTCCAAGAAAAAATCTTCCGCAAGGGGCATCCACATCCCTTTGTAGCACCTTCCCGCTCAATGGAACCACACTTCCAGCTCGTGTTCTTTTTCCAGCTATCCGAGGCGGTACCATGGGGAAATGCTATGGGTCCCTTGGCTTTACCACATCCAGCTTCATGTGCTTCCTCACGGAAATCGAAATAATTTTTCCAAATTCGACGGGAGTGGAAATCAAAGCATGGATTCCCACTTATCCGCATTCATTATGTCTTGTAGTATCCTGGATGTAACTCACGAGGATGTGTCGGTTCACCTTTTTCTGGAAACTCTACAAGGGCCCGCAGCTGAATGGTTTCAGCATTTGCCGGTCGGATCTATTACGATTTGGGCCACCTTACGAGATGCTTTTGAAGACATGTACAAACCTTCAGAAGATGCATTTGCATTACTATCATGGATCACTCACCTGAAGAAGGAGGAAAAGGAAACCATGCACGATTTTATCGCTAGGTTCAATGCATTAATCAATCATGTCCCTGTTGCCATGCTTCCAACACCGGAAAATCAAAATTTTTTCTTCGTAAACGCTATGAGCTCGAAAGTTAGTTTCTTGCTCCTTCAAGAATGAGTGGCCACCTTGATTCTCACCTAAGCCGCTGCCATTCGAATAGAAGATAATTTGATAATATCCGCAAATTGAAAAGGAATCTTCCAAGACTAAATCTTTGGGCCCTTCGCCCGCTACTTCTTCCCGATCCACCCTTTCAAAAGATGGCGAATGACTTGCTTGCATTAAAGAAGCATTGGCGCCAGGCCTCCCCAGTTCCTCATATTGGGATATTCTCATGGAGGAATTTCGTTCCTAACAATGTTTCACAAAGGCTACGCTTACCCGCACTGCATTGCTCCGTTGGCGCGCTTGAGGCCCCTCTAGTCAATGCTCTAGTGGAAATCGAAGATGAAGAGCAGATATGAAGAACCTTCGCCTCGGGCGAAGATGATCAAGATGTCGGTGAACCGATGGAGACTCTACTATCGGGTTTATGGAATTTGATGAGGAAGAATCGATGAAGACGAGGGTACCCGGGATATGCAAGCGGACGATGAATACACCTTGTTTTTACCCGCTCGCAAGGAAAAGAAGCAGAAGTTGCTGCCCATGTACAGCAGGAGAAGGCTGTGTCAAACATGCCTCCAATCATTGCTAAAAGAGGTAATCCTCTTCCTACTCAACTCCCTGGCAAGTCTTTTACAAGGAAATATTTTCCCCCCATCTCTCCTCCAAATCAGTCCTCTCATGTTCCTACCAAGACCAGTAATCCTATTCCACCATCGCGAAGTGAGGGACTCATTCCTTCACCAACGCAACCCTTGGCCGCATTTGATATCATAGATCATGCAAAAAAGACCAAGATCCAAATGTCTGAAGCTGAGTACCTTCGATCTAACCCCGAACACTTGTAAGATTGACCAAGTATATTTAAAGTCAAGTCATTGTATCTAAGCGAGTTTCCCCAAAAGAAATCCTTTCCACTCCCCTAAATCCCACATAAATGTTGCCTCAATGTCTACATCGGGCAAGATAGAGCCTTTCTATCTCTCCCTCCTAATCAATGGACACAAGTGAGTACCCGCATAATTGGTTTCGGGCTTCGATAATGTCATGCCGGAAAAAGTCGCCCATGCTTTGGGCTCACTCTTACCAAGACTTTTGGTAGATGTTATTCCTTGAAACCAAGCGAGGTTCCGTTGATTGGCCAAATCAAAGACGCGTAATTTGCGTTTGCGGCATTCCTAGAGAAGAGAGTAAAATGACAGTTCTTGTTCGACATTCCCGCGGCCTACGAATTTTGGCTTTGGGAAGAAGCTTTTGTAGCGAAGTTGGTGGGGAAATTCATATGGATTGGTCTAAACCTAGAATTCCCATCAAAGGTGTAATGTAGACTTTGGAGCCGAATCACAAAATAAATACTTGATTACAAGCTCGAGGACCCCAAAGCCCAAATCCTTTTTGAATCATCGGGATGGGGAACTATTTCTCGTCTACCAAGTCTGACAAAATGGTTGATCTCATTCAAGAAGGAGATCTTAATAAGATCTGGACCTTGCGGTTCGATGGCAGGCTATGCGCAACCAAGTGGATGTGGCACCGAAGCCGTGCTAATATCTCCCAAGGAAGAAGTCATCCTCTCTCTCTTTCAAGTTGCAGTTTTTTAATACAAATAATACTGCTGAGTATGAATCTTTATTACTTGGCATGCAAGTGTAAAAGAAAGAGGGATTAAGAATCTGAAAGTGCAAGGCGATGTGGAGCTAGTTGTGAATCAAGTTAAAAGGATTTACCAAGTGAAGAATGAAAGGCTCAGGCATTACCGTAATGTGGTATGGGACAACATTGAAGAGTTTGATGCTTTTTCGATTGAATCCATTCCAAGAGCCCAAAATGACATGGCCGATTCATTGGCTGATTTCAGCATCCCTCATGCTCCCTCACCCAGGTTTGAAAACAAACAAATACACCATTGAGGTGGTTTTCCGCCCGAGCGTGCCAGACAATTCTTAGCATTGGCAAGTATTCAATGACGATAATCAACTCATTGCCTTTCTAGAGAAGGTGGAAAATTTTAAAGAATTACACTTTGAAGGATCTACTTCCACTTACCATGAATCAGTTACCAATCAAGATGACGAATATGAAGGGAACGACGGCATATGTCAGCTCAAAGGAAATAAAATTCCAAAGGGCCTGGTTTCTCTGGAGCGGTTGTTCGACAGGCATTACCATTTTGTGAAAAAGAAGAGGTGAGATGACCCTTACTCATCCCCAGAAACTAAACCAGTCAATATAGGTTCGGTAGAGTACCCGCAATTTGTGAACATTGGCAAATGTTGCACGCCTGAAGAGAAACAGAAATTTTTCAAGTTCTTGAAGAAATATATGGATGTATTGGCATGGTCCTATGCCGATCTAAAGTCTTTTAAGCCAAAGGACATTCAGCATGACATCCCATTGAAAGAAGATGTCAAAGCCTTTCGCCAGAAGCAGAGGCACTATAATCCTAAGATCTCGGGTACTATCCAGGCTGAAATTCAGAAGATGCTGGATGTGAGAATCATCTTTCCTATCCATCACAGTACTTGGGTAGAAAATATTGTGCCAGTGTGCAAGAAAAATGGCGAGATACGCATATGCGTAGACTTTCGCAATTTGAATCAGGCTTCCTTGAAAGACAACTACCCACTTCGATAATGGATCAAGTTCTGCAAGCAGTAACTGGATCAGAGATGTTGTCCATGCTTGATGGTTTTTCAGGCTATAATCAGATTGAAGTTTCACCTGAAGATCAGTTTAAAACAGCATTCACTACTCCCTGGGGTACATTTGCCTACAGCAGGATGCCTTTTGGCCTAACTAATGCTGGCGCCACTTTTCAGTGGGCCATGGACTTTGCATTCAAAGGTATGATGGGGAAAGTCATTGTGGTTTATCTAGATGACTTAACCATGTTCTCTAAACAACGAAATGATCATTGTGATCATTTGGAGCAAGTGTTGGCCAGGTGCCGAGAACATGGGATCTCCCTAAACCCAAAAAAGTCCATTTTTGGAGTCACGGAAGGAAAGTTGCTAGGACATGTGGTTAGCAAAGAAGGAACAAAGATAGATACCAAAAGAGTTAAGGCTATTCAAAGCCTTACTCGCCTGGCAAGCAATACTTGGTGTTCATTCTTTCTTCGGAAAGGTGAACTTTCTCGGGGTTTTGTTCTTGACTTTGCTGAAAAGACTCGTCACATATTGAAATTTCAGATGGAGCGAAGAGGGGAAAAGGTCATTTGAAGAAATAAAAGCTTCCATTGCTCACGCACCAGTCTTGGTGTGCCCCGATTTCTCCAAGGACTTCATCATGTATAGTTACGCATCTGAGCATACTATGTCCGCAATCTTGATGCAAAAGAATTCGGAGGATGTTGAATCTCCAATTGCATTCATGAGCTCTCCCCTCAAGCCTCATGAACTAAAAATGTCTCAACTGGAAAATCATGCCTTCACCATTGTCAAAGTAGTGAAGAATTTCAAGTATTACATTCTAAACTCTCATACGGTGGTGCTGGTCCCTGACATGGCGGTGAAATCAATTCTAACTCAACAGAATTAGGAAGCTTGTGAGGAAATTCGATTGCAAAGGTCCAGGAGTATGACCTGGATATTAAACCAACCAAGTTGGTAAGGGGCAAGGGCCTATGTCAGCTTATGGCTGAAAACAAAGATTCAGAAAACCCTGATGAAAGGGGTGACTACACCGATAAAGCACAGGATCGGCTGAAAAAACCTGATTCACTGCCTCTGGTCCTATTTGTTGTGACTAGTGATGAATGGTATTCCGATATCACTTTCTTCCTCACCTACGGCAAATGCCCAATGTACGTAAATGTAAAGGAGAAGCACACTATAAAGCTCAGAGCAGCTAAATATGTCATCTGAGATGACGGTTTATATAAACGTGGGATAGACGGCGTCTTTTTGCCATGTGTTGACAAACCACAACAGGTGAAGTTACTCAAAAGTTTTCATAATTCAGCCTGTGGGGGTCATTTCTCTTCCTCCATGACAGCACATAAGATCATCCGAGCCAGGTACTATTGGCCGACGCTCTTCCAAGATACGGCCACCTGGGTGGCAAAGTGTGAACCTTGCCGAGCAAGAATTGTCGGCAAGCCAAGTCAGTTGGTCGCTTCTCCCCTTAGGCTGTCATTGTCAATGAACCATTCAGAAATGGGGAATTGATTTTATTGGTGCACTCAATCCTCAATCGAGTTACGACATAGCTATTTCCTTACGTGCAGATTACTTCACCAAGTGGGTGGAAGCCATACTGCATCAAGCATGCCACCTGCGAGGTGGTTTGTAATTTCATTAAAGAAAATATCATTGTCAGGTTTGGCATTCCGAACAAAATCGTTGCTGATAATGCTTCTAACTTCTCCTCATGGGAAGTTATTGGATTTTGCTATGAATACGGAATAACTTTGGCTCACGCCTCAGATTATTACCCTCAGGGAAATGGTCGGGCGGAATTCGATCATGCAAGAACTTGGTGACCATCATACGAAAACTGGTGGATGAGAATCAACGAATGTGGCACAAGTCTTTGTACGATGCTTTATGGGCCGATCGTATTACTCCCAAGAGGTCTCTCGGCATGTCACCTTTTCAAGTGTTATATGGCACTGATGCCGAGCTTCCCATTTCTACTGAACTTCCTTCTCTACGCTTGGCACGAGCTATCGAAGATGAAACTTTCCAAAATTCTCTTGAAAAGAGAATTATGTATTTGACAAAGCTCGAAGAAAAGAGAATAAGAGTGGTCGACAGGATCACCGATCATCAGAATCAAGTCAAGAGATTATTCGATAAAAAAGCGAAGTAAAGGGATTTTCAAGTAGGAGACCTCATCCTTCGTGGGACAAGCGAAGAGAGTGAAGGGTATGCATGGAAATTTTGATTCCCTATAGACGGGGCCCTTCAAGATCAAGTAGCTCAACAGAGAGAATAGTTTCTATCTCTCATATCTGGATGGGCCGAGCTCCCGCTTCCTTATAGCAGCAACACTGAAAATTTTCAAGAAGTAGATCTTGCTCTCTTCTTTGTATAGTTTGCTTTGGTTGTGTGTTTGTTTTCGTTGTGTGTTTTCTATCAATTTTTGTGTGTTTCTTTTGCCCTCCCTCCGGGTTTCCCTTGTTTTTGACTTTGTTACCCAATGGATAGGCACATGAGATCTGGGATTCTCTACCCCAAGTTTTCTCGGGGATAGTCCCCGAGAAAGAGCCAAATGTTATCCCGTAAAATTGACAAGGAAATTTTACCGATAACCATACCAAAATTTTGTTTCAATCCTCGTTAGGGATCCTTGCATTGAACGTTGTAAAATCCCTTTTCCGAGAAATCTGGTTTTCCGAACATAGTCATTTTTGGTCTTTTGGTTGGGTGCATGGGATTGCTATGTAACATCATTTTTTGGTGCGCCCTTTAAAACCTTTGGTGTGTATTTTATTGTGTCAACACTCCTTTTGGTGTGCCTTGATATGTTGAGTCTTCCCTACGTGTGCTTTGGTGCATGCACCTTCGTGTCAGCAACTCATTTGTTGCGCCTCTTTTCGGTGCGCCAAAGGCGCGCATAATCTTGTGTCGACACCCCTTCCGGTGCGCAAAGGACGCGTGTAACACTGTGTTGTCATACGTTTTGGTGCACCAAAGGGCGCATGATTTTCTATGTCGACAACAACTTTCATGCGCCCTTTGCAAAGTTGGTGGTGCATTTATTGCTGACTCATATATATATGCATTTGCGTGCCCACAAATGTCATTATCACCAGACGCAAAACACGTGATTTCTATTCTCTGAGCCTGTCAGCCCCTGCCTTGTCATTTTCAACGCGTTGTGGACCCGTTGCACGTTTCTCACTATTTATCCGGGTAAGAGGTTCTTATCTCTCTCGTGCGTTTTACGTTTTTGGTTCTTTGTGTGCTTGGTGGTCTGGTTTTAGTTTGGAAATATTGAAATATTGATCTAGCCCCTCCCCCTTTGCTGTCTTTCCATTTTCCTCCCCCTCTTTCTAGATCTGCTGGTAGGGGAAGTTGTTCTAAAAGCATGGTCTGAATCCCTTTGGATTAAACCATTTTATTTCCCAAACGATCTTGGAAAAGAAAGGATAAAAGAGAGGCTAAACCATGTAAAAACTCTGTTTTTCCCTTTGGCACATCTGTCCCCTCACAACATGAATAAAATCCGCGCCAATGGCGCACCCATCATGCTTGTTGCATCAAATACCTTTGCACCCTCAAGGCGCGCCTCCTTCACATGATGCAAGCGCTAGCCTTGCGCCCACCTTGGTGCACCAACCTTCCTTGCTGCATCGCATTAACATGCGCCCCTCAAGGCGCACCCCGCATCTGCGCAACACCAGCTTAATCTGCGCCAAGTATGAAGTTATAAAGGCGCAGTGCTTTCCTCATCGCAAAAGCATTCATGTTGTGCAGACCCTCCGTGCGCCGCCAAGGCGCCTTTGGCGCACGAGAAGTTCATGTTACACAAAAGATACATGCACCTTTGGTGCACCAAATATTCATGCAACATAAATGATCTATGCGCCTTTGGCGCATCCTGTCTCTTTGTAGCACCAAATCTTCATGCGCCCTTTACAAAATGTACCCTGCAGTCTCCATGCGCCATGTGCCTTTGGCACTGATTTAACCTTTGCAACACCTCTTTTCTGTGCGCCTTACCTATTTAGCCCTGTAAGCTGCAGCTTTCATGCGCCATGCGCCCTGAGCCTCAAAATCACTAACTCTTTCTTCTGTTAACATTTCAATGGAAGATCAAATGGCTAATACAACCTTTTTGGATTGGGTCTCGCTTCTTCTTCATGCAGATCAGCAACTAAGCTCGAAAGAACATATGTCTACATCAAGCAGGAGACCTACCAAATCCAAAGGCAAGGCCAAACTTACAGAAGAAGAGATGAAATACAAGTATCAGAGAGTCAGAATGCCTGACTCCCAGGCTGAATGTGACCTAGATATCAGGGACTCAGAGTTGGGTCACATTGATATGGAGGAATTCTGGGTCAGAACTCAGAAGGTAACGAGAAGTCCATGGATGGACAAACTGATAGGCAGTGCCCTACACTTCGCCGGAGGAATCCCGGTCAGTCTTTGTCGACAATGAATTCATGATGGTGGTCGCCCGGTGCTACAACAAAGACACAAGGTGTGTCGTAAATGACAAGGGCGAGGTAGTCATTAACCTCACTACCCGCCACTTCGAAATAATACTCGGCATCCCTCATCACCGGCACTTTGTGGCCATCAGCCGAGAGGATTGTATTAAGGCCTGGGATGATAACGAAGATCAGTGTATGCAGCTGATGAACGAGGTCTATTTGAAAATAAAAAGGTGGTGACCCGATGGCCTCAAACCATCCACCGCAGCGACTTCTCAGAGGAGCTCAGCGACACTATCACATTCCTGAGCAGAGTGTTTGGGCTTCCTGACACCCACTTTTTCCATAAATGGATGCTGCGATACTTAGAGACCATGAACAAGAATGTGCCCGATCAGCGCTTTTGCTGGGGAGAAATAATAAGCAGCACAATCTCTGAACAGCTTCAAAAATTTCTTACAACGGGAAGATTCTATATGAACTCCTATGTTGTCTATGCTACAGCATCAGAGAGAGACTACCCAGGCCTGATACGAAGTGGAGTTTGGCCTCAGGTCAAAATATATGAGTACTACCTAGAATTGAGGCTGGAGAATAGCATCTCTCAGGTCATAAAGATTAATGATGTGTTTTTCTATCACATCATCTGCCTGTTGAGGCCGAATATGACTTACGGTCGTATGACCAAAAGCATAGTGGTAGCCACTGAGAAATGGGGGGCCCTGTTCACCCAGTTTCCCACATTCACCTATTTGAGGGTGGCCAACTTCTTGGGAGAGCCGACCAGATTACAGAGGTATGCTGGGCCTAAGCTGATTTTGCTGGAGTTGTCAAGACAACTGATCACATATCACTAGAAGTGCCTCAAAATAAAGAAGGGTGGAACTCCTTTCCCCCTCACAGTAGGCCGATATACATGCCTTACCCACCACAAGGCAAAGGACATGTTCGCAGAGCTGGAGCTGCTTAATTTGAGACATGATTTCCCGGCCAGGCCTACCTTCGACCCAAGGAATTGTCTGCCAAGGGTGAAACTTGATCCAATCCACATCCCCCAGATCGAGGACATCTACATCGACATCATCCATGAGGTTGAGCTCAGGAGAAAGGATCATTCTCGCTTAGCCTTGGCAGAAATCATCCAATATGGGGTAGCAATTGTCCCCAAAGGCTTCCAGACTACGGAAGATGAAATAGACCAAGTATATACTAACACGGATGGGGACAATTGGCCTTTTCCAGCCATTGATAGAACTAAGGCACCTCAGACGATTGAGGAGAGGATCAAGGAGACTCTGCGCAGGACAGAGCATTGGTGCCGGATGAACGGGTTAATCTACCTCGGGGTTGATTTCACAACCTCCCCATTGGGTAATGCACCTCCTTGATCCAAACAGCAGCCTAAAGGCAAGGGCAAAGGCGTAGAGGGTGAATCCAGCGCCACTCAGGAAGAAGCTCCAGCAAGTCCTCCTTCCACGCCACCCGAACAGGTTATAACTCTGGCTTTGCCAGAGAAAGAAGTAGAAGAGGATGTTCCAATAGGCCCATCCACTCAGGATGTGGGCATTGTTACTACAACCGAGGTCCTCTCTGTCCCTTCCTCTTCTCTTCCTTCCCCTCCTCGAGTGACCCAAGCGACCATCCCTTTGTTTGTGTCCTCTCCCCTTCTTCTACTCCTCCCCCCCCGCCTCTTTGTCTATCTTCTCTTCCCTCGCCGATCTTTCCTCCTCCATTTCTTCCCTCATCTCTAAGATCCCTTCCTTCCTATGTCTTCCGCAGCAATTGCAGATCCCTTCCTCCCATGGGCACTTCTTTGGCTATTCTCTCCATGTCGCCCCCACGTGTCTCCATGTTTTTCCCCTCCACTACTGTAGCTGCCCCCTTTTCCATTTCCGGCCCTTCTCCCATAGGTCCAGCCTGGATCTCCCAGTAGCTAAGTCAGCAAAAAAGGAAAGTTCCCATCACTCCGATGGACTTTTCTGTAATCCCATCTAAGGGAGCAATGAAGCAGAAGCCCGTCACACGCTTCTCTCAAAGTGCTGCGGGAGAGAGGGTTATGGAGATCGCGTATCCCAATCCCCTCAAGGAGAAAAAGGATCTGTCTCCGACAGATTTTACTGTGACCCAAGTCACAATGGGGACATCTTCGAAAAGCCTTCAGGGGAGGCCCTTTCAGCAGTTGACGCCCTCTGCAAGAAGCTTCAGGAAACCAAAGAAGAGAAAAGGCAATTGAAAGAGCAAAACAAATATCTGCTCCAAGCCTTACAGAAGATGGGTAGTGTGCCTCCCACAACTGCCGCCGAGACTTCTGAGCTTCTCAGCCAGGAGAAAATTAATGAGTACACAAAGATCGGCGAGCAGGGTATGGCCGTTTCCACTTGGAGGAGCCAAATCCTCAAAGATAGCGAAAAAGTAATCACCGAGTTCTCTAACTTGTATTTGAACATCAATAAGGTGAATAAAGAGCTCCAAGCATTAGCGGGGCCCATATCAAAAGAGCTGGAACATGATATACTACAGTACGAGACCTTCCAACAAATGTTTGACTGTTCAGTCGAAGATCTGGTGAAGTTCGGTGTCTTCCGCCATCCCAGGGCCCTCAACAAAATCAGGTCCACTCTAGACTACCGGGTGGATCAGCTAGAATTTGTCCTGGAAAAGATTGACAAAGTAAAGGAAGAATCCCTGGACGCGATGCACCAAATGGAACGAATCATTCTTAACATGTCGCCAGGGTTACTTACTCCTTCCTTTACTTTAAGAAAAGCTGAGGAGACCATTCAAATCTTCAAAGAGATCATTTCTCAAGGCATAGGGCCAGAGGTCACTTTTGACGCAGGTCCATCAATAACCCGCTTGGCCTACCGAGACTTCATTGGGCTACTCATTGAGGTAGAAAAGACTATTCCAAGCTCCCGAGAAACTCATAGATGAGCGGGAGACTTGTGAAGTGATCATGATAGGCATAAGGATCCTTCCCGGGATCGGCTAGGGCCAATGATCAACAAGTTTATGGAATACCAATCTTAATTCCATATCTCGTCACCGAGCAACAACAAAAACAACCTACCCCCTTTCGGGCCTTTGGGATGACGATGATGAGTAGCTTCTTCTTCTTCTTCTCTCTCTCTCTCTTCTTCGACTTTCTTTTCGAGAATATCTAGAGTATATTGATACAAATGGTGACATCATCCATGTTGCATCATGGGATGATGTCATCCATCAAGTTGAAAAAAGTCGACATGACTTTTAGATATTTTGTAAATATCTTTGTAAATAAGTTGTTGGCTCCTTTTTTGCCTTCTTTTCCCTCCTTTTATAAATACCCCAACACTTCTTGTAGTGGGGATGCATGGATAAATATCTTTCAGATGAAAAATAGAAGTGAGGAGAAAAGACTTTGAGCTTTTTGTAACAGAAGAAAAATATTAATACAATATTTAGACTTTGTGCTAAATACATGTGTTATGTGCATTAGATCTTTCTTACGTTAGATCTGTGTGTTTATTCTGTTAGATCTACTTCTGTTTTATTGTCATTTATTTCTCATCAGTATTTCTTTACTCGTTTATGTAAGTAGGTTTGGCTCTGTTTACTACCAATCCCAAAACATAAACCTTCTGACCTTTCTGCTTTGGAATTCATTTCTTTTCTCCCTTCGGACCTGCTCTTTCTTCATCCCCTCTTCCTTTCCTTTCTTTTCGCAGTCGGAAACACCCCTACTAGGATGAGATCCCAAACCCCGAAGGTAGAATTTGTGAGACTTGTATAGATTCCTGCTAGGTAGAATAGCAATAAACCGATTTAAGCTTTGCTTACTCAAAGCGGGGATATGCCCTGCACACTATTGGCTCATTTATCCATAGATCTACCCAAGCGACAGATTTTCGGACCAACAAAATTATATGATACTCCATAAAAATTTGGATGAAAGATTCTTTATCTTTAGAAGTACACACTTTTCCAATCTTTAGAAACTTCTCATGTGCTACCTCGACTTCCTCAAAATATTCTTCTTTGACCACCATGTTAGAGATTTGTCTTTTGGCTTGATCATCTGAATTGAAAATGGATTCCAGAGTGACTAATCATTTTGGTAGTTTGTTGCTTTTCAATTGTATAATTTGATCACCATATGACTCTTGTAACTTATCTTGATTTCTTGCAACAAACTCCACCTCTTCTTGTAGGAAAAGGATAATTTGTTTGTCACTATCGAACACTTTCCAACTACTCACATTATTAGGGACTACAGGTCAAACCACTATTTTGAAAAAAATTCCCTTCCTTCATGATATCAACATGTATGTTGTATTGTGAGCCAATTATAACAAGCCTATCAACATCTTGATTTTGATTTCTAGGAAATGCGTGGATCCCAAAAGCTTCAAAATCTTCAATCAAGTCCCAAACTTGGTTCTTGTATGATCTTAAAAATCATCCTTGGATACACTATGTGCCATCACTTGATGAACAACTAACTCATTGTCTCCAAAACTAGTCAGGTCTTTGATTCCCTTCTTTTGGGCTAGTTGAATTCCTTACACAAGGGCCTTATATTCAATAACATTTTTAGTGCAACTAAATTGCAACTGAAAAGATGAGAATTATTTATCTCCCTCTGGAGAAATTAACATAACACCAACTTTGGATCCATTCTTACTTCTTGAGCCATTAAAGAACAATTGCCACAGTCCTTCCAAATCACTTGTTGTTTTGACCAGTTGTGGTATGATTGTATCTTCTTCATGAATACAAGATGACGTACCTAATACTATTTCTTATAATAACAACAAAGTAGCTTCTTCTTTTGCCAACACATCAACATAGGGATTGTATTGATGATCTCCACTTACTTCATCTAGCATAGTATCGAGGACTTCTTCAACAAGAGTGGTTAGTTCATGATCAACATATTCTTCTTTTGGATCTTTGATGGTGTAATTTCCATTTATAGGAATAGCAGTGTAGGGTTCTACATGATTATGGTAGATTGGTTCTGCCCTTATAGTCACTTTGGTTCCGTATAAACTCCTGAGAATCATATGTTACCAATCACCGATAGATAACCACCCATCTTGGTAGTGAAATATCATGATAGGAAGATGGAAAATAGAGGAGGGAGATCAATGAATGATATGTCTTGGGTGAATGAAAAACTTAGGCATGCATGGATGGTAAGTTAAAGTCCCTTGATAACTCTAAAAGTATTGATAGCTATGTCATCCAACTTGAACAACTCCTCTTGTAACCGGTGCATATTTTATGCCTAGTACATCTGCAATTTTCTTGGGCATGACTGAGCTACTAGCACTAGAATCGATCATGCAATTATGCACCAAGTGGTTACCAATGATTAGGGAAATAAATAATGGCATTTTTTTTTGGATTTAGGAATAATTTTCCCTTCCGATTGACTCAAACTCATAGCAGTTTCTGATTCATGACCTGAATATCCGTCGGTTGTACTAAAACTATTTAGAGCCTCTTACAACAAATTTCTTTTAGAATAAATTAAGAGTGTGTCCCACATAGTAATGCTCAAATTGGTTTTCTTTATTTGTTATACTATGTTAAAGGGAATTAATATAAATTTGTTGACAATTCTTTAGGCATTGGGATCCTCCTTTAGAAAGTTCTTGTTGGGTATCGTGATGCTTGAAGAACCTTCTTTCCTCGTAGCTTAGCTAACAGGTATTTAAGCGGTTTCTTTACCACATCTTTATCAACTTCCGCGTGTCTTTGAGGATGAGAAGTGGATGCTTGATTATATTTGGAAGGTTAAGGTTCCATTTCTCTCTTCTTGGAATGAGTGTTTTCCACCATTGATGAGGAATTTGTATTCAACCTGCAAAAATCTTTTGCTTGCCAGTTTAGAAAAGTGGTTTCTTCAAGTGCCTATGGTTGATCTGATGTTACTTGCATAGATGAATTTTTGTTAGCTCTAAAGGGGAAGATGCAATTTGAACCATAAGGTCTTATATAAGAACTCCATTAGGAAAAATATTTTGATTGTGGGGTTGAGAAAAAGGATAGCACCATTCGTAATCTTGAACTAGATTATTTTGAATAGGTATTATGGCTCTAGATGAGCTAGCCACAAGAGGATTCCAAAATTTCAAAGGCCTGAAATTTGTAGCTTGACCTACAGTTTTATTTTGAGGTTGATTGTTCCCTTGAAAAGGAGGATAGTTAGCCTGATACTACTAGTTTTGTGGCTGGTATGGATGATTATATTGAAATTGTTACCTCTTGAGTGCAACGAGATTGTTTCCAAAAAAATTCTCAGTAATGACTTGAATTCAAATAGATCATTTAAAGAGGTGGGGACAGACGAGATGGTTAATTAAAGGATTTTGGAATAGGAGAAATGATAGGCTAATTATTCATAAGATCTAGAGACAATGACATTGGCGGTCGTGGAGTTATCTTTCCAGCCTAAATCAAGGAATTTTCCACTCTTATGACAACATCATAGGCATCAAGTAATGTAGTCCCTCCCATGGACTGGATCATAACTACTACATCATTATTCAAGGCTCGTAAATAGTACAAGAATGCATTATTTGGGGAAGGCTTTATGAGTGTCAGAATCCTATTCTAGGTCCTTTAGAATCGAAGTTTAAATCACTCATGTATTCTTGGGGAGATCTCTTCATGGTAGTGAGTTGTTCCAAAAGTGATAGGTGATCACTCTTGTCTTCAAACTATTTATAGATATTTTCTCCTAACTCATCCCAAGTGGTTATAGTGCCAACACTTAACCCTCGAAACCATTGAAGTGTTTTTCCATTGAAAGAGGTTGTAAGTCTAACCACAAATTTTTCCTCAATGATATTATGTACTACACAAATGTTGGCTACATCAAGAATATGTTCCACTGGAGTAACGTGATTTTACCCTATGTAAAAGGGTAAACTTTTGAGTGCCGCAATAGACATAGGGTCATGTTGAGCTAACGAAGAGAGAATGCTTGTATTAAAAGGGGGAAAAAATTTGGTTCATGTCATAAAAGTAAGAGTTTGATTATTCCTTAGTGGAGGAAACCTTCTATACAAAGGAGTTGAATGGCCCATTTGAGGTAAATATGAAACTAGTGATGTTGAAACACATCTTCTTCTTCTCTTTGGAGGAGACAAGGAAATTTCGATATGATAATAATTTCCTTGCTTTGAAGAAATTCTTATTTGAATTATTTGCATAAGTTAATGCACTGAGATTTAGAATCCAAAGATATAGATTTGTGAAGTACTTTGATTTGTGCAAGTGAAAAGAGAAGTCCTAACTCTTGGTCCCACCATGCATGCCAAAAAATGTTGTCACCAAATCACTACACCCTTCAAAAGGCCGGAATGTGAACAAGACATTCGGTGTGATTGGGACACATGGGATCACCTCTCAAGATGTGGAACTTGGGCTTGAGGTGAACCTCCAGAGAAGGTTGGCTTCCTCTTCCTAAAATAAGTGTTGTACCACTCCTAGTGCAATAAAATGGTTATCTAGACCTATGCTAACATATTCATGGGTTTTTGGGAAAGATATCTATAAGAAATGAACCTATACTAGGGGTGGTGATGCACCAAATAAAAGGTTTTTCTATACTCGGAAGGGTTAATTTGAATATGGTGTGTGCACTAGAAGTAAACTTCACCTACCGTAACTTAGAGATATACAGAATACCACGTACTAAGAAACATGCATTCCCTTTTTAAACTCAATCGACACAAAAATCTATTAGTTTTCTAGTGAAGAAGGATGAAATTTAGAAGGGTGAATGGGCACCACAATTCAAATCCATGCAATACTCCACCACTTGATAAGCACATAACTCCAAGAACCTTCAATGAAACGTGCACTTTCATATTGTACATAAAAGCATGAGAAAATGCACAAAGAAGTATAGAAAAATGAAATGACTGAGATTAGTCACAAAACACACACTTTTATTACTTCAAAAATGTTCAAAATTCATCATACATTCAGAAGAGGAAATGGTTTCCATTACAGTCTTGAAAAGGAGGCTTGAAAGTTCTCTCAACATACAAGGAAAACTTGCAGAAGAGAGAGGACTCTTGAAAAAATTGCACTTTTCTTAGATATCTAACTTGTCTAACCTTTCTAACCTGTTGGAACCTCTTGGAATGAGCTTCCAACTTACATTTATAGAAGAAATTGAGAGAGAGGAGAGCAATCATAAATTCCCTCCTAAATGGAAGACATATGATGTATTTATTACATTTTTTTCAACCACTTGAGAAGGTTCCATCACGTGTCATTAATTGCATGTTCACTAGATATCCTTAATTAATTTAAAGAATATTTAAATTAAATTTTTAAATAATAATAATAAATATTAGTATTAAAATATTTAAATAAAAATATTAAATTAATTAAAAATAATGGTGGGAGCCCCTCATTGGATGGCTTGCACTAAAGGGGGATTATTAGGAAAAAGAAAAAAATAGCCCATCTCGGTGATTGGCTCATCAAGCCAACTCACCAAGTTAGTGTTGAGATCCTCCATGTTTACCACAACTGATCTAACATTCTACATCAAGCTCTAAACCGAGCCCTTCACGATGAGCTCTTAATTTCAACTTGGACCATGACTATTAAGTGACTCATTCGCTGCAATCTTCATGTCTACATGGGCTTACTACTGAGTGATATCTCTCAAATGCATTGAACAAGATCCTTTCTCATCTGATTTACTTTGGCATTGTTCTTCTACAAGATTTTACCAACTCGAGCTCTTGTAGCTTCACTATAACCGAGCTCCCAAAATTATCTCTCCACTAAACTCTAAACCGAGCTCCATCATCTTGGTGACCGAATCCTTAGTGAATATGCTGAGCTCCACACGATCAAGACCCATTGAATTTTCCACTAAGCTCCATTCTCTCCGACTCGGTGAGCTTACACGTTATTCCCATACCAAGTTGAGCTCTTGAGTTGTAATCAATGATATGCCCAATGTATCTAACTCTTGGAGCCTCCGAGTAACTCGGTTCCACCTCAACATGTTGAGAGCTCTAAAAACCATTTGTCAATCCTTGAGTTACAAACCCCTCATTGAAAATACCAATTACTTTGCCCGATTGAGTCTTGAATCATTGTGAGATCTTGCTTTGACCTTACCCTACAATGCTGCTACCAAACTCGACTCCCTCATCAATATGCTTGAAATATGACTCCTTAACTACTTTTAATGCTCATCGCCAAGTGACTCGGCCCAAAACTCAGCTCGGCTTGAGTCACATCTTTCTTGACAACCGAACTCGCATCTCTATCAACTAGTGACTCGAAAAGAATTTAGCTCACCGAGCTCTCTTTTGAACTTCTATTTTGGCCTTAATTCTCAATGAAACCAAAAATTTTAATTGGAAAGAGTTACTTGAGTAGTCTTGTGCTTGATCTATTCACTCGACTCGGTTTCCATGCAAGCTATCTCTATCCAATTCACTCGGTGAATGGAAAATATCTCAGCTCGAGTTATTGGAATCCTTCATGTGATCTCTAAGATAGGATATCTCTTTGACTCATGTTCGGTGGTTATGAGCTCAAGCTCTAGTTTGACACATCGAGCTTCACTTTTATTTATCCTTCTAGACATCCATCTCATAGCTTGAAACTTATCATTTGTGATCTCCTTTGTTTTATGTTGAGAAGTATTCTCCATATTATATTACGCTTATGAATATGGATTAACAAGATCTTACTTTCTAAGTGGATTGCAGATTCATTTTTATACGAATTTTCTTACCCCACTTACCGAATTGTTGTCATGATTTGAATTACTTGGTGTGAGCTCATACCTCACTATCACAACAAGCTTTCAACATTCTATACAATCGTTAATTTTAGACTGTTAACTTGTATCTTCCTATTGTGACTGAGTCTGAGCCTTGATTTGGTTCTCTTCAAACTTATCATGAGCTTATTTCCGGTGATATTGATCCAAACTATCTTCAACACCATTCCACTCTCTACCACGAGCCTATCTGATAACTTTCTTGAGCATGTCAACCTAGATTCTTCGCATCAACCCACCAAAAATATTCTTTAGATCTCCACGATGAATACTTATTTGAATGATTTACACATTGGGATAGGTCTTGATATATTCGAAGACAATAACTAAATTCATTTTCTTCACGATCCCTTGCATTCATTGGGTGACCAAGTATTTCTCCATCCACTACATTCCACCATGTTGTCGTGATTGAATGAAGTGATACACTTCGATAACAACTTGATGGTTGCTCTATGTGCATCCACTAAATGCGTTGGCCTATGAATTCATCAGATTGGGAAGAAAATTCACTTTCTCATAAATGGTTTTCTCATGATGGATATTTATTCTTAGGAGCCCTGGACACTATCCTACCATGCCAAGCTTGGCATGGATTTCATTCCACAAAAGCCCGCATGTATGAGGTTGGGACTCGGACTTTTGGATCCATTTTTCCAACACACTAACCTAGCATTTTGGCCTAAAATCCCCACAATTCCACTATGGCTCAAACCTTATCATTATCCACTAGCTCATCTCGATCCCTACCATGCTCCAATCATCCAAATCTACTATGACTTAAACTCTTGACCGGACTCAAACCATGTCCTAGCTCCTTGACCAAGGTAATAAAAGCTTCTCATTTGACATGGCCATCTCTCGGATCAGCCAAACAACTCACTCGAACTCGATATGGTTACCCTTGAATAGAATCCGAGCTCACCATGATGCCAAAGTTTCCCCTTAACTCTTTGTACCACATCCTAAACCATGATATCCCTTCCTTCAACATGGCTAAATCTATTGAGTCTAAATAAGATTCCAATGAAAAAAATTTGACTCACACCATTCACAAGTATAGCCCTAAATAGAGATGTCTTCCTATTTGATTCTAATTTGATCTCAACATAACTTGGATTTCTATTTCTTTCAACGAGCTCATCACTCTAATGAACCAACTCACCTATGGAGTCCTCTAATTTGAGTTTTCACTTCACACCGAGTTTAACTCGTATCTCATCCATTCATCTCGATTTAAATTTTCCTATAACCTCACCTGATGTGACACACGCTAACCGTGGGCTATACCCCGAGTCACACATTGATCCATCAAAATCCTACAAGTATATACAAGCTTGATGACTTCGTCCTCAAATGAATCACTTACCAAGCTTAGCCACTGAGCTCTCTTGTTTACTAATTCATGAAATCCTTTAACATCCCTGAGCTGAGTTTATCACCGAGTTTTTCTTTCAATTCAAGTGAGCTCCTATGGATAATAGTTTTATTTCATGGACTCAATGCAAGACATCTTCATGTTCCTTCCATGTTGATCCTCTACTCAGTGTTTGACTATATATTGATTATTAAGGTTGATATCACCCGTAATCACATATTTTCATGATGGTGTCCATGCAAACTTGTGCCATTCCATGGCTTGTGCAACTTCAATGAAGGCTTAGTGCACCGAGATAAATCATCCTATCAAAATGATGGAAATTCCCAATAGTCGGCATGACACTATACCTGATCCACCCAAAAAATCACCATTGTATCCTACCTTAACATGCTCAAGCTCTTCCATGAGCACTGAGTTGGTTTCTCACCACCGAGTCTTTTACAAATATGCTTTTTTGTTAATCTTGCGAGCTCGTCGGACTTCTATATTACATGCAATCCTGCACTTTCCACAACCAAATCAATCCATGTACTAATATTGGCTAACCGAGTTGTTTTGTAGCTCAATGCCATCTAGGCCTCCTTACTAATCTTACACCACTTTTAATCCTTTGAATCTCTCTCTCAAAACAAAGAAATCATGAAAACATAGAGAGACCCCTTAGAAGATGATTTACCAATTTTGATCATTTTTTTCTCGTGGCGACTAGGAGTGGGCCCGACAAGGGAATATCTCACTATAAGTAAATCTCTAACATCCAAGACACAAAAAAAAGGAAAATAAAATAAGATGATTCCGCAAGCTATCATGGATGACTATTTCTAGACCCAGGTTCCAATAGGACATCATTGTGTAGTTCTCGCAAAGTGTGCAAAATTGGATAATAATAACCTCCCCGATAACTCATTATGACTAACTTACAAGCTTGTGGATCTTTGAATTATCACCTCCTACACCTATAACTTCCATAACATTATTCAAAGCATCTAAATGATGCATTTCGCACACACATGACTCACGCTTTCTAACATAACATCTCTGAAGACTATAATAATACTTAATACACTTAGAGTCACTTGAATCACTCACTAAGGACCATACACCTGTTATAAATATTTCAATTTTAAAATATCCCTTTTGGAGGGAAAAATATCCAGAGGAAAAATTTCAATTCTTCAACACCAAAATGCTTGAATTTCTTCATATGGCACAAAAGGAAACCTACCTCTCTCTCAAAGCTCAAATAGACTCAAAAGAGCTTGAATCTTGTAATTAAATGGTTCTTCCAGGGATGTTCTTGCATTAGTAAATGTTCATTTAAGAGTTGACTTAAATGATCATTCTACAATAATGTAAATGTATTGTTTGATTAGTGACAAGCTTGATTAGTAAGTTGAATGACTTTTTAATAGTCAGTTTCTATGAGTCAAATTTATTGTTATCATTGTTGACCAGAAATGGCTATTAATCCTGAGAGGATGGTTATTAAAACATAAATGATTAATGACTATGGTCTTTTCCTATATCATTAGTAGGTGAATGCATTGATATAATGGTCTAAACCCTTGGGCATATTTTAGTGTTTGATCAATATGTCCTTCGACCATATTTCATGGCATGAATAATATTTTATTTAATATGGTCGAATTAACTCAGACACAAAATTTTCACCACTAATTTCCCTCACCACATGCACTATCTTCACAAATATATATCAAGTCATTTAATCACATTACTTAATCTATAATCATTTACCCTAAGATCCAAAATACTTCACCATATTTACTCCTTGTAATATTCTTCTACATCATGTAAATATCATATTACAACCATAAAAATCCATTTTACTCCTCTCTAAACAATCTAAAACCACTTAGAAACTAAAATTAAATAAGACAAAACAAATAAAACTATTTTTAACAATATAACAACCTTCTTCACCTCCCTAACTCATTGTTTAACATTCCCTTAGTAACTTATCCGCATCCCAAAAAAAAAAACCTTTGATTATACGTGGTTTCAATGAATTTTGTAGTTATTTCCCGATAAAAATTGGATCACCAGTGGTTCAATTGAATTGCCAACAATTATAAATAGCACCCTTGTGCTCTCCCTCAAGGATCTTCAATCTCAAATATTAGACCCCTTTTTCAATCCAACACTTCATTTTCCAATACAACAACATCCAAGACATCTTCAAGCACTATCAAACATCAACATCAATCACTTTCAAGAATTTTTGTGCTTGTTTTCATCACTCAGTTTCTTATCAATGTCACGGGATAACTTATCAACTCAGGTGTTTTCCACAGAGGATTTGAGGCATATTTTAGCTCCACACCTACTCAAAGGTATTCCTATATCTATGTCTTTAACTTTTAAAATCATAAACAACTCCTACATTAATCAAAAACATCATTTCATATCTTTAAATCTTGTTTTTATCAAAATTGAATAAAATCAAAGAAATCCCTAGTAATTCACCCTAATCGTGAGTAATTTGGCTTAAATTTCCAGCGATTCCTATGAATAATCATCCTTTTACCAATTTTAAGTTTTTTATCATTTATATCAAAACATATGCATTTAGCATGTTTGTTCCAACTATGGCTCTTTGTTACATGATAGTTTTGGGTCTTTCACATCCCATTACAAGCATTTAAATCCTTCCTATAGTCCAATAACTTTTCATCTAGGAACAATACAACATATTACAAGATCTTACACTCTATGTTATCTAATTCATTATTGATGAAGATGAAATTGAGGATCAGTTTGAATTCTTGTACAAAATCTAATAAGATATTGATGACTTCTAGTATAATCACTTTAAACACATTCATATCACATCACCACTTACTTAAGCCACCTTCAAAGCTGCTCACGAATTACCTATCCATATTGAGTTTTATAAAAATCTTCATCTATCATCACTTTTATCACCTACTTAATTATCTAAAAATGAGTTGACATCCTCCTAGAATTCCCTTTGGATTCTTCGAATCACCTTTTCCTAGAAGCTTATCTATCTATTTATCTAATCCTATTTGTTTTGTAGGACATGAAGACACACACACTCATTTAGAATTGACATCTCTAATCAAACATCACCATCAACATCCATCTCCGTGGGTATTGGTAAACTACGCCATCTTCTCGAGGTCGGTTTTGTTTTTCTGTTTCACTTGATGTAAGTTAAAGTAGGAAATCACAAACATCTCTCGAACATTATTTCACACCTAGTGGGACCCTTATTCCCTTTTCATTTGTGTTTTTATTTTAACCAAAATTTCATTGATTTTTAGGCCTTCGCTTTGTAATCACAAACAATCCATTCAAATAGCCAATGATTTGGTGAATCACCAATGACTTTTTTAATCACCGAATATTTTTGTGAATGCTTCTAACTACTTATTCAATCAAATTTCTAACATCATTTTTTTGTCATTTTGTCTTATGTTAACCTTTTTGCAAGTTTTTAGCATTGGTGACCTTTTTTCACCGTGTTATTACATTTCTAAAAAATAAATTTAAAATCTATAAAGGAAGTGTTCTTCATGCAAGTCATTTCCTTTTCTTTTCATTTCTAAGTGTTGTATTTTTCTTTTTGTCCTCATTGAAATAAATTATTCTTTTGGGTTTAAAAATAGCCTTACATCCTTCCTGATCACAAATATTAATTAAAGGATTAATTTATTGCATTCACATAATCTTCCCCACACACAACCAAATAAGATCTAACACAATTTTCATCAAATATTCCCACCCAGGTGATAACTATTGGGATTTCATCACCTAGTAGGGAAACCGACTTGGTTGTTGGTATATTTACTAATCACCCGACTTGCTTATCGTTGTAGTACCATGAAGTGAGGGGATAGGCCCCAATACCAGGCCTCGTACCGCAACCAACATAGATTTATACCTCACATACCTTTGAGTATATCAATGACTACAGCCTTAAACATTTCTGAAACCATCCATAGATGGCCATTTCCTTAGACCTTATCATCCATTTTACATATTTTAGTTTTTAAAAGTAAATCAAGATAATTAAAATCTTTATTTGTAATTTATTTTATGTTTGTAATCAACCAATATAGATTTCATTTTATTTCATTAGGTGGTTATTTTTTTGTTTCTATGGTTCTCATAAGATAAAAATTCTCGTATCTAAACTTTTGAAGACATGTCTAGTCCATTCCAATAACTCGCACAACATGCCCATTAAACCTTACATCACGCTTAATCCCAAATAGAAGATGCTCAATGAATTATTGATCAAAACCAAACATTCCTATCAATGCCTCGACTAAAATATCAAGAACAATCCCAATCTCCTAGTATCCAATCAGCCTCATCATAGACACTTTCGATCCTTTCATTCCTCACTTATTTGATAGTGGGGATCCTATCTTTTCAGAGATCTTGGATTCAAATCCAATTGCTCTTAATTCCTATCTTGTAGCATGAGGTGTTCATCTACAACCATCATTACCTGAACCACATTTGTATGTGCCCAATCCTTCATGTGTTTTTTCCCATCTTATTGATCTGAATCATGAACCAATTATCCAATAGATATATCCTCATCCTTCAAGTAGTAGACTAGAAACATCTAATGTTGTGTGTTTAGTTCTCATTTTTGACATTAAAATTATTCCTTCATAAGACACAACCACTCAAATCCTAACCCCTCAACTTGTTCCACACCACCTCTAAACAACACAAATGTTTCTTCATCTCCAAAACCCCTCCAACATCCTCTTCCATCCAAACACCTCCTATAAGTTCTTCCACTATTTTTATTAGTGTATCCCAACCACCACCTTCTAAAAAAACTACACCACCTCTACAAAACATTACCATGTCCATCCCTACATCTATACCCTTAATCAATACTAGCATTATTTCTAGTACCCATCTAATTTCACAATAGTCCTCGACCCGCTTATTTCACAACACATACCTCAACCATCTCTATCACTTTATTCCTCTCAATATATACCCCAACCATCACAACCCCTTGTTTTCACCTCCATACCCTTTCAACAAGCACCTCAATACTCGCAACCCCTTATTCACACATACATTCCTTTCAACACATTCCAAAACAATCACAACCTATTTTGAATACATCCATCCCTCCTTAGTATCAATATATCTATCCATCACAATCGTTAGTCTCACAACCCACTTATAACATCCCTACAAATATTTCTCAATAAAATATCCCACATCAATACCTACCATATCAACAATATAATCATTTTCATTTAATCAACTTGGTTCATCTTCATCTTGTACATAGTAAAAACCATAAACCAACCCCCTTTAGGCTTTAAAAAATAGGATACCCAGCCTTGAAGCCACTTCCATGGGCCCTAAAAGGAAATTTTCGTATGAACGAATATGTAATGATACTAGTTATCCATCCATACCCTATAAAAATTATCCTCCCCATTAGGATCTCTTGAAGTTTATCAAATTATATAGTAAGCATGATCCCTAGCAACACATTAAATCTTTTTGTCATGCTTTTTACCTTATATCTCATGACCTGGACCCTATGTTAAGAACATTCCCCATATTGTTTGTAGGCATTACTTTACATTGTGATAATAGCATTCCACAATACTCCATTTTCTCATTCGCACAACTCACACAACTCTTTCTTGAACACTTTTCAATCAACATCACCTGCAAAATCACCATTAGTGACCTTTATGCAATCAAATGATTTGAAGATGAATCCATTACAAACTTTTTCACCCATTGGAGGGGTATAATAAATCATTTATCATTCTCTCTCCCAAAAATAGATTTAATCAAATTATTTTCCCATTCATGCACCAAACACATCTCTTCTACACTCCAAATCCAATAATATCACACGTTTGATGAAGCCTTTACCATGGAAAGTTTACTTGAACTTCACACTCTTGCATAAAGGCGAGTCAAACTTAGACAAAAGAAACCAAAATTTGAATTCCCATCAAAACCATCCTCTTATCAATAAACACCCAAATCCTCATTAACGTTGTAGTCGTGAATTCCTCTCCCAAGGAAAATTTGACCATCAAATGCTCTCATCCCTAACAAAACTATAAACCCATTGGAGAGACTTATAGTGTAATTTTTGATAAAATTCTCACCACCAATATGATCTCCCTTCCACCTATTCACCCTATTAACACCTTTGTTTCAAAACCATCTTGGTACAGGGATAATGATTATTACAAATACCACATAGTTAATGGCCACGCCATTAAAGGTTTCATTCATTTTGTAATGTCCTTTAGGATCTGATTGACAAAAGGTGAACTACATTTAGACAATCCCAATGCACCGCAAAATTAGAATCTCGACGTTTTTGAATAGCCATTTCCAAATAATTCCCCATTGAGTATTCAACCGTAAGATAATAATGTACAAACCCACCATACCATAAAACCATCAATAAAACATCACCTATCACTGAATCTACACCAAAACCTTCCTCTAGCGACACTCCCAACCAACACATGATGAAAAATAAGAAACACCCATGAAAGACAAAACATCTTCACCCACATCTACCACTTCTCCATCCATCTCATCTATAAACTCTTCTCAAACATCTAAAAATACCCATTATTCAAATCATGAATATTTCGTATGATGATTTTTTAGCCTAGTATCACCCCCATAACTTTCATAAACTTATTCCACCCCATCTTAAAAAGTAACAATTGTAAACCTTTCAACTATACCTATACAAAGATTAAAACATCATCCCTCTATCTTATAGCTGCATCCATCATCTAAATCACCTACCACAACCCCATAATCAAAAACCATTCATCAGCAAAAAAAAAAAAAAACCTACACCAAAAACAACACCTCCCATAATCACCAAAATAAATGAGACATCATCACCTTCGCTGTAAATGCTGCATTAAAAGAAAACTATGCAATAATCTTAGAAAAGATAATTCAACAATCACTCATAGTGCTAACTCCTCCTAATCCATCCAACTCTTGAGGTTGGAAACCTTCTTGGTATAATTTCAAATCTTTCTATTATTACCATCAAGCGCTAAGACACTCTATAGAAGACTGTAAATCCTTTCACGTAGTCATTAAAAAAATTAATTTAAAGGTCTTCTTCCTTTAGAGTTATGAAAATAAAAAACATCCCATCCAACATCTACATCCACCACTATAGAGGAATCTTTGAGTAAATTCCTCCCCAATCAAGTTGATGTTGTCCACATCACTATTTGTGCACATAATCCCAAGTCTAATCTATCGGAACAAAATAAACACAAGACCTTTTTCAGCATCCTGCCACCTCCAAAACTCACCTCATCCTCACCCAAAGATAAAAATAAGGTTTCCATCTCTCTTTCCCCTAAGACATCTAATCAAACATCATAATCCAAGACCAAAGTATCCATCCTCACCATATTACAGAAAGTAGTCATTCAAAAATTACACCATGGTCCTATTAATATTTAACTTTAGTAGTTGGTTCAAACGTCACTTCACATAAACAAGGGATGATCAAATCCCTTCAATCTATCACAACTCCCACAGAAGACCCACTTTCTTTTACCAACTTTGTAGGTGCTCTCAAGACATCTTCATCCATCTCCTTTGACTTTGTAGAGATATCATCACTTCATCTAGAAGACCATGACCTACCCCTCTTTATTACCACTCAAATCAATGATGTTCTCATCAAGAGGGTCATGATTGATGGAGGTTCCACTATCAATATCATATCATCTATCACCTTTAATCAACTTATACTACCAAATATCGCTATCACCCAAACACCGGTCTAGATTTGAAATTTTAATGATACAATTGTGCCCACACTAGGTACTTGTCATTCTACCTCTTAAATTTGGTGTTAAAACCATTATTGAGCTATTCTACATCATCAAATGATAATTCTAGTATAATATTTTGATGGGATGTCCTTGAATTCCTATCATGTGTTCCATCCCCTCAAAACAACACCGATGCCTTAAATATGAACATGAGTGTAAAAATTCATAGTCCCTGTAGATCCAAACCATTTTTCCAACAGGAGTATGACATATCATCCAAATAATGTCCTTATACCTAAATCAAAATCTAAATCCTCTAATGAAGCATCCACCAGCACATCCATTCCATCAACTAAAATACCCAAAGATGCCTCCCTCCATGACTTTATGGAATGCATCTCATTGGGGGAGTACCATCTCCTCATGTTTAATTTGCTTCCTACACCTAAAGTGTATGGAATACCGAACAACAACCCTTGTACAAGTCTTACATTGGAGATGTCATCTCCTATGACCCTTCATATCTAAAAACCAACCTTTTTTTATGGGAGATTTGACCATCTTTCCTCACAATAAAATCATTAACAATGTGTCATTCCTTTCAATTCTGACTTCAACTCTTTATATAATCAAACTTTTGTTCAAATATACCTCCATCATTGTGCATGGAAGGGTTTTGATTTGGACACTATGAATAAGGAGTACATGATTTTAGTATCCAATATTCTCTCAAACCACATGGAAAGTATGGGAAAGGATGTAAAAACCCATTGTCATCTCATCCTCCAACACCACATCCTTAAATATTATATAATCAAAACCATCATCCCCAAAGAACTCCGATGATCCTATGGAAACTGATGACACCATCTCCATCCCATCTAACTTTTTTTAATTTAATACTATTTCCTTAGGACTGTGACTTATTGATCTAATCATGTAACCAAAACACTTCTTCTCATCTAGCTAGAAATGATTGAAGAATATATTACCATCATTGATATCCTCCAATGTCATGATGCTCAATAAATTCTCTCCTAAATGGGAGCATAAGACCATACTATTTATAAAACCTTACCACCTGACACATCAAACATCCTCAAATAATCCACTATCCACATTAACATAAGCACCCCTCAGGAACCTCATATAGTTAAGGTTGATCAATCACTAAATCCATATGAAGTAAATTATTTCAACAACTTTTTATCCAAACATAGTTAATCCTTTACCTTGTCATATAGTGATATACAAAGTATCGACCCAAATATCATCGTACACAACATTGTCACTTATCCCAATGCCAAACTGGTCAAACAAAATCTCCATAGAATGCATCCACACATAGCTCTTCTCATCAAAGAAGAGTTACAACATTTACTCTCTGCTAATTTTATCATGCCCATTGACTACCCACAATGGGTTTCTAACATCGTACCCATAACCAAAGCCTAGGAAAATTACATATTTGCACTGACTTCTAGGATCTCAATCTTGCTTGTGCTAAAAATGATTTCCCTCTTCCAAACATCAACCAACTTGTTGATCTAACCACTAGCCACGAAATGCTCTCCATTATAGATGTATTTTCTGTTACAATCAAATCTTCATCGCCACATACGATCAACATAAAATGTCTTTCATTACTCCTTAGAGAATCTTCTCGTTACCATGTCATGAATTTTGGACTTAACAACAAAAAGATAATCTTGTTTTCCTCAAATTAATATTCATGCAAATCACTCAATATTTCCTTTCTCTCAACCATGCTAAATGTATTTTCCGTTTTCTCACCGGAAAAAATTTGGGATTCATCATATCTATTCGAGGTATTGAAATAGACCCATCCAAAATAAAAGGAAATATAAAAATTCCTCCTACATCAAACCTCAGTAAATTGCGTATCCTTCAAGGTAAAATAAAATCTATCCAAAATTTCATATCTCAAGTCTTCAATCATTATCAACCATTCCGTCATCTCGTTAAAAAATATGTTGACTTCATATCGGATCTTAATTGTTATTTTTTTGACAAAATAAAACATTATCTCTTATCACCAACTATACTCACATCTCCTTGCGGGGGGATCCATTTAATCTTTATATTTATACCATAGATAATGTCTTAGGGGCCATAATCATTCATCGAGATGAGAATAGACATGAATAATCCATTTATTACATAATTTCTACCCTCTACAAATATGAAACTCATTATACTGAATCCAAAAAACTATGTTATGCCTTATACTTTGTTACCTCTAACCAATGCCACTATCTCCTCAATCATAAAACTTATGTTGTCACCAATTTCAATACACTCAAAATAATGTACTCTAAACCATATCATAATAACCGCATCAATCAGTGGCTTATGATTATTATTGATTTTTATTTTGAATTTGTATCACAACATTCCAATAAAGTGAGTATATTTGAAATCTACAGAGTCTCACAACTATTCATTAATCAAATTAAATGAGAATATGAATGTAAAAATGAAATATTGCAAAAATAAAAATCCAATGTTGAATTTATCATCAAATAATTTGATCATTATACCATCCAAACAGCTCAACAATCCTCCACTAAGCTCGTCGACACCATGGCTTCTTTAGGATCTCTTATTCCTCTATTAACTGAAGAATCAACTAACAATTCTAAACTTTTTCATTGTTTTTCACAAATTAGATGAACCATCTCATAAAAATGAACTCCCTTCTATCAACACTATTAAAAATCATCCAATTGACCTATGGTATTCTCAAATATTTGACTATCTTTCAGAATCTAAAATACCATCTGATTTATCTAGAAACACTAAAATATCATTCCTTCAATGCACCATTCACTATGTCATTATAGGTGGTATCTTGTACAAACATGGATTTTATGGCCCTTTATTAATATGTCTTAAGTATTACAAATTTGTCAAATAAATTGAAGAATTTCATGATTGTATATGTGGCAGGAATTTAAATGGTAACATCATCGCTGAATATGTCCTTTGACTTGGCTATTATTGGCCTACTATTAATCAATATTGTTGTGCATACGTTAAGAAATGTGTTAAATGTCAACAAAATTAAGATCTCATTCATGTCCCTAGTCAATCTTTACAACCCTCTCATGACTTATGGCCTTTCTCACAATGGGGGTTAGACCTCATTAGCACTATCAATCCCCACTCATCTCAACAACATCATTCCATCATCACAACCACTGAATATTTTACAAAATGGGTCAAATTCATCCCTTAAATTTAACTAAAGAAAATAAAATCATCAATTTCATCTATCAATACATCATATGTTGTTTTGGTGTTCCTCATAAGCTTGTCACAGATAATGGAAAATCCTTCAAAAACAAGGATGTTAAGAAACTTTGCAACACCTTTAATATCAAAATTAGTTTCTCATCATCATACTATCCCCAAGAAAATGGATAGGTTGAAGCCTCTAACAAAACACTTAATAAAATCCTCATGAAAATAGTAGAAGAAGCAAACAAGAATTGGCATCTCCAAATCTTGTTTACTCTCGAGTGCTTATCAAACTAGTATTCGTACTCCTGGTGCTATGCATTTTTAACTCATTTATGGATATGAGGAATTCTTACCTCTTAAGGTTCAAATCACATCACTACATGTATCACTCAAATAATTTATCCCCAATGAAGAATAATGAAAATACCATCTAGCACAACTAGAATTGTTAGATGAAAAATGTTTAACCTCCCTTGAACATCATCAACTTTATCAAGAATGCATCAAGCGTGTATAAAATAAACATGTGAAATAATGTGACTTAAAAATAGGTGATATAATTCTCAAATAAAATAAAAATTTCACTACGTTAGAACATAGTAAATGTGGAAATTTTTTACCTAATTGGATTAGTCCATATGTTATTACTCACAAGTATGGGTTAGGAACGTATCACTTGGACTCCTTGATGGTATACTTGAAAAGAAACCTTTGATTTCCTTGCATTTGAGGCCTTTATATTTTTAACCGTTTGATCATCAGAATAGTAGTCACATCAAATATCTTATTCCACCATCAACCAACCACTTTTCATCGTAATGATTTGAAAGTATGTGGTTTTCAGTCACTATCCTTAAAAACCTTAAATATGAGCACCACGACTTTTTTCATCACATATTTCACTTGGATAAGTTCCTCCTTAGTAGGAACCCTGCAATCATTACATCCATCCACCTTATCTACCAACTAAAGACATGTCATGGGGCATATATGTGTAGGTCATGTACACATTTATTTCCCCTCCTCGAAATGGTCTATTAGGGTTTTCCCTCAGTTGAAAATAAAGTAAAAAATATATATGGATGCTTGTTATCAAAAAATTATAAAATAATAGTATAATCCCTCGAAGGACATCTATTTACAATCATTTTTTCAAAAAAATTATAGTAGACTAATCCCTCGAACGACAACTACACCGTCAAATATAGATCGATCCTTGAAGTATGATTATTTCTATAACAATAAAAATTAAAAATTATAGACCACTCCCTTGAAGGATGGATACTTATGTAAAAAAGGATTCTTGCATGGATAAACCTTTAAAAAAACAAAGTCTCAAAAGCATCCTAGGAAAGCTTCCCGCATTGATCAACTTTCTCATCAAAGAAAACTTCCAACATATGTATAGCTCAAGCATATATCTATTAAATGAATGAAAAGGAGAACCCTACTATCCCACATCAAATTATGCATGTCAAAACCCTTTCATGTCCTAAGGAGGTATATGTTGTACCCTAAGGAGACTAGGAACCTATGGCGTGGAAGGTTTGGTTGTGAACCACCGAGACCAAAGGCCCATGCTCGCTTAGAATAGGCTCAAAAATTAACCGTATTTTGGACCACATTAGGAGTTGAAATAAGGGACACATGAAGATGCGGAAAGATCTCGAACATGGATAAGGCTAGAACATGGAGACTTATAGCCCAAGGAAAGAATATTCTAGGATATGGTTATCATGATAGGATTAGGAGTTGTAAAGTGGAGTTAGTTATGGTGTAGCTGACCCTTAAATTTGGCTGGAGGTTCACTATAAGTGATGAGTATGTGGTAAAGATAAGATTCCCAAGAACCCCTTGATATGTATTTGTTTACATGACAATTGAGAGAGATGGATGTGAAATGAGAGGCATGCGTAATGTGTGATGTATTTGTGTAAGAAAGTAGAGAGATCAAGGAGAGATATGTGCGATCGTTGTTGTAACTTCGTAATAAATCCATTGTTGCGAGAATATTGAAACTCTCATGATGTATCTAGTATATTTATGGATTTATTGATGTATTTGACTATTTGAATATTGGTGAATCAATATATGAGGTGGTTTAATCTGAACATCTATGTTTTTTTTTTGGTCCAAACCCATGTGTTCTTTATATTTATCATGGTTCACATTTGATTCCTTTGTGTTGTTATAATGATTACATTCATATTATGGTGCATTTGTGCTTGGATCTAGTTTCTTTACCTCTGTGTTAGAATGAATGTATGTATTTCTGTTTCTGTAATATTCCTCCATTAATGGTGAACATTCTTACAAGGATCACATAAAAGAGGGGCTTGAAACCTTTGTATGGATTGAGTGAGTACCCAATTCATGTTTGGTGATGTGCCAACATGCCTGGGGTTTAAAAGGGGTAGGTAAAAGAGACTATATCTTGGTTCCATTGTCGGGACTTCTTTTGAAGTTGTTTAAATAATGTTGTGCGACGGTAGAGCCCTTGAATTTGGCCTATGTGGATACTTGGCTTATGAACACAGAGGATGAGTTTGCACATAGATTCAACATTGAACCTAGGTTTGATGCACGTACATGCATAAAGGAGCAATTGTATCATGAACTCTATGAAACATTATTTTTTTATTTTCAAATAGAACTATATGAATAGTTTTTGTCATATGCATCAAGGAAGAGTTGATAATATCAACCTCATGTGTGGATGTAAGAATATTATCAGTGGCTTTATGATGCTGATTTGATTTGGACTTTTGTTATTGATCATTGGTCGAGTCGTGTGTTGACTAGATACACATTGAAGTACGTAGTTTTTACTTATTCTTTGCTATAGGTTGTTGAGTTTGATTTCTTGCAATAACGAGAGGATATTTCTTGTGTGTTATACCACTATTCATAAATATTTTGATTATCACTCCCATTTTAGCATCGTTTCCTATGGCTAGTCAAACTCCCACTAGGTATGGGGCACGAAAGTGGGTATGGAAAGAAATGGTGAAAACTATGATAGAATTTGAGAGAGAAGAGAGATTGCTCAAGTATAATGAAGATTGGGAGAGGTAATTGGTGAGACAACATGAAATTTTAGGAATGATGGATGTTTGGAGGAAGACCTTGTGGGAAGTTTTGAGGTTCACATGGAGGATGTGGAAATTGAGTAGTCTATGTTACCCCATTTTCACAAACATGGAAGAAAATCCCCGCAAAGTTTGATGAGATATCTTAAGATGAATAAAGGAGATAAATCATAGGTGCACATTTGAACCCACCTAGTGACCAAGCTCTTACACTTAGTATTCCAGTTTTTGAGACAAGTATTTCTAGTAGGGTTGGAATTGGTAAGAAAGCGTATTAGTTAGATATAATATTACATTACATAAATATATGGCCACACAAAATTTATTTTGTTTGTTGGTATCCTGTCAGACACCTAATTTGGACAAGGTATGGGCTCGCAGAATGTGGGTATCACATCTAAAAGTAGTTCAACTTCATAGACTATTCGAGCTTAGTTTAGTACTATGGTGGAAACAAAAATTAGCAATAATTCAAGCCCTGTACCTACTAAAGGAGAAGTATCCAGAGGATCTAGTAAATCTATAGGGTCAAGGGTTAATGGAACTAGTAGATCTGGTGGTAGAGGCAACACAACAGAAGTCAAATTTCTAGATCTCGGTGGACATGAAACACAACCTCATCTGCATGTATTGTATGAGATTTCTCTTCATTTACCTAATTATAAAGGTGTCGAGGATGTCGTAGATCATTTACACAAGTATGATTTTCTATGGCATATAAAGGGTATCACTACCCCAGTGAAAATCAAGTCGAGTTTGAACTACATTCTAGGGGCACACACAAAGCTAGTACTAAAAAATATGACCCACATTAGATGGAGGTGGATTATCTTGAACTACATGATGCCTTCTTGGAGGACTTTCCTATTCCTGAATTTGAGAAAAGAGCATTAGTGTGTTGAAGGAGATTTAAAAGGGTATGACACAGAGTGTGAAAGCATATGATGTGCATTTTAAGACTCTTTTGTCAAAATTATCTTATGATATCCATCCTTCTCAACATGTTAATTCATTCATTGGAGGCCCGATAACACCTTATGATGAGTACTTTTACATAAAACTTTTATAGATTTGTGAAATACCTTGGAGGTTGCTTTGCACGTTGAGGCCATTGAAAGTGTTGATACTGGGGTAAGTCCCTTTTTAGGCACAAATTACTTCTATGGAAAACAAACTTGAAAAATTGTTTGTGAATTCAACACATGAGACTCACAATGGACTTTGGTGTATGGATTGTGAAGTAGAAGGACACACCAAGGATAGTTTCCCTTGAAATTTGGTTCATGACATGACATTAGACTTTAAAAATCTATCAAAAGGATCATGATCCAAGTAGATGTCCTTTGTTATAATGCACGTTCCATAAGAATGTGTCTTGCTATTGTAAAATTTGTACATCTACCACTCATGATACTAAGGAATGCCGGTTGATAGACCAGATTCATGATGTGATTGATATTGGTGTACACTAGGCTAACATTTCAAATAGTTATAAGAATGAGGGGAATCAACATGAAGGGAATGAATATGATGGAGGAAGGGAAAGAATATTTCTTAGAGGATTCAGAGGCCATGGTGGTCGCAGTGGAGGAAGGAGTGAATTCCTCCATGGAACTTATTTCAATTGTGGATCTAAGGATCACTACAAGTATGAGTATCTGAATTTTTTCCAATGCTTGTGGTCTGGGAAGAAACATAAGTATGAGGAGTTCCCTGACTTGTATAATCATATGATCTAGAACCAAAAGAAGGAAAGAGTGTAATAATTTTTAGTATAAAGCATTTTGAACCTTTGTTCATGCCTATAGTAGCGTCTAACCCTGAATTGGATTCTATATTAGTAACTACATGCGTTGAAGCTACGAGATGCAAGAGAAATACCAAAGGAAAGGACTCTAAATTCAAGAGAAAGGTAATGCATTGGAAGTACCACCGATTATAATTATCGAAGGAGGTTTACCAAGAGACTATGGAGGTGATTAGGAGCTTACAAGGGGAGATCCAATGCTTGAAAGAGAAGTCACGAAATTTGGAACAGGTAAAGAATGTTGAGATCCCTCATAATGATGTGGATGATGTCAAAGAGGTATGTAAGATGTTGTACTAGGAAAATATCATTCCCTATTAGGAGAATGGTTGAGAGGAAAAGTACATGTGCGTTGGATGTGAGCATGAGAGGAAGATATTGCATGCTAATTTTCCATGTCATAGTTTTGATTATGAAAAGGAGATCAGGTTGAATGCAGTATTTGATGGATGATTTAATAGAAACATACTAATTGACATAGTTTCAAAATCAAATTTTCTTACTCTGGATGTGTGGAATCATATAGAGAGACTGCCATTATAGCCATCTTCAAATGTGATATATATGGAAAATAGAACTAAAGCTACACCCATCAGAGTCTTGAAGGATACTTCCATAACCATTCAAGGGGCCAAGTTCACTGGGATTTTGAAGTCTTAGCACTTTCTCGAGGAAGATAATTTCCCAACATTACTTAGACACCCTTGGTGTTATATGAATAATACTTATTTGAGCTTCAACAAGGGATTAATCATTTTTATAACAAGAAGGAGCATGCTATTATTCCACTTATAGATGGTACATCTACACCCTATGTCGATCCTTTTGGGGAAAAAGACATCAACAGAATTTATGTGTGCACTATCAAAGACCCAAAGGTTATCGAGACATCAAGAGAAGGAGTCATTCAATGGGATGTTGCTCAGTCTATTAGTGATACAACTAGAATTACATGTGATAATTGGGCACATGGGACTTATGAGTTGGTTGGAAAATAATTGAAGGGTAGTGTGACTCATGTTGTCAAGTAGCGTTCGGTTAGGCATATGAGAGGAAGACAACTACCATGTTCATGTTCGGGGAAGAAGGAAACCCTGATGTCTTCTTGCATGCTATGGAACTTTAGTGGACATGTGAAGTAGAATGAAGGAATATGCTTGTTTATACCTTGCATGGGATAACCACTAATTAGTAGATGACTCATTGGGATAATCTTATAGGGTGGAACAAGGTAAGAATCATGTTCTCTTTTATATTTCTACGGATCAATGTACATTTAAGGATATGTGACTATCATAGGAGGGAATCATCCTTCTACCATGTTTAGGAATGTGATAAATCCTACATAAAAGGCCAAAAATATTTACCCCATTCACTCTAGTTGTATAAGTTATATTCCACTTTACAAGGTTGTGTGCATGTATAGTATATCCATTTAGAGTTATGTGAGCACACGAGAAATTGACAAGATTTAAAAGCATGTATTATTTAGAATTTTGAGTATTTATCTTGTAAACCATCAATGAATGAGGATTTATAGGTAGTTAAGTGCCTTACTCTATAAGATAGTGCCAACACTGAGGGCCTCATCTTAGATTTTTCAGGGTATCTGATTTAGAGGCACACTTCAAGTAAGGAGAAGAAATGCATGAAGTATAGTTTGAGCGTGCCTACCTAGAAAATGAGAAAGGAAAAAGAATGTGCATGATAGAAGATAAAGATATAGAGAACCTCAATGTTGATCATATAAAGGGTATGCGTGAAATATTTTATAATGCGATGAGAAGGTGTGTAACTATTATGAGCCATTGAAGATAAAGAAGGTCAACATTGGAAAATAAGTAGAACTGAAAGAAGTAATCATTGAAGATTACTTGAATGGACCAAGAAGTTTTAAAGATAATTTAACTATTGTGGGAATTCCAGGATTTGTTTCCTCATGGATATCATGAGTTAAAAGGGGTTCATCACTCATTGACGGAGATGTAGATTAAGTTAAATGATGGTGTGTGCCCGATTAGGAAGAGGCCTTATAGGATTAATCTTAATCTACACATAAAGATGAAATAAGAAATTGACAAGATCTTTGGAATCGGGATCATTTAAGCCATTGAAGAATATAATTATTATTATCCCAATAGTGATTAGTATCAAGAAGGATGGAAGGATGTGGATCTATGTAGACTACAGAGACTTGAATACTACATGTGTTATAGATCCTTTTCTAACACCTTTTACAAAGGGAATCTTGGAAGGTTTAACAGAGTGTGAGATCTACTCTTTTGCATATGGATTTTAATGGTTTCACCATGTAAAGATTACAAACAAAGACAAGGAGAATACTACTTTCACCATTGAATGGGGAGTTTTTTCTTATACGGTTATGCCCTTTGGACTTAAGAATGTGTTTGTTGTATTTTTGCACATTACTGGTGCAAACATTCTAAGACTTTATTAATAATTTTCTTTAAGTCTACTTGGATGATTGGGCAGTGTATGGATTAGTAAAATATCATTGTGACAACTTGAGATTGATGTTTGAAAGATGCATTTAGTTAAGTATATATCTAAACATTAATAAATGTGTCTTTCTTTGCTCCTTTTGGCATATTACTAGGTAGTATTATTTGTAAGGAATGCTTATTTGTAGACCTGTTAAAGTTGCTCTTATTTTGGGTTTTAAGGATCCTTCCAATCAAAGTACAATGTGTGGATTTCTAGGGTATATAGGTTACTATATAAAATTCATCAAAGGATATGCTAGGATTGCAATTCCCTTGGAATAACTATTGAGGCACAAAGGAAGATTCCATTAGGATAATGTGCAACAAGTGGATTTAGATACATTGAAGGAGAAGCTTACTATTGTGCCATTTTTTCTATTTACCTCTTGGGAAAATACATTTCATGTTCATGTGGATGAATCAGGTATGGAAATTGGAGTAGTGTTAGTACAGTGTGGAGAAGGGATTGTTGATCACCCTTTATGTTTTGCAAGAAAAAAATTATCTCCAGATCAGTATAATTACACCACAACAGAGTGCGAAACATTGTCTATGATTTATGTGCTGCATAAGTTTAGGCAGTACTTGTTGGCTACTCTGTTTATCTTTTACATAGATGACATGGCACTTAATTATTCATAATGAATTCTATTTTTCAAAAACACATATATCAGTTGATCTTGTTATTTTAGGAATTTGAATTTTCAAAGTGGTAATCAAACCGGAAAGTGTAATTCGGACATGACTATATTTCTATAATTTATTCGGTGAGGAGACACAGAGCATTGAAGACACAATGTTGTATACATATCTATTAAGATTATAATGTGGGCCCCGATCCAAAGAAAATTGTTGTCTTTTTCAAACATGTGTAGTGCCTAATGGAATGAAGAGTGTAGAAAGGAAATAGTTTTCCTTTCACATCGCGCCTTATATGTTGATTGGTGGATATCTATACAAACTTGGTTGGGATGATATTTTGCTGATGTGTACTAGAGCATGAGCACATGGGTATTATGGAGGAATATCATGGAGGGATTTCCAGTGGAAATTATGCGAGTCGAGCCAACATGTGCAATATTATGAATGGTTATTTGTGGTGGGAGACATTGTACAAGGATTTTCAAGAATATGCAAGGGGTTGTGATCATTTCTAGTGCCTTAGGAATCTTGTGCATAGAGATGAAATGCCATTGAGGCCTATTGATTATGTGGAACTATTTCAAAAATAGTCAATTGACTTTGGGGGCCCTATTGCCCTTGGCACACGAGAATAGGGTTGCACTACATCGGTGACGTGTAGAGACTATCTTACACGATGGGTGGAAAAAGCACCTAAGAAGGATGACACTACAAATACTACATGAAGGTTCCTTTGGGAGAATATCATAAGAAAGTATGGATGTCCATTAATTTTAAAAGTGATAGGGGTACTCATTTCTTGAATGAGACTATTAGGAAATTATTGGTGGAATTTATGGTAGCCCATTATAAAACTACACCCTACCACCTACAAGATAATAGAAGCATGTTGAAGATTTACACAAGATTTTGAGCCACATATTGACAAAGATCTGTGATGTTAGAAGGAAGGATTGGGATGATAAATTCTCTGTTGTTCTTTGGTCTTATAGAACAACCTACAAGAGACTTAACAAAGCAACACCTTTTCATTTGGTGCTTAGTGTTGAGGCTATTTCTTGGTTGAATTTATGTTACCATCCCTATGTATTGTGTGTGCAAAAGGATTGGCCGATGAGAAAGAACTTGAAGAGTGCATAGAAAAACTGATGTAGTTAGATGAGAGGCACTCTGTATCCGATGGAGCCGAAGAAATAGGAAGTAAGACAGAAGGCCTGACATGATTGCCACATTAATAACAAGAAGTTGGAGCTTAGAAAAATAGTTCTTTTGTATGACTCCAAGTTTATATGTCACCTTGGAAAGTTCCAAGTGCATTTTTTGGACAATATGTTGTGACTTATATACTTCACTCAAGTTCTTTCCAGCTTAGAAGCTTTGGATGGCACATAGTTTCCTGCCTTTCTTTAACAAGATTAGGTTGAAGCCCTACTATAAATAAGTCTTATTGGTGTTTGTAATAAGGCGGTGTTGTCATTCAGCTTCAGATTTGCCTTAAATCATTTTCCTTTATATTTATTTCCTTTCATCGTAAATATGCTTATCATTTTCATTCTATGTTTTTTGTGCATTTCCACGCCAGTAGCTAATTACATTTTACATAATCCCATTATGTAGAGGACTGCACATACATTTAGTGTGGGGTGGATTAGAGAAGAGTGTGGAAAATGGTTAGTTCCTTTCTAAAGGAGGCTAGATTGATGGAAGACTCGTTCTAAAATTATTGGTGCAAAGGAATAAGAATGGTCTGTGTGGTATATAAGGTGTTTTCGGTTTATCTTTAATAGATATGTTACGAGAAAATTTGATTTAATTAAAGACCATTTAAGAGAGAAAAAAAGATTGTGCGGTATAACATGAGGTAGGCGGTGACATGAGAAGTTACTCATTATATGGTGTAGAGGTTAAGTACATTAGTGTAATTGGCGCGCATAGGAATTTTGTGGCGGGGAAGTAATGATAGCACACCAAAAGATTATAAATATAGTGCACAAGGTGGAGTCATGGAATTTCATTTCGGGGAAAAAATTACTTTATTAAAATTTAATGTTAAGATTATGGGTTGGAAGAACTGTTATTAAAAATTATAGCACCCCCGATTGTTTTTTATTTGTGCGTGAGACAATCAATGTAACCTACATAACATGGGATTATCCTACAATGTGGGACCTTGCAAGTATGATAACCCTCTGAAGAAATCCTTCTTATTCTCCTAGCCTAGTTCCAACTCCTCCAAAGTGTAGATAATGGAAAACTAAACCAATCCTACCCTAATGTTTTCCAAGGAAATAAGGATTTAAGAATGCATAAAAGTAAATCTACTCTAAGTGATGGTGATGCACCAAGAAAGGGAGTGAGACACTTTGAGTGAGTGGAAAATAGGGAGTAAAAAGTGAGAGAGGGCGAGTAGAAGTGCCACAAGCTAAAATAATATTCAGTTCCCTAGATTCATAAAGCACAACAAATTAAAGGTCCTACAAAGAGATATAAACATGCACAATATACCCGATGAAACTTAATGGAAGAAAACAAACGTAATAAAACTTGAATTAAGGAAAGAAAATATACAAAATATGAATTTTATTTCTCGAAACATGGACAATTCATTACAATATAGGATCAAGGAAAAATCCTTCATAATAAGCCCAAATTCTATGCTTTTAGCTCACATTAGCTCTGGAACAATTTTGATATAGTTCCTTTACAAAATAGAATGAATCCCCTCAAAATGAGGTGAATTTTATAATATATAGATGAAGTGCCTTGAAATTTCCTCACCAACTGATAGGTTTCATTGAAGAGGTATGGGAGGCCACAAAAATTTGGTACATTTCTTGCATGGGTAGTCATGGGTGTCATACCTCATTAAATTGGTGGTTGAACAACCTTGTATTGCTCCCATTAATTCCTGGTTTTGCTTACACTTGGCTGGATGCATAGTTTTATAATGCCCGTTCGATGTTCCCCAGCCTCTGAGATGATAACCCTATTACTAAGCATGGGAGGTTTGTGTGTGTGTGCTCGTTGACCATTGTTGACCTTGTCCTTATCGTAGTGAATATTTTGCACCCTCCCTCTCCTTCTTTCCTTTTTGGGTCATTGTCGGCACCCCAAATGGTGGACCTGGTAGTGTCGTGGATGATTATCCAGTTAAAGGAAAATCTAGTTCTCGCTTCTTCAAGTTTTTTTGTCGTCAAATCGCCATTAATATGATTAATAATTATTATCATTATTTTAGCCGTAAAATCATAAAAATAATGTTTATAATAATATTATAATTTATATTGTCGATTTACGATCATTTGTTTTTGTGTCGAAATTTCATCACTATTGTTGTGATTTACCGTTAAGCTATTGTTTTATTATTTTTTTACTTCATTTAGGGTTTTTATGTTTTTAGTTAAAACAAACAAATAAATAAATAAATAAAATAAGTGAATTAAAATTAAAAAAAAAAACCTTGCATGTGGGGCGGTTTAGGGAAAAAGGGGGCTCGAGCTCCATTTATTATTTATTCTTTTTTTTTTTTTTCTTGGTTTCATCTTTTTGGTTTTGTTGTGGGGAGAAGCCGCCGCCATGGAGGGAGGGAGGAAACTCTGAACCAGTTTTTTCTCACCCATAGAGGTTGAAGAAGGCATGAAGGAGGAGGTTTTGTCCATTGTGGCATTTGGAAAATGCGCAGGTTTGGAAAAAATGCCTGAAGGAAACGTGGTTTCATGGAATGTCTGGCCACAAATTTTTACACAAATCCTTTTTTTGCTTAAGGCGTTTCTTTTTTTTTTTTTTTAAATGAAATGCCTCGCCAGATGTAATCTTAGGGAGGGCCATGGTTGTTGCGACCTATGCTAGCATCCTCCCACTGTATAAAAATACAATGAGTCCTTGAAATGTGTGGGCATCTATCAATAGAAAAAGAAAGGATAGAGGGGTTTTGTCAGATGTTGTAGTTGCAAATGCTTTGGTGGATGCATAAGAAGCTGCTCCATTTCAGGCCTCCAACCCAATCAGTTTACATTTGCCAACGTACTTCCAGCCTGTGCCAAAATGGAAGCTTTAGAGTAGGGTATGATGTTCATCAAAGCATAATGGAGAGAGGAAATTTGTTAGATATTGTAGTTGCAACTACCCTGGTAGACATGTATGCAAAATACAGAAGAATAGACAAAACGCATGTATTGTTTGACAGAATACCCCAAAAAGATGTGTTCTCCTGGACTGCAATGATAGTAGGATATGCACAAAATGGATTTGTTGAGAAGGTGAATGAACTATTTGATAGAATTCCTCAAAGAAATTTGGTCTCATGGAGTTCCATGATTGCAAGATATACACATAATGGATTTGTTTAAAAGGCTTTAGAAATTTTCAAGAAACTACACTCGAAGTTGTAGAGCCTCACTGTCTGTCTTTACACATTCTCTCCACCCGTGTACAAAAATGGAGCCTTTTGCAGTCAGAAAATTTACAAAGAATAATGGGCAATTTATTCTGTTGGAAAAACTTCAACTGATCGGGAATTTTGTGTGTCATTGTGGAGGTTAAATCGAGGCTCGTGAACCGGTTGACGAAGTTCCCAAGTGAGATGTTGAACCGAAGCTGAGGGTTTTACCGACTCCATTCCTTCCATGCATGGTTCATCTTCCCTTACCTCTCATAATTCTTGTGTTTTAGTTATGTTTTACAACTTAATAGAATTTAAAAATAGTAGGATTTTAATATAGTTAAATGTTTGTTTCAAGTCGTTGCAAAAACAATGAAATGTTGTGTCGTAACTCATGAAGTCAAAATAACCCTTTTACATTAAAACATGAACTTCCTCCCTCATTCTGAGGTGATGTAGAAAAATTCCTACCTAACTAGATCGCTACAACATTGTTTTATTAACCAGATGAAACACTTCCCAGTAATAATGTTGATCATCTCCTAATAAATAGTTAATTTTTGCATTTTTTGGAGACTCGTTAAGTACCCTTCGTAACTCTAAAAATGAGATGTTAAGCTTCATTTGTGTACCTTGTTATGTGAGGAGTCACCTTGACCTCTAGATTGATCCCTAATGAACATATGTGATCTTTTTGACGCTCTTATAGGAGCCCTGTTACACTATTTTATAGTAGTAGAAAGTTGTTAAATCTAGAAAGTTGGCTTTCGTTTTGAACCGCCATTTGAAACCTAGATAGAGAAATTTTTTCTCATCTTCACAAACCTTTAATGTTTATACTAGAAAATTACATGGAACATTCAGTTTAGGGAAAAACACTTTTCTAGATAGTTTTGCAAAGCCATTTTGTACACCTCCAGTCATAGTTTGATGAGGTCAAACTGGACCGATTTTGACTTGTCACTCAAGAAAACTTGTCGCCATTTGAAAATGGTTTTCTAGTTCTCAGTCTCATTGACTCTGATGAATTCTCCTTATATAGGGGAACTACTATGAAGTGTCTTGTTGCATGCTCATCCATTGAATGTCAATTTTGATGTGGTTTTCGAGTCCTCGAGCTAACTTCTCTCAATTTACACTTTGGTCCAACTATGACCGGTAGCCCCAGAAAACTAGCCGCCAAACGCAAACCATTCACTTTTTCCCAATTCCGTCAGTTGCTATGAACTCTTGGTATATCTAGGAATACATAGAAAGTTGATCGTGGTGTGCATTCTCATCGGAAGATAAATTTTGGAAGCGGTTTCTTAGCCTCTGAGCCCATTTTGAACGTTTTGTAGCTAGTGAGAAAATGTTAAAATAGAAAGTTGCGGGACCCTCGTAGGGTTTCCAAACCACCATGGAAACTTTTAACACATGTAAATAACTATTTAAAACTCTATAGTGTAACTTGTTGTGTGAAATAGAACTTTTGAAAAATGGTGTTTTCTCTCTCTTCCCTTCTCTTTCTCTCTCTTAGGTTACAAAAAGAAGTAAAATGAAATGTAATGAATACATGTCTCTAAACCTTTTATTTGGATTGCAAATTGTAATTATTATCATATGTAAATGGGAAAATGAAAAATGATAATTATGTTAGATTAGGGTGGATGCCATGCCAACGATTTATCGCTGATATCATGCTCACGTGGTTTTGCAGGATGAAAGAATGATGATGAAAAGGTGATGTGTAATTTATTAATCATCATTGTAATTTATATAGTTCATTGTTAAATGAATAAATGTATAATGTAGTCTCATGTTACAGAAGGTTATATTTGATAATTTGTTGCTATGTATGAGATGATGGTTTCAAGGTCATCTAGGAAATGTGAATTTAATCATAGGTCAATTTGGTTTATAGTACACCTGGTAAAAAGGTTTGATATTTATATAAGGTAAATGGAATTGTAGTAATATCTTGTAGTGCATACTCAGTGTTCAATAAATGATTAATGAGTCATCTTGTGCATTCATACTTTGCAAATGTAATAAAGAGAATTAAATCGAAACACTCTACCCTTGTTCAATATCGGAATATAACTTGTTTTTCATGTGTGATACTCCTTACCATAGATGACATGTAAAACCATAGAATGAACTTAAACTCTGCACTTGATGGAACCTCCTAGTTTGAGTAAACAAGAGGCCGAGAATAGGTTTATCATCTTAGTCATTATGTTTAGTGACATTGTCATAAACCCGTAAACAGGAGCGACACAGTCAAAGTTTTCTTGGAGTGTGTAAAGATAAATCCTCCTTCATAGCCTAGTGGACTACCTTGCCATCCAAAGATAGATTTAAAATTAAAAGTTATTCATCGAGTGAAATCCCTGTTGGATCCAGACGACATAGATGGAGGTTGTGACTTAGTTGTTCTAGGTCTTAAACTCTTGTTAATGAACTCATTAGCTCTGCTCAGCTTCGGCTAGATGTGTTACTTTGGTTTCTCTCAACATAACACCTTGGTCCTTTCTTAGAGGTGGTTAGCATGAATTTTCCTCTCACTTAAAACTCATATATAGTTGAGGGTAGACCCTTAGATGAAGCTTGAATGAATCTAAACCTCGGTTAATTCAGATGTTAACTTAAGATTCATGTCTTTTATATCTTCAAGAGGTTAGACAAACACTTCGTAGCTTCTTTTATAAGACAATGCTGAAAAATAAGATCCTAATGTGACGTAGAAAATAAAGTATATAAGAGTAAAAACAAGATCAAGGTTTGAAATAATGCCACTCTCGGAGACCTTATATCTCAATTAAATATATTTTTCTCAAAGAATATGAATTGCCTTGGTGTGATCAACCTTTGAGAAAACAAAATACATATATACATCAAAATGGTATTTCACAAGTCATTGAATTAGATTAACTTTGGTAGGGGAATAACTATATTGTGATCGAGGAATGTTTTGTGGTAAAAAGCTATCTTGTATTTAAATTTCCATTAAATCCTAATATCACTATATGGACACCAAGTCACATTCACTTAAGTTGTAAGAGTAAAAAGGTAGACATTGAATATCTATCTGAGAAGAATATTCTTAACATAAGAACAAGGTAATTAAGTACTTATTATGCATTTGAATTATGAAAAATAAGTATGCGAGTTATGGAAAATTTTGTAAAGAATAAGAATCCAACTTAAAATGGTCGAATTGCAAATTAAATGTGTAATGAACTTAAAGTTTCTGTAGATAGAAAAAGGAGAAAATCATCCTTGCACAATAATTTTCTTAGAATGTTAATCGTAACTAAAATACAATTAAAGAAATGATGTGTTGTGGGTTTTCCTATCCTTGAGTCATTTTTCTTGTGGTTAGGTCATTACTAGTAACCATTCATTGGGAAAAGTGTGGCATCAACATTCCTTTGTTGTTTTCATGTGTTTATGTGAGTCGATGACTTATGTAATTGTCGTATGCGAGTCGAGTCCTATACTTAGAGCCCTTGCAGTGTTGTGTGTAGTGAACAATGTAAGTCAAAAAAAATCCTAGTATTTTACTGTTATAATTGTGTGTGTAAAATGTGGGCACTACATATGGTATCAGAGCGGAGGTTCATGCTCTTGAACCTCTGGGGAAGATTGGAGTTGTGATGGTGTTGCATGATGGTGGTGGATAGTGGAAGAGTAATGTGATATATGCATGATGTGAACTATGTCGTAATTGTGAAATTGTGAATGCACATGTTGTGCATGTCACTTAGTGTGTATTTGTTATCTTATTTATGTTCTTTTGATGAGAGTATTCACTCTCTATGTTGTTGATTCAATGGGAGATTCGAGTGTAATGTAATGCCTTGTTGTGAATGGAATGTTATTGTGGACTACTTTGGGTTAGAACATTTTGTCTTTATGTGATATGAAGGTGTATTTATGTATTGCATGAAAAAATTTATGTAAAGTGAATCACATTTTATCATGATGTCATCACTGTGTTGGGATTAGTTGTGTGCATCATCGTGTTGTTTTGTAATTGACTATGTGTTGTAAGGTTAGATATTTTGTACCCCATATGTATAATTCATGTAATATGTGATGGTTCATGTTGTGATTTAGGGGCATATGGTGAGTATGATCCCTAGTGTATAGTGATTGCACTTTGGGTGCAGGATGTGGTAATGTGATGTATTGTAACCCGTGAAAGTAGTGATTGTGTTATACCCTATGTATAAATACCATACGTAAGACGTTATGGTTAATGTGCATGAATCACCATTGTGTTAGTGATGTAGTTATGTGTATGTTGTGAACCTTACACTAGACAACCCTAAGGGGATAAACTGTCAAGAGTGTATGTGTGGAGAGAGGAGGTGTGGACTAGGTTTTCATAATCTTGAGCCAAGTACGAGTGAGGAAGTGGAGTCTTATATAGACTAAAAACCCACTTCTATTTGTTTAGTATACTTTGAGCTTTCTCAGTATATTGTGGGTGTGCACCACCTTAGGCTCAACTTATGCAACTAGAGTTCCCTGCTCTTTCTTATTGGATTGTTCATTGGACAATCCTATGTAATTTTGACTATGTTGATCCTTGTGGGAGTTCGGAGGGATGATTCAGGTAGAGATGATGACAGTTACATTATTTGATTTACTCATTTCTGGTTACATGTATATTTTTACGAGCTGAGGCTCGATGTCCGAGTGCCAGCAACTCAATGAGTACCCCTTTGGTGGTGGTATGAGGCCACATAGTGATTTTAATGTGCTATTTTCTCAATACGTATTTTATTTGTAAATTAATCATTATCTCTTTTATCCAGAACCAACCATTTCCTTGATTGATATGTTCTTATATTTTGGGCATTTATTTGATTGATGCATTAACATTTGGGATTTTGCACTAACCATGGCTAATCAGCCATTTTTTTCTTTGATTTAAACTTTATTTTCATACTTAAAAGTTTTGTATCCTATCCCAAGGCTCTTGATTTTGCCACTTGGCATTTGAATGGATCGTTATACTAGTTCTAATGTCATAATGTGTTGGAATATGGTAATGGGATTAACCATGGAGTGGTTGAACCTATGGACCCACTTCGTTATATGGGGTTACGCCCTAAGGAGTTATAGATAACTAGCGGGTTGTTGAACCATAAGTTATTATGTCACTTGGGTTGGGGGTGATGGGGCTCTATGTGCCCAGGGCCATAGGGTGACCCGACCTCATTAAAAGGAGAAAGGAGATGGGCCTCTATGGTTGAGTGACCTATTATTCTTTATGGCACTCTATGGTTGAGTGACTTGTTATTTTTATGGCACTCTATAGTGGAGTGACCTAATATTTTGATGGGGCTCTATGGTTGAGTGACACAACTTGGTTTTGGCACTATGCTTATTTCTCCTTGGGAGGTATATGGAGTTATTTCTTGATATTTTGAGATGTCCGGAGTTGCTTTAGTGAGTTATGTGTACCCTTGTGAGTCTTTTTGACACCTTGTTATGTTGAGGCTTGACTCTTTCCTTGGTTGGCATGGACTATTGGATAATGTCTTGCACTATGTTGGTACATTCATGGATTTATTTGGGTCTTGTGATACTCGTTGTATATGTATCCATGTGATGATTTTGTTTTTCAAATCACATCTATGTCTTTGGATCGATGTCTGTGACATAATTATGGAAAATTCTTTTCTATGTGGATTACTTGTTTGTCATCCCATGGTAGAATTGAAGACCTTGTGTTATGATACAATCATGAAAGTAGGTAGCAAGATGTCTCGTGGGTTGTTTGTGTTGTGTTAAGTTTTGTGTGACATCTTGATGTTAGTTATGGTTGGGCACCCACGAACTTAAGATAACTAAAAAAAAATTCTAAACAATGAATATTATAATCTTGAGATAAGAAATACTGTAAAAGAAAATGCTAACTAAGTAATAAGGTAAAATGGAACTACCAATCTTCACAAAACCTTGAAAGTTAAAATTTCTACCTGATGTTCCTAGGGCCACCCCATGGCCATGATTTTGTGTCTGAAATATTAACCTTAGAGCATACCTTCACCCATTTTGTTCCTTGTTGCTTACCATTTCTCTTTCTTCATTGTATGTCACATCGAGGACGATGCTTTCTTAAGGGGAGGAGAATGTAATGCCCTGTTCAATGTTCCCCAGTTCGACATGATGACCTTATTGCTAAGCATGGGAGGTTTGTGTGTGTGCTCTTGTTGACCATTGTTGACCTTGTCCTTGTTACAATGAAGATTTTGCACCCTCCCTCTCCTTCTTGCCTTTTTGGGTCATTGTCAACACCCCAAACGGTGGACTTGGTAGCGTCATGGATGATTATCCGGTTAAAGGAAAATCTAGTTCTCACTTCTTTGAGTTTTCCTGGTCGTCGCCATTAATATGATTAATAATTATTATCATTATTTTAGCTGTAAAATCATAAAAATAATGTTTATAATAATATTATAATTTATATTGTCGATTTATGATCATTTGTTTTTGTGTCGAAATTTTATCGCTATTGTTGTGATTTCTTTGTTAAGTTATTGTTTTATTATTTGTTTACTTCGTTTAAGGTTTTATGTTTTTAGTTAAAATAAACAAATAAATAAATAAATAAAATAAAATAATTAAAATTAAAAAAACCCGTGCATGTGGGGCAGTTTAGGGCAAAAGGGGGCTCGGGCTCCATTTTTATTTTTCTTTTTTTTTTTTGGTTTCATCTTTTTGGTTTTGTTATGGGGAGAATCCACCACCATGGAGGGAGGGAGGAAAATCTGAATGAGTTTTTACTCACCCACGAGGTTAAAGAAGGTGTGAAGGAGGAGGTTTTGTCTATTGTGGCATTTGGAAAATGTACAGGTTTGGAAAAAACACCTAAAGGAAACGTGGTTTTATGGAATGTTTGGCCACAACTTTTTACACAGATCCTTTTTTTTTCTTAGGGCATTTTTTTAAAAAGAAATTCCTCACCGGATGTCATCTTAGGGAGGGCCATGGTTATCGTGGCCTATGCCAAAGCATCCTCCCACTGTATAAAAAAAATGAGCCCTTGAATTGCGTGGGCATCTATCAACAAAAAAAAAGGATAGAGGTTTTTATCGATTGTTGTAGTTGCAAATGCTTTGGTGGACACATAAGAAACTGCTCCATTTTATGCCTCCAACCAAATAAGTTTACATTTTCAAGCGTACTTCCATCTTGTGCCAAAATGGAAGTCATGGAGTAGGTTATGATGTTCATCAAAGCATACTTGAAGAGAGGAAATTTGTCATATTTTGTAGTTGTAACTGCCTTGGTAGACATGTATGCAAAATTTAGAAGAATAGATAAAACACGTGTATTATTTGACAGAATACCCCAAAAATATGTGTTCTCCTGGACTGCAATGATGTCAGGATATGCAAAAATGGATTTGTCGAGAAGGCGCATGAACTGTTTGATAGAATGCCTCAAATAAATGTGGTCTCATGGAGTGCCATGATTGCAGGATATGCACATAATGGATTTGTTCAAAAGGATTTAGAAGTTTTCAAGCAACTACACTCACAGGTGTAGAGCCTCTTATCTGTTGCCTACATTCTCTCAGCCTGTGTGTAAGAATGGAGCCTTGTGAAGGCCCTAGAAAATTGTCAGAGCATAATAAGAAATTTATTCTGTTGGAAAAAATTCAAGTGATCGGGAAGTTTTTGTGTCATTGTGGAGGTTAGATCAAGGCTCGTGAACTGGTTGAAAAAGTTCCCAAGCGAGATGTTGAATCGAAGCCTGCAGGTTTGACCGACTCCGTTCCTTTCAGGCATGGTTCATCTTCCCTTACCTCTCATAATTCTCGTGTTTTAGTTATCTTTTGCAACTTAATACAATTTTAAAATAGTAGGATTTTAATATAGTTAAATCGTTATTTCAACTCGTTGTAAAAGCAATGAAATGTCATGTCATAACTCATGAAGTCAAAATAACATGTTTGCATTAAAACATGAAATTCCACCCTCATTCTAAGGTGATGTAGAAAAATTCTTTCCCAACTAGATCACTACAACATTGTTTTATCAACCGCACAAAATTGACTTCCCAATAATAATGTTGATCATCACCCGATAAATAGTTAATTTTTGCATTTTTCAAAGACTCATTAAGTACCCTTCGTACATCTAAAAATGAGATGTTAAGCTTCATTTGTGTACCTTGTTATGTGAGGAGTCACCTTGACCTCTAGATTGATGCTAAATGAACATATGTGATCTTTTTGACACTCTTATAGGAGCCCTGTTACACTATTTTATAGTATTAGCAAGTTGTTAAATCTAGAAAGTTGGCTTTCATTTTGAACCACCATTTAAAACCTGGATAGAGAATATTTTTCCCATATTCACAAACCTCTAGTGTTTATACTAGAAAATTGCATGGAACATTCAGTTTAGGGAAAAAAATTTTTGGATAGTCTGGAAAAGCCATTTTGTAGGCCTCCGATCATAGTTTGACGAGGTCAAATTGGACCAATTTTGACTTGTCACTCCAGAAAACTTGTCTTCGTTTGAAAATGGTTTTCTAGTTCTCGATCTGTCAACTCGATGAATTCTCCTTATATAGGGGAACTAGTAGAAAGTATCTCATTGCATGCTCATCCATCGAACGTCGAGTTTTGGAGGTGGTTTTTTAAGCCCTCGAGCTAACTTCTGTTCAATTTTAATTGGGCCAACTATGACCAGTGGCCCTAGAAAACTAGTCACCGCAAACACAAACCATTCACTTTTTCCCAATTCCGTCAGTTACTATGAACTATTGGTATGTCTGGGAACACGTAGAAAGTTGATCATGGTGTGCGTTCTTATCGGAAGATAACATTTGGAAGTGATTTCTTATCCTCTAAGCCTGTTTTGAACATTTTGTAGCTAGTGAGAAAATGTTAAGAAAGTAAGCTACGAGACCCTCGTAGGGTTTCCAAACCACCCTAGAAACTTTTAACACATGCAAATAACTATTTAAAAATCTATAGTGTAAATTTTGTGTGAAATAGAACTTGTGTTTTCTCTCTCTTCCATTCTATTTCTCTCTCTGGGTTACAAAAAGAAGTAAAATGAAATGTTTTTATTAGATTAGGTAAAAACATATTTTGAAGGGATCAGGAACCCTATACAAATGAAAGATATGGCGATCAAAGCCCAAAGCTAGAAAAACAAGAGAGGCACAACCAGAAAGAAAAGGTCCCACAAAAATGAGTTAAACAAACTTAACTCTTACAGAGTAGGAAATGGGACCCCAACTGGACCAAAAAGACCAAGAAAGAAATAGGGCATCACAGTTCACCCATAGTTCGCAAAAAGTTCAGAAAGCTACAAGTCTTCCAGGAGAGACAGGAAACCACACGAGGACCCCAACAGGATCACCAACTAATCTTCCTCTGAGCTACTGATACAGAGATTGAATCTCCTTCTTTTCTTCTCTCCATCTTTCTCCTCAACTCTATCAAGAAGCCCTTTGACCTATTTCTCAAGCTCCTGCATCCGATTTTTAATCTGAACCTGGTCTAAAACCATTTTCTTCGAGATATTAATAATATTTAAGATGGATTCCCTTTGCCCTTCATTTGTTTCCTCCATAGCTTTGAGAACCCCCTCTAAGTAAACCATCCTTCTATTCCACTCTTTGAAAATAATGGGATCACCCACACACTCATTTTTCCTGGAAGCACTGGCTTCCCCAACATCACCCTCCATGAAATTTCTGTCAATACCTCCCCCTTTGGGAATAGTTTTTCCCTCTTTCATCTTTGTAAGACATTCCGCTAAGGTAATATCTTCTTCCTCTTCATGTTCCTCCAGAATAGAGACCAAGGGATGATCCAGAATAGGCTTACCATTTTCAAACAGCAGAAGAATCAAACCCTCATGAAGGGGCAGCTCAGCCTTCTTGTTCTGGAATGCTATCAATGAAATTCGAGAGAGAGGTAGCCAAGAAAAAAGGAATGCTAACCATAAATTTATGTCGAAACATGTTGAGGAAAGTGATATGGTGAGTATATATTTTTCTATACTTCCCTTCCAGAGTGATATACTTCATAACTTGAAGATAGACCTCCTTCCAAATACCAGGGATACACGATCGAGAAATGCCATCAGTGAAGAAAAAACAAGTCTCCTTACCAACAAAAAACACTCAATCTCAAGATCTCTGCGAGTTCTTTCCTTATAGATTTTCAAGCCCTCCATCTTCATTTCTGTCACCCTAGCAATGTTGGCCTCCGAGACCTCGACCTCCACACCATGAATAGTAAAAGCCCCATCTTTCCATGCTTGGCCAAAATCCTTAGAGAGAGCAGGGTCGTGACCATGCAGTTTAGCAATAAAATTGCTAAAACCCCCAACTTTTAACTTATTCCACAGATCCCTGTTGCCCTCCTTCATATTCTGACTGGTGGGTTCCACGCGGATCCTATCACCACCCATCTGAACTCTATCAAAGTAGCTTTTCCAGCTGAAACTAGAGACAATCCTCGAACTGTATTTCCAAACCAAATTCAAAAAGACCCAGTGATTTTTGTAAAGACTATCTTGTTTCCTGAAATATCTTCCCCCACTCATGCCGGCATCATGAAACTTAGCACCTCTTTTCCTTAATGATTTCATCATTAATGTTAGAGGGTAATCTCTCCCCTTTGTGCCAAATTTTGTATTCATTACAAAGGACTCCCATATTAGCCATCTTGTCCACACATTTATTTCCTTGCCTCAAAATATGATTAATAGAAACCTTGTCAAAGAACTTAAGCATTTCCTTGATGTCTTGGATAATATTTTTAATCGACCAATTAATCTTACTTTCATTGAGAAGAGATTTTATAATAATTAAAGAATCTCCCTCAATCTGAATATCCTTAAGACCTTTTTCCTTTGCAATCAACACTCCCCAAAGGAGGGCTCTAGCTTCAGCCATATTATTAGTTTGTTTACCCAGGGGTCCAGCATAGACAAATAACCAATCTCCCTCACTATCCCTTAAGATACCTCCTCCCCCACTTGACCCAGATTTCCCTTAGAGGCTCCATCAAAATTAATTTTGATCGTATTTCCCAAGGGTTTAATCTAGCAGACAACATTACCTGGGCTTTTGCTCTTTTCCTGACTATAGGTGAAATTCTCCAGAACTTTTTGTTCCTCTTTCGGACATTGGAATTTCTTTTTTCCTTTAAATAATTTAAGGTTTTCCTTAAAAGCATTTTGAATTTTCCTTTTGGCCACCCCAATTGAGGGGTTCAGGTCTCTAAAAACACTATCATTTCTAGTTTTCCACAATCCCCATAAAATGTGAGGCAATCTTCCACGCCCAGGCCAAGAAAGGATATCTAAAAGGGCTCTCCCATTGAGTAGCACAATCCTCAATGTTCAAGGGAAGAATCCAATGCATCTTGAAAAGCTCCAGAATCAGAGAAAAAACTCCTTTAGAGAAGGGGCAGAGAAAAAAAGGTGATTCACATCTTCTTCCCTTTTCCGACAGAGAGAGAGCACCTATTAGGAATTTACATTCCTCTTTTTATAAGATTATCAACAGTCAGGATTCTATTTTGGATAGCCAACCAATAAAAAATATTAATCTTGGGAGTCAGATCTTTAATCCATAACTTTCCCCAATACTCTTTTTGGATATCTTTCTTAAAATGCATTCTGTAGGCAGATTTAACAGAATAATTACCTGAATCTTCCTCTTTCCAAATGATGGAATCCTCCTTTATTTGGTATATGGGAATATGGAAATCCCTGAGTTTCTTATTGAGATCTTGAAAGGGTTTGAGATTACCATTAAAACCAGGGGGGGCTCAATAATTTCCCATTGGACCCTATCTTCATCATACCTCCAGAAGTCTCTTAACCAGGTTTTACCATTTTCCTCATAGAAATGAGCCACCTCCTTCCAAATTCCCTGATCAACTAAGGGAGAGTCTTCTAACCAGTTATCCCACCAAAATCTGATCCTATTCCCCATACCAATCTCCCAGAGGGAACCCTTAGAGAGGATGTTCTTCGAATCCAACAGGGAGTTCCAGAAAAAGGATCCTCTAGGAAGATTTTCCTGAGAGAAGAAAAGGTCAATTCTACCTAAATTCCACAAATATTTCTTTTTTATGATATCAATCCACAAACCCTCCTCTCTAGCTATTCTCTAGCCAGCTTTAGCAACCAGAGCTTTGTTCATGGTAGGGAGGTTTTTCAGACCCAGTCCCCCACACATCTTAGGCCTAGTGACCTTGTCCCAAGCAACAAGAGGGTATTTAAACTTTTCTGAGGCTCCTACCTAGAGGAATCTCTTCTGAATTTTTTCCAGAGCTTCAATAATTTTGGTCGGAAGCTTGAAAAGAGACATAATGTAAATGGGAACCCCTTGAAGAGAACTCGCAAGAAGTTGAATCTTTCCCACCTGGGAGAGAAGAAGACCTTTCCAGGAAGAAAGTTTCTTATTCATTCTTTCCATCGGGCATTCTAGATAGAGGAATCAGGCTTATTGAGGATAAGTGGCATACCTAAATAAGAATCTGAAAACACTTTATTTTGCAACCCAGGATCTGAGCAAGCCTAACTTGGACTTGTTTCTCCACATTAATAAAGAACACCGCACTTTTGAGAAAATTGACCATCTACCCCGAGACCAACTCATAGTCCATAAGAAAAGATTTGAAATTAGTGGCTTCTTGAACAGATGCCTTTCCCATCATAAAATTATCATCAACAAACTGATTTAGGTAGATCGACGAGAGACCATTAGTAATCTTGATACCCTGAATCCTCCTAGATAGTAAGGTCTATTTCCATATTCTACTCAAAGATTCTGCCATGATAACATACAGGAAAGGAGATAGTGGATCCCCTTGTCTCAGGCCTCTTCCAGCTTTGAAAAATCCCTCTGGGCTTCCATTGACCAAAACAGAATAGCTGGCAGTAGATATATAGGTCATGATCATTCTAACCAGAGAATTATCAAAACCCACTTTATTGAGGATGGCCTCCAAGAAAGACCAAGTAATTCTGTCATAGGCCTTGTGCATATCAAGCTTCAGGAACATAGCAGATCTATCGAATTAACAATGGAATGAATAGCTTCTTGAATCACCACTATGCTATCAGTGATCTGCCTCCCTGGGACAAAGGCACCTTGATTCCCAGAGATGAAATGATCAAGGACCAATCTAATTCTTCCAGCTAAGATTTTGGCCAGAATTTTATATCGGTCTAAAATCTTTAACTTCATTTGCTCCAGCAACCTTCGGAATAAGGACCAAGAAAGTATTATTAAGCTGACTGAGAAGTTTTCCATTCCTAAAAAATCTTGGACCATTTCTATGACTTCATTCTTAATCACTTTCCAGAATCTCTGATAAAAGAGAGCCTGAAAACCATCAGGTCCTGGCAATTTTTCTGGTTCCATATCAAAGACCACAAATCTAATTTCCTCCTCAGTAGGGATCTTTAAGATCTCCCGATTTTCTTCTCGATATGACTTCTTGGAACAGGTTCAGGATGTTATTTTGATTTTGCTCTTCAATCCTTTGACCTTGCTGAAAGAGATTCTTGAAATAATTGATGATGACTCTACTTATTTCCTTATTCTCCGAAAGAATCTACCCATTTTCATTTTTAATTTCATTTATTTTGAGGAGATTTGAACGAGAAGTAGCCAAGAAGTGAAAGAATTTGGTATTCCTATCCCCCTCCTTTAGCCATTTCACTCTCGACTGTTGTTTCCAATAGACTTATTCCTTAGCCAAAATATCATGATACTCAACCAGAAGATTTTGTTCCTACTCCTTTAGAACCGGATTGAGACCTTCAAGATCAATAAGTTCCTCAATATTCCTCAGATCTTCAGCCAATCTACTTTTTTGCTGAAAGATATTACCAAAGACTTCTTTGTTCCACTTTTTGAGACAACCTTTGAGGTACTTTAATTTGTAACTAAGTCTGTAACTGGAAACCCCAAAGACCCCTACATTCCACCACTCTTGGATTTTATTGGGAAGATCAGGATGATCTAACCACATCTTTTCAAATCTGAAAGGTCTAGCCTTCTTGACCAAATTTAACCCAAGATTGAGGAGAATAGGGTTATGATCAGATCCAATTCTGGGAAGAGACTTCAGAGAATATATTTGATTTAACAAATAGGGATAACTTACCACAAACCTATCAAGTCTAATTTGGATGAGCTCAGACCCAGTTCGCCTGTTTACCCAAGTAAACTTGGATCCTTCCAACTCCATATCCACCAAACCATTACTAAAAATAAAATTAGCAAGATCCTCCATACTTTCAGTGTATGAGATGTTGCCACCTTTTTTTTTCCCCAGTGAAAGGGGGTATTGAAGTCACCACCAATAATCCATTCTTTATCTTTGAATAATTTCCTAAAATTAGTGAGATCATGCCATAATTTCCTTCTTTCACTAACAAGGTTGGGAGCATAAATGTTTGAAACATACCAGGATTCCTTAGAGGACAGATTCATAAAATTTATAGCTACATGCCCCTGAGCCGAAAGAATAGGAACCCCATGGACAATACTAGGATCCCAGAGTGTGATAATCCCACTAGAGGCACCTGATGAACTACAACCTTCCCAACAACTTTCTTTCCAAATAGACCTCCCCACTTCTCTAAATCTTTCCATACTCATTTTGGATTCTTGAAGCATGAAAATATCCAGTTTATTTTTAACTCTAAGATCCTTCGCTATTCTGTGTTTGCTAGGGTTATTCAACCCCCTAATATTCCAAGAGAGAAAAATCATTTAACACTTCTTTTTATGACCCAACAGACTCCCCAAAGTTTTCTGGATTCCTGCATCTACTTCGTTTCTAGAAATTGACTCCCTTACTTCCTTATTACTTTTTCTTCCCTTTTGACTGGAATATTTTCCAACATCAGCTCTTAAGCTACTGCGAGTGACAGGTTTGGATTTACTCACCAGAGTCCTTGGAGAGCCTAGCACCTCATAGGTATCAGCAACATAATCTGATAAGATCCCAAAACCATTTGACAAAGTTAGATCTTCTTCTCCTCTCTGTGTAAAAGAACTCTGACCTATAGATGAAACCTCATCCAACGAGAGGCCTTCAGCAACTATCAAAGCCAGTTTATTATCTTCCGTTTCTGAACTTTCCCTCTCCTCTGAATCCTGTCTTCCTTCTACCAGCTCCAGACAAGCAATATCAACTTCCTTTTCTTTAGTTTCATTGGTGGTGCTTCTTTGTTGTTGGGAGAAAACTCCTTCTCCTTCCTCTCTGGTCTGGATAGTAAGATTTAAAGGCTCTACTTTGGGATCTGACTGGAGAACCCTTCCATTCTTCCCAATCCTTCTCCATTCCTTCATTTCTTTTCCATTATCCAATTTTTGAGGCATAGGTTTTGCTTCAGATTCTTTTTTTTGAGATCAGGACAAAGACGTTGTTCATGGCCCACCAACTTACGATTTTACAAGCAAAGGGAGTAGGATCATAGACAAAATGCTACACCCAATCTCCCTCAGGGGTCATTAGCTTAATATCACTTTCCAAGCAAGACTCTTGTCTCATATTCACGTAGAATCTGACATGGGTGAGTCTGGTTTTTGCTTTGGTGACTAGATCTAGGGCAATAGGATTCCCCAGACTTTTTGCAATACCAAAAAGGATCTCCGGTTCCCAAAATTCCAAAGGTAAACCCGAAGATTGACCCATATCGGAAACTCCATAACAAGATTTCCATAAGGATTAAAAGTCGGCTCCCATTTCTGAACAACTATATGAGATTTTCTAATAAACCAAGGGCCTTCAACCAAGATTTTTGCCACATGCTCCTTACTAGGAAGGATGGCTAAGAAATAACCATTAGCATACGCTGAGATTTCAATGGTACCATTAGCCACCCAATGTCTCTTTTCCCAACCTCTAAAATAATCTATATTTGGTCTAGATCCCATACATTTTGCAAAGAGAGCTCCTTCCATGGAGATTTTTGTTCTAGCCAACAAAGAATCAGGGATCTTGAGGGAAAGATTACCTTTCTCTTTAACCGGTTCTAGGTTTCTTGAGACCCCTGAAACCTAGTTCCCCCCTCCCTAAAAGCTCCACCCATGTGCTTTGTCTCCCATCCTTATCCCTATTACCATTGGGCTCCACGTTCACGTGCTCCTTCACCAGGTTCTACTCTCAATCAGTCTATAGATTTAGCTCCAAACATTCCCACTCGCTTTCAAGATTTGAAAAATCTTGCTCCCACTCCCGCTCCATGATTGATATTTCGATTGCAAATTGTAATTATTATCATATGTAAATGGGAAAATGAAAAATGATAATTATGTTAGATTACGGTGGATGCCATGCAAGTGATTTATCACTGATATCATGCTCACATGGTTTTGTAGGATGAAAGAATGACAACGAAAATATGATGTGTAATTTATTAATCATCATTGTAATTTATATAGTTCATTGTTAAATGGATAAATATATAATGTAGTCTCATGTTACGAAGGTTATATGTGATAATTTTTGCTATGTATGAGATGTTGGTTTCAAAGACATCTAGAAATTTACATTTAATCATAGGTCAATTTGATTTATAGTACACTGTAAAAAGGTTTGATATTTATATAAGGTAAATGGAATTGTAGTAATATCTTATAGTGCATACTCGGTGTTTAATAAATTATTAATGAGTCATCTTGTGCATTCATACTTTTCAAATGTAATAAAGAGAATTAAATTGAAACACTTTACCCCTTATTCAATATCGGGACATAACTTATTTTTCATGCACAATACTCCTTACGGTATATGACATTGAAAAACGTAGAATGAACATAAACTTTGCACTCGATGAAACCTCCTAGTTTGAGTAAAAAAGAGCTTGAGAATAAGTTTATCATCTTAGTCGGTATGTTTAGTGACATTGTCATAAACCCGGTAGATAGGAGTGACACATTCAAAAATTTCTTGGAGTGTGTAGAGCTAACTCCTCCTTTATAGCCTAGAAAACTACCTTGCCATCGAAGATAGATTTAAAATTAAAATTTCTTCATCAAGTGAAATCCTTGTTAGATCCAGATGATATAGATGGAGGTTGTGAATTAGTTATTCTAGGTCTTAAACTCTTATTAATGAACTCCTTAGCTCCTCTCAGCTAGATGTGTTACCTTGGTTTCTCTCAAGATAACACCTTGGTCCTTTCTTGAAGGTGGTTAGCATGAATTATTCCTCTCACTTAAAACTCATATATAGTTGAGGGTAGACCCTTAGATGAAGTTGAAATTAATCTAAACATCAATTAATTCAGATGTTAACTTATGATTTGTGTGTATATTTGATTATTCTAATCTTTTATGTCTTCAAGAGGTTGTACAAACACTTCGTAGCTCCTTTTACAAGACAATGCTAAAAAATAAGATCCTAATGTGACGTAGAAAATAAAGTATATAAGAGTAAAAACAAGATTGAGGTTCAGAATAATGCCACTCTCGAGACCTTATATCTCAATTAAATATATTCTTTTGTTTCAAAGAATATGAATTGCCTTGGTGTGATCAACCTTTGAGAAAACAAAATACATATATACATCAAAATGGTATTTCACAAGTCATTGAATTAGAATAACTTTGGTAGGGGAATAACTATACCGTGATCGAGGAATGTTTTGTGGTAAAAAGCTATCTTGTATTTAAATTTCCATTAAATCCTAATATCGCTATATGGACACCAAGTCACATTCACTTGAGTTGTAAGAGTAAAAAGGTAGACATTGAATATCTGTCCGAGAAGAATATTCTTAACATAAGAACAAGGTAATTAAGTACTTTATATGCATTTGAATTATGCCAAATAAGTATGTGAGTTATGGAATTTTTTTAAAGAATAAGAAGCCAACTTAAAATGGTTGAATCAGTAAATTAAATGTGAAATGAACTTAAAGTTTCAGATGGAAAAAGGAGAAAATCATCATTGCATAATAATGGTCTTAGAATGTTAATCGTAACTAAAATATAATTAAAGAAATGATGTGTTGTGGGTTTTCCTATCCTTGAGTCATTTTTCTTGTGGTTGGGTCATTACTAGTAACCATTCATTGGGAAAAGTGTGGCATCGACATGCCTTTGTTGTTTTCATGTGTTTATGTGAGTCGATGACTTATGTAATTTTTGTCTACGAGTCGAGTCTTGTACTTGGAGCCCTTGTGGTGTTGTGTGTAGTGAACAATGTAAGTAAAAAAAATTATCCTGGTATTTTACTGTTGTAATTATGTGTGGAAAATTTGGGCACTACAAATTTTCTCTAATGTCACGGCTACATAATTTTCTCTGGCGTTGGTTAGTTGCATAAATAAAACTACTCGCAACATGCTTTCCTTGCTACTGTCCGGTAGTTTAATATCCATTAACGATGGTAGTATATGTACAACTACTACCAGTTCTTCTATTGTCATCTAACTGCTCCATAATCACTTTGTACAATGGTTGTAATATGCTTAAATGTTCTTGTTGATCGTAGCAATCTTTACCATTTTTGGAATCTTCGATGATCAACCATTGGTTGGTAGCATTCGTACATGCTACGGCTTTGTAGCATTTTGATCACTCTCTTGTCTAGTAGCATCTAATGATGCTACCCGAGATTTTTTCTCATTTTCCTTACAATGGACCGGTACTATCCATGCTACCATCTGTAGCATTTTATATGCTACCAATAGGTAACATCCAAAATGATATCGGAGGCCTATTTACTATCATTTTTTCTCAATAATTAGACCCGTCCTTCTCCGCAGCTCGCTAGCTCACCGTGAGCTACCCTATTTTCAAACCGTTCTCCATTAATTTCAAATTCCATGACCTATAGGTTAGTCCATTTTGCATGGGTGCAAAAAGAGATAACAATTGGTGAAAATGGATAACATTTGAGACCTCATATTTTTATATTCTAAAACACTATTGAGTCTTTTCAATGCTTAAAACCCTAGGTGAAAACTAGTTATTTCTTCAACAAAAATTTCCTCAAACTAGAAAGTGCAAGAGTAATAAAGGAACAACTATGTACAATGATACAAAAGCATATGCATCCCAAATGGAACATGAAGAGAGTGCACAAGCACTTATTACAAATCTAACCTAAAATAAAATAGTGCAATGTGATATAAACACTTGTAATAATTCAAATTCTAAAATAGTATGTACAAGGGTGAGAATCTCCCTTAAATAAGAGTGCTTAAAATAGAATTTATTGATGGAATATATATTTCTTCTCCGTCCAACTTAGATAGCTGGAAATCATTGTTGTTTTAAAATTTTGTGACCATGTAGGGGCCACTCGATATGGTATGAAACTTGGAATATCTTCCCGGTTTTCCCCTATATACATCTCATTTTAGGACCAAATCTCCTTCTCGAAAGTCTCTATCCTTTTCCTTCTTATCAAATTTTAGCTTAATTTGGGCCTGGTCCTTCTCCATTGTTTGCATAGCTTTATTTTTGAGCTTCATAAGCTCTACATAACTTACTTCCATGGGCTCAAATTTCAATATTTCTAGGTGCTTAAATAGTTCCAATGTGTGCACCTCAAGGGATATAGGTAGCCTTACCTCCCTTCCATAGACTAACCTGTAAGAAGAGTTCCCTGTTGACCTCTTAGAAGTAATCCTATCAGCTTGCAAGGATGATTTTAACTTGGTGCACAAATTCCTTTAATTTTAATATAGACTCCTTATGATTCTCAACACATTCTTATTCATGGACTTTGCTTGCTCATTACCCTAGGGGTAATAATTCGATGAGGTGCTAAGGTATAATTCATTCCCAACAACCCATTTTTTTACATTAGAACTAAGAAATGTCAATGCATTGTCGATATATTGGTGTTCGGTACCACGAATTATATCGTTATCCCTTCATAAAATTCTAGTATGCTAGACTCATTTTCTTCCTTAAGTTCCACTTCCTCATTCCACTTGGTGAAATAATATTTGGCTACGAGGATCCACTTGTGACCCAAGGTAGAATTTAGATTAATCACCCCAATGAAATCCAAACCCCATTGCATGAATGGTTCATTTACAGAAATGGGGTGGAGTGGAAGGGATGCTAACATCTTTTTTCCTGTGAAGAAGGCACAATTCTAACACTTCCTAATCCATGCATAACAATCATTAATAAGGTTATGCCAATAATACCCTACCTTCATTATTAAAAGAGCGCACCTTTTGGGAAAAATGGCCTCTGTTTCACCATCGTAAAATGCATTTAGAATCATTTCTATCTGATCTATCTTGATGAACCTTGGGAGGACACCATTTACATCTTTCTTGAACAATATACCATCAACCAATGCAAAGGAAATATAATGAAACCTGAAAAACTTTATTTTGGCCTTTCTCACCCTTGAGGACATTGACCTATTTGAAAAAATGGACTATATCCCGAGTCCAACAAGGATCGGGCAAAGCATCGACGATTTCTCCTCATCATCTTGTAATACCAAAACAACCTCTTCTCTACCACCGACTCAAAGCATGTTATCTCGAAGCTAACTGTTCACATAATCCATTTCCCTTACCAGCTTGGTCACCTCAATATCAATTTCATATTCCATGAACTTTGTTACCTAACCAACCATTTTCATTGAGGTCCTTGTTTAAAAGAAATTCTTTTATACCAGCATGTGTTACTAGTACATGAATCCTATTATTTGACATGCAACACCTGCATTTATTTAAATTTCTAATGATAGAAAGGACATGCTTCTCAATGAATGAATATCTTACCTCGTAGTCCAAAAGGCCTTGGTAGAAAATGCAATAGGTTGTTTTAGTCCTTCTCTATTCTACTACACTAATATTGTGGATATGGTATCGGAACCACCAAAGGCATAGAGGAAGAATTCTTTGGAGAAATATGGATTAATGAGAGTTGGAGCTTGAGATATAGTCTACTTGATATCTTTAAAACTCCATTTTCTCTTCATTTTCCATTTGAATGCCGATTCATCTTCAACATCATTGTTAATGGTTTCATAATAGAGGAAAAATATGGTTGTTGATCATTGGTGGAGCTGTGTGTTTGACTAGCTACACATTGGAGTATGTGATTTCTACTTATTCTTTCCTAGATTTTGCTCAGTTTGAGTTCTTACAATAATCGAGAGGATATTTCTTATGTGATATACTTCTAGCCATCAATATCTTGATCATCACTCAAAGTTTAGAAGCTTTTCCTATTGCTATCTAAACTCCCAGGTAGAGTGCAGGCACAAAAGCAGGTGTGGAAAGAAATGACGGATCCTATGACGAAGTGGAGAGATATGAGAGGCAACTCAATTATAATAATGCTCGGGAGAGGGAATTGGTGAGACAACATGATATTGTAAAAATGATGGATGTTTGGAGGTAGATGTTGCGAGAAGGATTTGAGTTTCATGCGGAGGACATGGAACTTGGTAATTCTTTATTACCCCATCTTCAAAAAAGAGAAAGGATAACTTCCTCATATTTTGATGAGATCTTATCAAATGAAGAAAGGAGATGGACTGTAGCTACAAATTTGAACCCACCTAGTGACCAAGCCCTTGTGCTTAGTTTTCCAATTTTTGAGACAAGTATTGCTAGTACGGTTGGCATTGGTAAGTAAGCAACATTAGGTAGATATAATTTTACATTACATCCATCTATGGTCATGCAGAAATTTCCTTTATTTGGTGGTATCTTGTCAGACATCTCATTTGGATATGGTGTGGGATTACAGAATGTGGGTATGCCATCTGGAAGTATTTTAACTTCGAAGACTGCTGAAGATCAGTTTAGTACTATGGTGGGAATGATAAGTAATGTTACTTAAGAACTTGTACCTATTACAAGAGGAGGGTCTAGAGGATATATTAGATCTAGAGGGTCAAGGGTTAGTGGAACTAGTGGATCTGGTGGTGGAGGAAACATAGGAGGAAATCAAAGTTCGGATCTGGTGGAAAAGGACCACAACCCCATCAATAGGTATTTTATGAGATGTCTCTTCATTTTCCTAATTATAAAGGTATCAAGGATGCCACAGAGCATGTACACAAGTGTGAATTACTTTTGTTTACTAAGGGTATCACTACCCTAGAGTGGAAGGCAATCCATTTGTAACTAAGTTGTAGGGCGTGCGCATAGCTGGTACCAAAAATATGATCCACATCAGATGGTGGTAGATTATACTACACTGTATAATGTCTTCTTGGTGGAATTTCATATTCCTAAATTTGAGAAAAAGAGCATCAATGTACTCAAGGAGATTCAACAGAAATGAAAGAGTGTGTGGGAGTATGATGCATGTTTTAAGACTCTTTTGTCAAAATTATCTTATGATGTCCATCGTTATCATCATGCTCAAGTGGTTTTTGGAGGCATGATAACACCTTTTAGACAAGCACTTTCACCATAAGACTTTTAGAGATTTGTGTGAGGCCATGGAGGTTTATTTACATGTTGAGGACATTGGAAGTGTTGATACTAGGGTGAGTTTCTTTTTGGAGACACAAATTGCTTCCATGGAAAATCAACTTGAGAAATTGTCTTTGATTTCAGCACATGAGACGTTTAGTGGACTTTTTTGTACATATTGTCAAGTAGAAGGACACACCAAGGATAGTTGCCCTCAAAAGTTGGTACGCACCATGACAATAGATTATGAAATCTTTCACAGGATCACTATCCAAGTAGATGCGCTTTGATACAATGTGCACTCCATAAGAATGTGTCTTGCTATTGTAAGATTTATACATATACCACTCATGATACTAAGGACTATCGGTTGATAGACCATATTCATGATGCAATTGATATTGGTTTACACAAGGCCAACATTGCAAATAGTTTTAAGAATGAGTTGCATCAACATGAAGGGCATGAAGATGGTGAAGGAAGGGAAAGAATATTTTGTGGAGGATTCAGAGGCCTTGGTCATTGTGGTCGAGGAAGGATTGAATTCCCCATGGAACTTGTTTCAATTATGGATCTATGGATCACTACAAGTGTTATCGTCTAGATTTGTTACAATCCTCGTAGTTTGGGAAGAAACATAAGTATGAGAAATTCCTTGACTTGTATAATCACATGAGCAAGAAGAAAAAGAAGGACAAGGGAGAGGGAATGGTTAGTGTATAGCACATTGAACCTCTGTTCATAGCTACGGTAGTGTCTAATCCTAAGTTGGAGCCTTTATTAGTAACTCCAGATGCTAAAGCTGCATGTGCCGAGAGAGATATCAAATAATAGGCCTCTCACTACAAGAAAATAGGTATTGTATGGGAAGTACCTTGATCTGACTTATCTAAAGGAGGTTTACTATAGAAGACTTGGAGGTGATTAGGATCTTACAAGGAGAGATCTAATTCTTGAAAGATAAATCGTAGAATATATAATAGGAAAAGATTGCCGAGATCCCTCGTAATGATGCGAGATGATGTAAAATAGATATGTAAGATTTTGCGCCTAGAAAATATCATTCCTAATTAGGAGAATGGTTAAGAGGAAAATTACTACATGCGAGAGGCAGATCTTACATGCTAATTTTCCCCCTCATAATATTGATTATGATAAGGATATCATGTTGAATGCGGTATTTTATGGATGGCTTCTAAGAAACATACTAATTGACATAGGTGTAGAAGTAAATCTTATTATTTTGGATGTGTTGAATTAGATGGAAAGATTGCCATTGCATCCATATTCAAATTTGTTATATATGGAAAATAGAACTAAAGCTATGCCCATCGAAGTTTTGAAGGATGCTTCCATAACAATTCGAGGGGCCATTTTCACTTGTGATTATTAAGTCTTAGCACTTGTCAAGGAAGATAATTTCCTAGCTTTACTTAGACACCCTTGGTGTTATGCGAATAATGTTGATTTGTGCTTCAACAAGGCATGCATCAGCTTTGAGAACAAGGAGTCTGTTATTATTCCACTAACATATGGTACATCTTTGCCCTATGTTGAGCCTTGGGGGAAGAAGATGTCAATATAATTTATGTGTGTGCTATCAAAGACCCAAAGGTTACTAAGCCATCAAGAGGAGTTATTTAGTGGGATGATACTCAGTCCTTGAGTGATATGACTAGCATTATATGTGATAATTAGGGACATGGGAATTATGAGTTGTTTGGAAGATAATTGAATGCCATTATGACTCGTGTTGTTAAGGAGTTTTTGATTAGGAGTATGGGAGGAAGACAATTTCTACGAACCAATGCACTTTTAAGGATACGTGACTATCATGGGAGGGAATCAGCCTTGTACCATGTTTAGAAATGTGAGAAATTGTAGATGGAAGGCTTGGGAGATTTACCCCATTTACTTTGTGTGCATAAGTTTTATTCCACTTTTCATGATTGTGCACATGCTTGGTATGTCCAGTTGGAGTTACATCATCAAATGTGATATTTGCAAGAGTTGATAGCAGGTATTATTCATACTTTTGAGTATCTATCTTCTAAACCATCAGTGAATGAGGCTTTGTAGGTAGTCAAGTGCCTTACTCTAGGAGATAGTGCCAAAGATGAGGACATCATCTTCTATTTTCTATGAGAGTATGATTTGGAGGCACACTTCGAGGAAGAAGAAGAAATAAATGAAGTATAGTTTGAGTGCACCTACCTAGAAAAGAGAAAGGAAAAATGGTGTACCTAATAGAAGATGAAGAGATAGAGAATGTCGATGTTGATCGTATTGACGGTACATGCCACATCTTGATAGTGTAGCTAAGAAGGCATGCGTCTTCCATGATCTATTAAATACAAATAAGGTCAACATTGGCATAGAAGAAAAACCAAAAGAAGCAATCATTGGAGATTACTGGATAGAACAGGAGGTTTCAAAGATAATTGAACTATTGTGGGACTTCCAGGATTTGTTTCCACATGGGTATCATGAGTTAAAAGGTGTTCATCACTCATTGGGAGAGATGCATTAATTTAAAGGAGGGTGTGCACCTGATTAGGAAGAGGCCTTATAGGATGAATCCTAATCTATGCATAAAGGTGAAAGAAGAAATTAACAAGATGCTTTGGAATCTGGTATCATTGAAGCCATTAAAGAATCTGAATGGGTTAGCCCAATGGTGATTAGTATCAATAAGGATGGAAGGATATGGATTTTTGTATACTACTGAAGAAAATCTTGGAAGGTGTAGCAAGGCGTGAGATCTACTCTTTTACAGATGGATTCTCAAGGTATCACCAGGTAAGGATTACAAAAGAAGACTAGGAGAAGACTACTTTCACCATTAAATGAGGAGATTTTTCTTATACGGTTATGCCCTTTGGACTTAAGAATGAATTTTTGTATTTTCGTGCATTGTCATGCAAGCATTGTAAGACTTTATTCATAAGTTTCTACATGTCTACCCAAAGTATTGGAAAATTTATGGAGAAGTAAAATATCATTACAATAACTTGATATTGATGTTTGAAAGATGCGGTATTTAAGTATTTCTCTAAACATTAAGAAATGTGTCTTTGCTACTTATTTTGACACATTTCTAGGTCATATTATTTGGAAGACTTATTGGTAAACCTTGCCAAAGTTTTTGTTATTTTGGTTTTGGAGGAGCATGCCAATCTAAGCGTAGTGCATAGATTTCTTGGGAATATGAGTTACTACAAAAAATTCATGAAGGGTTATGCCAAGATTTCCGCACCCTTAGAAGAACTATTAAGGCTCAAAGGAATATTCCATTGGGATAAGGTGCAACAAGTGGATTTTGATATGTTGAAGGAGAATCTTACTACTGCACCCATTTTGCACTTTCCCTCTTGGGAAAATCCCTTTCATGTGCATGTGGATGCATCAGGTATGGAAATTGGAGTAGTGTTAGCATAGCCTAGAGAAGGGATTGTTGATCACCCTTTATGTTTTGCAAGCAGAAATTTAACTCCAGTTGAGAATAATTACACAACAACAAAGTGAGAAGTATTTTCTATGATTTGTGCAATTGCATAAGTTTAGGTAGTACTTGTTGGATACTCCATTTATATTTTACATAGATCACATGAAACTTAAGTATTTGGTAAACAAGCCTATTTTACAAGGGTGCATATGTCGATGGATCTTGTTATTTCAGGAATTTGACTTTTTGGTGGTAATCAAACCAAGAAAGTACAATTCATGACCTAACCATATTTCTATAATTAATTCAGTGAGGATGCATAGAGCATTGAAGACATAATGTTGGATGCATAGTTGTTTAGATTATAATGTGCACCCACTGATTTGGAGGATATTGTTGTCTTTTTATGAATAGGTGTGGCACCTGATGGAATGAAGAGTATAGAAAGTAGAGTATAGGAATGATCGGGTGTGGAACCTTATATGTTGATTGGTGGAGATCTATACAAACTTGGCCGGGATGAGATTTTACGCCGATGTGTACTAGAGCATGAGCACATGGGTATTATGGAGGAATATCATGTAGGGATTGTCGGTGGACATTATGCATGTTGAGCCACCGTGCATAATATTTTGATGGATGGTTTGTGGTGGGAGACATTGTACAAGGATTGTCAAGAATATGCCAGGGGTTATGATCATTGCCAACACCTTGGGAAGCTTGGGTATAGAGATGAAATTTCATTGAGGCCTATAACAAGTATGAAACCATTTCAAAAATGGGAAATTGATTTTTTGGGCCCTATTTCATCCATGGCACGTAGGATAAGGTTGCACTACATCATTACTTATATAGAAAATATTACAAGGTGGGAAAAAGAAACACTTACAAATGATTTCACCGTAGCTAATAAAACAAGGTTCCTTTAGGAGAATATCGTAAGCACATATGGATGTCCTTTAATTTTAACAAGTGATAGGGGTACACATTTATTGAATGAGATAATTAGGATATTATTGGCGTAATTTATGGCATCCCATCATAAAACTACACCCTATCACCCACAAGCTAATAGAACTAATGAAGCTTTAAAAATATTTTGAGCCACACATTGATGAATATATGTGATGTTAGAAGGAAGGATTGAGATGATAACGTCTCTTTTATTATTTGGTCTTATAGAATAACCTACAAGAGACTCAACAAAGAAACACCCTTTCAGTTGGTGTTTGGCACCAACACTATTTTACCAATTGAATTTATGTTACCATCCCTGCATATTGCATGCACTTTGGAGGAGTGGATAATGAGAAAGCACTTAAAGAGTGCATAGAAAAACTGATGCGGTTTGATGAGAGACACGTCATAGCTTGATGGAGCCGAAGATAGAGAAATAAAGATAGAAGGCTAGGCATGATTGACACATTAAGAACAAGAAGTTAGAGGTTGGGCGGATGCTTTTTGTATGATTCCAAGTTTTTTTCCACCTTGGAAAGTTCCAAATGCATTAATTGGGATAGTATGTTGTGACTTATATACATGACTCAAAGGCGCTTTCAGTTAGAAGATTTGGATAGAAAATGGTCTCCTTGTTTCTTTATCAAGAGTAGGTTGAAACCCTACTATAAATAAGTCTTCTTGGTTTTTATAATAAGGTAGTATTTCCATTTAGCTCAGGATTTCCCTTAAAGAATTTTCCTTTATATGTATTTCCTTTCATCATCGCTATTATTTTCATTTTCATTTTGTGTTTTGTGCATGGTTGCACACTGTTAGCTAATTACTATTTAAGTGATCCCATTGCGCATAGGACCATGCATACCATTAGTGTGTGGTGGATTGGATCAGATTTTGGAAAATGGTTGGTGCATTTCTAAAGGAGGCTAGATCGATGGAAGACTCATTCGGAATGGGTTATGCAAAGGTAGAAGAATGGTCTATGTGATATATAAGGTGTTTTAGGTTTGTGATGTAATAGAGGTGTTCGAGAAACGTGAGTTGATTCAAGACCACATAGAGAGAAACAAATATGTTGCAATATAACATGAGGTAGGTGACAACATGAGTAATTACTCGGTAGGTTGTGTAAAGGTTAAGTACTTCAGGTGTAGTTGGGTGAGTGAAGGAAATCTATGGCAAGTTAATAATGATAACATGCTAGAATTTTATAATTTTAGAGCATGAGGTGGATTCATATAAGTTAATTTAAGGGGAAAAAGGTACTTTATTAAAAATTAACATTAAGATGCATGGGTCGAAGGAATCATTATCACGAAAATACATCACCCCCGATTGCTTGTGATTTGTGTGTGAGATAATTAGTGTAACTTGCATAACATTTGATTATTCTGCAGTGTGGGACCTTGAAAGTAGGATAAACCTCCGAGAAAGCCAAAATCTTCTCTTAATCTAGTATCAACTTCTCGTAAGTGTAGAGAATGTCCAACTAAAATAATCCTACCCTAATGTTTTCTAAGGTAACAAAGATAGAAGAATTCATAAAAGTAAATATACTCTAAGAAAAGGTGATGCACCAAGAAAGAGTGTGAGATAATCGAGTGATTGGAAAATAGGGAGTAAAAATAGTGAGAGAGAAGGAGAGTATAAGCACCAAAAGATAAAACAATATTCAATTCCCTATGTTCATAACGAAAAAAATTAAAGGTTATGCAAACAAATAGAAACATGCACAATATACCTGTAAATGTAATGAAAGGAAAAGATGCAATAAAACTCAAATTAGGGAAAGAAAATCCACAAAATATAAATTTTATTGCTCATAAACATGCACAATCCATTACAATATAGGCACAAGGAAAAATCCTTTACAATAAGCCCAAATTCGAGGCCTTTAGCTCACAATAGCTCTGGAACAATTTTGACAGAGTTCCTTTGCAAAATAGAATGAATCCCCTCAAAATGAGGTGAATTTTACAATATATAGATGAAGAGCCTCAAAATTTCCTCAGCAACCAACAAGTTTCATTAAAGAGGTATGGGAGGCCATACAAATTTGGTACTTTTCTTACACGAGTAGTCATGGGCACCATACCTCATTAAATTGGTAGTTGAACAACCTTATACCACTCCCATTAATGTCTGGTTCATTCTTGCACTTGGTCGGTTTCATAATTTTCTCTCGATGTCACCATTGCATAATTTTCTTTAATGTCATCCATTGCATAATTTTATATGATGTCGGCTGGTCACATAAATACAACCGGCCAATGTATGCTTTCCCCACTACCGACCGGTAGCTTACAATTTATTGTTAGCCGGAGCATCTATACAAATGGTACTGGTGTTTATGTTGTTACCTAACTATTGCATCATTAGTTTGTGTAACCACCAAAGATCATGCTTAAATGTTATCAACTTTGTAACATTCTTGACCATTGCAAAGAACCTTCACTATTTGCTACCAGTTAGTAGCATCTAAAGATGTTACAAACAATTTTTGTCATTTTCCTTATGAAATTCCACTATCCATACTACCAGGTTGATAGAATTTTATATGCTAGCGATCGTAGCATCGAAAATGCTACCAACGATTTTTCTACTATCAATTTTTCTCATCAATCTTCATGGACCTTCTCCATGGCTCACCACTCACTATGAGATACCCTATTTTCAACCCATTATCCATTAACTTCTAATTCTCGGATGTGTAGGTTAGTCCATTTTACATGGGTACAAAAATGGATAACAATTGGCAACTTGTGGGGTGATCTTCCTACTAGATCTGAAAGACCAGTTATTCGGATTATCCATTGGGCATGGAGTCACTTTGATTTTTGAATCTAGTCTAGCATTTGAGACCTCATCTTTTAATCTTCTCGAAACACTCCCAAGGCTTGTATCTTCTTAAAAACCTAGGTTGAGGACTAGTTTTTCTTCACAAAAAATTCCTAGAACTAGAAAGTGCAAGAGAAACAAAGGAACAACTATGTACAAAGATACAAAATCATACACATCCCAAATGGAACATGCAGAGAGTGGACAAGCACTTTGTTAGATTTATCAGGTGAAACGTAATCCACAGATTACATATCCACCATTAATGCTACTGAAGATTATAGATTATGGCATGCAGTCCAATCTATATAAAATAGCTAAAATAGATAGTGAATAACAAAGCTTAAATGAGTAAATAATGAAAAAGAGATGAAATCAAACAATAGACAAGAATAGAGACACATTACACTAGATTTAAGTGAAGAAACCCAAAGGAAAAAAATACGCTTTAAATGCACTTTGTCTTTTTATTAAGAATTTAATACAAGAGTTTAACCCAACACTTCCACTTAGCTCCATATATTTTTCACAATGATTATAGAGCTATTTCTTTTGTTCATTGATATAATATAATGTAATTCTCTTTCATCTCGGTCCTTTTTTCTTCCTCGGTCTCTCTTTCTTTTGACAACTTCTCTTCTATTTTATAGATTTCTCTACATTGATCTTAAGCTAGATCTAGTCTGTACATAGCTGGCAATCTATACTATCTATTCATTGCTCAAATCTCAATCCCAAGAGGGATCACCTAATGAATGTGGGTGGGTGAATTAGTCAGACCACTTTTCCAGCTTATACCGCTTCATTATTTCATTGTGAAAGACCTCACACATTAAAGTTTTATTAAACAAACTTTAATAATGTTAGGGCATGCCCAAGTGGTTGATCCCACTTGACATTATCACCCCAACACAATCAGACATGCCCAATTTTAGAACCTTGAATCAATAACAATTATTCAGGCTGAGCATTCTAACAAGGGAAATATGTAGATCTTCCCAAATAGAAATTCTTAAGATCAATGCTTTACATATGAAGACTTACATCATATTATGGAGCCTTTTATAAACTAAGGCATCCCCATAACTAAAGCTTCATTGGGATTTACAAGTAACTTCACATAGAGTGACACATTTACTTATTATAAAGTGGAGCAAGTATTGGAAGTTTACAATGTTACAACCATGTGTAACCAATCCCTAAAGGATCACTTTGTTACATACAAAGTGGGTGGTCATGATCCACTCTTAAGCCATCAAGAGTTGGCATTTCCATACACACTCCCCCTCAAGGGAAACTCTGATAGGATGAACAAGGCACAAGACTTGTAAAACTTCACAACACACCATGGCTTGAAGAAGATATTTGATGTTGAACTAGATTCTTTATCAAGAGCAATCAACCTTCACTACCAGTAGCCTCTTTAGCCTCATGGATCTTTTGCTTACTCCAAGTGATGGTGTATATCCAGCTTGATCACAAATCCAACTACACATTAAAGTAAACATAATAAAAATCATAAATATTTTCACTTTTAGCCAAGTATAAAGTTTAAACATTAGTTATATAACAACTCAACATATCACATATGCTTAACAATTAACAAATATGTTTTATCAACAAACATACATCTTATTCCAAGCCTTTCATACAAAGATAAGACTTGATCAGATAGTCAAATCATTCAAGCTTTAAGCAATGACCATGTAAGAAAAATATAAGCTTAGACATGTCATATATGATCTAAGATTGAAAGATCCCCCTCAATGTCTACATCCATTATATCACAAAAACAACTAAAAACAAACTTTGTAGAATAGTTTTAGTTTTTAGGAAACTTAGAAGAGGGAAGAGAGGCATATTTACAATAAATTTTCCCAAGAATATGCACATGTTCTTTGTAACCTTCTAGGTACATATTTCATGATGTATAAATGCACTTGACATGTTCTTTGTTGACAAGAAATTTGTTCACAGTTACAGCCATCCAAATGAGCTTTAATGTTCTTAATTAGTCTTTATAGGAGTTCATGATGTCTGATTATTATCATGCAACTACTAAAATTCATTATGAATTAGCATATCTTGCATGGATCGAGATCCTATAGGTTTTTAGCCATAAAACAAGCTTTTAAATGGACTTTCCAAATGCTATAATTAATTTCATTAAGAGCTGAGACTTATCTATTGAAAAATAGGCACAACTAGCCATTTTGGTGCTCAGACATAAAATGAAGACATATATAGCTATAAAATAACTCAAAGAAGCTAAACAAAGACAAGAAAACCAAAATACAAATCTTGTAAATACATATACTAATGTAAATAGCTCAAATTTAATCAGAAATTAGCTTGAACTAGTCAAGTTTTCGATTAATTTAACAGGGTAAGGTTGCGTTTCAGCTATAGATCATTTTAATAGGAAAATGAGATAATTAATTAAGTAATTGATCAATTATAAGCTTAAGATCATATCAAAATTCATCAAATATTTAGAAAATTTCTAGATTTGATCTAAAAATTAGCTTAAATTGGTCTATTAAGATCAAATTGACATAACAGTTAGGTCGAGTTACAGGAGCTCAACAATTTCTTTAGGAACTTGGCTCGGTGAGCTTAGGGATGAGCTAATTAATTAAAAAAGCAAGAATCATGGGAGAAATAAGCTTTGGAAAACCAAAGTGAGACAAAGAAATCATGATGAGTAATTTTGTAACTCGACGGGGTGTGAGCTTACAAAACGAGCTACTTTAACAAATAAAATAAGTTAAATAATAGCTCATACGGTGGTCAATACATGGCACATATCAATAATATCAAGAAAGGTATGTTTGGGATTCAAAATAGATCCTCAGTGAGACATGACGCTTTAAAAAATGAAAGTTAAAGCTATATCGGGTCCGAAACCAATTAAAAAAATTGAGACAAAAGACAAATAGACACGCATCAAAAAACTATAACAGTCTGAAAACACACATGTCACTTTTCAATTAGATCACATTTCGAAAATGCAGCTAATAAGATAGATTGACAATTAATTAAAAGATAGAACCATATACACATGTCTTCAATTAATTGGATCACATTTCACATTCTGACATAATGCGATAGCAAAGTCAAAGTCAAACAAACCACTTGTCAAAAAATTAATGGCTTTAAATAATTTATAAACCAAACTTAAAATAAAGTTTGGGTCCGGAAAAGGAATAAGACAAATGTCACAAAGTAAATGGCGAAGCCAAAGCAAAGACTGACACCCTGACACAAATAGAGTATGTGTCTAATTACAATTAGATCACATTTTTAAAGCCTAACAAGTGTGAAAAGAAATACTATGTATCGATTTTTAATTAGCTTAGAGTACGTAGTTTACTGAATAAAAAAAATCTATGGAATGAAGAAAATTAGAGATCTCACGGTACAAAGGAAAGTTAATAAACCCACGAAACAAAGAAATAAAGTCTGACATCGTGAAAAAAAAAAAGACATGTGTCACTTTTCTATTAGCTCACACTTTGCAAGTTTTCCAAAAACTTGATAGATATATACATGTACAAATGATATTGGATCGCACTTCACAATGGAATCAAAATGGAAAAATTCAAACTGAAGACACATGGAGCCTTTTAAATGGCTCTCTTTTCGCAAGATTGGAAAAAAACTGACAAATGCGAAAAGGTTGAAAATTTTAATCGGATCACATTTCTTAAATCTGAAAAATGCGAAAAGGTGGTAAATTTTAATTAGTTCACATTTTTTAAATCTAAAAAATGCGATGGAAAAAAAACTTGGAGAAATTTTATTGGTCTTCCCTTCATTATTGTCGAATCAAGTTAAAAAAGATTGACAAAGTGGTATGTGTAGCCACTTAAAGCAATATTATTTATTCAAGTTTCACAAATGTTAGAAATAGCTAATCTAAGTATGAAAACTTAAAGACACACATAAAGCCCTTATTGGCTCGTGTATTTCAATTGAAAATCAATTTTCGACACCTTGAAGCATGTTGGAGCTTTTTTATTGGATCGATCTTGGTAAAAACTGACTCTATATGGAGCAATATGATTTTCTCAAGCTATATAGTCAAAGGAAGTCAAATAAATCTTGTCATAGAAAATCAAAATGGTAAAAATGATTGGCCCAAGCCTCACAAACATAGAAAGATGTCATATTGAAGCCATTTGTAACTTTAAGAGTGAGTATGACTTTGCGAAATGAAAAGAAGAGAAGGGAGGGTACGTGGATCAATATTATTGGTCCAAGCTTCACAAAATCAAAAATGACCAAAACAATGAAGCCAGAACCGCAAAAAAGATTGGTTGCATGGATTCGTAAAAGAAAAAATGGTGAAAAAAATATTTTTACCATTAAAACTGACTTAAAATCCCGAACAAATTATCTAAATAGATATTTCATATCCACATTCAAAAAACAATTGTAACAACTATTTATAGTGGAATTTTTTTTGAAACATAGCTCACATATGATGGATTCAAGGCGTAAATGACTAAATCCAAAAACAAACACAAATATCTAAGCATTCAATAGCTTAAACATGATCTAAATAGCTATTTAGCCCATATTTAATCAATATTTCAAGTAATATTGAGTGCGAATTGGAATTTTAAACCTGGTTAGCTTGAACACATCTGTGGAACTTTTAGGTATTGCAGATTTGTCAATAAACTCAAGGTTTCTTTGCCATTTCAAGTCAAAATACTTCTAGATCGATCCTACACATGCATAATCACCAAGCTCTGATACCATGTTAGATTTAGCAAGTGAAATGTAATCCACATATCATAGATCCACCATTAATGCTGCCGAATATTATAGATTATGGCATGCAGTCCAATCTATATAAAATAGCTAAAATAGATAGCAAATAATAGAGCTTAAATGAGTAAATAATGAGAAAGATATGAAAGAAAACAATAGACAAGAACAAAGACACATTACACCAAATTTAAGTGGAGAAACCCGAAGGAAAAACTCCACTGTAAAAGCACTATATTTTTATTAAGAATTTAATACAAGAGTTTAACCCAACACTTCCACTTAGCTCCATAGCTTTTTCACAATGACTGTAGAGATCTGTTTCTTGTTCATTTGATACAATACAATGCAATACTCTTTCATCTCAATCTTTTTTCTTTTGACATCTTCTCTTCTCTTTTGTAGATTGTTCTATGTTGATCTTAAGCTAGATCCAGTCTACACACAACTAGTAGTCTGTACTATCTAGTCATTTCTCAAAGCTCAATCCCAAGAGGGATCACCCAATGAATGTGGGTGGGTGAATCAGTTAGACCACTTCACTCTTTGAGTGTGAAAGACTTCACACATTAAATTTTGATTAAACAAACTTTAATAATGTTGGGGCATGCCCAAGTGGCTAATCCCACTTGAAATTATCACCCCAACAAACTTATTAAAAATCAAACCTAAACTAAAACAATGCAAAGTGTTAAAATCACTTTGAATAATTCAAAACCTAAACTAGTATGTACAAGTGTGAGAATATCCCTTCAATAGCGGTGTTTGAGATAGATTCTATTGACTGAAATATTCAATTCTTCTCCATCCAACTTGGAAAACTTGAAAGCATTGTTGTTTCTACATTTTTGACCATGTAGGGACCATTCTATATGGCATACAAATTAGAGTGCATTCTCAATTTTTCCTTATCTACATCCCATTTTATGACCAAGTATCTCTCTCATAAGTCTTTATCCTTTTCCTCATTATCAAATTTCACCTTAATTTGGGCATGGTCCTATTTTATTGTTTGCATAGATTGATTTCTGAGCTCTTTAATATACTTAAGCTCTACATACCTTACTTCCATGGGCTCAAATTCTAATAGTTCCAGCTACTTCAATAGTTCCAATGCGGGTAACTCAAGGGATATATGCATCCTTTCCTCCCTTCCATAGACTAACTTGTAAGGAGAGTTCCTGTTGACCTCTTGGGAGTAATCCTATCAGCCCACAAGGATGATTTAAACTTGGTGTGCCAAGTCCTTTGATTTTCATCTAGAGTCCTCCTGATGATTCTTAGAAAATTCTTATTTATGGACTCTTCTTTCCTATTACCCAGGGGTAATAATTCAATGAGGTGTTGAGGTATACTCCATTCCTAATAGCCCATTCTGTGATCTTGGAACCAAGAAATTCCAAAGCATTGTTTGATATAATGGTGGTTGGTACCTCAAATTTTTTTCATATCCCTTCATAACAATATCGTATGCTAGAATCATTTTCTTCCTTAAGTGCCACTGTCTTGGTCCACTTGGTGAAATAATATTTGGTTGTGAGGACCCACTTGTGACCCAAGCTAGAATTTGAATTAATCACCCTAATTAAATCCAACCCCAATTGCATGAATGGTTAATTTATAGAAATGTGGAGTGGAAGGGTTATTAACCTCTCTTTTCTTATAAAGAAGGAACACTTTTTGCACTTCCTAATCCATGCATAAAAATCATTAAAAATGTTAGGCCAATAGTACCCTGCCTTCATAATTCAAAGAGTAGTCACCCTTGGGGGAAAATGGACTCTTGTTTCACCATAGTGAAATTCATGTAGAACCTTTTGTATCTAATCTATCTTGATACACCTTAGGAGGACAACATTGACATATTTCTTAATCAATATACCATAAACCAATGCAAAGGGAATACAATGAAATCTGAAATAGCTTCTTTTGGCCTTGATCAACCCCTGAGCACATTGACTTGTTTGAAATAAATGGACTATATCTTGAGTCCAACAAGGATTGAGTGAAGCATAGGATGATTAGTCCTCATCATCTTGTAATACCAAAACCACCTCTTCTCTACCACTTGACTCAACGTGTTGTCCCAAAGATAACTATTCACATAACCCCTTTCCCTTGAACAACTTGGTCACCTTAATATCAATTTCATATTCCATGACCTTGGTTACCCAACTAGCCCTTATTTCATTGAGGTCCTTGTTTAAAAGAAATTATTTTACACCAGCATGAGTGACTAGTAGATGAATGTTATTCTTTGACACTAAATGACTAAATTTATTTAAACTTATAATCACAACAAGGACATGTTTCTTAATGAATGAATATCTTACGTTGTATTCTGCAAGGACTCGGATGAAGAATACAAAAGGTTTTTCTAGTCCTTCTCTATTCTCATTGCACCAAGATTGTGGAGATGATATCAAAACCACCAAATGTCTTTGGATAAATCTAGATTAATGAGAGTTGGAGCTTGAGATATGGCCTACTTGATAGCTTCAAAAATCCATTTTCCCTCCATTGTCCATTTGAATTCTAGATTATTATTTAGCATCATTGTTAATGGTTTCACAAGAATGAAGAAATAAAACACAAACCTTCATAAAGGTTTATCCTCCCTAAGAAGATTTAGAGAGCCTTCTTATGGCTTAGTAATGGTAGAGCATATATGTCTTCAACCCTTCTTAGATCAATAGTCAACCCCTATTTGGACATGATACGGCCTGATAATTTTCCTTTATGAGCCAATAATATGCACTTTTCGTGATTCAAAGATACCCCAAATCTTCTACACCTCTATAAGACCTACTTGAGATGAAATAGGTGGCTTTCTACATTCTTGTAAAATGTAGTGATGTCGTCAATTTAGAAAAGAACTATTTTGTTCAATAACCCCTTAAACTCCATATCCATAGCCCTTTGAATTTTTCCCGGCATACGACAACCCGAATGGAATCTTCTTATAGGTATAAGCGCCCCATTTTGTGGTGAAGGTTGTTTTGAACTTGTCCTCCTCTTTCACTATGACTTGATTATAGCTCGAATATCCATCCAAAAGGGAGAATATTTCTAAACTAGGAACTACCTACAATATCTACTCCATGGAAGGAAGTGGGTAATGGTCTTTGAGTTATGCCTTATCTAAATCCCAAAAATCCATGCACAATATGATTTCCTCATTCTTTTTCTGACCGAAACCAAATTTGTAACCCAACTTGAGTGTTTGATCATAAATATGATGCTTTCCTATATTAGCTTATTCAGATATTTCTTCATGAGAGGATCAATATGGTAGTAGACCAGTCTTTTCTTCTTCTTGACAGTTTATCTCCTAGACATAGTTCAATCATTTGTTGTGCCAACTTAGGATTAAAACCCTTTCAAATGTTCATATCTCAAAGTGTAGACATCTAGGAACTCTTGACAAAGCCGTATGAATTTAGTTTTTCTTGATCCACTCTCACCTTGAAATTTTGGAGAATTTTACCCTCTCAAACCAAAACGGGCTTTGAATCTTCCCATTTTACTTGAATGTTGGCCTTCTCTTTCTAGAATTGATCATTTTGATTGAATATTGACTCCGAGTCACTAAAACCTTTGGAATTTTTTGTCCGCATCTGCACCACTTGATCCCCATATTGTTGCTCCAATTTCTCCTAATTTCTAGCCGAGAACTCAGCCTCCTCAGTAAAAAATTAATGATCTCGATGATCATTCTCAAATACCTACCGAGATCATGTTATTTTCTCGTACAACCAGCCCTATGATTACGTAAATATGTGGTTGTGTTTTATCTCTTTCAATCACTGTTAACCATATTGAATGTCACTCTAACCACCGCAAGCCTATCCGTAACCCCATTTTTCTTCCTTGGTTATGCTTTAATGTTGAAAGCTTCAAGGTATTCAATTTTATCCCATTCCTAATGTTTGTAGGCTTTAAGGATATAATTTTTGGTTACATGTTGTCCTCTAACTTGGTTGACAATTAACTCACTATCCCCAAACACTTGCAAGTATTTGATACCCTTTTCTTTGCCCAATGCAATCCTTGTATCAAATCTTCATACTCAATTGTATTATTTGAATAATCAAACTAAAAATGGAAAGATGAGTGGTACTTGATACCTTTTTGTGAAAAAAACATTGCATCTTCTCCAACACCCCGCTACTCCTTGAACCATCAAAGAACAAAATGCCATACTTCATTAACATCCTCATTTTCTATATTTGTTAGGCTAGGGGTGGGTAGGTTCTCCTCATGTAGAAAATAAATTCCTAACTCAACTCCTCCATCTAAATTTATGGATCATAGCCATGCCTTTTTGATCCAACTCGTCAAGTATCGATCGGGAATAGTCCTAACCTTTGTGTTTGGTTCATAGGAATCTAAAAAATCCTCCTATTCAAACACAACACAATTAGAATTTATTAGGCTTAGCATGTGGGGCTTAATTTGAAAGTGTGTAATTGGCTCCGACTGATAGCAACCTTAGCTCCATACCTTGTTCTAAAAACATATGGGAAAAATCCACCGAAAAATACCACAATCTTGGCCTTGAAATCCCTTGAAAGGAACAAAGAAAATAGTTGTGGAAAGTCAATCATTGATACATCTTGTAAACTTGTGACATATGGGAAAACATAGAGCATAAGGCTCAGCTCCTTGATTACTCCAACTATCTCATACTATTTTCCTCTCTAATTACACTACTCCTTTCAATAATGGCTCATATCTTAAGCCCAATTTATCTGCAATTTCCTTTGGCATTATTGAGTTTCTTTCCCTTGAGTTGATCATGCAATTGTGTAATGACTTATCTCTAATAATCAATGAGACATAGAATGATGGAGGATTCACATTCTTACCTGAATGACCTTCCTCTTATTGTGTAGTGTTAAAAAGGACCCTATCTTGATTTTTTGATGGTTCATTAAAAGGTCTAATTTTCCATAGTTGTTTACAATAAATCTCACTGCCCTGGACTTGCCAATGATTCCCACATGGAAATAATGAAATTGGTCTTCTTCATCTGATCGATGATATTAAATAGGGGAAGTTTCTAATTTTTTTGTCCCCTGATGGGCATGATCTTTTTGGCATTTGGAATCATCTAGGAGGAGATGCAATTGGAACCATGGACTGATTCTACATATTCAAGGTTCCTATAATGGTTGCCATAGGCTGGATTTGTACATTTGGACCGGAATTTGGTCCGTGACTCCTGCTATGTGAGAGTAGGCTACTTGGTAATAGCAGGTGAGAAGCAATTGGGTTGGATGATTTCCCCTCTTCTATATTCCTTTTATTTGATCATGTATTGGTAGCTACACCCTAAAAGGAGATTGGTTAACTCTACAAAAGTACTCCGTCTATTAACCGAATAACATGGTTTCAAGTTAGAGGATCTTCTTATTGAGTTGCTTCTGATTTTCTTCCTCATTTTGGCTCTTGGGCCACCCCGAGGGTCTACACCATCAAGGCTTGATTCAGAGCACCGTTGAATCACATTGATTGATTATGAGGTAGATTGCAAGGGTAACACCATTCATACTCTTTTGTAATGTTATTCTAGATTAGAACCAAGGCTTGGGATGTTGAAGGTGCATTAGGATTGTATGGCTAAAATGGCCTAGCATTTTGAGATTGCCCTTGAATTTTTTTTGCATCTTTAATAGGAGGTATATTAGGCTTCTATGGAGTCCTATTTGCTTACGTGTTGGGGTCGTATGATCTGGATCTCTGATTTTTCTTCCTTTTCATCATCACCAACTCATTCCCCAAATTTTGTAGTTTCTTCATGACTTCTTGGAGTTCCTTGGAAGTACTAGAAGAAGTGGAGGCCTCACTATTGCTCTGATTTCTAGGATCTGGAATGAGGTTTATTTTAGGTTCTTGACCAGTAGAGGGGTTTCCCAACTCTGTATATAGTGACATAGGTGGCTTATGTGCTACTTTACTAGATTGGATTAGATAATTCTCAGCTCTAATAGTCGTGGCATAAGCATATAGTAAGGTTATCCATCTCAATGATTATATCATAACAGATATATCCTAATTTCAAGATTTAAGGAAATAGAGGAATACACCTTCTATAGCCAATCTTAGAAGAATCAAGATCTCATCCCATGTCTGGTGCATTCAAAAATAGAAATCGGCCATTTGCTCATTGGGGTTCCTCTTGATTGTATTTAGCTATTCTCGATGGGGACAAATTATCTCCTCTTTCTCCAAATTGGTTACATAGGGATATACATAATTGATCCCAATATTTTATGTACCCCATTTCTAAACTCCTAATACACTACAAAACCTTTCCATTAGAAGAGGAATCCAATAATTAAACCGCAAGATCCACTTCATTGATCTTATGAATGGTAGAGATACTCACAATATCCATAATATTGTCAATCGGAGTCATGTGGTTATCCCCATGAATTAGGGAATATTTTTAATCTTTTAACTTGAATAGGGTTCTAGGCATTAAGAGAAAGTGTAATATTACCCGTGAAGTGAAAATAGGGATTTGGTGGTCCCCTGTGGTGGTGGGGGTTGATGCACCGTCCTTATTGGCCTTATAACCCTATTTGATTGAAGGAAGGGACAACTGGAAGGAGGTGTAGATAGTTTTCTATTTGGCAGAGATGGAGACCTTTAAACTCACCTTCATCTCCTCCCTCTACGTGGTGATAACTGCAAGTATTCAAATACACCTTCCATTCTTTCTCTCGGACCGAGTTTGGATCATTCTCATGTACTTGGTCCACTAGTACTACGAAACTAGTTGAATGACCTTGGGAGTCACCGGATGTGTTGCTACAAAACCTCCAAATTCTAAAAATTCACCAAGATACACATTAAATCTTGATAAACCAAGAAAATATACTTCTGGTCCCATTGGGCATGCCAAAATTGTTCTTAAAAAATTATAGCACCCCTTATTTCTTATGATTTATGTATGAGAAAATCAACATTGCTTGTATAACATGGGATTATCCTATATTTTGGGACCTTTTAAGTATGATAACCCTTCGAGAAATCCAAATTATTCTCCTAACCTAATGCCAACTTCTCCAGTACAAAAATATAAAAATAAACTAATCCTACCCTAATGCCTTCCAAGGAAACGTGGATAAAAGAATGCATAAAATTTAATCTACTCTAAGAGAAGGTGATGCACCAAGAAAGGGTGTGAGACACTATGAGTGAGTGTAAAATAGGGATTAGACAAAGTGAGAGAGGGTGGGTACAAGTGCCTTAAGCTTAAATAATATTTAGTTCCCTAGATTCATAAAGCACAAAAATTAAAGGTCTTGCAAAGAGATATAAACATGCACAATATACCCGACAAATGTAATGGAAGGAAAAAGATGCAATAAAACTCAAAATAGGGAACAAAAAGCTAGAAAATACCAATTTTATTACTCAAAAACATACATAATCTAGGACACTATAGGAAAAAGGAAAAATACTTCACAATAAGCCCAAATTCGAGGCCTTTAGCTCACAATATCTTTGGAATAATTTTGATAGAGTTCCTTTGCAAAAAATAATGAATCCCCTCAAATGAAGAAAATTTTAGAAGATATAGATGAAGAGCCTTGAAATTTCCTCACTAACTAACAAGTTTCATTGAAGAGTTATGGGAGGTCATAAAAATTTGGTACTTTTTTTGCATGGGAAGTCATGAGTGCCATACCTCATTAAATTGGTGTTTAAATAACCTTATATCAATCCCATTAATGTTTGGTTCATTCCCGCACTTAGATGGTTTCATAATTTTCTCTCGATTTCACCAGATTGTATAAATGCAACTGAATGGTAATATTCTTTCCCCATTATTACCTCAGCTTGAAATCTGATGTTAGATGGTAGTATCTATACAATCGCTATCGGTGCTTCTACCGTCACCGACTACTCCATCATTGCTTTGTGTAACTATTTGGTAACATACTTAAATGATACCATCAAGTAGAATTCTTGACTGATGCCGTAACCTTCACTATTCACTATTAGCCAAGCATTTTTAGTGCTTCGATGCTTTTGTGCCTTTTTCCCTATGACCTTTCACTATCCATGCTACCTACCAAGTAGTATATAAAATGCTACCGACTGGTAGTATTCGAACCTTCTACCATTCAAGTAGAATTTTATATTCTATCTTGACCGGTAACATCCAAAATGCTATTGACAGATTTTTACTACCATTTTCGTCATCAATCAGCCTAGACCTTCTTCATAGCAAGCCATCTCACTATGAGCTACCCTATTTTCAAATCGTTCTCTATTAACTTCCAATTCCTAGATGTATAGGTTATTTCATTTTACATGGGTGCGAAAAATGGATAACAAGTACATTGAGTTCTTGGAAAATTATAAATAAGGGGTGAGGGTAGTCATTCTAAAGACCTTTCCTTCAAAAATTTTTATGCTCTTGAGTGATTAAAATGTGATGAGGGTGTGATAAGAAAGGGAAGTAATTTTTACAAACTAGTTGTGTTGTGAACCTATAACAAGATCTTGTGGTGTAGCAAGGGGAAAGGAAAATAGTGAGGCAATAGGGGTTGTGTAGAAGTGAAGCTATTGAATTTTATGAGCTTGGGTGGAAAAGGATGAATTGAAACACCTAGGGAATAGAGTAATGACACAAAAGAAGGCATGAATCAAGAATTCGGTGGTGGAGAAGGAGGAACCCATTGAGGTTTACTCGGAAATGTAGTATCCCCCAGGTGTGATTAAGGTGGAGAAGTGGAATTCAAAGTTGTATTGGTGCAAGATTATAAAATTCAATCACAAAATAGATGAACATGACAAGTCAATATAGGTGGATCTAGTCAAGGATGTTTTCGGGTTAAACAAGCTCTGAAAACCTAGGGTGGATGAATCGGTGTAACAAGAGTTGAAGAAGACTAGGATTTTGTATCTATGGGAGATCCCTTTCTTTTCTAAATGCTCTCTTCTCTTTAGGTGGTTAATGTCATAGGTACATGGGGACTTATTCTACTTTACGGGGAGGGGAGTGAGACTTACGGGCTAATTGATTAGAAGGGTAACAGGCCTACGGAACACTAGTGAGGACATGACACTCAATTTCTGTGGCACTACAAAGATCAAAGAATTGGTGAATCAGTAAATCTATAAGAAGGGAGGAAGGGCTCAAATTATTGCCAACTTTACCGACCCGACATTAAGTTTTGCAGCTTGACTCATCACTAAAAATTAGGATTGATGGAGTGGTGGATAGATATGAATAAGAGATTCCCTTACATTACATACATGGTATCCAAATGAGTGCACTATAAATTCACACAATTTATTATGAATAGTATCATTGAGGAGGCACAGTGCAGAATGAGGTTGGAGAAAAGATCACATGGGTATCTATACTACTATTGATTGTATTATGGGAAATTGGCATCGTGAAGTACCATATAGGAACATGTGGGTTTACCCACTGGTGCACCCATATCCTGTAGTGCATTTTTCACATTTTACTTGTTATGGAGCCATCAAGAATACTTCCAAGGCCTAGATGAACAAGTGGTATGAGAGACAACGTGATGATTTTGAGAATGAGTAGGTGAAGTTTGCAGTTATGCAACAATTTAGCTTCACAAGATTCATGATGGCCAAAGGAGAAATGGGGCCATGGTGCAAAATTTGATTTGTACTCATTTTTAAATACATAAATTGTGCTATCACTCGGTTAAAAGACACACATAAACTGATCTTTGATGCTGACAAAGTGGACATTGATATTCACACTCTACGCGTAACATATAAGTATGATACGAGGCCAATGTATGTTGAAGTCTTGGAGCCAAACTCCTCGGATCTACATCCACATATCAATGTTACCATTAAGGGTTACATCCTTTGGGTGTTTGTGTAGTTACTCCCTAAGACACATGGAGGAGTTCAAGTGGAGGTTAAAGACTCCACTTTTACAAGGCCATGGGAAGCACCAATCCCACCTATGAAGGCAGTCCAGGAAAAAGGAGAGGAAGAAGAGGAAGGAAGTTATGAGAAACTAGACACTTATATGAAAAGGAAGTATTATACATGTCAAAATAACAGTGGAGGCACATGTACATCATAATAAGGTAGCACCGAGGCTTCACGGCTAGAGATCGAGGAAGTTTAACAACCAAAACGAGAAGAGCCAAGAAATAAGAATCATAAGGTACATGATGTCTTGATTTGTGTGACAGACAGACTCAAAATAAGATCACAGACCATTCATGAAGGAAATTGAGGAGGATAATAGAAGTGATGAGGTATATACCAAGGAAATAGGTGATGCACACTCGAAGGAGAAATCACATTCTACGGAGGAACCTGTGAAGAGACCATCATGAGGGACTACACCTATTAATCCCACAAGCCAAGGAGAGAATAATAAAAGAGACTTCTACATTATCAAGGAGGATAAAAGGTTCACCGCGGGTTAAACACCCCAAGGAAACAACATTCACAATGCAAGGAAAAGAGAAAGAAGTGAACACCTATGTTCCCTTATATGGAATTTTTGGATAATCACATGAAGGTGTTACGTGTGAAGTTGCAAAGCACCCTTTCCCCAAAAAAGTTACATGCTCGGGATCTTTTGGAATAAGATGGGGGTGTAACAATGACTATGAAGATGATAAGTTAGAATTTTCATTTTCATGTAGAAGAGCCTGAATTTGAGGCCAAGAATCATGTGATCAAGACCATTCATTTGAGGAAGAAGGAGAGAGCAACATATAAAGAGGTAGATCCAAGCCACCTTACTAATGAGTAGGAATGTAACACACTACAAAATATGTCTTTAGAGTATATAAGGTGGAGTTTCGATGTAGTTGTATGACTGCTCGCACCCTAGTCACGATAAAAAGGAAAGGAAACAAAGATAGAGAGACTGCGTCAAGGGTTGAGAGGTGAGTAGGAATGGAGCAAGGAAGTATATTATCAGGCTGACACCTTAATTAAGAAGGTCTTGGGACAATGTCCAAAATTGGTGAGTGAATATTATATAGATTATAATGATGAGATGAATTACTTGGAATATTTGGTGTGGATGTTGTTGAACAACATCAAGGATAGCATGGGAATCACACCTGAGGAGCTTGCAAAGGAGAGAGATAAAAAAATCATTGTTGAGGCCTAAATTAATGAGTTGGAGGACTTGCTCACCCAACTCAAGGAGGAAAAAAATTAGCAAATGGAAACTTCAACAATTATTAGAAATGTGAGCCCATTATTGATGCACAGGTAGCAGATGAAGAGGTCATCCTTAAGGCCTTATAGGAGAAGGTCCTGAAAAATAAGATTGAGAGTACACATTTAGTAATTGACACCATGATGTAGAAGGATAAGATTAAGACCAAGCGTGAGAATATAGAATTTCATATTTGTGAACTCCAAGATTCCATCATAGAATGTATGGATGAGTTCGAGCATGTTTGCGTGGAGCTGGTTGTGGTCATACAAGATCTCCAGGGAAGGTTGAAGAGTTTACAATAAACTAAGTACTTGAACATAGTAGAGAAGGTGTTGGGGAAATCTTTGCGTAATTGGAAGCATGGAAGAAGAGAAGTGTAAGGTCGAGATAGATGTAGAGTTCCTTGAACTCCTCTAGTTAGTCGTCTAGACTGTTACATCATGCAAGATTTTTAAATCAATGGAGTTTTGTTTAGTGATCACAAAATATTTTTGTGGGTGGAAATAAAACTAGTGTGGGGTAATGTTAGGCCCCTAAGGAGACTAGGCACCTAATTCATGGAAGGTTTTGTCATATTCTTGCAAGGTGTAAAGGATTACACAGAAGTAACTGTCAGGAAGGTGCGGAGGTTCGTGCCCAAGTAAGACAGATCGGGACTTAACTATATTTTGGACCATGGTCGGAGTTGTAATAAGGGACCTATGGAGATACAACCCGAGATATGATTGTGGATAAGGCTAGAACATGGAGACTTGTAACCCAAGGAAATAATATTCTAGGATATGGTTATTATGAATGGATTAGGAGCTGTAAAGTGGAGTAATTTATATTTTAGCTTGCACTTGCATGATGAGTATACTTGAGTATGGAAAGACATCATGACATTTGGCAGGTGAAAAAGAAAATATTTCTAAGAACACCTTGATATGTATTGGTTTGCATGGAAACTAAGAGATATGGATGTGAAATGAAAGGTGTGTGTAATGTGTGATGTATGTGTGCAAGAAAGTAGAGATATCTAGGAGAGATATGTGTGATCACTATTGTAACTTCTGTAATGAAGCCATTGTAGGAGAATACTGAAATTATGATGATGTATCTGGTCCATTTATGGATTTCTTGATGTATTTGGCTATTGTAATATTGGTGAATCAATATATGAGGTGGTTTGTTCAAAAACTATATGTTTTCTAGGTCCAAACCCTTGTGTTCTTCATATTTCTCATTATTCAGATTTGATTCATTTGTGTTGTTATAATGATTACATTCATATTATGGTGCATCTGTGCTTAGATCTAGTTTCTTTACCTCTGTGTTAGAATGAGTGCATGTATTTATATTTTTGCAATATTCCTCCATTAATGGTGAAAATTCTTACAAGGCTCACATAAAAGAGGGGATCGTTCTGTGCGTGCCTCGAGTGAGTTCCCAAAGACAGATGGGTGATGTGCCGATGCGCCCAAGGTTTAAAATGAGTAGGTAAAAGTGACTATAGTATATCTTGTTATTTTAACTTAAAGATTTCACATGTAACTACCTACTGATAGTCTTATGTTAACATTCATTAAAAAAGTCCTATGCAAGTTATTTCACATTTTATACCCATCACGCATGTATCAAATCCAATATTAAAGAAATCATTCCCTTTTTACTCCTATTCTACAAAGATAGCATAATTTTTTTATCACATCTAAAGTCACAACCATCTTAATGTCCCAAATATAAATGAACATCGTAAAATATTTTCATATTCTAATCCCATAAAAGCATCAATTAAAAACATTAAAAAATATAAAAACATACATCAAGACATATACCATACACAACACATAAATCATACACCAAAATAATGCACCATATATATAATCATAATCAAAGTCCCAGATACATCATCAAAGGAGTCCTCCACTTTGTGTGTCAAAAACTATACATCAAAGGCTTCATAAAAAGATCCGTATACAATCACAACACATATCATATAACTATCCAGTAAAATGGATATCACTAAGAAATCCACTAGCATGAACAACACTCCCATCACCCTCCTGTATACCACCATCACCAACATCTCCTCAAAAAAATCCTCAAGGCGGCTAACCCACACTTGCCACACTCACATGAGGACATTACCCATGTCATTCTAGGTGTTCATCTTAAATAATCACATTGGGACAATCCCATATCACAAAGATCCTCATAATAATAAAACTATTCCTATAGAGACCGAAAATGAGCATAGATAACCATGCCTTGTGCCCCCATCTCGACTACCACTTGGGCTCAAGATGTCAAATTTGTACCGATATCAAATATCTTGTAATACCAAGATCCCTATTCAGGGTCTCTCATTGCTTCTTATATTGATCTTGATCACTCATCACCTGCACTAACTATTCTCTACTTCCATCAAGCTCAAGCATGACACCATCCTTCTCACCAATCAAAGTATCCCTCATCCGAATCAAATAATATCTCTCCCACCACAAAGCTATCTCTCTTTGTCTCCATAACTACCTTCTTAGTTGTCAATTGTGAAATGATAGCCTCTAGATCCTCTTCATATCCATCACCCTCCTCATCATCACTAACATCCAAAATTTCCTATGTTCCCTCCACTTGAGCACGTACCCTCATTCCTCTCTAAATCAATCGAGTCCTCTCAAACTCATCATAAGCACTAGTTCACCACCACATGTAACAAATAGTCACTTCAACATAATTAAGTGGTACTAAGTCACCATGCTCATCTAGACCCATGGCTCCCCTCTCATCAACTATAATAATATTTCATCCCACAACATCCTTGGGTGTATATATGCCTCCTTCATCACGTCTATAAACCACTGGAGCCTCGAAACATCCTAGACCAAAAAAAAATTTCATCTAATATGAATTAATCTTACCATCTCCTACTCTCCCCCTCATCTCCCCTATACCTAGTACTCTTGTTACATCCCATCAAGCTCACAACACACACAACCACTCGGAAAATCAAGATAAGGTCTCCACAACACATCTCCTACCTATAACCCTGTAAGAATATCTCTATAATGAGCCACCTTCCACTTCCCCTTCAACCAACCCACATCTCCTTTCCACCTCATAAATTTCATAGATCTACCAATCATATCTACACCTCCCCATGGTAAACCCTGAGGATGATCTATGCAAATATGCTCAAAAGCCCAACAATATAAGAGAAACACGACATATATCCCATATCTCTTGTGTACCTTCCAAGCCCATAACTCCATGTATGTCTATGCTAATAATGTAGGGGCCCAAGAAAAAACATTTTGATGCTCCATCATCTCCACAACTACTCCTATCATCATCCATGGAAATCTACCCCTTTGGAATCAAGAAAAGCAAAACATGAAATACCCATCATCAACATAGTCATCTGTGAACAACCATCTCTTCACATAAAATATAAGGAGTGATAACAAAAAAATCCCTAATGTATACATCACATCATCCACATCATCCCCATACAATATCCTCATCACATCCTCTCTCTCTGTCTCATCAATACAATATATACCCTCCATGCGAGACGGAAGTCTCGTAATCCTATAAGCATACTCTACCATGATTGTAACCTCACATGTCAATAATAAAAATGTACATGTGGTTAGATCCCATCTCTCCATAAATGCCAATAGTAATCCTCTACATCTATGGATGTGTCTATAATCCCACATCCCTACAAATCCCACTTCCTCTACATGACTCCAATCATCATCTAACATATCCTCTCATACCTCCTCTAAGACTACTAGAATCATATCCTAGATAGTCGTTCCACATCCACCTATAACCACAAAATATACAAAACACACATTATAATCAAAACATCATCAAAACATTATTAAACATTCACCACACACATCGGTTGATAATAAACAAATCCAAATCACGAGAAAAAAAAATCTCCACCAATTCATATGAATCATCAGGTGATCTACCTAAATCTCCGAAGATTATGGAGATTTAAAAAATAAACACTTCGTATGTATGAAAATGACAAAAAACTCAAAAATAGCGAAAAACCCAACAAAATCAACAAAGTGAGGTAGTTACCTAATCGGGGATCATTTTTGAAATTTCCCTAAACATCCCTAAATTGTGTCAGTGTAGAATAACATCTCGAGAGATTTCCAATGACTATGAGAACGTGACAAATGGACAATGGGAGCTCTAGATATGTTTGGTCAAAGTTCAGACAGCGAGAAAGTCAACTCTTGTCAACTGGTCAATATTAGACCAATCACACTATGACATGTGGCTTGCCACCACTCATCGAATTCGCTCAATTTGCCTATTAGGAGACGACAAGTGGACTACATGATGACCGAGTTAATTAATTTCGATACCCCATGGTATGGGTCGAATTTTTATTTACTTGGTAAGTCCACTTACACACCATTCCAAATGCCACACACACACACACACACACACACACACACACACACACACACACATATATGTATATATATATATATATATATATATGTATGTATGTATGTATGTATCTATATATATATATATATATTAATGTTCAAACATTAGTATAAACCGCCAACATACTATACTTCCACGTGGAGGAGGAGTGAAGTGGTGGTGGGGAGCATGTTTAATGTTATGCGTGGAAATCCACGTAGGGGCGGTTATGCCTCTAATGGTCCTTTGACCACTTCAAACAAAGTGTGAAAGGCTTAATAAAGCCTGAGACCTTATCACTCCACATCATGTGGGATATACCCACTTCAAAAGCCACCTCTTTTGGGATTTAATCCCATTTAAAATGCTAAGTGCCCACTTTGGAATATTTTATCCCTTATCAAAATACTACGGGCTAAAGGTTTAAAAATAGCCTAAGGGATAATATGTAAGTGCATATTTTTTGGGCCCTAAAAATGTATAAATAGGGTACCTATTTCATTGTAATGAGAGGAACACACACACCCTAAGCTTATTATTTGTTAATCTTATTATGGGGACACACACTTGCACAACAGAGAAGCTCATTTCTAGAGCGTGGAAAGGTGGAGACACACCCGAGCTTATTATTTGTTAAGCTTATTTGTGAGATGTGTCAACAAATATTGTTTATTGGCCTATTATTTTAGGCAATAGTAGACGAAATATTTGTGATTGGGAGTAAATTATAAACTACCCAATAGGCCCATTGAGCCACACCAATTACTTGCAAATCCTGGATTGTCGACTAGAGTGCTAGCATCGCATAGATAGTGTCAGGAAGGCCAATCAAAGCTGAAGGAGATTGTGCATCAGGAAGGTGAAGAACAATTTGACTGATCATCGGAAGTTTTTTCAAGAACTGGTGTATTGATAGGCAAGTAAAATTCCATTAGGTTTTCTTGTGAAAGTACTATTGTAACTTACAAGTTTTGACTAGTGGAATGGTTCAACCACAAACCCGAGACGTAGGCAATTTCCGAACTCCGTAATCAATCTGTGTGTAATTGTCTTAATGTCTTGCATTAATTTTTTAAATTGATTACTTAAAATGAGAAAAATCATCGGCAAATATTTAAAGCCTACAAGGGTCCGAGATCAGGTAGTAATAATCTGATTATTTTTGGATCAAGTTTGGTATCAGAGCTGGTTTTACAGAAATGGATCTATACCTTTTCTTCCAGCTACCAGTTATGCTTGCATTATTGGGCACCATGGTTCGAGTAATGATCACTCGACATCGAGAACATGATCACCAGATTATGGAGTTACAAACCCACCTGGCTACTATTCGAGAGCATCAACGCAAGCAACAACAATGCATCGCAGAGTTGCAAAGAAGCTTGAACGCTCCACTTGGGAAGGGGGCTGAAGCCAGTCAGCTTCAAAAGTGCCACTTGGAGAGGAAACCTTCACCAGACTCGGTAATATGTCATCATTGTGACAAAGGGCATGAAACCAAGCAATGCTAGAAATTGTATCTAGACAAGAGGCCTAAGTGGATGCAAAAGAAGGACAAGGCTATTGCAAGGCCTAGCACCGGCCAGTCAGTAGCACCATTGGCATGAAGATCACCAGTGGAACATCCAGACATCATCCTGTGACATGTGAGTGCCTCTAGACAGTGGATTCCAGTGGTTGCACAAGCACAGTTAGTAACCCTTATTCTCGATTGGACTATCGAAGTAGGGTATGTAACTGTCGATGTGGTGCGCCGATTAGGACTTCCCACGACACCACTTCCTTGTACCAAGACAGTTGGTACAAAAGATGGTACTCTACATGGAGTGTCTACCAGTTATTGCATTGTGAGCTTCACAGCAGGAGATGAGTTTTGAAAATATCACGCTCGACATCATCCATTTGGAGATGGACGAAATGGTATTAGGAAACTTCTACCTGACCACTCGTCAAGGTTATATGACTGATGACAGGAGCGGAGTGGAGCTTCGCCTTAGGCACAACTAGAGGATCGAGTTCGCGACAGGCCATGTTGTTCATATTGCACAAGGTGAAGACAGTGAGACTTCAAAATCATATGTACCTGGGGATCAAGCAGATCCTAGTGTAGAGTCGAGCTCATATGTCCCTGCGGATCATCTAGATCCAGACACGGAGGTCACGTACATTCCAGCAGACCATGAGGATCTGTATGTAGAGGAGTGAGAGCCCAGGGATCCATAGGACACCTATTGAGGTATCCTAGATAGACACCGAGGATTCTACATTTTGGTAAGACATCTAAGGTGTAAATAAAGTTGACTTTGTTCAACTATTGTATGGGTTTTTCCGAGCATTATTTATTGCTCTTGTTATAATAAAACCATAAACTATTGTGTTAGGTAGAATGTATTGGTAAGACCCCTTTGAGGGCAATGTTTGTATACATCTAACCAGACATGGCACATTAGTTAAAGACCCACCTTAAGGCAATGTTTGTACTCTGTTATACTTGCATTAGTAAGACCCCTAGAGGGAAATTATTTTGGCAATTTTGCTAACACCATAAAATTCAAAGATATTTTCCTTGTTTAGTCATTGGTCTAGTAGGGAGGAGACAAATGAAGTCAATCCAGATTGTGATGCGATGGAGAAGACCAAGTACATAAGCCACCAAGTAGGAGAAATTTTGCAACAGGTTTACCATGCAAAATTATTTTCCTATAGAATTGGTATTTTAAGCTTATTGTACAAGACTCCAAAAATGGAGCATTTTTACAACTAGTTCTACATGATGTATTAGGATATAATTTCCTTACACTTGTATTTGAAAGTTGTATAAAGACCCTATTAGGGGTACCTATCTCCTAATAAGCTTGTGAGTACCTGTTACAACTTGGATACAGGATTTGACTCATATAAAGCTCGAGATTGATCTACCATTTGTGCAGACAATAGAGTTCTCAAAAGATCAGCTCGGAACTTCATTCTGTGTAGAGGCATTGTGACCATGTAGCAGCATCACACTGATATTAGTATGTTAACAAGAGGAGCTCTCAAAGGATTAGCTTGAAACATCATTTGGTGTTAAGGCATTGCGACCACACATATGAATGGTAGTTGATCAACAGACTTAGCATCATGCATTGGAGGCTTGAGGTCTTGAAAGAGGCTTAGCATCATGCATCGGAGGCATTGAGGTCTATAGAGACTTAGCATTGTGCATCGGAGGCTCGAGGTCTTGAAAGAGGCTTAGCATCATGCATTGGAGGCGTTGAGGTCTGTAAAGGGACAAGGCATTGTCCATCACCGACATCGGATCAATCAAAGCTCTACGTAACATGGAGTTCCTTCAAACCAGTTTGGATTCTATGGAATCAACTCGAGAGCCAGGAGCTATGTTATAGAGTAAAAGAAGATCCTTGTTGTCAAATATCAAGAAGCTTAGCACTGCACATAAGGAGTGTTTAGGTTTCATTCAGAAACTTAGCACCATAAAGCGGAGAAGTGGAGGTATTCTTTGGATATCAGAGTGGTGTAGTGGAAGCATCATGGGCCCATAACCCATAGGTCCATGGATCGGAGTAGATTTTTTGAAGTGAGAAGGTTGGAGGAGAATACCCAAGGGTCTACTACAATAGCACTTCCGAGGTGGCAACAGAGTTTTCCAGATTCAGGATATTATGGAAGCTTTTTGGGAAAAAAGCCTTTCTCAGTGGGGAGGTGTGATCAAGGGATCATTTTTTAAAGTTCCCTAAACATCCATAAATGGTGTCAGTGTAGAATATCATCTCGAGATATTTCCAATTACTATGAGAACATGACAAATGGACAATGAGAGCTCTAGATATGTATGGTCAAAGTTCAGACAATGGGAAAGTCAACTCTGGTCAATTGGTCAATATTGGACCAATTGCACTGTGACACGTGGCTTTCCACCACTCATCGAATTCACTCAATTTTCCTATCGGAGACGACTAGTGGACTATATGATGACCAAGTTAATTAATTTCGATACCCCATGGTATGGGTCGAATTTTTATTTACTTGGTAAGTCCACTTACACACCATTCCAAATGCCACGTATATATATATTAATGTTCAAACATTAGTATAAACTGCCAACATAGTATACTTCCATGTGGAAGAGTGAAGCGGTGGTGGGGAGCATGTTTAATGTTATGCGTGGAAATCCACGTAGGGGTGCTTATGCCTCTAATGGTCCTTCAACCACTTCAAACAAAGCGTGAAAGGCTTAATAAAGCCTAAGACCTTATCAATCCACATCATGTTGGATATACCCACTTCAAAATCCACCTCCTTTGGGATTTAATCCCATTTAAAATGCTAAGCACCCACTTTGGAATATTTTATTCCTTAACAAAATACTACGGGCTAAAGGTTTAAAAATAGCCTAAGGGATAATATGTAAGTGCATATTGTTTGGGCCCTAAAATTGTATAAATAGGGAACCCATTTGCATTGTAAAAAACACACACCCCAAGCTTATTATTTGTTAAGCTTATTGTGGGGACACACACCGACACAACAGAGAAGCTCATTGCTAGAGCGCGGAAAGGTGGAGACACACCCAAGCTTATTATTTGTTAAGCTTATTTGTGAGATGTGTCAACAAATATTGTTTATTGGCCTATTATTTTAGGCAATAGTAGACAAAATATTTGTGATTGGGAGTAAATTATAAACTACCCAATAGGCCCATTGAGCCACACCAATTACTTGTAAATCCTGGATTGTCGACCGAGTGCTAGCATCGCATTGATAGCATAGAGAAGTCCAATCGAAGCTGAACGAGATTGTGCATCAGGAAGGTGAGGAAAAATTCGACTATAATCAAATTTTTTTGAAGAACAAGTGTATTGATAGGTAGTTAAAATTCCATTAGGTTTTCTTGTGAAAGTTCTATTGTAACTTACAAGTTTTGACTAGTGGAATGGTTCGACCACGAACCCAGAGACGTAGGAAATTTCCGAACTCGTAAACAATTTGTTAATGTCTTGCATTAATTTTTTAAATTGATTACTTAAAAGGAGAAAAATCATCAGAAAATATTTAAAGCCTACAAGGGTCCAAGATCGGTAGTAATAATCTATTATTTTCGGATCATTACCTCTTCTGTGTGGGTTTTTGTGCTTACTCGATAATTCCATTACTCCAATACAAATTTTTCACTTCCTTAAAAGCTCTCCAATTCAAAAATCAAGTTGCAAAAGTGAACTGTTCACCACCGACATAGGGCTTTTATATCCTCCCCTAACTTCTGTAAAAATCACTGATGACTCCTTGAATCATTGAAGATTCACCTCAATCACCACCAATCGTCATAAATCGCTAGCAATTCATCTTTTTTAACCCTCAAGACATTATTTTCAAAAAGCATCACATTTTTCAACAAATTGTCACACTTGAAAGACCCTTAATCTTTGAAAAATTAAAAATCCATATCAATCAAACTACTAGATATGTCATACATCTAAGGGATACATGCCATTTTGTCTATCATCATTTGACTTCCCTACCCTATCAGCCTAGCCTTAAAAATCATATGTCCATAGGTAAAAAAATTATAGTTCCCCTTATCAAATGATTCCACGGAAGCACCCATCATTTCGATACCCCATCTTGGAGAATTTTAAAAAAAGAAATGCATATCAAACCTATCCAAATCAAACCTATCAAACTGGTGTTCCTTACACTGTGTTTCAATCACCCCATTTTGAGGGGGATCACCCATACAAATTTGACTATTGAAAATCATTTTTATTTAGCACTTTTTCTATACCAAACTACTTGACAAAAAGGGGCAAATATAGACACATAAAATTTTCACCGCTAATTTCCCTCACCACATGCACTATCTTCACTAATATATATCAAGTCATTTAATCACATTACTCAATCTATAATCATTTACCCTAAGGTCCAAAATATTTCATCATATTTAATTCTTATAATATTCTTTTGCATCTCATAAATATCATATTACAACCGTAAAAATCCATTTTACTCCTCTTTAAACAATCTAAATTCTTCTTACTAAGTACGGTAATTTTTGCTTGTAATACTCATATTGTTGTTAAGTTGCATGCTCTTGATAATGATTTAACATGGATCCTCTCAAACATTTATGCACCCAACTCTATGATTGGAAGAATAAGACTTTGGGAAGATCTAAAAAATTTTAGAAACATATATAAGAATGATAATTGGTTGGTTATGGGAGATTTCAACTCCCCACTCAACCCTGGTGAAAAGTAAGGAGGTAATCCTGATTTCTCTACTGGCATGGATAAATTTTTTAACTTTGTTTCTGCTTCAAATCTTATGGATGTGGAAATTCATGGAAATCAGTTCACCTAGAAAAATAGAAGAGTTAGAAATGACATGATCCAAGTTAGATTAGATAGAGCTCTTATATCTGCTAACTAGATATTAAATCAAGATTTTCATCTATCTTCTTTACCCAGAATTGGCTCGATCATAATCTGATTGTGCTAAACCTTTTCAACTGGTCCAAGCCTTCACACAGATCTTTTAAATTTGAAAAGATGTGGTTGGATCATGAAGACATTTCATATCAGATTAAAGAATGGTGGAAATGTGATGGAGAAGGAACTGTTGAATACATATTAATTTATAAACTAAAAAATGTTTAAAATCAAGTGAAAACTTGGAATAAAGAGGTCTTCGGTAATATTTTTGAAAAGAAAAAGGATCTAAAGCAGAAAATTCAGGATCTTGAACTAAAAATATCCACAAAAGTTATGAGCTCTGATGATCATCTTTTAGAAAATAAAATCCTGTCTAAGTTGCATATGTTATGTAGTAGGGAGGAAACCTATTAGAGGCTCAAATTCAGGGCCATTTAGCTGAAAGAGGGAGATAGAAATAAAAAATAAATCCATATGACCACTCTTAAACACAGGGCCTATAATAGGATTATAGAAGTCTCAAAAGGAAATGGCATTGTTACCAAAGATCAAAATGACATCAGTGTTGAATCTCATAGATTCTATGAAAATATGCTAATGGAAAACAACACTTAAAATGAAGAGGAAACCTCTTTTATTTTAGAATCCATTATGGAAATAACTATTGCTGAAGAGAGATTTAAGAATCTTACCAAATTAGTCACTATAGAGGAGCTCCAACAATTTTTATTTTCTCTTAAAGGTGATAAGGCACCAGGCCCGGATGGTTTCTCTGCAAATTTCTTCCAAACATTTTGGGAATTATGTTCAGAAGAGCTTCTCAAGGTAGTAAATGAATTCTACAAAACATGAGACTTCTGAAGGATCTAAACAATAATCTCATTGTGCTCACCCCAAAAAGATGGATGTCAAATATTTTAAGGACTTCCATCCTATTAGTTTGGTAAATGTGATTTATAGAATCTTCACTAAGATTATTGCTACTAGAATCCAGCCTATTCTCTCTAACCTAATTTCAAAGCAGAAAAGTGGCTTTATTAAAGGGAGGATAATACAAGATGGGGTGATTATGGTACATGAAATTATTCATTCAATGGATAAAAAAATTTGGTATGGTAATGAAACTTGACATGAATAAGGCATTTGATAGAGTTTCTTGGCATTTCCTTGATAAGGTCCTTGCCAAATTTGGTTTTTAGAATAAATTCAAGAAGATCATTCAGGCTTGCACTTCTATGGCTAGATTTTCAATTATCATCAATGGTACACTAGTGGGCTTCTTCACCAGTAGTAGGGGCATAAGACAAGGGGATCCTATATCCCCTCTTCTCTTCATACTCATGGCTGATAGCCTCAATAGATCCATTACTAAAGATATTAATGCATTCCTTTTAAAAGGAGTTAGACCCACTTCTACAAATCAAACAACCTCACATCAGCAATTTTCTGATGATACAATTTTACTTTTGATGACATCCATCCTTGAAGCTAAGGAATCAAGACTATTCTAAAATTCTATGAGGCTGCCTCAAGACAACAGGTTAATTTTGATAAGATTTCCATCTACTTCTTTAATACTCCTATGGAATGACAAAAATAATTGCTCATATTTTGGGTTGTAAAATCAGCTCATTACCTACAACTTATCTAGGACTTCCTCTTAGGACTAATAAAGTCCCCATAATGGTTTGGAATGCATTACTTGACAGGTTTAAGAAAAAATTGGCTGGATGGAAAGGGGTTGTTCTTTCCAGTGCTACAAAGTGTCTTCTTATCAAAAGCACACTTTGAAGAACCTACGTATATATATTATGTATTTTTTCGTGTTCCTACAACAATTATTTAAAGAATTGAAAGAATCCAAATAGACTATCTTTGGTAGGGAATTGAAGAAAAATTCAGGTATCATTTGGTGGCATGGGATCAAGTTTGTATACCTAAAAGAATAGGTGGGCTTGGTATCAAGGACATTAAAAAAATGAATATTTCTTTAATTGCTAAAATGGGATGGAGAATGTTAAAGGAGGAACAACCTTGGATTGAATTAATCAAATCTAAATACCTAGCTCAAAATAATGAAAACTCACTCCTCTATGATGACCAAATTCCTCATGGATCTATTTTCTGTAACAACTTGATTAAAATGAGGAATTTTATTATGAAAGGATGCATATGGAAAGTGGACAATGGCAGTGATATACAATTTTGGAGGGATAACTGGACTAATTTCAGTTTGAATGATAGATTTTCTTCTATTAAGGATATCTTAGCTAAAAATTATGGTACTAAAGTCAAAGACTACATTGATATAGAGGGAAATAGAAGAAGATGAAAACAACTCAGTGTGGATGTGCTTGAGCTAAACCCTATGGTCTCCTCTCTCCAAGAGCAGCTAGATATCATACCCCTAAATGAGACCGATGCCAAAGATGAAATTTTTTGGAGTAACTCTTTTGATAGTGAATATACTTTCAAATCTAGGTACAACTCCATTTTTAAAAAAAATTCATTTTGATTTCAAACTGGAGTAGAATTTGGTTACCTAAGCTAACTCCAAAATTCAAATTCTTTTTTGGCTTGTTCTTAAAGGAAAGATTCTCATGAATGACAATTTAATCAAAAGGTATTTTATTATGCCAAATATTTGTTGCATGTGTGAAAAGGAGGACGAGGATATTAAAGACCTTTTACTACACTGTGAGTATTCTTCAAAGCTTTGGATTTTCATTTTTTCAAGATTTAATATATGTTGGACACCATCAAATGAGTTACTACAAACATGGGAACAATGAAACCCCCATATAAACACTGCATGGTTCGAAGACTCTGGAAACTGGTCTTGCCTCATACCATCTAGAGACTCTAGAAAACCTAAAATGATATAATATTCAAGAACAACAGACATATTGTAAAAAAATCTTCAATAATACTATCAATGTTGTAAAAGATAATATTGAGAGATTTAAACCTCCCAATAACAAACAATATCCTAGAAATGAAGAGGTTATTCTTTCAAATTGGAAAATTGATATTGGAAGCCTTCAGAGACAAAGGAATTCAACCATTGATAGGTCTTTAATCCATTAGATCCCTCCTCCCAATTCTTGGTATAAGCTCAACTTTGATGGAGCTTCAAAGGGCAATCCAGGTTGCAACTACTAGAGGAGGAATCATAAGGGATCAAAAAGGTTGTTTAATTGCTTATTTTACAGGAAGAATGGGACATCAAACAAACCATTATGTTGAAGCCTTATCAACTCTATGGGGCTTAAGAATTTCTAAGGAATGTAATATTATGAACATTATTATAGAAGGAGATTCATTGAATGTTATAAATCATCTGAATCAAATTTATCCCCCTAGTTAGACAATACAAGATTTTATTCATGAGTCTATAAGTATTTTCATGCCTTCAATACCTTCAAAATTGTCCACATTGGAAAATTATGGGATTAATAAAAACTTTACCACTTGGTATCATGAGGATAATATCCCCATCGAAGTACAAAATTCTATCATTAATGATAAATGTGATAGATCACTTCCTACCCAAAATATTTTATGAGATATCCTCTACTTTATTGGGAATGCAAGCTCACACATGTAGGAGGAGTACAAGCATTTATTTCCATAAACTTTCACATGCCTCATTGGGTTTGTAGAAGGACGGTTAAAAATAGATTGGGGAAGAAAGAAACATATTTTTACCTATTTCAAGTAGTTTAAACGTAGAGGTGAAAGAATGGGTGGAGCTCCTTGCCAAATTGAACCTCACTATGACCCTGTGTGGAAGGAGAATGCTGATCTTTGGAATTTTTTACAGCTAGGAGGGGTTGCCAATTTCATTGAGAAGATTCAAGGGTACGATCAGAACATTACCCTACATTTTTCCATAGATTAGAAACAAAGAAAGGTGAAGTATGATGGGAAAGACATTTAGATAACAGAGGAGTTAATAGCAGAAGTTATGGGCCTTAGTTTGGAAGGCATCAGATTATTTAGTAAGACAGTGATAAGAACATGGAGGATAGAAAATTATTCTAGGTAGGTGAGGAAATTAATTTTTTCATAGCAGGCATTAAGGTAAATTCCATCTCTGCGCCATTTTATGAACTTTCCAAAATTATAGTTCATTTCATTACCCTTGAAAGTAGGTATATCATGGTTCTCATAAATCATTTGATCTTTTAAAACCATTTTCATAGGAACCTACTTGTTTTCTTCCTATATTATATTATAAACTCCATGGAATGCTCCATCCTTGAGTATCAAAACCATACCCATGCCATTCCCCTCCACCAGGGCTTAATCTTCCTCCTTCACATGCACTTCCTTGCCCATCACCTTGTCATACCTACTACTAATGTCATTCCACCCAATTCTAATTCCCTTAACCCTTTTCCTATCATCATCCTCACCACTATCCTTGGATAGAGAAAAATCATAACTAAAAACCCCTCTTTTTCTAAAACACACCCTTCCTCTCCGGTAGAGTAGTTTGATGTAGTAAGGAGGAGAAGGAGGATTTTCTAAAATATCTTGCACATTAGTGCCACAAGGCATAACAATACTACTCAGGAGGAGAAGGAGGATTTTCTAAATAGTATTGAAACCAAGGAAAAATAGATGGAAAGTATTAAAAAGGACATGAATCATCTGACTAAGAAAAAGGAAAAAGGAAATTGAATGATGATGCTGGAATTGGTGAAGAACAAATCTATGAAATCTACAAGAAGCTGAATTCCCTTGATAACAGATTAGGGAATTCTAAGGATAGACATGATCATAAAATTTCATTTTTTAGAGCTATTTTTGAATTCTCGAGACAACATGTCAGAAGTATTATCATGCTCAGAAGTATCTCTGAAGCTATTTGGGGCACAGATGTTGAAAGGGGTTATGTCCTTTCTCAACTGGATGCCAATGATCCTACACATGTCACTACCTTGGCTCTCTTTACCTCATTGCAGATTGTTAAGTCAAGAATTGACAGGGATTATAAGAAGTAATCTACTACGAGTTGTGATGTTTTTCTATTGATGTTTACATGCTACTTTTTGCAGTTTTATACCTATCTTGTCTCCATTTTGGAGTTCCTTTTTTTACTACAACAAGGATTCTTGTAATATCTAGATTTGGATCTATTTTTACTATTTCCTTCTATATATATCTGGATCTTGATCCTTTTTGTAATAAGCTATAGTCACTTCAAAACTATTTGCCAATAATTAAAAAAACAATCTAAAACCACTTACTAACTATAATTAAATAATACAAAACAAATCAACATATTTTTAACAATCTCACAAATTTCTTAACCTACCCAACTCATTATTCAACATCCCCTTAGTCACTTATTCGCATCCCAAAACATTTTTTTATTAGAAGTAGTTTTAACCACTTTTCTAGTTGTTTCCCCATAAAAATAGGATTATCGATGATTCGGTTAAATCGCCAACACTTATAAATAACACCTTTGTGTTCTCCCTCAGGGATCTTCAATATCAAATCTTGGACCCCCTTTTTTTAATCCTAAAATTCATTTTCCAACACAATAATATACAATACATCTTCAAGAACTATCAAGGATCAACATTACTCACTTTCAAACATTTTTGAGCTTATTTGCATCACTCAATTTCTCAGCAACGTCACATGATAACGTATCAACTCAAGTATTTTCCACAACATATTTGAGGCATATTTTAGCTCCACACCTTCTCAAAGGTATTCCTATATCTCTTTATTTCACTTTTAAAATCACAAGCAGCTCCTTCATTAATCAAAAACATTATTTCATAGCTATAAATCTTGCTTTTATCAAAACTAACTAAAATCAAAGAAATGTTAGCGATTCACCCTAATTGCCAACGATTGTCTGAAATCACTAGAGATTCTTGTAAAAATCATCCTTTTATTAATTTATCATATTTTTTTATCATTTATATCAAAACATTTCTATTTAACATGTTACTTCCAATTATGGATCTACATTATATGGCGGTTCTGGTCGTTCACATCCCATTACAAGCATTTACAACATTCCTATAGTTTAACACCCCTTCTTCTAGGAACAATACAACATCTTACATGAGCTTACCCTCTATGCAATCCAATTCACTATTGATGAAGAGGAAATTGAGTATTAGTTTGAATTCTTACAAGAAATCTAACAAGAGACCTACAAATTATGGTACGATTACTTTGAACATGTTCAAATCACATCCACACTTGTTTGGGCCACCTTGAAGCTTCTCGGGACTTGTCTATCCATCTTGAGTTTTATAAAAATATTCATCTATCATCTACTTTTCATTATTTACTACATGTTATTATTATCTCTTTTATCAATCTACTAAATTGTCTAAAAACAAGGCTACATCATCTAAGGAAGTACCTTTGGATTCCTAGAATCACCTTTGGCAAGCAACTTGTTTATCCATTTATCTAATCCTTTTTATTAATGTCTATAAATGCAGGTCACTTTGGAGGACATCCAAACACACATACTCATTTGTAATCATGAACTCTAATTAAACATCAACTTCAACATTCATCTCCATGGGTGTTAGTAAACCCTACCATCTCATGATGTCGGTGTTGTTTTTTTTTCACTTTATTAAGTTAAAGTAGGAAAGCAAAAACATCTCTGAACATTATGGCATGCCGTGGGACCCTTAGTCCCATTTCATTTTTGTTTTTATTTTAATCAATTTTTCATTCATTTTTAGGCCTTCTTCTCTATAATCGCTAACGATCTAGTCAAATCGCTAGCGATTTGGTGAATCACCAATGAATCTGTTAATCATCAAAATCTCTGTGTGATTCTTATTACTCAATTATTCATTGCTAACATCATTTTTTTATCATTTTATCTTCTTCTAACCTTTTTGTAGGTTTTTGGCTTTGGTGAATTTTTCTCCTTGCACTATTACATTGCTAAAAAAAGAAATCTAATATATAAATAAGGAAGAATTATTCATTGAGTCCTTTCCTTTTCTTTTCATTTCCAAGCATTGCATTTTTCTATTTTTCCTTATCACAATTAATATTTCTTTTGGTTTTAAAAACAACCTTACATCTTGCTTGATTCCATAGATTAATTCAAGGATTAATTTATTGCATTCATATAATCTTCCCCCACACACAACCAAATTAGATCAAACACAATTTACATCAAAAATTCCCAACCAGGTGATAACTATTGGGATTCATCACCAAATAGGGAAACCAACTTGATGTTATTACTAAGTATAAATAATTGGTTTTTAGTATATTGGCTAAGCACCCAACTCCCTTATCAGTACGGGACCATGAAGTTAGGGGGTAGGCCACAATAACATGCCCCATACTGACACCGAAAAAAATTTGGGCCTCAAGTTCCTTTTGGTATATCAAGGACCCCAACCTTAAAAATTCCTAAAACCATTCATATATGGCCATTTCCAAGGACCTTATCATGCATTTTACACATTTAAATTTTTTTCTAAGTTAATCAAGATAATCAAAATATTTTTGTGTGATTTTATTACCCATTGTAATCAACCAATCTAGATTTCATTTTATTTCATTAGGTGATCATTTGTTTGTTTCTATGGTTCTCACAAGACATCAATCCCGTATCCAAACTTTTGAAAACATGTCTAGTCCATTCCAACAATCTGCACAACATGCCCATCAAACCTTACAACATGATCAAACCCGTATAGAAGATGCTCAATGAATCATTGATCAACACCAAACATTCCTATCAATGCCTCGACCAAAAGATCAAGAATAACCCCACTCTCTTAGTATCCAACTAACTTCATCCAAGACACCTAATCCTTGTAGTCCCCGCTTCTTTGATAGTGGGGGTCTTATATTTTAGATATCTTAGATTCAAATCCCATCATTCTTAGTGCCCATCTTATAACACGTGGTGTTCATACTAGCCATCATTACTTGAACCACAATCGTATGTACCTAATTCTTCATGTGGTTTATCCCATATTATTGATCCAAATCAAAATTTAGTTATCCAATAGAAATATCCTTATCCTTCCATAAGTAGACCAGAAACATCCAATTTTGTGTCTTCAATTCCCATTTTTGACCTTAACGTGATTTCTTCACAAGACACAACCACTCAACATCCTGACCCCTCCAACATCTACATCACCTCTAATAAACACAAATGTTTCTTCATCCGCATAAACCCCTATAACATCCTCTATCATCCAAACACCTCTCATGAGTTCTACCACTATTTTTATTAGTGTATCCCAACCACCACCTTATCAACAAACTACACCACCTATATAAAACATTACCATGTCCATCCCTACATTTGTACCCTTAATCAATACTAACGTTGTTTCCAGTACCCATCAAGTTTCAAAATGGTCCTTAACCCCATTTGTATAACTTTCGTCCTCTCAATCTATACCCCAACCATCACATCCCATTATCCATGAATCTATCCTTCTTTAGAAATTCCCATAACAATCAAAACCCCTTGTTTTCACCTCCATACCCTTTCAAAAGCACCTCAATACTCACAACCCCTTATTCACACATCCATTCCTTTTCAAAACATTCCACAATCCTCGGTATCAATATATCCAACCATCACAAACGTTAGTCTCACAACCCACTTAGAACATCCCTAAATATATTCCTTAGTAAAACACCCCCTTTCAGGTAAAATATCCCACAACAATACCTACCATATCAAAAATCCAATCGTTTTCATTTAATCAACTTGGTTCATCTTCACCTAGTACATAGAACTAACCACAAACTTACCCCCTTCACGCTTTAATGAATAGGATATCCAATCTTGAAGTCACTTTCATGGGCCCTAAAAAAACACTTTCATATAAAAACTATGTAATGATCCTATTCATCTATTTTTACCCTATAAACCTTATCCTTCCTACTGAGATCTTCTGTAGTTTATCAAATTATATAGTAAGGAGGATCCCCAACAACACATCTGAGCTTTTCATCATGCTTTTTACCTTATATCTCATGACCAAGACCTTATGTTAAGAACATTCCCCATGTCATTAGTAGGTCCTACTTTAGATTGGTATAATAACATTCCACAATACTCTCTTTTCTCATTTGCACAACTCACACAACTCTTTCTTGAACACTTTTTAATCAACATCACCCACAAAATCACCATTACCTACCTTTATGCAATCAAACAAATTGAAGATAAATCCATTGTAGAATTTTTCACCTACTAGAGGGGTATAATCAATCAGTTATCATTATCTCTCCCATAAATAGAGTTAATCAAATTATTTTCCCTTTCATGCAAAAAAACACATCTCTTCTACACTCCAAATATAATCCTTTCAGATGTTTGATAAAGCCTTTACCATGGCTTTGTAAAATTGAACTTTGCACTCTTGAATAAGGTAGAGTCAAACTTATATGGTATTAAAAAATTATTTATTCATTTGATATTATGGGAAAGGATAGTTTAAGTTGTTGGTAAATTATAGTTAATAAATCATTTGTATTCTTTACTAAGTGTTTTATGTATCTTACTATTAAAATTTGCAATTCTATCTTATGTAGTTGGTTCTAATGGAATCCTTGGTTGTTAACTATAATTATTGGCTTAAAAGTCGGAGATATGGAAATAGGATGATAACTTGAATGCTTATGATATATTCATAACAAATTTATGATAATGATTTGCTGAGTTAGATGTTCTATGTTATAACAAGGAGTTATATAATATTTAATCATTCTTTACAAATTAAAACTCGATTACTTATTTTAATGATTCCTGAAGGAAAGAAGTTTGACATAGGGTAAGTTATGTTGATTTCATGTGGTCTTGTTATTAGTTGCATGAATTTGATTTTCTCCTTATTATTGAAATGATGAATTTTATGAAGTGTGTGATGGAATATTTGATAAGATACTTCATATGGATTCAAAATGATGTTTGATGGAAACTTAGAACTTATTCATAGGTTCATCTTGTTTGGATTATTTATATATAATTAAGATTTATATGCACATGTGAAGGAGATAAACTGAAAATCATGTTAACCTTATTATATTCATCACATCCTAATGAAAAAATGTGATAGAGATTTGTTAATCCATGCTAGTTCGATTAAGTGACCATTTTAAAAAATTTATTGTTATCCTACAGATAGCAAGATGGAATAATTATTACAAAGTTATAACTAGATTATTTTCATGCATGTTCATCATGTGACAATTGTATTTATCTTATTTTAGATATTTATTATGTTTGAACATTCGATTATAGATCATTGTATTTCTTGAAAAGGGAAACAAGATTTTGTTTATTTTCATAAGGTAATTGGCCTAAATGTACAATATGAAATTATTATAATATTTAATAAGATAAGGATTCATCATTATCGAGTTTAAATAAATACTTTTAATACTTGTATGTGTTGTAATATTTAATTATAATGTTTTTAACAGCGGTATGTACCTTTCAAAATTGATTACAAAATTGTACTTGTTGTAATGTGTTTCACCTAATTCTTAGAGAATTTCTTTGAATGTGACGAAACAGATAAGGGTAAAAGGGCTAGGAGGAATACCTATAAAAGATGGTTGAAGGTTGTTGCATGTGTATGACTTCTTGATCCACAGCTGATCGTGAGAGCTTCCTTTTGGCTAGGAGGAACTACCTGAAATGAACAACAAGACCACCAAAAGAGATTAAATAGCATATGATAGTGGATTGCCTAGCGTATGCTAGTTCTAGGAAGTGTGATACTCCCTAGAAGGCTATCAATCCATTGTTTAAAACAATTCAATGTTAACAATAAATGAAATCCTACTTGTATTTAAAATGATTTAGGTATCTCATTTGACTACAATAAGCAAATTCATTCACAACAGGCTAAGCTATGATTGAATCTAAAGGGAAAGGTCTCTGTCAGAGTACTGGTGTTGGTCAGGGTCTAGTTTTGGGCTGTTTTGGGTATTTGGTGGGGAATTTAGGCTCTATTCTTAGTATGAGGATAACACACAGAGACCGACGTTGGTCTAGTGTAACCAATGATGGTTCAAGATGGACCAATGATGGTCATGGATAACAACCGTCAGTACATTCGGGTGACAAAAATTGATTAAAATCTTGGTGTAAGGAAAAATATGAGACTAAATGGAAATGAGGAGGGAAATGGAAGGGTCTATGGAGATCTTAGGTACACTCAGACGTGTTTAACAGTCAGGTTTGGGAAATTTAATGATGTGGGTGAAGGAATGATCAAAATTGCATGAAGGTAAATGGTGGGAGAATGGGGGTACAAGTAAAAACTTATAATAGAGGTAACAGAGCCTACTAAAAAAAAGTATATGAATGCTAATTAACAATATACTTACTATTATATGAGATTGATAGCTAGATTGAAATGGTAGTTGATCAAATGAATGCAATTTTGTGTGGTGATGGTGCTTCCATGGATGCTTCGTGAATGTAAATGGCTCTGTGATCACTTCTGATGTTGGTTGTGGATGTTCAGATGCATATGCAAATGTTGGTTACGCTTGCATGCAGCTCGGTTTCGTATCTTGCTCTCTGAATGATCCAACCCTGAAATAATATTGTTTTTGGGAATAAAAGGTGACCGTGATGGTTTCGGGTTGACTGGAAGCTATTTAGGTAACCGGCATCGGTTAGGGTGGGATTTTCTAGGTTTACTAAACTGGGTAGATCTACTTGATTTCTTGGATCTTGTTCATTTTTTCTTCACGGATTAGAATGGAAGATTCTTTTCTAATGGGCAGGAATGTGGTTAGAGGGAATGTAGGCTTTGATTTTTAGGGTTTAGGTAGGTCTTAGTTAGTTATGACAACATACTAAGAATATATTTGGGGTGAGGTGGCTAGGTGAGGTGTATAGGTGAGGTGGGGGTATGGGAATTATTTTAATTAGGATATTTAAATAATAAATATTGTGAGGAAATGGATTAATTTAATTAAATTAATATTAGAGTGGTGTGAAAGAGGCCATGGTTAGGTAAGTGTGTTCGAGTTGGTTATTTGTCGAGGGATCGAGGGGAGTGTGACCCAATTTTGGTGTCTACATAATGATATGATTGTAAATTACGATAATTATTATCCATAATTAACAAGCTAAAATTAATACAACAATATATATGACATCATCATTAATATGTTAAATAGAAGATAATTAACATTTTGGTGTCTACATTTTCCCCTTTTGTTGTGTAGCTTTATTGGTAAACAACGTTGACAAAAATAAGATGTGGTTGTCCCATGTGTAGGTGAAGGTGATCCCCCTCAAACTAGGAACTGATGAGGTAGAGGGAAGAATCGGTGAGTGGCTTGATAAAAGGTGAATTGGATGAAGAGGAAGGTAGGAAATGGGGGTAAAGGGGTAAAAGGTGAAATCAGGTAAATACGGGTAATGGGCGAGTGTCAAAGGTAGTAACAGGTATAATGTAAGCACACGTATAAACTGTAGCAAGGTACTAGGTTGAAGAACATGCAAACTCTACATTGTCTAAGGTCGATAGGTTTATCTAAATAAGGTTGAGGTGATTCTAGTATCCAAGGTATATGATATGGTCAAGAAACACATCATAGGTCAAGTGTAGGAACGTTTAGGTATGTTCCGGTACTTTTCGATAGGTTGGGTTAGGATAAACATCACGGTAAGAGGAAAGGTAAGGTTATTAGGTCAAATATCATGGGTAATAGTGTTGCATGGTATAGTGAGCACATGAGGTCACAGGTCACTAGAAAATTTTCTAGGTCCAACTAGCTAGGTCACGATGCATGGGTAAGGCCAAGGTATGGGAAAAATAATGAGTCCCCAAAGGATGAAGGGGTTAGGTGGAAAGGATGAGGTCAGGATGGTAAAGTGAAGTGTCCAAGTCAAGTGTGGGTGAGGTAAAAAGGATTCAGGCCAACAAATTATGGGTAATGGGTAGTAATAATAATGAGCAGGATAACTAACGACGAACATAGTTAACCGATGATGGTCTCCATGAACCGACCACAGTAGGTTAGGGCATAGGACTAATGTCGGTCAAGGTGAAACCATCGTCGGTCAAGTCGTAAAGGTTATAAAAATAAAAAGTGCCACATTTTTTAAAATCATTTGTCATTTGTGATATTGGAGAAAACAAGAGAGAAAGAAAGAGGTTGAAAGTAACCAAACGACACGAGAGAGATGAGTTGGCAAGCTATAGAGTGAGTGATCGGTGGTCGATTTGTGGGTCTACAAGTGCGGTGTGATTCGATTGGGTGATTTATTGGATTTAATTGAGCCAGTGGGTGATTGGTGATGGTAGAGGTGGGAGAGGGCTCAGGTGGACCTGTGTAATGGCCGAGGTGCCACCATGTAGATGGAAGTGTGATGAGGTAAGAACCCATTCTTATTGTTTGTTTGTTTTGAGTAGGTGGAGGAGGGAAATCGGGTGGGAGGTGGAGATGGGGGTAGGTACCCATCATGTAGGTTAAGGTGACAGGTTTTTAGGGCCAGTTGGCCATGGCACAGGGACAAATTATAGGTTTTTAGGGCTAGTTGGCCACTACACATGCATAGATAATAGCCCTTCAGGACTAGGTACAGGTGCAGGCTCTAGGGATGATGGCACCACCACAAGGGAAGGGACAGGGTTAGAGGATGATGGCACCATCGTAGACAATACGTGCTGCTAGGTTGAGAGATAACATGGGTTAGGTGAGATACTAACAAGATCATTTGATGGTAGTGGGGATATATGTCTTATCATATGCCAAGAATAGAGCATAGCAGGCCTTGAGTGAGAGGAGTAGATCCCACACACATAGTGTGGAGAGTAAAATGGGACAACAATCCCAAGGGTCGGGTCGGGATGAGGCCACTAGTTAACGGAGGTTAGATCCGGAGGTAGGGCCATCAAGGGCCAAACCGGGGTAAGAGGGAGGGAGGTCACCCGGATGTTGGCTAGAGGAGTGAAGGATGAGACAAATGAGACAAGTTTGGATATCATATTGGGAGATGATTGAGCTCCACTAATGATTAGTTTATTTTGCACATATATACCATCCTATGTGCTAAAGATAGTGAGGATGTACATGACAATTCTTGAGATTTTTTTAATATACATTGGCCTACGTGCCAAAGCTATTTTACATTCATGTATATGGATACACATGTTTAGATGATTTATTTATAGAGATGTTGGTTATTATGGCATGATGTATATATGGTTATGTGTAAGTTTATACTTTGATCTATATATGTGATGGAAACCATGTATTGTAGGCATGATAGAGCCAGGTCATGCATGGAGTCAAGTCATAGGTATGGATTGATTCAGGTCATATGCATGGATTGATTCAAGTCATAGGCATGGATTGAGTTAATTTTGTGGTTTAGGTATGGACTGATTCAGGTCATACGCATGGATTGAGTTAGGTTGACTTAGGTATGATGAAGTTTAGGTTGGGTTAGGTATGGTTGAGTTGAGATTGGTTGAGTTTGTAATTCATTAATTTGTGCAATTAATGATGATATGGGTCACGTTAAGATGTTTTGTAGTAAAATGCATGATAATGGTAAATAAATGGTAGACATAATGAATGCATGAATGATGATGGTAAAGATGTGAAGCATTTGTTGTTTGTTTGGTTTAATTTCCAATTATTGATATAAAAAGGAAACTAACTAGGGTAGAATGTGACTAGGAAAGGGGGAGAGGGAATTGGTTAGGGTATAGAGTGGCCGAGCTAATTTGAAGGGCCCCTACCCTCGGAGTGTTGCCTATATAGTCCCGAAAAATAGGAACCTCGAGGCCAATGTAGTTCTCCCATAAATTAGGGAAAATGTGTGGAGGTTTAAGAATGGGTTGGTAGGTTATAGACATGGTTAAGTCAAGGTCTTTTAGGGATGGTTGAATTGTGGGAAAATAGGTATGGGTGATTTTAAATTGATTGTGGTGAAAGAGGAAAAATTTCCCAAAAGTAAGCGTCGAGGGTCTAGTCCTATATAGGATGATCAATACGTAATGAAGAAAGTGAAAGATAAGAGGAGCCAAGAGAGCCACTTGATTGGTGAGGATCATAATGATTGGAGCATACCATAGATAGGATAGTAAACATAAGACCCTAAAGAAATTACATGATTGATTATTCTAAAGGTGAAGAATAGTCACATGATCACCAAATGTCACAATTTCAACAAGTCCCTTGAGGCGGTAGGAAATGAATGTGAAAAATGGTTAGGTTATATGGTATTAGGTAGCATTCCTTTTGGCAAGAGATCCAAGATCACAATGAGAAAGTCCATGATGAAAAAGTTTTCTATTTGAATTGTATTTGAGATAGACTGATCGATGTGGGAAGTCTATGAGGAAATTAACTCCTTTAGGTATTTGTGAAGCTAATCGATGCGAGAATATTTAGTTTTTATTAGTAGGATTTACATAGCTATCCTTCGAGGGAGAAGTCTATTTATAGCAGAAATGTAGAGAGAAAGATGTCCTTTTGGAGGGAGTCATCTTTTTATTGGAAGTTTGACTCAAGGTGAGGGATCCCACGTGAGGGTTTTTAATTCATGGACAAGACTAAGGTGAAGAATCATATTCTTGTTCAGAAATCAAGGTGAAACAACCATGGGATCTCATCTGAAAGAAGATGAAAAGTATCCATGAGAATCATGCCATGTGCAGAGACATGGTAGACATATTTAAGAGAGGGTAGAAGAGTGATGGTTACGCACATGATTTTGGTTTAATATTTAGGGATGGCATAGTGAAAGGAGGGGAGTAAATAGAACTCAAGAGATGAGCATGAAAAGAGGTAGAAGGTGAGGTAGGACTAAAAGTCAACAGAGAATAGTCGAATATGCTAGGCATTAAGGGGCTTAGGTTCGGGCTTACCATCGAGTGAAGATAAATGATAAGCACCTGATCCATAAGCATGAGTCAAGATGTATGGTCTAATCCAATTAGGAGCAAATTTTCCTGATTTACTTTTTTTTGCTTTGGTTACATGTTGGTTTTCCTTCAGGACAAGATCACCGACTTGGAAGGTTTGTTCATGAACACATTTTTCATAGGCACATTTGATACATTTTTGGTAAACTTGGAGATGGTCAAGAGTGTTAAGATGACATTCGTCTAATAACTCAAGTTGTGCTAAATGGTCATGGAAAGAGTCATCATCATTGAGCATGTCACAAAGAGAAATATGAAGTGATGGAATCTAGACTTCAAGAGCGTAACAACCTCTGTACCATAGACCATAGAAAAAGGTGTGGCCGCGGTGAAAGTGTGAATACTAGTACGATTCGCCTGACAGAAAAAAATGTACATATGCCAATCCCTCCCAGTATCATCAACCACTTTTATGAGAATTTTTTTGGGTTTTATTAGTGGATTCGACTTAGTCCGTTAGTTTGTGGGTAATATGGTGACAAGAAACTTAATTGAATACCAAAGGATTTGTAAATTTTCCACAAGGTTTTATTTTTGAATTGTTTTCTGTTATCAGTGATGAGGCGATGTGGAATGCCAAAGTGACAGATAATGTGATGATTGATGAACTCATATATTTTCTCAACTTTCATGGAGATGAGAGTATGGCTTCAACCCATTTGGTGTAATATTCGGTAGTGGTGATGATCCATTGATGTCATTGGGAAGAATGGGGATTGATTTCTTTGACGAGGTCCAAACCCTATTGAGAGAAGGACCAAAGGTCACAGGCCACCGGTAAAGCATGACTGGGTGTATGATGAAGATTAGCATGTTGTTGGCATTTTACACAATGCTTAATATAGTCGCAACAATAATGATTAAGGGTTAGCCAAGAATAGCCTAGGAAAATAATACACTTAGCAACAACAACACCACTGAAGTGACCTTTGCATATGCCATCATGAACTTCCTTAATGGTATAAGGAATTTTAGATCTTGTCAGGCACCATAAGAGAATACCATCAAAGCCACATTTATAGAGGAAGCCACCCATGATGAAGTAATGAGATACCCTTTTAAGAAATGCGCATTGTCCATTACGAGTGAGGTCAAGAGGCAAGATGGAGAGGAAAGATAGTCGAATATTGTTTATACTAAAGGTCACTCGAGTCGGGAGTAGAGGTTTTGATAGAGTAAAATTCTTGAGGTAAATAAGAGGGTGATTGAAGTTTTGTACGGTGAAAAATATTTTAGAGATGGTGGGCGAAGTGGGTATCCGAGAATCCAAGCAAGCCATGGTATCTCAAATTTTTTTGTAGAACGTGGGATGATTTGAAGGGGGTAACGGTCAAAGGTGGTTAAAAGTATGTCCACATGATGCTTATAATTTTTAAGTATCTCATTGTGACAACGGTATACACCATTGACTTGGTTTATGACCAATTGAGAATTACCAAAGATTTTGATTGACTTAATATTTAAGGCATAAGCAACCTAGAGACCCAATACGATTGCTTCATATTCAACAATATTGTTTGTACAATAAAAATTGAGTTTGAAAGATAAAGGCATGGTTTCACTATCGAGTGGAATGAGGATAACACCAACCCCACCCCCACACTAACACTTGGAACCATCAAATAAGAGTGTCATTTGGTAAGATGGTTCATCCATGGAAAGGGTAGCGATTGAATCGTCTAGAAAGTCAAAGTTAGAGGGTTGATCCCTAGAGATAGGTGCATCGGCCAATTGGTCGAGTGATAGCTTGGCCCTTGATGGAATTTTTATGTGTGAATTTGAGGTTGAGGTTAGCTAGAAGCATAATCCAACGTGTGACATGTTGATTTTCGTAAGGTTTGGCATACATAAAGTGTAAGGGGTCGGTGTTGGTCACAACATAGGATTTTTGGTTGAGTAGGTAATGGTGGAGTTTGGTGGCCACAAAAAAAAAGTGAAGAAAATTTTTTCATCATGGGTGTATCGAGTTTCATATTCTAGAAGAGTATGAATTATGTAATAAATTGCCTACTCCCTATGTTGTTCATCGCGATGAGAGAGCATGGCCCCCAAGGAGTGATCGGTAGCAGAGATGTATAGGTAGAAGAGTTGATCATATTTAGGTGAAATGAGTACAGGTGGTTTGAGAATGTATTGATTTAAGGCCTCAAAATCTTTATGGAAGTCATCATTCCATTTAAAGGAGATATCATTTTGAGAAAATGATGAAATGGCTAACATCGATCGGAAAGTTGTAAAATGAAATGGCGAATAGATTGCAACTTACCTTATAGGCTACGGAGTTACCGTAGCTTAGTGGGTGGAGGAATTTCAAGAATGGCCTTGACTTTAGTAGGGTCAACCTCTAAATCCCGGAGATTTCCTAAGAGAAGCATGAAGATACACTTCTTGGGCTAAAGGAAACCACAATACTTAATGAGGTGGTCAAAGATGGTTTTTAGAATGGTGAGGTGCTTGGAGTGGAATTTAGATTTGGAAAGGATATCATCTACGTAATATTCCAATATATGGTACATGATGTCATGGAAGATGTAAGTCATAGCCCATTGATATGTGGCACCAATATTTTTAAGGCCAAAAGGCATGACTTGATAGTAGAAGGTCCCCCAAGGGGTGATGAATGTGGTTTTGTGTTGATCCTCTAGGGCAAGCAAGATTTGGTTATAACCCAAGAAACCATCCATGAGTGATAGCATCTTGTGACCAATAGTAAGGTCAACCAGTTGGTCAATACCGGGTAGAGGAAAGTCATCTTTTGGGAAAGCTAGGTTGAGGTCATAGAAATATGTGTAAATGTGAAGTCCCCTATCACCTTAGTGACAGGGACAATGTTAGAAATCCATTGGGGATAATCAATGGGTAAGATGAAGGAAACGAAAGAAGGCAATTGAAGTCCTTCTTTGACTTGAAGAGAAATGCGAGGGTGCATTTTCCTTAGATTTATTTTGATAGGTTTGGCATTGGGAATGGTCACGATATTGTGAACCATTATGGTGGGGTCAATACCAGGCATGTCGGCATAAGATCAAGAAAAAGCATGGTTATGATTTTTGAGAAAAGAAGTGATGACTTCTTGTTTAGTAGTATCTAAAGAGTGGCTGATCTTTGGAATGTGCGGGTCATGCTGAGAATGGATGTTGATTTTGATAGTCGATTCATTCAACATGGTTTGTGTCTTAGATGGTAACGACTGATGAATATAAGAGTCTTCTACACCAATATAGGTGAGTATAAATTCATCATCTTGACAGTGAATGACATTAATAGAAGGTGTATCATCATCAATCATTTCAGGATACATGAAACGAAGAGAAGAGGGGGCCTCGCCATCACGTTGATAAGTCAAATGCCCCAAGGAAATGGTGTTTATGAAAAAATAAAGTTAGGAGGAATGGATTCTGATCCATCGACTCTATCAGTGAAGGTGGTGAAGGAGGTAGAGCGGGTGAAGAAGGTGGAGAAGGGTGGATATCCTTAATGAGTTCAATGTAAGCCTTCTTAGTAGGTAGTTCGGAGAAAGACTATACTACTATAGTCATTATGTTTACGAGTATTACATGAAATAATAGTTTGGCGACCTTGCTCGTAAAATCCAAAACCAAAACCTTTTCATGCACATCGGTGCGGGAAGGTGTGGGTGAAACGGTGATTGGCGAGTAACTAGGGTCGGCGAAAAGGGGTGGGTTTGTGATGGTGGTTCAGGTGTATAAGTGGAAGTATCAAGTCCCCCATAGGTGATATTGGTGCAAAGGTGGGGAGGAACGTAAAGGAGATGCTCTCCTATATGGTGATCGTAGTGAGGGTGTTGGTGAAGGCTTCCATACTCTTATGGAGTAAGGAATGTGTTGACATTATATAGGTGATACTCCCCTAGAGTGAGGTGTTGAAAAACACCTTCCAAGGGATCGGTGGTTGATATGTGGGTAGCTAGGATAGACGATGTGTTAGAGATTGGATCGGAGGTGGAGCTAACTAATTGGGAGGCTGATGGGTCAGTATTGGAGGTCATGGCAATGGTAGGGATGGAGGATTTAGGTGCGGTTGAGGTAGCGGTAGCATTGGTGAGTAGAGGTGTAGGTGAAGAGGAAGTGGCCATGGACGTAGAAGCCTTAATGGGTACAAGCATGTCATTGGGTCGGTAAAGCATGTTATAGGTTTTGAAAGGTGATGGGTTAGCCTGAATGGTATAGGTGTGAACCTTATGCTCAAACTTCACACAATGATGCAAAGTGGAAGGAACGTACCCCATAACACGAATCTAGGGTCTACTAAGGAACCGGTTATATTGAAATTACACCTCTAAGATGTAAAATAACTCTAGAATAGTACGGGGAGGATGACAGTGCCAAGTGTAGAGGTGATAGCATCATTAAATGAATGCAACATGATGGGATGTTTATGCATGTAATTATCGGGTATGTGCATTTGGTCAAATGTATGGGAGGAGATGATGTTAATGCTAGTGCCCCCATCAATCATAACATGTCATACACATATATTATCAATATGGATGGAGATGAAAAGGGTTGGATCGAGTCATCGGTTTGGTGTGGTGCGATCTCTTCATCTGAGAAGCTGAGGGTGGCCACTTGGTGAGTAGGTGAAGGTGTAGAAGAAGGTGGTAATTTGGTGAGAGAGGCTACATGATGAGGTGTAATAATGGAGGCTACGAGTGTGGGGTAATTGGGTAAAACCTCAATAGATTGAAGAAGCTCCATGAGAGATTGACGATGGGATTCAAAAGTTTAGATGAGGTCATATAGGGACATTTTCGGGAGGATTTGTGTAATTGTTTTAACATCACATGATGTGTAACCCCATTAGATATAGGATATGTGGGGCCGCAGATAGTGAGTGTAGGTGTGGGTGTAGTTGGTATGTTGAGTATGGGGTTAGTTGGTGGGTCGATTACCTTTTCCTTTCCTTTTTACTTTACGATCATGGGTAGAAATGTGGATCATGTTGATTTGAGGTGGGGAGGTGGATGAAGTAGGTGAGCCATGAAAGGTATAATGATAGGAAGGGTAGAAGCCAAAAGGTGGGAAGGAACTTTGTGAAATGAGTTTGGCACACCGACATTTGAGTGGGGGTTTGGTGAGTTCTCCGATACAAACCATGTTAATTTCAAATCTCGGGGTGGATCTAAGAGTTGTGGGGGTGGAGATTTTTTTGTTGAGTAGGAAATGAGGAAGAAGCAGAAATTGGCGCCTGGAGAAATGGGGTTCTCATCGGAAGGTCATCATTATCAAAGTTTTCTTCAGGAGGACACAACTGGACAAGAGAAACATTCAAATCCTTACAGTCCTCTACATCATTTCCTGACACGAGGATGGTACGTGAAAATTTTTGGTTTCATTAAACCGTTTTGGTTTGGGTTTGAGTGGGTCGTAAGGTCTAAGAGGTGATAATGTGATGACGGAAGTTTAGAGGAGGTTGGTTAAAATTTTAGCATAGGAAACTGCTAGTGGAACATAATGGGAGGTGAATGTGGGTTTGGGTGCAGGTGTGACTGATTGTATAGGAAGAATATTTGCAAGAGGTAGAGTGGGTTGAGCTATGGTCTTAGGTGTTGGTCATGTCTTCTTGGGTAGGGGCATGGTAGATGAACTGGCAATAGAGTGTGTAGTCGATTTCACTACCTTATTGGAAGGTAGAAAATTTTTATCTGTAGGTTGTACCTTCTTGGGTATATGTGGTATGGGTGTACAAGATGTAGAGGGAAAAGTGGATGGTGGAAGAGGGTGGGTTACCCATGGGGATAACTAAGGTGCTATGGAGGTAGATGGCGTAGGTTGTGCATGAGGTGTGAGGGAAAGGGAAGGAAGTGTCGTGGGTAGTGAAGAAGTTATTAATGATATTGGAGGTATGGGTGGAAAAAATATTACAAGAGTGGGCGGAGGTTATGTCGAGGCACTTGGGTATATTATAGGTTTGTGACAGGGAAATGGGTTTCTACGTTTTTGGTTTACCAAAGGTGGACGGAGGTTTCTTAGCCGTGGGTCGAGGGGTGAGGTCATAGGATGGATGGAAGAGGTGAAGGAGATAAGGATGTGGTTAGCAAGTTGGGGGTATGATATCTTGGGTATTGGTTCTTCTATTTAGGGGAGGGTTAAATTTGGTGTTAGTTTTGGCGGATGTAGCCAAATCTAATTTGATTGGTGGATGAGTAAGGCTAGCCATTGGGATGACCCCCAAAGTAGTAATAGGTTTAGGCAAGGAAGATGATGTAGGTGTGGATTTGGATGTTGACACATGCTAGGTTATGGGTAGAGGTGTAAGTTGAGCCATGAGTGGTATCATGGGATAATTTGTGATAGTTGTGGTTGTGTTTGGTTTGGTCAGCTGAAACACTTTTGGATAGATAGTGGAGGTGTCAGTGAGTGACATCTACATTTTTGTTGAGACAGAAGTAGAAGATGCCCCCAAAGTAAGGCTCTATCCACATAATCCAGGTGATTGGCTAAGCGTGAGAATGGCACTGTAGTGGGTGAGATTGATGTGGATCCAATGGTGATTCCCATAAAATGTGTTTTAGAAATGGGGAAATCACTAGCTTCAGCTTCGTGGGTAAGAGAGCTGAAAGTAAGTCCGTAGGATCTTGGGTAGCTGATGGAGAATGGTCACCTAGAGGTAACAACATTTCTACTAGATCTTTGATAAGTGGAGGCGATAATGGGTACTCCTCTATGGGTGGAGGAGATGAAAAAACATCTCCCATGGGTAAGAGAAATATAGATGGTGACAGATATCTAGGTCGAGAAGCCATAGGCAAAGTCATCTCTATATTAACAAAAGGATCCTTCACATGTGAGGGAGGAGAAGAAGGGTGTTCCTTTGTGGGTGGAGAAATAGGTGAAGTGGATTCATGTGTAGGAGGAGGAATTTGGGATAGGATTTACTCTACGAAGGAATATGAGGTAATTGGGAAGCAACTTGTGCATCACCGAAAATAGCATGGACCTCACGAGTATTGCTATCATTAGTTGAGTTCTATCCAATTTGGTCGAAGAAGGTGCCCGATTAGGAAATGGTTTCTTAAAGATGTGCAGGTTTTGGTTGGTATGTGCATTTGGATTATCCAAGACTTACTCACCATTCTTGAGCATTTCCTGGACAATGTTCTTGAATGTGATGAAATTACCGTCATTATGACCTTTTACCTGTTGATAGTTATAGAAGTCATGCTCTTTGTACCACGTAGGTGTGGGGTGAGAAGGATCAAAACCAGTGTGTGGTTTTATAGGAGGAAGGGTGATGGCCCTAACTTTAATGAGATTTTCTAAAACATAAGAATAAGGCTCCCCAATTGGGGTGTATTTCCGTTGTTCTTATTTGAATTGAAAAGTCTGTACATGGGAAAGATTAGATGAGGGCTTAGCCTGATTTGATGGATGAGCTGGGCCAGCCTTGAGTACCACTACGTTAGCGGTTCCCTTGGCTTTTGAATAATTATTTTGTTGTTTCGAAGAAGAAGAGGTATCATTTGACTTAAATTTTGCATTTTTATTTCGTAGTTGGATTTTCTTTTCTTCGATGGCTCGAATCTCTAACTTTCGTGCCATGGTGAATGCCTCAGTGAAGGTTCAAAAAGTTTGCACTGCAGGTCGAGAGATATGTCTAGCACAATCCCATGTAAAGAGCTCTATGAGTTTGGTTTGTGGTAATTGGAATGTGAGTTGATTAATCGGCTATGCCAACGAGCAACAAAATCTGCGATAGACTCGTCGTCATATTAACGCGTAGAGTAGAGGTTAGTCATGGTAACCTTCTTAACAATGTTGATGGAGAAGTAATCCAAGAAGGCTCGGGCTACCCGATTAAATGAGTAGATAGAATGTCTAGGTAACCAACTATACCCGGTCTAACGTGGGCCCGATTAGAGACATGAGAAAGGTCCTCAAAGTAAATCATCATAATGGGTGATCGAGATAACACCCATGTTTGAAAGACCAAAAATTTTGTTTCGGTCCTCTTTGTTGTTAAAACAGATTAAATTTAAGCATCTCCCAATGTATGGGATATGGACGAATAGGAATGGATGGGTGTATGGGCTCATTGCAAATTTCATCATAGGTGAGAGAGTTGTGTGAGCTGGAAATCGATGCCTCTAGTGTCTACATCTTGTCCATCATTAACTTGATGAGGTCATTGGTAGGTGGTGACAGATGGGTACCTCTTGTAGTGTAAGAGGGTTGATGTTGGACATATGAAGGAGGTGGCATTCCAATATATGGCGATGCCACATAGGTAGGTTGAGAATGAGGGAGTGAGATAGGGGGTACGTACCCAGAATGAATGATAGATGAAATGGGAGGTTGTTAATAGTACGTATATGGAGGTGGAAGGGTCAAGGTAACCCTAGTAGCAATGAGGGCTAAGGATTGTGGAATATAAAGGACAATGTTTTGAAATGGGGAAGAGGTCATCGAGACAAGGGGTGGTTATGTTTCCATGGGTATATGTGATATGATAGGTGCATATAAGGTTATGTTCGGGTTTTGGATGAAGTTATAGTGGATGTTGCATGGTGCAATAGATGTGGCCAATGCGGTGGTCATAGCAGGGTATAAGGCCTAGCTTCGAAATTACGGGGAAAGGTAGGTGAGGGTAGCGTAGAGCTAGAAGGAATTGACACGAAGTAGGAATGAGAGTCGGGGGATAGATACGGGCATGTTTTATATCAAATGACCTAAGGCATCTTGAGTGGATGAGTGGGAAAAATAGAACTCTAAGGTGGCCGGGTTACGTCAAGGATTCATACGAACTCCTCGTCACCTATGGTGATATTGATAGGTTGTGTAGGATCCATGGGTGATAGAGTAGAAGGTGGTGAAGGACTAGGTGGGATTGGTTGACAACTAGCATGGAATATGAAGGTGTCTTTGGCTTGGCATATAAGTCAGCACCATGTGAACAAGTAATCTTGATTTGCTAGGACTACTTTACAGATATGACATAGAAATACAACGAAATAGGAAAAATAGCAGTGGTAGGTAGATTAGGTAAAAATGTCACTAAAAATTACACAGATAACCAACGCTAGTTAGGGTAAACTGATGTCGGTCATAGGTAACCACAATCGATCATTGTGGAAAAAGAACAGTTTGTCAAAACAAGGTAAAAATGCTAATAATCTTCCAGGTAGATAAGTTGTAGATGGATTTTAATCAAGACAGAGAAGATGAGGAGAGTTACTAGAGACTCTGAACAACAAAGAATATGAAACATGTATCCTTTTGGGTAGGTTAACCAAAAGTACAAGAAATCGCGTCGATTGGGTAAAACCAGTGATGGTCAGAGGGTAATCGACGAAGGTTGCTAGAACAACACCGTTCCTGTGAAATTGAAATAGAGATGAAGAAAAAGGTGGTTGTGATTTAAAATCAAGTGTGGAATCAAACCCAGAATTATGAGAATGATGAAAATGGGATCCAGGAACACTCAGATGAAGTTTGAATACACCAACTATGATGGGGAGTGTGTAAGGAGAAAATAAAAAGATGAAGAACATGTCCTCTCACCTCAAAACACAAGCCAAGCAGAAACACTAAGAAAAATATGATCCTAAGAGTGCTCTTTCCTTTATGTTTGTTCAACTTATGCTATTAAGGACTGATCATGTGTATTTAGAACAAAAAATTTGTGAGGAAGGCTTCCTACGAAGAAGGAGATCTACAAGGAGAGGTTTTAGGTATGTTATGGTGGGGTCGAGCTGTCTTCTAAGATAATGACTCGATAGGAGCAACAAGCTAGGGAGTACCTGTCAATCGAACCGTGTGATCACTTATAGATGTTCCCGTGTAAGTTGTTATTTAAGAAAAATGTGTTAATTTGAATTTGCATAGTTTGGTAAGACTCAGAGAGAAAGAGAGCATGATTTCTATGATTCTTTTGTCAACCATCAGCTAGGAGTGACCTCTAGCATATAGGTTTCCCTCATTTAATGTGAGCTAATGCAGTAAAGTAGAATGAAATGCAGTTGATTTAAAGCCCAAATCGAAATATTGAATTCGATGAAACAAAAAGATGAACAGGAGAGAGTATGATCTTTCACTAATGCAGTACAAATGAAAGAGAACTATAATTCTTTTTATCGTACCAAAACATGATTTCTGTGAGACAATAGAAAGAAGAGAAGATTCCAAGAGAGAATTTTAATGTGAGAACCTTTCAGAAAGGAAACAAACATACAAATTTTCACCTAGAAATGAAGAAATGCAAGGAACCCCGAATGGGTCCCACCGGTGTGCCAAAATGTTTCACCTGATTCTTAGAGCGTTTCTTTGAATGTGACAAAACAGATAAGGGTAAAAGGGCTAGGAGGAATACCTGTTAAAGCTGGTTGAAGGTTGTTACATGCATATGAATTCTTGATCCATAGATGATCATGAGAGCTTCCTTTTGGCTAGGAGGAACTACCTGAAATGAACAACAAGACCACCAAAAGAGATTAAATAACATATGATAGTGGAATGCCTAGTGTATGCTAGTTCTGGGAAGTGTGATACTCCTTAGAAGGTTATCAATCCATTATTTAAAACAATTCAATGTTAACAATAAATGAAATCCTATTATAGTTGAAATGATTTAGGTATCTCATTCGACTACTATAAGCAAATTTGTTCACAACAGGCTAAAATATGATTGAATCTGAAGGGTGAGGTCTTCATCCGAGTACTAGTGTTGGTCGGGGTCTAGTTTTGGGTATTTGGTGGGGAATTTAGGCTTTGTTCTTGGTCTGAGGGTAACACACAGAGACCGATGTCAGTCTAGTGTAACCGATGATGGTTTAGGATGGACCGACGATGGTCATGGATAACCGCATCGTACAATCAAGTGACAGAAACTTATTAAAATATTGGTGTAAGGATAGATATGAGACTAAATGGAAATGAAGAGGGAAATGGAAGGGTCTATGGAGATCTTAGGTATACTTAGAGGTGTTTAACAGTCAGGTATGGGAAATTTAATGATGTGGGTGAAGGAATGATCAAACTTGCATGAAGGTAAATGGTGGGAGAATGGGGGTGCAAGTAGAAACTGATAATAGAGGTAACAGAGCCTACTAAAATGAAAGTAGATGAATGTTGATTAACAAAATACTTACTATTATATGAGCTTGATGGATGGATGGAAATGGTAGTTGATCAGATGAATGGAATTTGGTGTGGTGATGGTGCTTCCCAGTTGTTTCGTGAATGCAAATGGCTCTGTGATCACTTTTGATGTTGGTTGTGGATGTTCGTATGTGTATGTGAATGTTGGTTATGCTTGCATGCATCTCTAGTTTAGTCTCTTGCTCTCTAAATGTTCCAAGCCTAAAATAAGGTTGTTTATGGGAATAAAAGGTGATCGACGATAGTTCCAGTTGACCGGTGGCGCTTTACTGATAACTCGACATTGGTTAGGTGGGATTTTCTAGGTTTACTAAACTCGTAGATCTCGCTTGATTTCTTGGATCTTGTTCATTTTTTCTTCATGGATTATAATGGAAGCTTCTTTTCTAACAGCAAGAATGTTGTTAGAGGGAAACTAAACTTTGATTTTTGGGGTTTAGGTAGGTCTTAGTTAGTTTTGACAACATACTAAGAATAGATTTGGGGTGAGGTGGGGGTATGGGAATTATTTTAATTAGGATATTTAAATAATAAATATTGTGAGGACATGGATTAATTTAATTAAATTAATATTAGAGTGGGGTGAAAGGGGCCATGGTTAGGTGAGTGTGTTCGAGTTGATTATTTGTGAAAGGATCGAGGGGAGTGTGACCTAATTTTGGTGTCTATATAATGATATGATTGTAAATTACGATAATTATTATCCATAATTAACAAACTGAAATTAATACAACAATATGTATGACATCATCATTAATATGTTAAATAGAAGAGAATTAATAAAGTAATGTTGTTGTGAACAATGATACAAAGTTATGAAATAATGACATTTCATCTTAAACTTAGTTGTAATGAGATTAATTAAATAATTAATCCATTACATAGTACAACTATAAATCATTACAATAATGATAGTTGTACCTTTACAACATTAACATACTATGAACGACATATTAATGTCATAATAGCAGAAGTGTTATACTTTAAACTATGAATTAAGATGATAACAAGTATAATGTGATTAATACATTTATGATTATCATCAATCTTAATCAGATCTAATACTTAAAGGTTAATATCTCTTTCTTAAAGGGATATTTAAATGTTAGCTAACTAAATTGTGGAATTAAGGATACAAATTATATGATTGGATTGTTACAAATGTGAAAGGACATGGTTAGACTAAATATATTCCTAACAATGAAAAAAACATAGCAACACTACGGGTTATGATACTTTGTAAGATAGTAACTAGTTAAGTTACTATAGATCTTGTCATTAAACATATAACTTGACTTAGTCTCGAAACAATGAATTCTACCTTGTAATAAGATAATGTGTATTATGAAAGTGTGGACTCTAAGTCCCACCTATCCATTTGATTGAACTCTATCCATACCACCTTAGGATGGCTATGGGAAGGGTAATAATTATTTAATGATGAATGTCATTAAGTAATCATTATATTTCCCATAGGTTTCCTAAGTTAGGACTAATATCATACTCTAACCTAGATTCTAGGATTTCTTAATACTAGAACTTAAAATTTTAATTAACAAGATGTGATATAGATATCTCGTATCGAGATGATTGTGTAGTGATAGGACAAGTTTTATTTGGATTATGTGTAGTCACGAAACTAAGCATGCAATGCATAGCTTGAAAAAATTGGCCTAAGTAGTGTACTAGCTGAATACATTGTTAGTTTATTGAGTTCCTATCTAACTGTGTGAGATGTTGGATGAAACTTAGTTGACTGATTTTTAGGTAGAAACTTAGGAATTGCATTATTTCTTAGACCTGAATGAAAAGGTTAACCAACTACATAAAATTTATGCACACTCGGTTAGAGTGATGATAAAGGGGATCGGGTAGATCTAATTGACCTTTATAGCTGCACATGGTTATGTTGTTATCAGATGGATTGTAAACTATATTTTATGATGGATTATAATTACTATTAATTTAAAATCATTGAAGGAATTTAATGGGATTAAGGGGTTTGTTTTAAAAGAAAAAAATTTCCTTAATTTTGAAGTAATTATAACTCGGGTATTACATATACAAGTGACTCTAAACTTAAACATTTGGATGAACCAAGAAAATCAATATAGTAACTTTATAAATTGGAAAATCTCTTACCTAAATTATCATGCTTTGATTAATGGTGCATAATATATGACTTGATGTTTTTTCACCTCTGGGAATGTTAATTTTTGAATGGATTTTCCTTTTGAATATGGACTTACATCTTTGGAGGCTATGTTTAATCACATCCATTAGTTATCACTATATTTTACTTTCAGATTTTGGAATCCACGTATATAACACACGTGATGCAATGTATAACATAGGAATTGGAACACCATTATTAACTACTAATGTGTTTTTTACTTTATTTGAATTTGGAATTTCATCCCATTTGTGAAGTGTCAGTTGATACAGGAATGAAAAGAAAGATGTGAGCTTGAAGATTTTGTTTCTCATATCCTTAGATGGTAATCCTTTTAATAATCACAATTGAGAAGTGATATTCCTTGAATACTTGCATCTATGAGTAGATCCTTTAAAGTTATAAAACTTGGAAGTGAGAGTTAATACTCTTTGAATATGTAAGGAAAAGTTAAATTTTTGGTTAGGTAAGAAAATTTCACTTTGGTGAAGAATGAGAAAATATTTTTAAAGTGGGTGTGTGAGGAATAAAATAGGTGATTAAGAGTGATTCCTCACAGATATCAAGTGTGAGTAAAAATTTTGAAGTGCAAGAATGATTATTGATTAAGTATAAAGGTTTGATTCCAATTTAATGTGAAAATAAAACAACTTCAAAATAAGAGTATTATATAATGGCTTAGGAAATTTAAGTTTTTTTGAGGAATACAAGGTTAAATATATTAATGCTACCAATATTATGCAAATAAAAGGAGGTCCCTATTTTTAAAAGGAAATTATTTTCAAAAATGGGGGGTGTTATGCAATAAAAATAACTCTTCACAAGTGGTTATTGATCTAGAAAATATCAAAACACACAAGATAAATTGCACTTATTTGACTTTGTATGGATCAGGAAGATTCTTAGATGATATGAGGTTGTAAATGCTTTGTTGCTAGAATCCACACACCTAAGACCAGACCTAGAAAAACCCATAGAAATAGATCAAGACTATCTATATGGTTCTGGCCCTAATATAAGGTCTTAAACATACTTGGAATATGGCCTTGTAACTTCTTGAGTGCTTATCCTTCCTAGAAATAATTTTTTATTTGTGTCGATCTTATTTTCTCACTTTTGGTATGGCTCTTTAAAATTTTCTCAAACCATCAAACCCTCAGTAGTGTAATAAGTGCCTACAAAATATAGTTAGATGGGTTGTGGGAACCCTTTTACACAACTAACATCACCACTATTATAAAGAGGGCTTAAACGACACGTCATTCTCCTATCATGTGATATCTACCATAGTTTAATCCAAACTTGACAACCTTGTTTTGACAACACCTTGCTTTAGTTTCAAAATTTCTCAACTACATGGGAAGGGTAACTTTTCTTTCTTGTAAAAAGAATATGGAGACTCTTACACCTAGATGGAGACTTCAAACATGTAGAGGGTGCTGCTCTAATGTATTTGCATCATTTACTTCGTTGTTTAGGGAGTAGTAAGTGTCTTTGGTGCTTTCTTTAACATGAGGAGAACATAAATTTTTAGGATCCAAAATGAGGTGTGATTGACTTGTTTATTTAGGAATTTTATGGTTATTATGTCATAAAGGGATAACTAAGAGGGAATAATAGTCAATATGAATACAATGGATTTAAATTTTGGGCCTAAATAATGTTTTTCCAAAACCATACAATAGATTCAAGATTGACATACTTAGATTCTCATCGAACCTAGTGTTTTTGACCGAGAGGGAAAAACATAGTCTAGATTTTGGGTTCAGTTGATGGATGTCTTTAGATGCATGTTATGCTATAAAATCTACATAACTTATGACATAGATGTATGCAAAGATAAGAAAGTAATCGAAGATCTATCAAGTTCTGTTAAGAAAGAGTGAGGAGAGTGTGTTTGTATGTGCAAGTGTGCAATGTCAAGATTAACATTTTCAAAGGATGAATTGCTAAATTTTAGTGTTTACACACATTTCCATCTATTTTATGAGGAAAATAAATGGAGGGAGGTTTATATGTCTAAAGGGTTTATCCCTACAAAATTCTTCTCTCTGTATTTCTTGATGTGATTTCGAGTGATTTGTTATCCGGATAGAAAGTGGGTGGACTATATTGATCCATAGTAAAACAAGTAATGAGTTTCCTAAGGGGTTGAATTATTGGAGTTGTGGATGTGAGGTGACTTTTTGTGGATTTAGTATTCTCTCCTCTCATTTAGAATTAATGGGTCTCTTAGGATATTTTGTAAACTTGGATTTAAGCTCTTAGTTGATTATATTTTTGGTTCAACTTGTTAAATATGTTGTAAGTACTAGTTTTTATTATAAATATATTCTAGTTTAAAGCTCTAGTGAAAAGAATTTATCAATACAAAAACATATAATGAAACTTTAGAAACTATCACTATGACTAGAATTTCAAAAAAAAAAAAAATGATAGAAAATACAAATCTATGAGATTTAATTTACATCCTAATATCAAATTACTCAATAATGTATAAAAAATAATATACTAAAATTTAGAGTCATGCATGCTAGTTACTTTTGTTATATGTATTTAAGACAAATTATGTCTTTTTCGCTAAACAACAATATATTATTGTTAAATGAATTTTGACATACTCTTTATGAAATATATATATATATATATATATTAATGGTATTTAAATGTGATGGTTATGTTAATATCAAATCCAATGGAAAAATAGTTGCAGACAATAAAATATAAAGGATACCTGATGAAAAATAACAACAATGTAGAAATGGATGTAAGAAATATAAATGTTGATTGTGTTTATACTCCATTTCATTGTGCAAGTGTTGTTATTAAATACATGTATCATTCATTAAAATTATCAATGAGAATACCTTTTGTGGAAACATTGGGAAAGGTTGATAATAGCTTAATGTTATGGAAAACCTAGATGATGCAACATAAAAATGAAAATTATGAATCCCTTCAATCCATATGTTAGAATCAGGATAGAAAAAATAACTTTCTAATAGATGAAATTCCATTGCAAGAATAAAAAGCAAATCAAGAGTTCAATAGATCTTGCATTGAAGATAAAAACATTCAATAATATCATGAATTCATGAATAAAAGGGTAAATTTATCACATATTTTTGCATCTTTCTCAAGTGATGAGAAGATTAAAAATGGATATATTTAATTTTCCCATCATAGATGTTTTTTTCCTATAGACCAAATCCAATGCTAGAAAATGAATTGGGTGTATATATACATAACATGCTCACATATTGTGATTTGCATTGTGATAAAGTCAAGAAGACAAAAATAGTTAGATGGCATTTGGATAAGCTACTATACATAAATGTTCAACTAATCAATATTCCATTTATCAAAATAGAAGACAGTATGGATTATGTATGGGATTATCTTAATGTCAAATTTTAACCACACTTAAAATTATTAAGGAAATACATCCCCAAATAATAAATCATGGATATATCTTCCATCTGCAAGATCTTACTTTCTCTAACGTTGTGTCCTCTAACTTCAAAATGATATTAGAATCTACTACCTAATCCATCTATATAATATAATGTTATGCACATAAATATATTTAATCAATATAATGTTTGATCTAGTAAAACAAAAAAAATATGAGTACATACATATAAATAGAAAAGAAATAGCATGTTCTATATTCTTTGACACTAGATGTCATTAAACTGTTACATCTCAAAATTGCACTTATCCCGCATCAAGATGAATTGGGGATTTGAGGTAACATGGTACTGTCTCCAAGTTGTGGGACTTGTGCTTGATACAAACATTGAAATAAGGCTATCTTACTCTACCTATTTCTCTGTTAAAAAGTACTCCTAGGAAGGGAAATGTAGCTACCTATCACTACTCTATGATTCCAAGGGACTAGGGTGAGAAGGAGACCCATAAAAATGAAAACCTTAGCTAAGGGGAGGTGATAACACTAGAAAGAGAGGGATGAGAAGATTTGGTTGATTGAAAATGAAGGAAAACGCATGCAGGGGGGGTAGACAATCAACCTGCCATAGTCCTGAACACATTCACATAGCCATTTTGGTGGAGCACAATTAGTAAAGGGACATGTATGGGATATGAGAATTCATAGTAAACCAAAAATGCAAAGGAGAGGAAAGAAGATGTTATTAAATTCAAGATAAGGTAGATAATATCCACAAAACAAGATTTTATTATTTCTAAATAATGCACATTCGATTACAATGGTGAGAGAGGAAAGTATCCACATGTAAAGAGACAGATCTCGAAGGCCTGCAAATGAAAATGAAAATGAATAATGCTATGAACAATACCCTTGGAAAATAAAAAGAGTCTAACCTTTTACAATGAGAAATGCTCTAGAATTTATAGAAGAAGGAAAGAAGAGGAGGAGAAAAAGAGGAAAGCTCAGATTCCAAATTCTAACCACCAACAATCAACAATAAATTCCTACAAATCCACCTAAAATGTTGGTAGACGTTCCTCCCCATTTTTTTTAGCTTTTAGAAGAAGAAAGGAGACCAAATCTAATCAAATCTGGGTCGTTAGGTCAACTGGATGTGTGCATTAATGTCTTGACTAACATTTCCATATTTTCCACCTACCGAATTCTCGCTAATATATGATTTTGAAATGCCTAGAGTGTAACCCACATTAGAAACCTTCCAACAATACCAAGAGTGAAAGAATGTTAGCATTGCATAAAAATTTATGACACTCAAAAGGTCTACACTACATAATGAACACACAATGACATGTGGCATGCTCGATCGGATCAAGGATTTGGCTGATTTTTTCTGTTTTATCTTTTTGCCACATGTTAGGAACTCATTTGATGTTAGGATTTGGTGCACATCGGGAATGTTTTGATAGGTTGTGTGTGACACACTCAATATGTCAAATTGACACATGGCATGCAGAGATTGGTACAAAATATTACACATGGTGTAGACATGAGAGAAAGAGGAACAAGAATGCGTAAGACAAGCATGAAAAAGTGGTATGCACGAAGTTCTTAGGAAAGGTGCATACCTACGTATGTAGAAGTATGCGGAAGGCACATGCATCTAGTAAAGGAGTGCACAATGACAAGAAGGAAGAAGCACGTGAAAGGTGAACGCAAAGGAATAATTTAGAGAGGGAATGAGTGCATACAAATAAGTGCATAGAACTTGAGAAGAGGGAGCATGCGTAGGAAGAGCATGCCAATGACTTAGCCAAAAATGGAAGGAAATTTCATAGAGTGACGTGAAAGGGTGCACTACATTATTTGGAATGAAGGCGGGTACGCAAGTGCTATGTACGGAGGGTAAAAATGAGATAATAGAATAGGAAGTGATACGAACACGTAGAAGGAAGTGAAGGGAAGAGAAATCTCAAGTAAGAAGCATTAAGGGTGTGCGAGTGCATGTGTGAAGAATTTCAGCTAGGAAAAATTTCCAAGGAAGGAACCTATGGTGCGAGCAAACCGAAATGTAAACTTAGTGGAAACATGGATTTCAAGTTGTCCAAATAACTATGGGAGTTATTTTAGACAATAATTTAGTGAATTTTAGGGCCATCTCCCTTCTATATTAAAGATATTAGTAGCCTTATAAGCATCCATTGGGAATGGAGTATGCCCGAAAACATGAATTTATGATCTACAACTTGAAGAACACTCCTAAAGTTACTTGAAAAACATTGTATGAACCCCGTACAAAACTACTAAAGCTATATGAACTGTTAGAAGACCCTCAACTAAAATTCCATCCTAGAAGAAAACAATAGCATGCACAGAGAACCGCACGAGAGGAAAGAGCTATGTAAAAAAATAATGTGCATAGCGCACACTTAGATGAATTAAAACTTATCTACTATGTATAATGATGTATAAAATTTAATGGAAATGTTTGAGATAGATTCCATTGACTAGAATTAGTAGATAATCTTCATCAATATTAGACAACTTGAGAGATTTAGCCTCCTTGCAATAATTGATGATATATGGGCCACTCAAAAGTGCATCAAATTTTGAATGGCACTCGTGTTTATCTCTGTCAACATCCCATTTAAATACTGATCTCACACATCGAAAGATTGAGTCTTATCCTTTTTTAACCATTGCTTGGTTGTTTTCTGATTTTTTTCTATATTAAGCATGGTAGAGTATCCTAATTCTTTGATTTCAACTAGTTCTACCATTCTTATTTCTCTTTAGTTTGTGCCCTCAAACTCCGGTTGTTGGGTTATCTCTAACAAAGGAAACTAAAGTGATAAAGGAAGTCTAGCTTATTTACTAGAAACTAGTTTGTAAGGTGAAGTACTTATTTTCTTCTTCATTGTAATTTTTTTCTTCCTAGAGCACACGCGAGACCTTTTTACCACTACCTTTGGATGATATGCATTGTTTACTTCATGATTCTCGATCATTTTCTTATTAATAGACTCATCTAGGAAATTACTTAGAGGGTGGTAGTTGGTAGAAGTCTTCAAATATATACCAAAACTAAGAGACCAACCAAAGGAAGGATTTTTCATTATCATAGATACTAGTCCGAGGGATGCCAAACCTTGTTACATTGTCCTCAAGGAAATCAAGGATGATGGTTCGATTGATTCCTTAAGTGTGACAAATTTTGTCTATCTGTTGAAGTAATTTTTGGTTGTCAACACCTACTTGTGACCAACGCTTGAAGGAGGATTGATCATACCTATGAAGTCAATAACCCATTGCGTAAAGGTTGATCTACTTGGATTGGTTGGAGGGAAAGTGCTACCAATTTATTTTTTTCTACAAATAAGGTGCATTCTTTGCATTTTTGACCCACTTATTCCATCTACAAAGAGGGTAGGCAAAAGTATAATTCCTTAATAATATTCATCGTTCTTTCCTTGGAATAGAATTTTCCATAAGATAAGCCATCGTGAAATTATACTAACACTTTTAAACCCGCACACCATCAATATATCTCAAAGAACACACCATCAATGTTTTGTTTGAAAAGAATGCCATCAAACATCACATATGGATCAAATTGTAGCCTTATATGTCACCTCTTAGTTTTGTTCGGACCAAGAGGGTATTTCCATGAAGATATAAATGTTATCATGTCTTCCATCCAACTATCACCCTAGGATATTCACTCTGCTCGCACTCGGTGCACGGAGTTTCTTCATTCGAAATAATGAAGCCTCAGGCTAATCTTACACATCCTCTGCAAGCTTCCAACAGAGCACGTTACCTCTAAAAATATTAGTGGATTTAATAGTCACATCATATTCCATGATTTTGGTCACCCATATTTCTCTTTTCTCACTAATTTCTACTCCCATGATGAAGTATCTCACACTAGAGTGTGAAACTAGCACCTTGATATGATTTTTGGTGAGCATATTTTTGAATTTATTTAGTGCGTGCATGATGGAAAAGATGTGTTTATCTATGTGAATGTATTTAAAATCATTAACCTTCAGTGTTTGATTAAAGAAAGCTACTGGATGCTCTAGTTATTTTTCATTTTCTTATGTCAAGACAGAAACAATACTTGCATCAGCCCTATAAGCATAAATGATGAAATCCTTGGAGTAATCCAGATTGATGAGTGATAGGGCACAAGAAATTTCTTACTTGATTTTTTTTAAACTCTTATTTCCCTTTGTTTTCCATTTGAAGGTTGTGTCCTATTTAAACATGAGGTTGATAGGCCTAGCCAAACCTATAAATTTAGGAATGAATCTCCTAACAAATATTATCTTGCTCAGGAATGATTGTAAGGACTTCTTCATCTTGTAATGAGAGACAAAGGATGGCATAGGGGTTCTCATGATTAATGACAATACCATCCTTTGATATCACATGGCTCAAAATTCTTTCATGTGCAATAGAAAATTTGCACTTATTTGGGTTAAGAGATACCCCAAATTATTTACATCTCTTAATGAATTTCTCTAGATACATCATGTGATTCACACTTTTCTTTGAGGAGACAATTGTGTCATCTAAGTAAACTATTATGAACTCATTGATATATCCTTTAAAGGTAATGTCCATTTCTCTCTGGAATGTTGCACCTGTATTTGACAAACCAAAAGGCATTTTTTGATATGTATATGTTCCCCATTTAGTTGTAAATGTTGTTTTGAATTGATCCTTTTCCTTGACCATGATCTGATTAAAACCAGAATACCCATCCATCATGGAAAATATTTACATGCCACCGTAGTCTGAAAAATACACTCCATAGATGGAAAAGGATAATGATCCTTCAAATATGATGTGAATCATGATTTCACCATTATTCTTATGCACTGGAACAAGATTTTCCACCCAAGTAAAGTACTTGATAGGAAAAATATTTTTCCTCGATGAATTTGGATATATCCTTCCTTATAAGGGGCTTTATGTTATGATTGACATGCATTTTATTTTTTCTAATGTTCTTGATACTAGGATGAAGGTAAATGGAGTGTTGAGAAACACTTGGAAAGTTGGATAAAATCCTTTTAGGTCTTCATAATCCCATGATAAGATGTCACTATATTTATGGCATAGAGAAATGAAGGTCTGTCTCTCATCATGCACATAATATTTACCAAGCAACAACTCTTTTCTTCATGTGATAGTGACTGGAGTAGTCTTTTTACATTGTGTGCATGTAATCGTATTCACCCTTGAACTTATCATCAAGACTCAAGATGTGCTCTAATGTGATCATCCCTTTAGGAAACTTGTTTGAATTTAATTTAATGACTTGATCACCATAACTTTCATGCAATCCATCTTTCATGTTTGAGGAGAATTTAGCTTCATTATAAATAAAATGGACAATTTGCATATCATTTTCAAACCCTTTCCAACTCACTTCATTTTATGGAGTGGATTTCCTAACCACCATCTTGATGTGTTGTGTGTTACCTTAGAAAAAATCCTCAGTGGGTGAGAACTGTGAACCAAGGGTTGTCATCTAATCCACTACTTTTTTCAATTTCCTTGGCACCACTTATAGATTTAGAGCTGCAAAGATCTCTAGGAGGTCCCAAACTCTATGCTCATGATCTTTGAGAATCTTATTCTTTCGCAATGCATTTTTATAACCTCATGGATAACCAACTCAATATCCCTAAAGATCTACAATGCCTTTATTTTCCACTTCTCATAAATAAGAATACCATGCACCAATGCTTCATATTCTCCTACATTATTGGATCATGAAAACTATGGCCTATGCATGACGAAGAACCTTTCATTCTTAGGAGAAATGAGAACAACACCTGTGCCTATGCCATTTCATCTTCTGGAACCATTAAAGTGTATTTTCCACACTTTCAAATTTTCATCATTTTCTTGCTTAAGAAAATAGGGCAACGTGCACTCTTCTTCAAGGATGCAGTAAGTTCCAAGATCACTTTCAATAGTTGTATCATAGGGATCAAATTCATAGTGCTCCTTTTCCCATTCATCTAATAATATATCGGTATAGGGGAAGGAATGTGTTTCTCTCCTAAAAATGAATCTTGTTTTAGGCCTTCATGGATGAGTAGATTATCTTGGAAAGGGGAATGGTCATATGACTCAACATGATAGGAAAACATAGGTTCAACTTGTATTGTAAACCAAGTACCATATGTTGTTCTTAACAGCATATGATACCAATCGAAGACAAGTAAGCACCCACCTTGGCACTAAAATCCCTTGATAGACGAATGTAAAACAAAGGAGGAAGGTCAATGATTGAGATATCATGAGTTATAGTAAGACTTGGACATACATTAAGGGTTAAATCAAGATACTTAATGACTCATAAAGTTGTAATAGTAGATCCATAAAGTTGTAAAACTCCTTTAGACATAGGGTTATACTTAAGTCCTAAAACAATAGTTATAGCCCCTGAATCAATCATATAGTTATGGAAAAGGTTTTTTCCTACTATTAATGACATATAAAAGGGTGGGGTTTTGACAAATTTTTTTACTTTCTTCTCCTTTGATTGAAAAATATTGACAATAGTATGAGGTCTTTCGATAACTGGATTAGTGTGTGCAACTTGTATCGGAGTTTCATGTGAAAAATCACGTTGTGATGGAATGGCCAGGGAATACCATATTGTGAATTTTACATGTGTTCTTCATCTAATCAAAAATGTTGAATTAAAGGCCCATGGAATTTTTCATTTGGGGCATAGTAGCATATTTTCTTGATTGCTCAAGTGTAAAGGTACGTGCCTTAGCTTAGCTTGCGAAAGGATTGATTTACCAAAGGAGGAGTATGCACCACTTCTTGTTAGGATGTTGTAAAGGGCCTCACATGCAAAAAATTACATGTAAAACTGTTGGGTGCATTATCATCCTTTGATGATTGAGAATGAGATGCATATCATTGCAATTGAGGATAAGTCTAAATGGCGAAGTGGAAGGTTGTGTGCCAAACTCTAGCATTATCTTCTTGTACCTTGTGTTATCAACAATCATCACATGCAATCTATTTTAGTTGTCCATAGCCTATTTTATTGCATAGAATTATTCCACACCAAAGAACATAAGGATGGTTTCAGAACAACTTCTCACACTTTTTCATTTTTAGGTTCACACATGCTAGTGGAAGGCTTATAACTTGAAGCATTTTGTATCATATAGGCTTACCCGTATAAGGAATTTTTGAAGTTATACTAATTGTGAGGTAAATTTCATGGGAAACATCATTTTGTCTCTTGTATCATGTTGTTTTTTACCGGAATTAGTGTTTGGCTTACGTTGGGCACTTTGGAAGAGGTGGTGGAAGAGGAATTATTTTCAATAGAAGTTGCGCATTAGCTTGTCATCTAAAATTTTGTTGGTTCTACCCATATATTTGATTTTGATATTGATTTATAGAGGGTTGATGGATTTTATTAAATAATTGATTAGAATAAATCTTGAAGGCTTATGCTTGCAGTGTTTTAAAGGATATAAACTTATTACACATATTTCTAATATAGGATTTCATTTCTTCATATTTTTTCTGTTGTTAGAGAATATGATGTGAAGGTGGTTAGTTGGGAATTTTGCTCGGGAATGGGATCAATAGAAGGCTGATGTGCTTGATGTATTTTAGGAAACAAGGGTGTAGATGGTTGAGGGGCTAATTTTCTAGCTTGGATAAGTTAATTTTCTACTCTAATGGCTATAACATAGTAATTAGGGATCTCTTTGTCACCCGTAGACTATATCATTACTGCAATGTCATAATTTAAGGCTCTTAAGAAGTAAAGAAAATAACCTTGAGGGGTTAGTCTTAAGAGGGATGGAATTCTGTCCCATGTTTTCTGAAATATGAAGTTGAAATCAGCCATGAGCTCATTAGGAGCTCTCTTGATCATTATGAGTTGTTCTAATAAGGAGATGTTGTCATATTTCTCCTCAAACTATTTACAAAGTGAAAATGCCAAGTGTATCCTAGTTAGTGATAGAGGAAGGTATTAAGATTTTATACCACTAAAGTGATTTTCCTTTGAGTGAAGAAGAAATTAACCTTACAACTACATCATCTTTTGTGATTAGGTGACTAGAGCATAAACTTGTAATATCTTGAATGTTCTCGGAAAGAGTGACTTGATTCTCACTAGTGAAAAATGGAATACTTTTGAGCGAAGTCAATGTTATATCATGTTATGAGGCAAGATCTAAAGCACTACCACTAGTGAAGTTGAAAAAGGGAAGATTTCTCTGCACAATGGCTAGAAAGGGTCTAAATACCTTGATAGAGTGCATAAAAGGTCTATCAAAGGAGGAGTGGATTTCTTCCCACATGCAAAATATAATGATTCACATCCGGTGGTTTTGGTACTTATTCCTCCTTGAGAGAGTTGTAGATATTCAAAGGACACTTCAAATATTGTGCTCTATTTTGTGTGTATTCTTCTCATGAATAAGACATGTGGACTATTTAAATTAGTGTATATTGATGTTTGGAGTTTCCAAATGTGTTAAAACAAGCCTCTAAAGGCTGGATATCAACAAAAACAAATAGAACTTGCTGAAATAATATGTATAGCTCTTCAAATTTCTCCCATTGTGCATGCCAAAAAAATTTAGAGCTCAAAATTTCACCCATCCTAGATCACGATGAACTACTGCTATGAGGAAACATGTGATTGTCTCTAATTTGTGGGACTTGTGCTTGAGAAAGACCTCTGGAGAAGGTCGGATGCCTATACCTATTTATAGTGTTGAAAACTATTTCTAGGAAGGGAAATACAACTACTTATCACTCTTCTATGATTCTCGAGGGACCATGGTGAGAAGGAGATGGCATGAAAATGAAAACATTGGATAAGGAGAGTGATAACACTAGAAAGAGAGGGATGAACATATTTTCTTGATTGAAAATGAAGGAAAACAAACGCATGGAGGGTAGACAATTGTGCCACAATCTAGAAAATCTTGACATAACCATTTTTGTGGAGCACACTAAGAAAAGGGACCTGTAAGGGACATAAGAATGCACAACAAACCAACAATGTAAAGGAGAGGAAATAAGATTCTATTAAATGTAAGCTAAGTCAAAGAATAACCATAAAAAGAGATTTTATTGCTTCCAAATAATACACAATCGATTACAATGGTGAGAGAGGAAAGTATCCACATGCAAAGACACAGATCTATAGGATTGTAACTCAAAATGAAAACTAACAATGCTCTAAACAATTACCTTAGAAAACCAAAAGATTCCAACCTTTTACAATGATAAATTCTCTACGATTTATAGAAGAAGGAAAGAAGAGGAGGTGAAAAAGATGGAAAATTAGATTTCAACTTACAATCACAAATAACCAATAATACATTTCTATAAATATTCCTAAAATGATGTCAAATGCACACCTCCCCATGTTTGTTTACCTTGTAGAAGAAGGAAGGAGACCAAATCAGATCAAATATGGGTGGTTGGGTTGAATGGATGTGTGCATGAATGGTATGACTAAATTTTACCTATTTTTCACATACCAATTCCTTCCAAAATATGATTTTGTAAATCCTAGAGCGTAGTCCACGTCACCAAATTTCCAACAAGACCAAGAGTGTGGGAATTCAAGCTCAAGAAATGAAGTTGTGACACTTAGAAGATCTACGATGCATATTGAACATGTAATGACACATGACACACCCTAATCAGTTGATTGTTTTAACTTTTATTCCACGTGTTAGGAACTCATTTAATGTGTGGATTTGGCATGTAGCTAGCATGTTATAATAGGTTGTGTGTGACACACTCAATCTATCAAATTGACATGTGGCACATGGTGTGCATGCGAGAGAAAGAGGCATGTGAATGCATAATACATGCACATAAAATACACTATTGGGAATTGTAGGCACCCAAAATTACATGTGCTACATTTTCAAAAATGGTTACAAAATTCCCAATGATGATTCATGTCTTTTTAGAAGGTGTTCGATTTCCTAAACTGATCCAAAGGACATTACAGAGGGAAAAAGTTCATTGAATCTCCCAAGATTGCTACAATGTAGAAGATGAGTCTAATAGCTTTCTGATGACTATTTGAACATTGAAAATGGAGTTTGTATGCACATTGGGTGGCTGGTCAAATTTCAGCCAATTGGAAAGTCAACCCTAGTCAACAGTCCAATCTGAATGTGACACGTGGAAAAGGTGGCAACTGGAAAAAGAAAAAAAGAGATTTGTTTGGTTTGTTTATCAACCTCGATCTTTGTCAGGTGTAAAAGTTGGTTTTTGTAGTAAGAGGCTCAACTTTTTTAACAGAGGGGATCCCTACCATCATGAGAGCTATATTTGTGTTTCTAATGTGGTGGGCTCTCAAACCACCACGTGGACATCAATTTTGCATTCAAAGCTTGATTTTTCATTGCAAGTTTGATTTTTACATTGCATGTTGATATCCATCTCGGTCGAGCTATTTCTAGCTTGGTGTGGTGATCAAATCCCCATCGAGCTGATCACATTTATCTCATGGATTGTATGGAATGATTTTATTTCCACATTGCTTGGGATCTATGTTATCCCCTATTATCTCGGTAGATACACAACTCAGCTCCTCCAATGCATAATAGGAGACTAGGTGGAACATTGGGTGAGGCCACATGACTCGGTCGACATAGTTCAATAAATTCATAACAAAGGAGCCTCGAAAAATAGCTCGGTACCACTAGAAACAAAAACCAAACCAACAACTAACCCCATGACTCGGCCAAAGAAATCAGCACAAGAGAGCCCACATTGTATGTAACTAAAAAAATGGGATAAGGCGTGACCGAGGACACAAGGGGATAGAGTGATGATCCCAATAAAAATCATGCACCCCCTTCGCGTAGAGAACGGGATCTCACCCAATCAATTAAAAATAGTGTGGAAAAATAGGGCGGGAGGTTTGAACCCACAAACTCGGTGGGAGGAGTGAGTGACCCAACCAAATTTACCGAGTGAGTTGGTTACGGAGTAAGTTGGCTGATAAGTCCTTTATACAAAAATTTTGGGGCCCTTTAACAATATAAAAAAGGACCCTCTCTATTTCTAAAATACAAACAATGAAATTATTATTTCTTAATCTTATTTGTGGGATTTTATAGTATTAGGGATTGTTTAATATAGTTTTGTGCACTATATTAAAATCTTAAAATTACTATAGGCTAGTATTTTATTATTATTGACCTATTATTCTTAGGAAATAATATATTAAAATATTGTGATTGGGAGTATTGAAAACTACCCAATAGGCCCATTGAGCCATAATATTTTTCACTTGCAATGCCTGGAATTGTTGACTAGAGTGCCGAAGGATGCAGGGAAGCGTTGGGAAGGCCAATTGAATTCTACAAGGAGGTTTTGCATCAAGAAGGTGGAGAATGATTCAAATGATCATCGAAGTTCTTTGAAGGACTAGTGTACTACTAGGCAAGTGGAAATTCCATTAGGTTTTATTGTAAGAAATAACATTGTACTTACAAATTTTTACTAGTGGAATGGTTCAAAAGAACCCGAGAGACATAGGTGATTTCCAAACTCCATAATCAATTCATTTGTAATTGTCATTACATTCTTGCATTAGTTTTAAATTGATTACTTAAAAGGAGAAACTTGTTGGAAAATATAAAAACCTACAAGGGTCCAAGATATGATAGATCAAAAACTTGATCAAAAACTTGATCATTTTCAGATCATAAACCCATTCACAATGTATATTTGTAGCCTATACATCCTTACTTAGCTTGTCCACAATTTCTTCTAGTTTCCCTCTTCATTCTGTGCATGTTTTGGCCTTTAGTGCGAGGATCGCCACCCGCCCTAGCATCGGTCTTACACAATTTTTCAAGAATCATCCATGCATCAAATTTACACTTGGGACTTCACTTAAGTTTTGTTTTACAACGTGTTTCTTTCCCATTTTATATGATTCCAAATCCCAACTACCTTGTTGCATGGTATTCCCTCCCTCTTCTATTTTTAAATAGATTTAATTAGTTTGAACTACCTCTTCACCCAATGATTTGGCACTCCAAGGATGCCTTGTGCATGAAGGCACATCACAACAAATTCCTATACATACGATGCTTGTATTCAAGCAAAGGGCTTGATAATTTTGTGTATCCTACATAGTATTGCTACCACAATCCTGCTAGAAATTCCATAGAAAATATTTTTTAACTCGTGTTATCTCTCTTCCACTGCATTGCAACTAGACTGCCTTCAAGTTGCCATTACTCAAGCACCTTCTCTTGATGTTGCCTTTGCATTCCCAATTCCTTGGACTCATATCGACACACAGAGAAAGAAAGGGACAAACTGACGGGACATATACGATACAACAAAAAAATTGAAAGCTCTTTCTTATCCAAGTTGGAATTATTTGTTTGTTTTCTTCATTTGTCAAATTATCAATTCTGAGTTATTCATTTCAAATACATATCAAATAGAGTAGCAAAATTGTTCATTTTGGTTAATTAAGAAATTACAAATATAGAAAATCATTAGAAAGATTTCTCTTTGACATTATCGGGAAGTAGTGGGGAACAATAACTCTTCTAGGGTTAAGATTTTTATCTACCTCTAAAGTAGGGTTTGAAGGGTTTTGATTAAATTATTTTAGTTGTTTTAAATCTAGACTCACATACTTGAATAAGTAATTAACTCCAATAGAAAAAAAAACACACCACATGCAAGTCACATGGTTCAAACTATTTGTTTAGGTAATAAGGATATTAGAGAAGAAGAAATGTATGAATATTTTCTTACTAAAAAAATGAGTCTAAACCCTGATGAAGAATATTTTTCCTTCAATTCTTGTAAACAATATCTTCTACACATGGTCACTAAAAAAATATGGGAAGGGCTAACTTTTCAACTAATTGATAATTTGGAATCCATTGTTATAGATTTTATATAAAAACCACCATAGGGTAGGAACTATTCAAAATATTGTTTTTGAAATGAAATATGATTTCTAATTACAAAAATAAATTTTATGAAATAGATTCCATTTCTACAATAAAATGAATTTTTTTCATAGAAACTTATACTACCATATTATAGATTCCATAACTTATCAAAGATTGTATCCTCTATTGCATTATTAATATTGATAACATTAATTTTCTACTCCAGCAACCAATGCAACCTCCACCTCCCCAATAAGGATCTTCAATGGTTAAAACATATGCAATGGGGACCTATTTTGAATATGTTAAGGAGCCTCTATATTTTTCCATCCGACTATCATTCTCCTAAGACCCTTGCCTAATCATCCAAAGTTCAAAGGGAAGGAGATACTAATGATTGCATAAAAGCTTATGTAACGTCCATTCAAGAGTTACTCATGTGGGATGCATTTGTTGCAAATATTTTCCCTAATACAGTAGAAGGTATCACTCTCAATTGGTACTATAGGATACCATAGGCATTAATACACTCCTTAAAGCAACTCATGTCAGATTTTATTAATTCTTTTGATATGAACAAAATTTTAAGGACATGAATAAGAGAATTCCTTCATATCAAACAAGAGAACTAAGATTCTATTGCCCACTTCATTCAAATGTGGTGACATGTTCTCTATTCCTTTACAAGTGATCCAAACATGGATCAGATGGATCTTTGTGATTTTTTCCTCCACTCCCTTAATATAGAGAATAAGGAAGAAGTCCAAAAGTTCTCGCTAAGGAGCTATAAATAGGTGCTCTCCAAATTGATCAAACAACCATTACAGTGGTGATAAGACTTATGGAAAAAATGGGAGGTTAGTCACCCCGAGCCAAGGTAACTTTGGTTACTCAAACAACGTAAAACATAATCAAGAACTAAAGGTCCTTAATAAGAATCATGGAGTTATAACTGATGGTGTTACCGATCAGCCCAAGAAACCAAATGTTGTTAGCTTTCCTATAGAAACACCACCAACAACAATAATGGAAATAATAATAGAAATAATAACTTCTCACCATCAATCAACATTGTGGATTTTAATCGTCCTCAATAGAAAAAACAACAATAACAACAACAACAAAAACAATAGCAACAACCTCAACAACCAAGACAAGGGAAAACCCAAGACCCTAATCAGTACCTAGGTGGGTATCTAAACCAATTCCAAAACAAAGGGCAGGGGTTCTCAAACTTTAATTATATCAATCAAGAATTGAACAAAATCATAATTTAGGACTACAACAAAGTGTAGACCAAAGGCCTTAAGATTATGATCCTAATTTGTATTGCAGTTTCTATAGGGTTTGCGGGCATGATGTAAGAACATGCCGCGATTGTAAAAAAATTCTACAATGTTTTCTGGAGGATCAAAGACAATTATTTGTTGACATGTTTTTGGCAAACCCAACAGCACCAACTCAGAACACTTACATGGGACCGGTATCCCCATAGAACACACCACTTAGGATCTTTAGCAATCCTCTCCCTATGCACCCAAAAGATGGTAGAATAGATCCCAATGGTTCAAACAAAGGCATTGTAATAGGAACCAATGATCATGAAGCCTTAAATTTTTCAAAATCATAGGTAACACCTCATTTGGATGGTTGCAAACAAAAAAATTTTGTGGGATTAGTAGAGTTAGACACCAAACCTCAAATTACTTGTTGCCACTGGACCAAATATTATTCTTTCCATCCTATCCCGATCTACCCAACTATATCAGATGATATTTGTGAAACACTAGGCAAGCTAGTAAGAGCTTATGACTTGATCAATGACCTAACCAAAACCTTCTCTCACATTTCCTTCTTGGATCTGTTAAAGAATTCCCCTACTCACAGAGCCACTTTATTAGAAGCACTAGGTCTTGGGCATTTGATTAATGTCACCCCTCCTCCAGAAGCACAGATAAACCATATATAATTTGATGTTTATCCTCCAGGAAGCTTGAAAGAGATGTTGTATTTGTAAATGACATCAATCGATGCCCACGGATGCTATAATAGCTAGTAGATGTGACCCGACCTTATTTTTACAAGTTTGGATTTACAAAAACTATGTAAAACATGTAATGATTGATATTGGGGTAGTGGTGAACATAGTCCCCTTCTCTTTCCTTCTAAAGTTAGGTTATGGAGAGACAAATTGCTACTTAACATGAAACACGCTGAGAGGCTATGATAGCCTCAAAGTGATGTCAATTATAACTATAGTGTTTCTAGTCACCCTTTTACCTAATACGGTTACAACCGAGTTTTATATTATAGATCAAGAAACCAACTATAATATGATCCTCATTCATCCTTGGATTCATTGTATGAAGGTGATTCCCTCCACTTTGTTTTAGGAAGTAAGGTTCCTACATTTAGAGAAGGTATTTGTGGCGTAGGGTGACCTAAAACCCTTTGACATACATCTAGCTAATTTAAATAAGAGGCCAGGGGTTCATTCTGAGTTTGAGCTTCCTACAAATCAGTTAAACAAACCTACAAGCTCAACGCTAGAATAAAAGTTTGTTCCTACAATGGAGCTAGAAACTATGGGTTTGATTGAAGGAGTTCTGTCGTAAAGGAAGAAATTGTAATTGTTGAGACAATGTCAATAGGAATGACATCAAGGAAAGTAGAGTTGTTGAAGGATGGCCTACCCCTTATTATTGTGTTTGATTCCATGGGCATAGGATTTTTCATGGGACTCAAATCTCTCCTAGATAATGTAGTATGCATGGTATATGTCTTGAAAGTAAAGGAAGATAATACAAAATATAATCCAACATCAATCTTCCTAGATGATTATTGTACCTTGAATTACGATGGAGAAAAGTGTCACTTTGGTGATGGGTAGGTTTGATACTTATGAACCCTCAAGGAAGGGTCATGCCCTTCTCCTTTAAATTGAATTTTGAATGCACTAACAATAAAGTAGAATATGAGGCTCTCCTTCTTGGTCTCATTGTATCCAAAAGGATGGGTGCTCTTAATATTAGGGTGTTGGGTGATTCACAACTAGTTATAAATCAAGTATCTGAAGTATACGAGACTAGGGCTGAACATCTACACTCTATAATAATGCCATCATTGATTTAAGTAAAGGTTTTGGTTTCATTTCAATCAAGGCTATACCCAAAGAGAAAACTTCCTTATTGACTCTATAGAAACTTTTGCTTCTCGTTTTACCCCAAGCAACAAGTTAGAAGACACTAGCTTTACGGTTTCGGTTCATGCCAAACCTTTGGTTCAAAAGATACCAAAAACCCCAATTCTGGCTTATGTAGAAGCCAAGAATGATTTTATCACTTTAGATTACACTAAAAATGACGAAGCAATCCTAGGGTTTTTGAATTTCTACATAGACTTTCATCCCGCTTATCATAATAGACCCTTCCTCTTACTTTGGAGATTCCATGATAGACCCTTCCTCTATGGAAGGTCTTGAGGTCTATGAAGTAGAAGAGGAAGGAGACTTAGAGCTACCTCTGGCCCCGCCTAAATTTGAAGAGGGTAACACCTCCTTAATTGAAGGAACAATTGATGTAAACATCGGACAAAGAAGGAACCAAAAATCTTAAAGATGGGATCCTCTCTAACTTAGGAGGAGATAGAAATACATACACGAATTCTCAAAACCGTGAAAATAATTTCACATTTAGCGACAAGGAAATGGCGGGAATTACGCCACACATTGCAGTTTACAACCTCTTCACTAAGCCATATGCTAAACTAATTAAAAAAATTGAGACCCATGAAGCCAAAGGTGTCCCTCATAGTGAAAGAAGAAGTGATGAAAATCCTATAGGTGGGGTTCATCAATCTAGTCAACTATTCACAATGGGTGTCTAATATCGTCTCTATTCTTGAGAAGAATGAAAAAATCCGCATTTCCATAGAATTTTAGGATATCAACAAAGCTTTTCCCAAGGTTGATTTCCCGTTACCATCCATCGATGTTATTATCGATGTAAAAAAGGGTTATGATTTGTTGTCTCTCATGGATGGGTTTTCTGGATATAACCAAATCAGAATCTCTGAGGAGGATCAAACCAAAACTACATTAATCACTTCTTGGGGAACATATTGTTGAGTTTTCATTTCATTCTGACTTAAGAATGATGGTGCCACATACCAATGGGAGATGGATTATATATTCCATGATCTCATTCATAAGATTGTGGAATCCTACATGGATGATCTTTTGGTTAAGGCAATAAAATGTTGTGATCACCCTAAGGTGCTTCATATAATTATTTCTCACTTAATCAAATACGACATCATGTTAAATCCAGACAAATGTGTATTCAGATTTAACAAGAGGAAAACCATTAGGATATATCATATATTCATGAGGTATTGATGTAAACCCAATAAACATTTGAACTATACTATAAATGAATCCCCCTTCGGATGAGTTAGACATCAAATCTTTTCTTGGAAAACTCAAAGGTAATCAAGGTTTATTGTTGATATGACCTTTTCTATTCACCCAATCAACAATTTATTAAAAATGATTACTGCATTGATTGGTTGGAAGATTTTAATGAGGCATTTGATTCGGTTAAATGGTTCTTACTATCTCCTTCCAAACTCATGTCACCTAAGTCAGATTGCCCCTTGATCCTGTATTCATGAGCTATGAATGTCTCATTATCTTGCATGTTATCTCAAGAAGATGATGATAAATGAGAATGTGCAGTCTATTTTATTAGTTAAACATTTCTTGACTATGAGACACATTACACATAGGCATAACAGGAATAATTTTCCATAGTCTTTGTGACAAAGAACTTAAGACATTACATGTTAAATCAAGAAATAAGGGTTATTGTTAAATCAGATCATCTGCGATGTTTCTCACACAAGGGTCCTTATCTAAGAAATTTGGATGCTTCATAACTCTGATGGGTGAGTTTGAGTTAACATTTGTTAATAAAAAAATTCTTTAAAGGGAAAATCATTGTAGAATGCTTGGCTAACAACCCATTAGATGCAAAGCGATCTAGTAAATCTGACTTCCCTCACGAATGTGTATATGTTGATAAAACCAATCTTCCCATTTTTACATGCCCATGGTACAATGACATCGTAATTTCATAGTTGACCATACATATCCGATGGGATGACATCACAACAAAGAATACAATTACGTGTTATAACCACTAAGTATGTTATCTTGGAATAGGTTCTCTATCGTAGAGCCTTTGATGGAATGTTGTTAAGATGTGTTGATGAAGAAGAATCTGAGAAGATTATTTATGAATCACATAGTGGAGTATGTGGAGGTCACTTTGGTGGCCACACCACTTCTCGGAAGATGCATCGATGGGATAATTCTAACCCACACTATAACATGATGCGGTAGAGTTTATGCACAAATGTCATAAATGTGTAGAGTTCTCCCATGAGATCCACATACCAGCACATGCTCTGCAACCAATTGCAACACCATGGCCCTTTTCCATGTGGGGCCTTGATTTGATAGGGAATTTATCTCCCTCATCAACATATGGTCATAACTTCATAATCATGGCCACATAATACTTTACTAAGTGGGTAGAATCCATGCCTCTTACCACCGTGCCTGGATGTGTAATCGCTAAGTTCATTCTGAACCAAATCATTTGTAGGTATGGGGTCCCACAAGTCATTATCTTTGATAATGGAACATCTTTTAAAAATGAGGAAGTACGTGAATTGTGTGAAAATTTCAAAATAAATCACCATATGGCTTCTCTCTATTACCCTCAGGCCAATGGACAGGTTGAGGCTATAAACAAGATGTTAAAATCCATTCTCCTTAAGACTGTCAAGGAGAATAAATGAGATTGGAATTTAAATATCTTTCCAGCCTTGTGGGCCTATCAGACATCGGTAAGAACACCAATGGGGGCAACCCCTTTTCTTTGGTATTTAGTGCAGAAGCGGTTTTACCACTTGAGGTCAAAATACCTAGTCTCTATATCTCACTGCAAGGAATTCTGGGAGAAGAAGGATATCGAGAGGTGAATCTCTCAATTAGAAATCCTTGATGAAGCTCGACTCAACACTTTGAACAACGGAATAACGTTTACACTAACCGAATGGCTCAACAATAAACAATCAATTATACAAGTGTGAAATGTATGAGGGATATTTGGTTTTAATAATTAACATCTGAATAGACAAAAAGACTGGCAAAAGAAGGAAATTCATGCCCAGGTGTTTGGGTCCATATCAAGTAATATAATACTATAAAAATGGGGCATTTCAACTATGTACACTAGAAGGTGAGGATATTAGTGAATCTATAAACTCTCTTCACCTAAATAGGTAATGCGTGTGATCTATTAGCATTTCAATATGTGTATTACTACATCTGCATTGATTTTCATCTGCCATTTCATTTTGTAAAATTTGTGATCAAGGGACTTATTCTTATAGTGATTCCTAAAAACTTCTGAAAACATTGGCAAAACACTCAAATCATGTCTCCTCAAATCTTCACGGTGTCATCACTTATTTCTGAATCATTTCATCAATCTAAGAAAGATAAGACAAAGATTTTACATTAACCATACCAAGGCGTACATACTTGGTTCTACGTATAGTTTCTTCTAGATTAGTTTTATTTTCTCATAGTGTGTTCTATAAGATTCATGGTGTCGCATTTATCCCATATACATCTCTTTGGAAAAATAACATTCTAGACATTTTCCTAGAGAAAATGTCAAATGAAAATCCACAAAATTTTTTATTTTACACATTTCTTTACCTTACCAACCTTCGATGTCAAGTTTTCATATCTTACTAGTGATGTAGGGTTGGGAAAGGAGAGAAGTGCCCTTACTTTCCTATGCCTTTTCCATGGTGATGAACCCATACTTCCTACTGGTAGCATGGAGCAATGTGTAGGGGGTCTCTTTGACAACTTAGAAAGTTAGAAACAGCTTCATTCAAATGTCAGTGAAATCATAAATCAAAACAAAGTGAGTTAGATGTCCAAAATTCCAAAAGATTTTAACAACTCATAACCATATTTTGTCAACCAAGTGGCCATCTATAGATCTAAGTCTAGATAAAGTAGAAAGCAATTCAAATTTTAAACTATGAAGCAAACTTGAATAAAATTAGGTTTTAAGGTACCAATTTGGTTTTTTCAAATCATTTTATTTCTCTCATCATTACCATTCAAAAAAATTTGATAAGTTGTGTCCCTTATGGCTCTTAGTGTTGAGCCCTTTCATCTTACTAGTTGTGTGGAGTTAGGAGTAGGGTAATTTTGTTCACTTATCATATCAATCTTTCGCCATGTTTTTCCAAAACAATAAGAAGTACCAAAATTTGCATAGTGAAACTAAAGTTCAACATTACAATGTGATAGCATTATCATATATCAACATTACAAAACACAAAAAAAAAATCATTATGTTAGCATTCATATCCATTGCATACATTCTAAAAATCATATAAAAACAGAAGTTCTAAACATCTAGATTACACATGTGAAGTGAGCCAACAGGAAGTCAACTTAGATACAATGAATTAATAAACAAAAAAGATGATTCTATGTATATATATCATAATAAATCAAGTTTTTCTACAATGCCATCACATGCTAGGCATGGTCAAAACACTCATAATGAGCCCAAAATATACAAAAATAATATAATGCCCGATAAAATTGCAACCAAGTAATAAAAGGCCCACGACCTATCAATCCCTATGGGATCCCTGAGATGGTGCAAGGCTACATCTAGAACTCCTACTGTGGTTACGGCGGTGAGAATGTAATGAATGGTGGGAGTGCTCATGGTGGTGGCCATTGGTTATGGTCTCATTATGTGAGAAATTACACCTCATCAAATGCTCAACTGTCTCATATGCAACACCGAAAATAGAGAAAAGTCATCACCTTCCTTGCCCTCCAGATGGGCACAAACACATCAATGTGTCTAGTGTATGCAAGTGCTTATATTGTACCCTTAGTTAGCTGAGATCAATTTTTCCTTGAAGGGATCAACAAGGTGTCCATGCAAACCCATCAAATAAGCTCTCACCACTCCTATGTAGTTGTTGCAAGACAAAACAAAAAAGAAACAATGAGTTAGAAATTTACAAAAAAAAAAAAAAAACAAAAAGAAATACCAAATAACATTTCTGACTAACAAGGTCAAGAGAAAAGGATCAATATACTTGGATCTCTAGGCATCCATGTAGGATCAGTGGCTGATGTTGATTCTACTAATGATTGTAGGGCCTCCCCAAAATTGGAGGCAAGACATTATCCCATCACAGACTCGTCATCCCCCTCTCCATAATGAAGAAATGATCCCATAGAGACAGGTGTCTCCTCCTCTGCGGTTCCATCCTCCACTCTACTCTTATAACATCTTGAATATCATGCCACTCAAGATCACTCTCCTTTTCCATGTGGCCTACTCCACTAGCCTCACCACCTAACCCTGTGTCATCAGTCTCCTCTCCGACAGTCTCCTCTCCAGTTGACTCCTCTCATATCTCATCCCCCATATACTCCTTAGAGTCAGAGTCCACATCTATGGGCTCACCCTCCTCTCCACTATGAGCTGATGTGGCCTCGGTCTAGAGTAAGGGTGAAAGAGTAGCACTAGCTACCCTTCACGCATGAACAACTCACTTAACCATGATAGGAACTTCTTGAACCATAACTCTCCAATGGTCATAAACATAGTTGCCACTAGGGGAAGCATAACAATTTAAGTAAGGCCAAAATGCTAAGGAACTCACCAAACAGTGAGTCTCAATCTTCCCCATCTTGTCAACTAATTGACCAATAGTGGAACAAGCCGTCACTTTGGTCACCTCCTAGCCCCACAACCTTGACATGTCTCGTATAGGGTGGCCACAATGTCTCATTGTGATCAAATAATCCACCGAATAATGTGGCACCGTGAGAACTTTCATCGTTGTCCATCCGACAACCTTAATGGCCAATGAGTCCTTTATTGGTACTCCCCTCCCATAGGGGATGATCCACACATACACCTAGCTCATAACCAAAGGTGTACGGTGGCTCAAATACTGCCCCTATAATATGAAAATCCAATACTGGTCATGATAAGTACTACCAAGTATGTATGCTCCTTAGGCATTGATACGACCATGTGCCTCAATTTTCGTAATGATGGAAGCCTAGGAATAGAGTAGTGTATCGCCTCCCTTATCCCTGATCAATTGTGAGGCCAAGATACCCATGATGTCCTTGCGGATAATAGGGATAGGAGTAGTAGGAATGGATCGGACCTTAATCCCCTTCTTTGAACCAAAGGAAACGACGACATCTCCCATATAGGTGGCCCATCAATTCATCGTGGCTCTAGATCATGTTGTCTCTAGATTCAGCCATCTACTTAGTATCGGAACCCCAAGAATATGGTACACATCCTCTAGGGTGACCGTCCATTCACCCATATAACCTAAAAAAGCGAAAGGTATTCTAGTCGATCTCAATAAGAGAATAAGTCACATAGTATGTAACTAGAAGGAGTAATATGTGACACTGTGTAATCCTTTATATGCATCCTCTCGAGGTGTATCAATCTCATCCTAAGTCAATCGATCCAATATCGCTGGGATCCAGTCACACTCCCTCTCACAACTCCAATAGATATACTCTTCCTTCTTCTACATCCACCAAAAACAAAAAAAGGAGCAAGTTAGTGACATATCTCATAAAACAAGCTCATTAAAAACATAACAAAACATTAAAAATCTAAAAAAATTAAGTTATCATGGAGTTTTGGTTATTCAATTCAGAATCGCCACCCAAAGCGGGCGGTGATCCTCGATTGATTCACTCATACAACTTTTTTTTCCCTATAAATGCTTAAAAATGCAAACCAGGACCATTTTCAACAAAATAAAAGACTACCCTAAGAGCATCCCCCCCTAGATACTCATTTAAAACAATAAATTTAAAAAATAATCCCCCTTAGGCAAATATTTTGACATTTTTCTCATTTTGGGTTTAAAAACACACAAGTGAGGAAAACTAACCTTACACCGCACTGGTTGATCTCCCACTCATGGAGGCATAATCACAATCTCAAAACGAACTTTTTGATTATTCTTTCGACAAAAAGGTCACCGTGGCCCAAAGCTCAAAATCACCGAGTCAATATGCACAAATGATTTTCAAAATGAGTTGGTTTTGATGTGTGTGTGTGTGTGTGTGTGTGTGTGTGTGTGTGTGTGTGTGTGTGTGTGTGTGTGTGTGTTGTTATAACTTCATTTTGAGTGCATATGTTCGTAAGGTTGAAGTGCTAGCGAAGGTAAATTTCTATATCCTTGCACAAATTGTAAGGTCTCTTGTCATTTTAATTTAGTAATTTTTTTGATATTTTATCTATCTATACTTGATTCTTTTCTTCGTTTTGTAGGTAGCAGGAGTTTGGATGACAACATTTTGACACACGGGCACGTCGGTAGATTCTAACTCCTCATTTTGGGAACGTCATACTTAGACTATATGTTTTATGCCTTTGTATGGTCGAGACACTTCTTCGAGGGGGAAATATGTATGCACCCAAAATTTCATGTGCTACATTTTCGGAAAATGGTTACAAAAATCCTTAATCATGATTCATGCCCTTTGAGAAGGTGTTCGATTTCCTAAACCCATTCACAGTGTATATTTGTAGCCTATACATCCTTAGCTTTTCTACACTTTCTTCTAGCTTTCCACTTCATTATGTGCATGTTTTGGCCTTTAGTGATAGAACCACCTCTCTAAGTGGGCGGCGGTTTTGAAACCAAAGCCCGAGCAGGTGGCACCTTGCACATATTTTCTAGAATCTTCCATATGTCGAATTCACATGTGGCACTTCACTTCACTTTTGTTTTAAAATGCGTTTATTTCCCATTTTAGATGATTCCAAATCCCAACTTCCTTACTATATGGTATTCCTTCCCTCTTCTATTTTTAAATAGATTTAATTAGTTTAAACTACCTCTTCACCCAATGATTTGGCACTCCAAGGCTGCCTTGTGTATGAAGGCACATCCCAACTAATTTATATATATACAATACTTGTATTCAAGCAAAGCGGCTCTGAATTTTATGTATCGTACATAGTATTGGTGACATAATCATGCTGGAAATTGCATAGCCAAGATCTATTCACTTGTGTTATCTCTCTTCCACCTGCATTATGACCAGACTACCTTCAAGATTTCATTGCTCAAACGCCTTCTCATGTTGCTACTTTTTCATTCCTAATTCCTTTGACTTATATGGACATACAGAGAAATAAAGGAACAAACAAAGGGGACAAATATAGATACAACCAAATTTTCCAAAGCTCTTTCTTATCCAGGTTAGAAATATTTGTTTGTTTTCTTCATTTGTCAAATTATCAATTTTGAGTTATTCATTTCAAATACATATCAAATAGAGTAGTAAAATTGTTCATTTCGGTTAACTAAGTAATTAGAAATAGAGTAAATAATTAGAAAGCTTTCTCTTTAACATTACTTGGGCAAGTAGTGGGAAAAATATCTCTTCTAGGGTTATGATTTGTTCTCTACCTCTGAGGTAGGTTTTGATTAAATTAGTTTAGTTTTTTCAGATCTATATCCACATACTTGCACAAGTTATTAACTACAACCAACTGATTGCTTGTATTTAATTTCGTTTATCGGTTAGAAGAATTATTTACAAACCCAAAAAGATAAAAAAATATTTACTTTTATTTGATTAGTTTTCCTCTATTGTTTTGTTCAGATATACTGTGAAAATACCGAAAACATAGATTAAATTTCCTTTGATAGTTAATTTTCTTTATCGAAATCAATTTAATTCATTCTATATGACCATCAAAGGTCCCCAACAAGAGAAAACATTCATTTTTGATCCATTGGTCCCATAATCCAATGGACCAAAGTTGTTGACCTAAATTTATATGGGTTTACACTTGGTTGTTATACGCACACTTGCTAGGTATTCGAGAAGATAAAAAACCAAAAACATTAAACATTGCAGATAATCAAGCCTATGAATATTGGACTACTCCTAGAAATAGGGATTGATTACACACATGTCCATACAAGGACCACAACCTCCACAAGTTCACGGTTGTGATCCGTAGGACCCATAACCTAATAGGCCTGCTGACCAATTAAATATCAAAATTGGTTTGCATACACTAGTATTTAGATCATCACCAATTCCACGAGACATCATTACATAATTTTTCAGTATTGAACATAACACTCGCTCAGGCTAGGGATTTCTGGACTAGACTTGAAAACCTCCCATAGTCCACGTGGTTTCATTATGCCTCTCATTCTCACTTCCATGACCTTTTTGGAAATATATACAAGGTGTCCACGTGTCACTTTCCACATGTTCCACAACCAAGAATAGAATCTCAAAGCAGAGCTTGATATTGATTGGAGCCTCTGAGTATCTATTCTATCTGATCGATCCATAACACCACTTTAGCTTAGGATGGATTTCTTTACCTCAGACTTGTAGATACGGATATTGTGTGTTGAAGATATAAGGTTTCATCATTATCTTATTCATCGTTACCACAATCACATCCATTTCTATCCTACACTGGCTATCTCGACACAACCTTGGGAATACAGGTGAAAATAAGGTCATAAGTTGATTTTATTTTGTACAGAATGCAAGAAAAAACACCACATACAAGTCACATGGTTCAAACTATTCATTTAGGTAATAAGGATATTAGAGAAGAAGAAATGTATACATATTTCCTTAATAGGAAAATGAATCCAAACCCTAATGAAAAATATTTTTCCTTCAATTATTATATAAAATATTATCTATGCATGGTCACTAAACAAAATATGGGAAGAGATAACTTTTCAACTAATTGATAATTTGGAAGCCAATGTTATAGATTTTATAAGAAAACCACCATATGGTCGAACTGTTTCAACATATTGTTTTTGAAATGAAATATGCTTTCTAATTGTAAAAGTGAATTTTATCAAATAGATTCCATTTCTACAATAAAATGAAATTTTGGCATGGAAACTTATACTACCATATTATAGATTCCATTACTTGTCAAAAAAATTATACTCTATTTTATTATTAATATTGATAACATTAACTTTTTACTTCAATTATTTACAAATTATGAATGAAAGGGGTGTTTATTTGCATGATTAGAAGATACCTAAAAATTTCAACAACTCTAGTTCATCCTATTTAATCTGATTTACTTTACAACATTATTTTTATCTATACTTGATTTAGATTCAAATTACGTTTTTTTTCTACTCTCCATTTATGAGAATTATAACTTGTTATATAAACTAGACTAAATGATACAATTCCAAATTAAATTTTATTAGTAGCTTTAAATTAGTAAACTTAAGAGATTTCCCCAATCCATAAATTAAGAGTAGTTTTTCTAGAATACTTGTGTAATAATATTTAGCATCAATGCATTTTAGATCACACTTCATGATCCATCATCGATGTGAGAAGAAAATATATGCCTAGGATCTCTAATTGCATTTTATTAAATAGAACTAATAATTTAGCCATTATAAGATCCTCCAAACCTTAAATTGAGGTGAACACTAAAATTCTCTAGTTATTCACGATAAATCTCCTAATAATGTGTATTAATTTTTAGTCTATGAGACATTCTAATGATCATCAAATTAACCCTATTTTAATTTTTTTAACTTCAATTTTTATTTAGGTAAAATTTTGAGTTAACTAAAGATTAAAATTACTGATTAGAAAAATTAAATTAGAATATTTAAGATTTTTTTATTACCGGAAAATAGTTTTGAAGGGACTATACCCTGATACAAAAGAGGCTCAACAACTAGATAAACATGATAAAGTAGAAAAATAGGATCTAAATCCAGATATTACAATAAGCCAGATAGTAGTCAAAAAAGAAACTACTAAGAAAAAGCAAGACAAGGATAAAACTACAAAGAAACAACATAAAAACATCATACTATCAGCAACAAAATAGAAACTTGTTCGCAACTAGCCTACTCTGAAGAAGTTATTTCTTCGAAGCCCTGTCAATTCTTGATTTAACCATCTACAAAGAGGTAAATAACACGAGTGGTGACATGCATGGGGTCATTGGAATTCAACTGTGAGATGATCTGGTTCCTTTCATTTCTGTGCCCCAAATGTCCTTAGAGACTCCACTCAACATAGTAATGCTTCTAACTTGTTGTTCAAGAAAATCACATATAGCCTTGAAAATGGCCATATTGTGATCATGTCTATCCTTAGATTTCCCAAGTCTATTGTCTAGGAATTCAATTTCTTGTAAATTTCATTTGTCTGACCTACCCCAATATCAGCATCCTCATTCAAATTTCTTTTCCCCTTTTGCTTAGTTAGTTGATGCATTTATTTTTTGAGATTTTCCACCTCTTTTTCCAATATTTCCATTCTGTGAAGAATATTCTCCTTCTCTTGTTGAGTAACATTGTCTTGTCCTGCATTACTAATATGTAACAAATTGTGGGAAATTTCAATATCCTTGCTACTCCTGAGGACTCGGCCGGAGGAAGAGGGGATCACTTTGGAGAATGAAGGGTTTTTTGTCTTGACATTTCTATGGATAGAAATGGTGATCGGGTTGATAGTGGGAATAGGGTGAATGGGAATGGATGAGGTGATGGGGGTAATAGGAATGGTAGGGTATTTGGTAATACAATGTTTGTGGAGGAGGAAGATAAGCCCCGATGGAGGGGAATGGCCCTGGTGTGTTTTTTAAAGTCAAGAATGGATCGCTCCATTGAATTCAAAAGATAGTGCGGGAAGCATACGAAAGATTTCTCCTAAAATGATTTAGAAAAATCAAGTGTTTTTTGGGGACAGTGATGTACCAAACTTCAAGAGAAATAAATTGAACCATCATTTTGGAAATTTCATCAAAGGGTTACGATATGGAACTTACCTTAATGCCAGTCGTTACAAAGAGGAGCTCCTCCCCTGTTTCAACAAACTTCTTTGCTTCTACATTTTTTTCCACCCTTTTGCTGAAAAACCTAGTTCCATCCAATGCTAGACCCATGACCTCGACAATAAGCTCCTCATTCACCAACACTTTTTTCCCACCATACTTTACCTTCCGCTCTTTCCAATCTGTAGCAAAATGCACCGAGATGTTCTAGTCATGGCCTTGTATTTTCTCAATAAAATTGGTGACTCCCCCAATCTGAAGATAATTCCACATCTCAATGTTATCTTTCCATGCAAGATCACAGTTGGGTTCATTATTATATGGAACTCCCCCAATTTCCTTCCTCTGCGATTATCCCACTTGAAACCACCCGTAAAGAAGCTTTTTTATCTTTCCTAAACCAGTTTTTAACCATACATTTGCAAATCCATGGAGCATGTGAATTTAGATTATTATAAATATAGGTAATCCTCTCACATGTGCTAACTTTCATTTCCAATAAATCCCATGAAATCCCATTAGTGATTCTACATGAGATGTAAATGCTCATATTTATCTTTGGTAATAGATTTATGTACTTCAATAGGGGTGTTATTCTCATTATTCTAAGTGATGAAGTTATTACTGGTACCATAATTAGCTAAGGTGTCTACCACCCTATTGCCCTCTCTATATGTGTGGCCAATTTTAATATTATTGAAGGTATGGCAGATATTAATAGATTCCTGAATGAAATCCTTAATTTTCCAGCTTGAGGATGTATCTAATTTAGATGATTTATTACATTCAAGGAATCTCCTTCAACAATAATGTTTTATATGTTGCAATATTTAGCAAGTCTTAGGCCCCATAAAGCTGATAAAGCTTTAGCATAGTGATTGGTCTGATTCCCCATTCTACCAGCATAAGCAACAATTAAATAGCTTTTTGATCCCAAATTATTCCTCCACTAGCAGCTCAACCTAGGTTTCCCTTAGATGCTCCATCAAAATTGAGTTTATACAAAGAATTGGGAGGGGGATCCAATGTATTAAAGACCTTTTGTAGACACAAAATGTGTGTCTTACGACCCCCTGTGCCCCTCATCTCATTTCGCAACCTAACCTCATCACCTAAAACTTACACAATTATTTATTAATTACCTTATAATTAATAAATCCACATCGCCATACCTGCCACCTCATTTTGCCACCTCATCATGACCTAGTCTTAACCCTAAACTAACCTAATTAAGACCTATAACTTGGTCCATGTCCACACCCATGACTAATTACTCCTCACCCGCACCTAAAACTAACCTCATAATGACTTGACCAAGCCCGCGACTAATCCCTCGGGAGAAAAGGAGGGAAAGCTGGACATTTTACCAAAAATAGTCCTCTTTGACCTGACCGATACCGATTCCTACTCGACCACTGTCGGTTGCGTAACCGCCATCGGTTCCCTGTAAATGACCACTCCCAACCAAAAACAAAGGGTTGGATTTTCGTGGATCAAAAATCAGAAGTCATTGGAAGGATCCAGATTTTTACTTGGCTGAACAGAGACAAGTGAAAAAAAAAAGAAACAAGAAGAGTTTACAGAGAAGGACATCAAGTCCAAAAACTGCAACTGAGTAACCAGAGCCTTGTGATACTCATCTGTTCATCGGGAGGGAAGATAGCTCATCTCCTGATTGTCAGGTCATCCTACCTAAGTTCTGCCATCGTCATCACAGTTCTTGGACCTGCATCCTCATCAATAATCAGTAAGTAATATCTTGTATGTCCTTTTAATAACATTTCTTGAACTTCTTGATCACACGGCCATCATAAGTCTATTCCTAGATCTACAACCCAGCAACACGCTACATCCAACTGTCATTCCTCCACACTTACGTTACCCCAAGAACACCCCCCGTATTCTCTGAGTCCTTCTCATCACCCCATTACCTAACCCCACCCATTTATCAGCCTTATAAAACAACACAACCACCTTACAACCAACCTTCACCAAAAGCCCCTAAAACATTGCCCCTACCGATATCGGTTACGAACAACCGGTCTGATTCACACTGATGACCGGCATTGGTCCCCGTGATTCTAAACCAAGACCAGCCCTTTCTCTATTGTTCTAACAAGGTAAAAAATTTTAATGGACAATAGATTATTTGTTAGAATTTTTGTTAATTCATATTAGCAGGGGAACTGACCACCTTTGAAAGGAAGTTTTATATTTCCTGGGCCCAAGGCAGTTCCCTCATTTATTGTCTAATTAAAATCTGGTGGTCTTGTATTCTTACTTGCAGGTAGTCCTTCCCAGACAAAAAGGAGTTCTTCGCAGTCGATCTGATCTTTCTCTATGGTATGCGCACACCCTCTCGACATTCAACAGGTATTCCTCCTAGCCCTAACCCTTATCTGTTTCTCAAAGGAATGAAAGGATAGAAGCAACTCTATTCCCAAAAGTTGAAACATTCTGTGCGAAACATTTTGGCACGCCCGGTGGGACCCATTTCGGGTTTCTTTCTTTCTTGCTTGCTTTCACATAGGGAGCATACTTGTTGTTTTCTTCTTCTAAAAATTTCACATGGTATTTTGTTATATTTAGTAAAATAATTTGTCTTGCTTTCCCAGTTTTTCAATAGTGAAAGTCATCTTCTTTGCTTCATCGATTATCATTTTCAATTTGGGTTTAAAACACGTGCATTACATTCTTGCTTGTTGTTTTCAATTCTAGTGAACATAGACTAAGTAACAGGTCGTACACGTGGGGGTGATTTCCACAGTATTGACAAGAAATTAATCTTACTTTCACTGCACAACACATACCGAATCACTTCATAATTAACACAACAGCTCAAAACATCCCCCCTTTTCCGCGGTATTCCTCCACCCGATTGAGGTAACCTTATAAGCCAAAACAAACTTGACATTTCCCCTAAGTCTTGTGTTTAGGATTCTCACATCATTCTGCATCTAAGGGCATAAGCTCAAATTGATAAACACTAATCCTAGGGTTAGTCTGTTAATTTTCTTGTGTATCTTGTTTGTTTCCAGTTCTGTTTCTCTGTCATACACTGTTTCAGTTATCACTTCAGAACAATTTGATAGATGTACTAAGCATTGTTAAAAACTCAAATCAGCAGCTTCTTATATTTTCTTATACCAGTCTTATTATACCGACATCGGTTAACTAACCGACATCGGCTATAGTCTAACCGACCTCGGTTAGCAGACCGATATCGGTTACTGTCTTTTACAGTTCCTGACAAACCAGCAACCTACCGATTTCAACATTCGAGGGTTGTTTCATGTCTGATAGATTAAAACCCTCACGTGTAATTTTGTCCATGGTTGTTATCACTCGAAGCAAGCCGCCACCATGGTTTCACATGCCTACTCTGTGCCTTTTCCTGAATCACCCCCTTCACATTCTATAGGGAATCCTACGGATACCAGCGAGGTTCCTAAAATTCCTGTAGGAGATAAGGAATTTGCCAAATTTGGATGCTAATCCTAGCGCCGTCTGAATACTATTTGTCTTATGCCCCGATTTATTACACCCGACGGTCAACTCCTTGTTGCATGCCTATTAGTATAGCTACTCATTTAGCTCCTTCTCCGCCTTGATACCTCCGCTTTGCTGCTGTGCATCCTTAGCCCGTCTCCCAATCCAAATGGATTCACGACATATGACACGTGGTTAATCTTGGGCCCCACATGTCATTACCGCCGACTGCTCCTACCTCGTCTCTCTTGCAGACTGTTCCGTTCATGACTTGCTCTCTGCCACCTATCCACACAAGTTTTCCTTCTCAAGCTCCGCCCACATTTTCATTCCCACACACGTATCCCGTGACCTCAACGTCTTATATAGGACATCCCTATTCGGTCACCTCAACACATTCGTCCTCCATACCTTATCAACATTTAATGCCACCATTGTCTAGTGGAGGCCCTTGGCCCAATTTGCCTCCATTTGCCGCAACCGCACCATCAGCTCATCCAACCACGGATTTCATCAAACAAATGATGGACAAAATGCAAAATCTGGAGGCTTCTGTTTCAGGAAGTCGTAGCGCCTTGACATACGAGCAAGTTTGTCGGGAGCCTATCCACCCTTCATCCCCCTTCATTCATATCCTCCTCAATGGGAATTACCAAAATTTACTCATTTTAATAGTAAGGAGGATCCTCAACAACACTTGCGCTCATTTAGACATGCCTGCTATCTAATTGCTCACGACGATGCCTTACTACTCCGCACCTTTCCCATGTCCTTATCAGGACCCGCCTTGGAGTGGTACAGTGCTTTAACCCAGCACTCAATCTTCTCTTTTAACCAACTAGCCCAATCTTTCTTGGATCATTTCTCCATTAACATTGCCAAGAAAGTATCTATCACCGACCTCTATGCCATCCGACAATTTGAAGACGAATCTATCGCAGATTTCATTGGATGATGGCGGGGCCTTATCAACCAACTTACGTATGCCTTGCCTCAAGCCAAACTTATCGAACTTTTTACGCGGGCCTGCGCTAAACACATCTCCCCTACCCTCCAAATTCAAACTTTCCGCACATTTGACGAAGCCTTTACTATGGCTCGAAAACTAGAGATTCGAGCCTTAGAGGAAGAGAAATTGCGGTTGCGCAACAAAAACCCCACTTTCAGAACTCAAGATTCCACCAACAAACCTAACACCACCAATCCTCACCCATCGACTGCTTTGAAATCAAAAGGAGCTATGCACGCGGTGATGGTCAAATCCCAACCACCATCTAATACCCCACCAAAAACCACCTATAAGTATAAAGTTGAGCCCATCAATTACACCCCCTTGGGAGAAACTTATGGTGTGATATTGGAAAAATTGCTTAAAGTAGGAGCCATTACCTTACCTCCTGTTAAACCTCACTCCGGGTTTGATTCCACTCGTGCCATACCTTCTTGGTACAAAGAAAATGACTTCTGTAACTTCCACCGCGTGAAGGGACACAGTCATGAAAACTGCAAGATGTTGAAAAACATAGTGCAGGAAATGGTTGATGCAGGGGATATAGCCCTCGATAATCCTAACGCTCCTGCTAACCGAAATTTGAAAATTTTCAACAAACCATTCCCGAATCACTCTCCTAACAGTAATATAAACCAAGATATCTTAGCCGAGGAGAGTGTTCACGAGATCCATGCAGTCTTCGACTCCCAGCCAAAAGCCTCTATCGAAAAAATTCTGAATCAAGCTTCTTCACTAACGCAGGAACCCGAACCCCCTTCATCACCATCAAGACAAGACAAAATCCTTGCCATTCCTTTACCCATCAAAGAATTAACCACCCAGAGTTCCCTTCTCACAAATGAGCCTTCTTACACCACATCCTTGCAAGACTGTGAGCGGATGTTATCTAATTTATCTATTTCCCAAACGTCTCCTTCTACCATTCTTGTTGTACAAGAGGAAGGTTCACCACTTCTTTTGTCATCCTTAGACGAGAAACCTCTTACACCGACATCACCACATTCTTTAAACATGACGGATCCTCTCAAACACACCCTCCTACCTATTAGTTCTTCATCGCCTAAATCTTTTCAGCAACCGGTTAACCTCTTAATGCCCATTGATATAGTGCCTCATCTTCCCCCTGTATCACACCCACAGTGGACCGGAATCACAACCCACCTTTCTTCCATACAAAAGTTCCTATTCACACGTGAGGACTGTCATTCCCCAGAAGATAGAAAGGTCCTACGGGAATGTTTGAGTATGCCCTATTCTACTCAAATGCAGATGACCAACCCAGATGCCTCTACCATATACCCGAAGTGTTTACAGAAGCTTAAAATGCTTATGTCCTCATCTTCACCCCCCTCATCTCTACCAAATACCTCATCCACTTCTATTAACCTAACCCAATCTTCCCCTACGCTTGGGACCTCACCAATACCCAGTCTAACACACCCACCTAAGTGGCTTGATTTATCTAAAAATAAAGCCGTTCATCCACTTAGGAGACAGACTCAATCTCCTCAACCTATGTCTCTATTACAACTAAAACCATCGTCGTCACACCTACCTTCCATATTGGGACCTCATCCCTCCACCTTGCATCAATATATCATACCTCCTGCATTTTCTTTAAAATGACCTACGCCTTCTGCACCCATACAGAGATCCAAGGGTACATCAACACCGTCACCCCGCGTATCCTATCCACCTACTAACCCTAAACAAATTCCATCATCAAAATATTTGTTTGCTGTCACTCCTATTTCTCCGTGGTTGTTTTCTGATACCACATCATCTGTGGCCTCATCATCTAACCAGCTAAACATAGCTTCTGCACCAAAGAAGCCACGTTTAGTTAAAACCCATTATCAAAACTCCTTGGCTAAACCACCACCCATACAAACCAACCATACCCCATCATTACCAGAAACTACCCAGTCAATAGCCTCATCTTCCTCTGACTTTGACCCACTCAAAGGGTCTTACGCCAAAATCCTTGCTATGTTGGTGGAGAATGTGACCATTTCCCTACCCCCACTTAGACCTTATGATCCATCTAAACCTCGACCTATAGGTTATGATGAGTCTAAAATATACGCTTACCACCGCACACCAAGACATGATGTAGAGGGATGCAAAGCGTTGAAAGCCATACTTCGTCAGTCACCTCTTTTAGATAGAAAAGTTAAGAAAGACAACTTACGAAGGGAGAGACCTTTAGCTTCATTCCCTCTCTATACCACTGTCCCGCCTCACCAAGATCTATCATTATTACAGCCCCACCTCTCGAAGACCATGACTTATCCCTACCGTCTTCCTCCTCTCGTATTCACGAGATCAATATGATTAGTGTTGCTACTCGAGGGCAGAAAAACAATGGGAAAGTGAAAGAAAGCACACCTACGGCCTCCCTTTCTCCGTCCACCATCCCGATCGCACCACCACCTAAAGTGGTTATTCATGGACCCACCTACCCCGTCTCTAATGGAGTTGCCCACCGAACCATGATCAAACAGCTTCACCAATCACCTGTAAAAATGACACTGTATGAGCTCATTCAGACTTCTGAATCTCATCGACAAGCTCTCGTTGAAATCCTTCAAGGGATAGAGGTCTTACCTAATGAAACCTTTCCTGTTACCTCCATTCTCACACCCAATCACATTGCTTCGCTCACCAAACAACCCATCTCCCCAACCACTTCGCCTCTCGTACAATGGCCGCTCATTGTTAGTTTCTTCAAAGACGAAATTATCGACTTTGGTGCTAAAGATCCTGACCCTGCTCTTTTCATCTCAGATTACATCCGAGACATTCGGGTACGTCGTGTTATGATTGACGGGGCGCTAGCCTAAACATCATCTCTTCAAAAGCTTTCCAACAAATGAATATCCCTTCTAGTTGCATGTGTGCTAACCCCATCATGTTGCGGTCATTCAATGATGTTATTACTTCTACCGTAGGCACAGTGATCCTTAACATTCATGTAGGGCCACGCACTTTACCCAAACTCTTCTATGTCCTTGAGGGAGAGTTCCAATACAATATGTTGTTAGGCCGCCCTTGGATCCGGGCTATGGGATGCGTTCCCTCCACCTTACATAGATGCATAAAATTTGAGTACGAAAGGAAGTCCTACACTGTAAAAGCTGATCCTCCCCCCTTCAAAACCTGCAATATGTTATATCGCCCTAATGATGTGCTTGTACCAGTCAAGACACCCATTCATCTAACCCAACCATCCACTCCAACCACACCTCTATCATCCACTTCAACCGCACCTACACCTTCAACCAATGAAACCACCATCGCAAATACCACTTCCTTTCCCGTAGCTAACATCCCAACCTCAGACCCCTTAGTAGATGTTTTTCAATGCCTTACGCTGGGGGAGTATCACCTATATAACGTTAGTTCTTTCCATACCCCACAGGAGTACGACAGTTACATACACATCCTACCTATGACCGTCGTATGGGGGAAGTAATCCCCTACGGACCTCCTCATTGCCGCACCAACCTAACGTATGGGGGTGTCGACGCATCCTCCATTACCCCTGAACCTCCTCTTGGTGTGGTTCCTTTCCAATCCGATTTTCAATACCTGAAAAATTGTCGTTTCGCCCTCACCTTCTTGACTCACTGTGCTTGGAAAGGCTTTGGTTTTGGTCTTTATGAACAAGGCCGACATACAATCATTCCCGTAACTACACGCAAGCACAATGATCGTAGTGGTCTCGGATTTCCTGGAACACTTACACCGAAGGAACCTCATGTCAGTTGTCTCCTGGAAGATGACGACGTCACCCCTACCAACCATCATCACCCATTTTGCCATCATCACCCACAGAGTCGATAGATCCTGAATCTATCCCTCCTAACTTTTTTTTTTCATAAATGCTATCTTCCTAGGTCCTCTCACTTATCAACGTGATAATGAGGACCCGTCTTCTCTTCCCTTTCTGTATCCAGACATGATCGAAGAGGATTCACCTTCAATTAATGTTGTTGAGTGCCAAGATGACGACTCCATCCTCACTTACCTTGGTGCGGATGACTCCTATATTCAATGCGCCTTACCATCTGAAACTCAAACCATGTTGAATGAGTCTACTATAGAAATTAACATCCACACAGAGGAGGATCCTCACATTGTGAAGATCGGACAATCCCTTAACGCATCAGAACAAGTCACCTTTACTACCTTTCTCCATACCCGCAACCAAGCTTTTGCTTGGTCCTACGCTGACATGCCAGGAATTGATCCTGACATTGCTGTCCATAACATCACCCTAAAACCCGATTCCAAACCAGTCAAACAAAAACTAAGAAAAATGCATCCACGCATTGCCCTCTTGGTCAAAGAAGAGCTTCAATGACTTCTTTCTATTTCCTTCATCTTGCCTATTGACTATCCTCAATGGATTTCTAACATCGTACCTGTCACTAAAGCGACGGGGGGACTTCGGATATGCACGGATTTCCGAGACCTTAACCTCGCTTGCCCCAAGGATGACTTCCCCCTCCCAAGTATTGATCAACTTGTTGATCTCACTGCGGGCCATGAGATGCTTTCTCTCATGGATGGCTTTTCGGGATACAATCAAATTTTGGTAGCCCCGGCCGATCAACATAAAACTACCTTCATCACTCCTTGGGGAACCTTTTGTTATCATGTCATGCCGTTTGGCCTTAAGAATGCTGGTGCAACCTATCAGCGGGCTATGACTTACATTTTTCATGACATTATGCACACTATCCTTGAGGATTATGTCGATGATCTTCTTGGCAAATCTAAACATCGCAGTGAACATCTCGATGTTTTAACCATTATTTTCGATCGCCTGTTACAATATTCGGTCCGACTTCAACCAAAGAAATGTGTCTTTGGTGTTCTTTGAGAAAACTTCTTGGCTTTATCATCTCTTTGCATGGCATTGAGGTCGATCCATCTAAAGTCAAAGCTATCCCTGAAATGCCCCCACCCAAAACCTCAAACAATTGCGTAGTTTGCAAGGTAAACTTCAATCCATCCGGCGTTTCATCTCTCCCAACTCTCGGATCGATGTCAACCTTTCCATCACCTTCTTAAAAGGACATTTCCTTTCAATGGAGCGAAGAGTGTCACCAAGCCTTTGAAGCTCTCAAATCCTATCTCTTGTAGCCACTCGTGTTTATCCCACCTTAGGATGATTGCCCTTTCTACCTTTACCTTTCTGCCACCGACCATCCTATAGAAGCCATGCTCGCACATCGGGACTCGACACGTCGAGAACAAGCGGTTTATTATATAAGTCATACTCTCGTGGATTACAAGACTAGGTATACACATGTAGAAAAATTGTGCCTAGCCCTATCATTCGTAGCCACCAAACTCCGACACTACCTTCTGAATCACAAAACTTTCATCATCACCAACATGGACCCCATCCATTATATGTATGCCAAACCATATCTAAACCAACGCATCGCCCGATGGCTTATGCTCCTTGCTGACCTCGACCTTGAATTTATACACCAAAAGTCAATCAAAGGACAAACTATTGCAGACCAACTCGCGGAAGCCCCTTTACCTGGGGAACAATTTACCAATTTTAATTTCCCTGACGAACTCATCGCCACTCTTTCACTCAGGGAAGAGTCGTATCCAATGACCCTCTTCTTCGATGGATCCAAATGCCAGCGTGGCGGAGGGGCCGGAATTGTTCTCATTCCTCTTGATGCTGAGCCTATGCCTCTTTCATTACGGCTCAATTTCCCTGCACTAATAATACAATGGAATACGAGGCCCTTGTTTTAGGTCTCCGGGTTGCGTTACACTTAGGTGTCAAATCTATTAATATTTTTGGTGACTCTCATTCGTAGTCAATCAAGTTATGGGCATATACCAATGTAAAAATGAGGAACTTCAAAAGTACAAACATTACGTGGATTCACTTTTGACCTCATTTACTCGTTATTCTATCCGCACCGTTCCCGCTCCACTAACAAATTTTCGATACTATGGCTTGCTTAGCCTTGCAAATTCTGCTTCGTCAACTGACTCGACATTTTTGTCTTGGTCCAACAACTCTTTTCCCCATCTTACTCGCCCGGTTATTTGTATGATAAATAATGTGTTTGCTCATTCACAGGATACCTGGTATCACCAATTTCATGACTACCTTACAACCTCCGTTCTCCCACCTGACCTTACTAGTACTAGCAAACGTACTTTTCTTAAACGTGTTTCTCATTATGTCGTCATGGGGGGACTCCTTTATAAACGTGGCTTTGATGGCATCCTCCTTCGATGTCTAACCGGCGCGGAGGTCACCTATACCATCCAAGATCCATGATGGTATTTGTGGTGGACATTTTAGTGGCCTTGCCATGGCCAAACGGATCCTTCACCTAGGCTATTATTGGCCTACTCTTAATAATGACTGCTATGAATATGTTAAGCATTGTGTTATGTGTCAACAACATGCCAACCTTCAACATACTCCTAGTCATCCGCTACAGGTTGCACGAGATCTTTGGCCTTTCTCACAATGGGGTTTAGACCTTATTGGTGAGATTCACCCACCCTCTTCGCAACGTCACCATTGGATAATCACAGCAACCGAATATTACACAAAATGGGTGGTGGCCATTCCACTCATTTCAACCAAAAAAAGAAAAAATCGTCGAATTCGTTAACCATCACATTATCTGTCGTTTTGGTGTTCCTCATCGCCTGATAACAGATAATGGAAAATATTTCAAAAATAAGTTGTTCTGAAGACCTTTGTGACAATTTTGGTATCAAAATTAGTTTCTCATCACCTTACCATCCACAGGCCAATGGTCAGGTTGAATCTTCTAATAAAACCCTAACCAAAATACTCATGAAAGTTGTTAATGATTCTGGAAGAAATTGGCATGATCACATTCCCTTTGCCCTTTGGGCTTATCGTACTAGCATTCGTACCTCCACTAATGCCACACCATTTTCTTTGGTATATGGTACCGAGGCTGTCTTGCCTCTCAAATACAACTACCCTCCCTCAGAATATCTCTTCAGGATATTCTCACCAACGATGATTTCCGCCAAGAGCGGTTAGCCCAATTAGAGCTTCTTGACGAGCGACGCCTTATGGCTCTTGACCACCTTCAAATCTACCAAAATGCATCAAGCGTGCTTATGATAAGCAACTTCATGAGCGTACCTTTAAGGTTGGTGATCTTGTCCTCAAAGAGAATCAACATGTAACCAAACTAGAAAAGAGCAAGCGTGGAAAATTTGCTCCTAATTGGATTGGGCCTTACATTATCACTCACACTTATGGATCAGGCACTTATCGTTTAGCTTCGCTTAATGGTAAACCTGAGCCTGAACCCCTTAATGCCTTGCATCTTCGACCATTCTACTGTTGAATTCAGTGTTATATCACTTCTTATCTACCTTGTGCTCGTCCCTTGAGCTCATTTACCACCGCATCCACTTTGTTTCCTACATCTCAAAATCAAAATCAAGCTCACATGGTTTGATTATCACCTCCCCTTAAAGATGCCTTCCCCTTTTTAGTCTAGTCCATGACTTCAAAGTATCAAAATGACACATTCTTAATTAAACACTTATGGGATTTTCTTGAGTCAAACTTCCTACAAAACTAGATGCTTCATGCCAAATGGACAACTAGACCTCTAAAGTCATACATAGACTGCTCCCTCGAAGGACAGCTATGTGCAAAGCTACTATTATAAATAGACTGCTCCCCCGAAGGACAGCTATACACAATCACCGCATCTGCTACTATAAATAGACTGCTCCCTTGAAGGACAGCTATACACAGTCAGCCTTTATCAGAAGCTTCTCGCATTGATCAGCTTCGTGAAGACCTCAAGAGTAACAAAATACATATCCCTTGTAGACTTCCCGCATCGATCAGTCTATATCCAGAAAAATAAAATAAAAATAAAAGCAGTATTTCAAAGCACTTTTGAGTCATGGACTTGTCTATTTAGGTTTGGTTCTCTTTCATCAGAATAATCATCTTATAATAAGTTCTCTGCACCCCAACTATACCGGCCACCTCACCTCACCATTCATCAAAACAACAAAACTCAAGGGACGTGACGTATATCCGATATATTGTGATTATACAACTCTTTTCACCTATCGACTTCTCACCTATGCAAGGTACCTAGGGATTCAAGCTCATCCTACATTAATATGTGGTCTGTTTAGCTCTTCTCAACTACGGGACACTCTAGCCTCTCTTGCTTGACTCTAGGATTGTGTGTTGACCTTAATCAGGACACGATTCCCTACTACTTGGGTATGCTAACTTTCGCTTCACCTATACCTACACCAACGACATTACCCTACCAACATCAAATTTTTACCAACCGACAAATTGCCTAACCACAACCAAATTTCCTGAATTCACCTCTCCCTGGTCCTAAGGGAGAACTACATCGGTCTGAGGCCCCTCCTTGCTTTGTGTAATGGGCTATGTAGGCAGCACTTAGGAGACATGGGGTCTCCCAAGGTTAGCTCGACCATCCCCTACCATACCCCATCATGTGTTGTAGATATAAATAGTTTTTGTGTATTTCTATTTGTCAACATTCATCTTTATCCTTTTTAAAAACAAACAAAAACAACATCCAAAACACAACCATTCTTATTATTATCATCACTCAAAACAACATACATATTTAGTTTTATTTTAGATGATAAACAAATACACCTTCTCTATCATCGACTCACAGGTCGGCATCCTTATTTATTCTTATATTCCTATGAAATTCACTTAGACCCTTGCACCTCCTCCCGAATCAGGTGGTGATCGTGATCATCAATGCCCCTCAGTTGGCCTCTCCATCCTCAAAGGTGCCACTACCATTGGTTCCTCCCACTGATCCACCAACATCTCCTGTAACATACGAATACGTCCTCTCGCGTGGAGGAATCTTGCCTCCAGTCTCTCCACTCGTAACTGTGAAACCTCTAACAATCCCGTTGTCTCATTCACCTGTGTTTGAAGCTGGTGAACTAAATCCTGCAGATGATCTCTCTCCGCTGTAATCACAGCTATGTCAGGGTGCTCACGTGCACCTCGCAGCTCTGCTACCCACCATACTCTATAGGCCTCTGTCATTCCCTGCATCCATTACCCTACGATCGGCTGCTATCTCTTCTGGCCCTTCTGGAGGTGTAGGCCGGGGAGGTGAGAATGCTACCTCGGTGTCGATCCTCATGTATGGTCTATATGTCATAGGTATATCCTGAACGAACCCAAATTTTCGCCGCACGCGATCTAGAGGAATCCTCTCGTACTCACTGGCCTTGTGCCCTGCGATCCACCTCAATCACTCCACACCCCTTAACTCCTCAGCTATGTTCTCTATCACCATATAGTTCCCGTAAGGCCTCTAACAAATATCTACAATCGTCACCATCTCCCATACCTGTCTATAATACTCGATGTCATCTATCACGGCCTGGGATCTCACTTCTTGTTATGTCTAGACCCATCGTCTGAATCCCAACCTCTGCACTCCTGCCTCTCCCCCTCTCCCGACTCAATGGGTCAGCCTATTGGACGCACACAAATAATGTGCTCATAGGCCCAACAATGTAATAAGTACGAACAATCCAGTGTCATCCTGTGTTTTCGCTTGCAGGCCCATAAACCCCTATATAACTCTGCCAGATATGCGGGTGCCCATGTGAAAGTCACGCTCATTTCTATCATTTCCCAAATAACACTCATCAATGCTTTTGGAAATCTTCCACCCTCCGCCCTCGGTAATGCATAATACCCCACCGCTATCATTAATAGCACGGCCAACCTTGTTTCCTCAGGGTGTGTTGCATACATTGTACCATACGTAAATGTTAAACCTCGCTGTGTCAAATCTCGTGCAGCTGAACCAAATACTGCTGTTATCGCTGCCCGCCCCGCGCTAGGCAACGCCTGATACACTATTTTTCCTATCATTGGGAGTCTCAAAATATGGAACACATCTTCCAATGTCACTGTCATCTCCCCTGTTGGCAGATAGAAGGTATTCTTTTCTGGATTCCATCTCTCAATCAACGCCTGCAACATAGCATGGTTACGCGTGATTCATGAATAATAGTGGATTCCACTTAACCCCAAATGATTTATCAATGCCCATTCAGCTGGTGTTACATCCGCTCGATTCGTGACAACAACACTAGCACAGTATCATTCATCCTTAACCCTGCTTCCGCCTGCATACATCAAAACGACACATAATTATTCAATAAAACAAATCTCCATGGGTTTTTTCTCAAATTCTGGAAACTCCTACAGTAACCGATATCGGTTATAGATAACCGATACCGGTTTGCTAACCGATACCGGTTATCTCTAAATGATACCGGTCACTGTCAAAAATATACACCCTGCTTAAAAACATACACCTACGATAATTATTTTGCCCGTTTACTCCTATCTATACCTAAAAACATACATGACCACCCTGCTTACCTACCCCATAGCACTCACCCCATCCCAAACCTTTTCCTATCACCTTTTCTTTCTCATCTTTACCCACTTACTCTCTCTCATCCTATTCACACAAAACATGCAAGAATCAAATTACAACCAAACAGTTTACCTCTCGGGATGCAGCAGCTTGAGGTGGAACTTGTCTTCCCCCTCGTCCCTGCCTGCTGCATGCTTCTCCTCATTCAGCCATGTTCACCACCCTCTTCAAATATAACTTGTCTTTCTGCCTTCTGAATCTCAGTCCATGCTCACTTCACCGGTCTCTTTCCTCCTTATCACTCAAATTCTTTCATGCAATTACCTGTATCAGTCGTCAAACAGCGTCGCATTCACGTATTTAACTTGTTGCATGACTCTAAAAATAAGAACTTAAGTTGCCAACCAAGCAGTTCTATTTTTAGGAAATATAATTTCGAAATAACCGATATCGGTTACATAACCGTTATCGGTCGTATAGCTACCGACATCGGTTACATAACCGATATCGGTCATGTGTCCCCTTTTTGCTTAAACCTAAGCCGTTTCTTCGTTTTTGCAAATTTTTGTGGCACCCGCCTCTTTTTCCTGCATAACAACACCATTATCAATATTTGTCATCCAAATCACATATATATATCCTCATAATTTCAGCAACATCATCCATCTACATTATAACAACCATCGACAACATACATACGACATCATATATACATCAAACCCATCAGCATACACAACATGTGAATTAAACTCATCATCTATATATACATACATTCCATTTCAAAAAGCCATCAACAAAAGACATCAACACCATCAATATATAAACCATGTGGATCAAACTCATCATACATTCAATTTCACAAACCATCAACAAAATACTTAAAACATTTTAAACACAGCATATGGATCAAAATCATCATATATATCTATATATCAAAGGTTTCAAATATACAACTTACCCTGCATAGGGGCCTCTGTGATCTCATAATAATACAAAGCCGGCACGCAGGCCGCAATAACTGTCAAAAATCTCGACTCGGCTCGCAGGGTATCAACTGTACAACCCGTACTCAGCTCACAGGCCGGTATATACAATAAATGAATAAATGAATGGATACATCATATGTGGGCACGCAGGCCTCTATAAACATAACCGGTTCGCAGACCAGTGCCTATATCCAATGTACACACAAAAACATCTAACTCTGACCCAGGGATGTCTCAACTCTCCCCACCGCCCTCGGCACCTCTCCCTGCGGGTCCTGGCCCTGGCTCCCGCCTCCTCCCTATCACCGACCCACCGGCTATAGCTGCACCACCCTGGGATCTCTGACTCCACGAGGTCTCCGCTCTATGCACCGCATACGGCTGATAGTCAGCCCCGGTACCATCAAGGACGTCCTGATAGTACCGGGCCTCCGCTCTCGCCTCCATATAATGGGCCCATGCCACCATAGCTGTTAGGGCTGGTCCCCCGACTCCTAATAATAATGGCCCCTGTGCCGGTGGTGGTACCTGTGCCTGTGGCGGTGCCGGTGGCGGTACCTATACCTGTGGCTGTGCCGGTGCCGCTGGTGGTGCCTGTGGTGGTGCCTTTGGTGGTGCTCATGCTCGTGTCCACTTGCGCTGGGCTAACTACCCCTATAGGACACCTATTTGTGCTGTGTGCGCATAAACTACCCTGTAACAACTGTACCTGTCCCCTGAGCTGGTCCCTCTCTACTCTAACAGCCACTAAGTCTGGCTATGCGGGCTGTGCTCTCCTCGTGGCTCTCTCCCCTACCCACCATACCAAAAATGCTCCTGTGTAGCCGACGTCGTCTACAGTATCATCTGCTGGCCTCTCGGCTACCCAATCTGGGTCCATGGGCTATGGTGCAGGTAGTGGGGCCTCTACATCATCCCTCCGGTACTGAGGGAAGGGAGGTGGCTCATCCTGTCATAGCCCCATCTGCCGTCGTACCCTCTCCAGGGGTATCCGCTCATGCTCTCCCGGCCTCCGTCCCACTATCCAGAATGTATACTGGATCCACCGCAACTATGATCGGGCTCCTCCGGGGCTGATGACCTCTGTAAGGCCTCCATACAATATCCAAGGCAGTCATGCCCTCTAATACATGCCGGTAATATGCTACATCCCGTCTGGCGAGAACTACTCGTGGCTGGCCCATGACCCCCAACCACCTCTGAAAGCCATATCTATAGATCACCTATGGCCCTGGCTGCTGGGGCAGCCCTACTGGTCGAATGCATATGATATGCTCATATGCCCAGCAATGTAACAAGAATGTAGAACAAATCCCGAATCACCTCATCCGGCGGTAGCCCCACAGCTCTCTGTATAACTGCACCAGGTATACTGGTGCCCAAGCATAACACGTATGCTCCTCCACCATCTTGTGTAGTACCCCCATCATCGCCCGTGGAAAGCGGCCTCCCTCTGAGTTTGAAAGGGCGAAGCATGTGATGTCGATCATCATCAACACGGAAAGTCGTGTCTCATGTCTATGGGCACGATACATGTCCCCATAGGCAATGCTCATGCTGTGATAAGTCAATAGCGTGGCTGCATCCCTGAATACCTATAAAATGCTGTCCATGACTGTCTCTGCATCCACTTGGAAGACGCCTCTCCATTAATCGGTAGTCTAAGGATGCGATACACATCCTCCAGTGTAATCGTCATCTCTCCCGTCGGGAGATGGAACACATTGGTCACCGGATCCCATCTCTCGATGAGGGAAACCATCAGACTGTGATCCCTATCTATCACCCTATAACGCTGGACTCCGCCGAGTCCCACCTCACGCATGATGGCCCAGCGTTGCGGACACGTGTGGCCACATCCGTCTCAACAATGGGGGCATCCTATCCCGCATCGTCAGCTACTGACGTGCCTGCAAAACCAACTCACTGCATTAGCCCTACTCTTTATCACAACAACTCCTTTAACCTTCTATACCCCCTTTTAACCACCCGACCACACAACCGCCCCATTTCCCCCACCCACCAACCAACCTTCCTATCAACCTCTACCCCTTCCCTCTTCACCCCCATAAACACAAAACTCCCAAACAATAACCACAACTCCCAAACAATAACCAAAACACCCAAATAACAACCAAAACACCCAAATAACAACCAAACACCCAAAACCACAACAAAACCAAGCAACAAAATAGAAAATCCTAACTAGGGACCGGTACCGGTCACCCATGACTGCCACCGGTCCCCTCTCCACCGACGCCGGTCGACGTACGACCGACACCGGTCCACCACAAACCCACCTTGCCCGAAAACTTTGTGACCGACGCTGTCTCTTAGTGATCGCATCGGTCATTTGTGAAATCCCGAGCTGAACTCAGACGCCCTCAAACCCTTCTTTGACCTATTACTCCCATTTTACCCATTAAAACATCCTAAAAACCTACCCACCCTACCATTTTAGCCTCACTAACCTACCTACCCTCTCCCTTTTCCAAACCACTTCCATTTATTAATTCTTTTATTAAAAACATGGATTCCTACCCCAAACCCCAATATAGTTTAACAACATCAAATTCACACAATGAGAGGTTTCGAACCTACCGGTACGACGACACGTCATCGTGGTGGGATAGGTGGTGGTGGTCCAGCTGGTCCAGCACCTCCAGCTCCTCCTGGCTGTGCCATGGCTCTCAAACTCCTCTGCTGGGTCCTCCACCAATCATATCTTTGCCTCTTCCTCACTAGGGCCTACCAATCACTCACTTCTCCACTCAAATAGTGCTACCTCAGCTAACAAACTCAACAATCTCACCAAAAGACCTCAAACAACTAAATTTGGTTTTCAAATTGACAATATGACAATGACAGGCCGTATTTTTTCTTTTTATAGGTTTTCGACCTATAACCGATATCGGTTATATTGTGCCCTAAGGAACCGGTATCGGTCACCTAACCGATATCGGTCATAGACAATCGATATCGGTTTAATACCTACCTTCACCAAATTTCTGCCCTTATTTACTAATCACCCTTTCTCACAACATCACCTATATCCACCTTCGCTGAAAACCCTTTGTTGACTTCATTGGCTAACCCAAGGCCGCAACCAACCAATTTGGCCTAACCCAAGGCCGTAACCAACCAATTTGGCCCGACCCAAGGCCGCAACCAACCAATTTGGCCCAACCCAAGGCCATAACCAACCATTTGGCCCGACCCGAGGCCGTAACCAACCATTTGGCCCGACCCAAGGCCGCAACCAACCCATTTGGCCCGACCCAAGGCCGCACCCAACCATTTGGCCCGACCCAAGGCCACACCAATTAAATACCTCACCCAAAATCAACAAATTACAATTTTATCCACCCATCATGTAGCTTTTTGTTCAATCGAGCTCACTTGTTCGTGTTTTAGCATGATTAGGGTCCTTGACTTGATCAGTCGACCAACTTTGCCTAGACCAAGACCGTGACGTTTATCTCAACCAAACCAACCATTTGGTACTGCCGAACATGCCTAACCGTTCCTGTACCTTACCCGTTATATCCCCTGGAGCTACTTCCTATGCCTTGGATACCAAGATTATATCACCGTTGTTTGGATAAACTATCGACCTTTGCCTATGAATTGCTTGTTTTCTCTTCAAATCATGTACCCTAGTCGTATTTCTTTGCATTTCAATGTGCGTCGCTTCCTTAGCCCTACCCCACCATCTTACCATCATCTCAACACCATTTCCCTTTATCAACCCTATCCCCGATTTCACACTACCTCAATCATCATAGATTTGAGGGGGATTTCCTATACCCTTAATAGGGGTAACCACTTCTTATTATTGTCCGTGCAGCTTTAACAAAGACAAGCTACACGACAACAAGGGGCTAATGTAGACACCAAATTTGTGTCTTACGACCCCCTGTGCCGCATCTCATTTCGCAACCTAACCTCATCACCTAAACCTTACACAATTATTTATTAATTACCTTATAATTAATAAATCCACATCGCCATACCTGCCACCTCATTTCGCCACCTCATCATGACCTAGTCTTAACCCTAAACTAACCTAATTAAGACCTATAACTTGGTCCACATCCACACCCATGACTAATTACTCCTCACCCGCACCTAAAACTAACCTCATAATGACTTGACCAAGCCCACGACTAATCCCTCGGAGAAAACGAGGAAAGGCGCCATTTACCAAAAATAGTCCGCTTTGACTGACCGATACATGCAGTTCTACTCATTGCCGTCGGTTGCGTAACCGCCATCGGTTCCCTATAAATGACCACTCCCAACCAAAAACAAAGGGTTGGATTTTCATGGATCAAAATCAGAAGTCATTGGAAGGATCCAGATTTTTACTTGGCTGAACAGAGACAAGTGAAAAAAGAAACAAGAAGAGTTTTCAGAGAAGGACATCAAGTCTAAAAACTACAACTGAGTAACCAGAGCCTTGTGATACTCATCTGTTCGTCGGGAGGGAAGATAGCTCATCTCCTGATTGTCAGGTCATCCTACCTAAGTTCTACCGTCGTCATCACAGTTCTTGGACCTGCATCCTCATCAATAATTAGTAAGTAATATCTTGTATGTCCTTTTAATAACATTTCTTGAACTTCTGAATCACAGCCATCATAAGTCTATTCCTAGATCTACTACCCAGCAACACACTACATCTAACTGTCATTCCTCCACACTTACGTTACCCCAAGAACACCCCCGTATTCTCTGAGTCCTTCTCATCACCCCATTACCTAACCCCACCCATTTATCAGCCTTATAAAACAACACAACCACCTTACAACCAACCTTCACCAAAAGCCCCTAAAACATTGCCCCTACCGATATCGGTTACGAACAACCGGTACCGGTTACAGTGACCGGCATCGGTCACCGTGATTCTAAACCAAGACCAGCCCTTTCTCTATTGTTCTAACAAGGTAAACAAATTGTAATTGGACAATAGCTTATTTGTTAGAATTTGTGTTAATTCATATTAGCAGGGGAACTGACCACCTTCGAAAGGAAGTTTTATATTTCCTGGGCCCAAGGCAGTTCCCTCATTTATTGTCTAATTAAAATCTGGTGGTCTTGTATTCTTACTTGTAGGTAGTCCTTCCCAGACAAAAAGGAGTTCTTCGCAGTCGATCTGATCTTTCTCTACGGTACGCGCACACCCTCTCGACATTCAACAGGTATTCCTCCTAGCCCTAACCCTTATCTGTTTCTCAAAGGAATGAAAGGATAGAAGCAACTCTATTCCCAAAAGCTAAAACATTCTATGTGAACCACCTTTCAATGGTTAAAGTTCTCTATTTTTGAACATTTTCAATGTCAATCTTCCAATTTGAAAGTATAATCTCTTCATCTTTAGGAAATTTCTTGTTCTTGGGTGGTTTAAATCTTTCTATATTATCTTTAACTACATTACCAATTTTATTAAAGCTTGTCTTGCATGTCTACCTATTGTTTCTGAATATTATATCATTTCTGACTTTCCAAATCCTCCATATTATATGGGGCATAACCAGTTTCCATAATCTCCTAACAATATAGTGATTGTATGGGGGATCCCATTGTATCCAAGTTTGGGGATCCCATAATTTCCTATAATATTTAAGATTAACATCCATATTTATTTTAATTATTTGAATTGTTAATTAATTGAATATTAATATCAATTTTAATTTGTAAATATTTAATATTTAATCAAAATATTTAGTTGATTAGAAAATATAGTAAATTAAATATTCATATCAATATAACTTTTCCTTTTTTATTATTTATTAATGTTTATTATATTATTATTCCTTTAATTTATTTTTGTATTGTCCATTTTTTTATTATTAATGTGTGTATTTAAGATGAAAATTTAAAGTGGGCTTTTTTTTATTGGATACTAATAAAAATTAAAAATAGTATTTTAAAAAAAAACTACTTTATCTTTTTTTTGTTATTTGGGCCCTTAGAAAGAATTTAAAGACTTGAAAAAACAAACCTTCTTTCTATAAACCCAAAAATAGGATCAACCTAGATACTCTAAAATTGACAACCAAACCCATGAGGAAATAGAACCATTATTGGTATGACATTATCAAGTAACTAATGACCATTCTCTAACAATAGTGCAAACCCAATCCATCATCCTTGTTTAGGTTACGGGGGATCTTTTCAATTTCCACCACTTCCCTAAGTCAATATTTGAGAAAATGATATTCCACCCCTAGCACTCTCATTTTATCAAGACAAATGTGATGTTTAGTTTTTACATAGTGTTATTCTAAGGATGATTTAGAAAACCTCTCATACCTAATATCTTTATCCCACTCCTTTATTCTAGTTCTCATAGCATGACCAGTTTCACTTATATAGGTTAAACAATATGAGCACTCAACCCTATAGGAATTACTTTTGATGTCGACCCAAATGGTCCTTAGAAAATGCAAAATTCTTCTCATATTATTAAGGGGAGTAAATTACACCTAACATTCTTCTTCTTCATGATTCTAGATATCATTTTTGATATTTCATGAATGCAAGGAAAGAAGAAATATCATATTTAGAAATATCAAGTTTATTCAAATTGGCATGTTGAATACTCACCTTATTAATGAATCTACAAATTTGTTTCTCAGTATATCCATTTAATTTGAACACACTAAATATTTTTGAAGCTCCAAATCAAAATGGTCAACATAAAAATTATAAAGGGAGATGCTTTGTGAGGATGCATGTAGGTAGAGATCTCAGTGTGAGTGGATTTTCTATATACTTCATAAGAAAGAGACCCATCCAAGTTTCTAGTTAGAAAAATGTAAAGAAAAGAAAGTTTACCATCACTCTCTACCTCCTTGGTTAATTGGATGTTGTTTTATAAACAATTGAGGTGGGTATGAAATTCCTAACTTCTTGAATCCATGTTTCCAACAGATCTTTTTGTCATCTACATATTAGTTCCACCATTTCGGTTGGAAAGGAAAATATCTAAGGGCCATTTTCTCAAAATATTCCATGAAGATATTAGCCACAATGGGAGAGATAGAGGATCCGAATGCAACCCCATTAACTTACTCGTAGATAACACCCTAAAAGATAAAACATGTATGCCTAAGACAAAGCTCCACAAGTGATGATGTTTTTGTGTACATAATCCTTTTAACAATTTCAACCATGTCTCTAATGGAAACTATAGTAAAATGAAACAACATAAAAACTAACAAGAATGTCCTCATTAGATAGGGACTTATTCTTTATGAAGTTAAAAAAATCATATGATTCCTTAGTGAAGGAGCTAGATTGTCCTATGAGTGGTTTAATTATCCATGCAAGGAAACTTGTCAAGTTGTATGTTGAAGAATATGAAGTGTATAATATAGGTCTTACCGAACACCTTCCTTATGAATCTTAGGGGCTCCATAGATCTTAGGGGCAATCAATTTTCTAGGCATAATGCACTTCTTAATATTCTCATTTAAAGAAGATAAATTGATGGCTTTAGTTATATTCTTTGTGATGATATGTTTAAATACATTAAATAATTGTTATTACAAATTAAAATAATTACATTTTATTAACTTCAATTTTTCTACCTAGAAAAATATTATTGGAAAATATAAAATATGAATACTTCAATTGAGGATAGTGCAATATAAATTATTATTTTACAATATATATAAATTTGTAAAGAATTACAAAGAAAATTAGATGTATAAATATGGTTATTGAAATAGTAATATATAATATTTAAAAGTATTATTTCTCTTTATATATTTTAACATAGTTTATATGATTTTTTATTTTATATCCCTATCATTAAAATAATATATTCATATGAATCAATACTAAGTCTATATTAGGCTAACCTAGTAACTACGATGAAATAGTGTGATCCCTCATATTTATGTATATTTCAACGAGGTAAGTACAATTTAGTTATAATAAAATAGAATGTATTACTTGACTCATACATGGTACACCTTATTATTGATTTATATATGTAATAATATCTACAAAAGTTATTTTAAAATAGTAAATATTATTTTTCACAAATACAACCCATATCCAATCATAAGAGGGAAAAATCCACAACAATACTGTTACATATTAATATAAAACCATTCATGATTTTCTATTAAGAGTTCAATTTATTTGGAATATAATCCCAATAATAACATTAATAAATCTCGTACTATTACAATATCCTCCATGTCCAATTTAATTGATATATATATATATATATATATATATATATATATATATATATATGTATGTATGTATGTATGTATGTATGTATGTATGTATGTATATATAAACTAGTCATGATGAGCTATAAGGGAAAGGGGGATTAAGCCTTAGGCAAAGTAGGCAACTACTTAGGGCGTGAGCAATCATGGGTGATTAAATATAAATATTTTCATTATTTTTGGTTATTATTAGAATTTAACATTATTATTTTACGTGAAGTCAATATTAATTGACCCTTTTACTGATTTTTATAAAGTAAAATAAATTTCATACATACGCATAAAAGGATGTACTATATTGTTTTTGCAAGTAAAAAATAAATATGCATATTTTTAAGCTCATACAATTTTTTTAGTATTTTTACCCATTCTCTAATGTAGCTCTAGATAATTCAGGTGTATTATTTTTTTTCTCAAAAAGGTTCATGTATTTTTATAATGTCATTGGTGTAGCTAGTAGAGGCAAGTATAATTAAAGGAAATAATTATTTAATTCTTTATTCCTAATGTTTTATGGGAAATGTCTCCTTGTATGGAGGGATTGGTAACCTTAATATATATACCACTCTTAAAAATACCATGGGAGATACCTAATAATGTTTATTGATTTACAAAAATAAGTACTTTGTGCGCTTTTGAGTCCCATCACCTACTTGATATTGGTAAATAAGATGAGTAACCAACCTTGTATAAAAATTGTATTTGTTGCATTCTAAGCACCTCTTGTGATAATTCTCTCCATCCATGGGTTATACCAATTTTATAATTCCTTTTATATACCAATTTTTCTAAATTATGTGAAAATTATAGGATATTTTAATTTCTTTTTTATACCAATTTATCTAAATTAGTGATTTATTATGATTCTTATATAAAATTTAAAATATGATAATGTACATGATTTTATTTATTTATTTATTTTGGGAAATATATTAACTAATATTACAAGAAGGGCATCCACATAAATTATTTCTTAGGTAAATCCTAACCTTTAATTTGGCTAAATGTATCGAAATTCAATATAATTAGAAAAGGATCAAAATTATTACAATTCTCAATTTCTAAAGGACTATGAGTATAAAATAACTCATACACTTTGGGAAATATGTACAATCCAACTATGGGGCTGTCATACTGAATTATCTAAAGTTATCCTTAATAAATGATGTAAGATTCAACATATCATCCAAGATCTTAATGGTATAAATGTTATTGAACTCAACTTTCCTCCCGAGAAATCTAAGTCCACTAATGAAAAGTATAATCTTAAAATTTTTAAAGACCCAATTTCTAATCATGATATTGTCTCATCTAATATAAAAGTACACCATACTTATTAAGCTCAACCCCCTTCATATAATGACGCACTAGAGTATCTTATTAGTGAGTTATCACTTCTACTCCACCTCCTTGTCCTATTATTACATTCAATGACCTTGATATTTCTCATGGTATTGATTCTTATACATTTTATATTCAAGCTTTGGTTATTCTAAATCCTACTCATAATGTATTGGTAAATAGTGGTTATAATTGCAACATGTGCTCATTTAAATTACTTCACCTCTTTTCTATACAAAACAACACAATAATGTTTACACTAATACCTATCTTGGGTATATTGTTTTACCTCTTACTATCAAATAGACTACTATTTATATCCTTTCACCATTTCTTCTTCCATTGTTTTATTTGAAATGAATCTCGCTTACCTTTAGACTTTGTTAGAAAAATAATTTGTCACTAGGAAAAATTAGTTGATTTTCACAAACGCTTTGGGATTAAATCCCTCCTGCTTGGAAAAGGGAGGCTCCTTTATGTATGTGAAAAAAATTACTATGTGGTTGACTAATAGGCTGGGGATCTAATAGGTACACTCCACTGCATGTGTGGAAAATTATTACACCTTGTGTAAGGGAAGAATTTATAGAGAATGTGATGTTGTGGGAGTGAGAAATTAAGAGAGGGGGTTAATATTGCAAGTAGGATAAATAAAATTATTACAATTATTAATCATGCTTTATCAATATGCAATTTGAAAAAAAAAAGTTACTAATTATGACAAGACAAAATGAACCTTGAAAATAAAATTCCATTCACTCACTCAACAAAAGTTGTTACACTATTCTTGGTCATACAAGATTTACATGTTCACAAAGTTGAAAATGAGAAAGAGAGGAAACATATGATAAGGAAAATAGAGTAATTGTTATATTTTCTTGTTCTTTGTAGCTATCTACACTTGAAATCACAAAATTGACAACCCCATGGAATGAGGAAGTCATTATATTATATAGTTTTCAAAAAGACTCTTCACCTACCCCCACATGACTTTTCAGTTGTCGTTTACAACTTGTGACTCTTCGTATTCCTAGAAAGAAATTAAGTCCCCTTTTTATTAATTGAGATAAACTTATTAAAATTTTCAATTATAGTCACATTTTAATGAATAAGAGAAAGGTGAATAAAACAAAAATGAAAAGTACAAACCCCTAATTAAGTAATAGAACATGAAAGAAGAGAGGAAGGGGGTGGGGAAGAGAGAAAGGAAAGGAGATAACTACTTGGGTGAAAATGATGCCCTTTCCAATTTTGTTCCACTTTCTGATGGAATTTAGGTGAGTACCTCGGGAAGATCTTGATCCCTTTGAAATCCTTACTGTATTAAGCTACTATAGGTGCAACTTTATCATCCTAAGGAATGTGTACAAAGCTCAAATACTTGAGCCAATTATTAGAGATATCATTGATATTATTACACTTCATGAACCATGACTAATGCTCCTTCATGGTGTTTGATAAAATAGCCATTATCTCATAAAGAGACTCCACCATGTAGTTTTGAAATAAAATGGATCTCCATCCTCTTTCTTGACAAGTTCTTCAAATGGCTTCATTCAGTCATCCACTGAGGTGTTTTCATCAACTATGGGTACTACAAGTGTTTGTAATTCTACATTGAGATCATCTTGCATATTTTAAGCACATTGCTCACGTGAATCCAATTCATCCAGATAAAAATATAGCATCTTGTACCTAGTGATAAGATTTCTAGCCCAAATTTGAGACAAATCTTCAAATGCGTAACCGAGTACATTCATGCTCACCACTATGGAAGAATTGACTTTCAACATTTCCGCCACTAGTGGAAACAATTGATCCCAGCTTCTCCTTTTCTTTTTAATTTCATCTCTTGTATTTATTAATTTTGTGGTATTTTCATTCATGTACTTGAAAAATTAAAGGATCTTAGGAAGAAACATTTAATTTTTTTCCGAATCTTTCTCACCCATTTGTCATGTGCCCTAACTTGCATGGTGAAGCCTTGAGACTTTCGATGGATTCTCGGATCAAAGGTACTAATGGTAATAACTTATTGAACTAGAAGATACAAAGAATAATTTGGATACATGTAATTTTTCACTTATGAGGTGAGGTTTCTTACATGATCCTCTAATTGATCAATTTTCTCCTTATATTCCTGGTTTCTCGCAAGAAGGTGAGTGGAAGATTCCTTGAACAAGTGACCATCTCCCTTGTGTGTTTCTAGTTCAAATGGAATGGTTCTAATTTTTATTTAGATGAAGTCATCTCACTAAAATGCTTGATTAGATTTGGTAGGACTACCTCCATGTATTTATTACCCGAAGCACCACTTTGAAAAGCACGAAGCAACTTGAGCTAACTTTCCCTTCTTCATTTTGACAATCTAGGATATGTTTTGAAAGTTTGAAAAAGCCACTTGTTAAACTCAAGGCGGGTGTAATGCCTTCATTTTTTTAAAAATAAAATAAAATAAATATAGATAAATATAATAAAAGAAATTAAAAATAAAATCAAAGAAATCCATGGTATTCCTCTAGGGCGAATCAGGGCAGAAATTGGGTTTCTTCCATCGTTTTGGTTGTGTCGAGAGAGAGTGTGCAGTTCCGCCGCCATGAGAAGGGTGTTCCATTTTGTCTTCTTTTTGCACAACCAACTAACCTTCTTCAGATCACCTCCCCTTCCACCACTTCACTTCTCCCTTCCACGGATCCCTGGGCATCAGCAATGTTTATTGGGTTACGCGGCTTCCTCCTAGCTGTCTACCTGTGCCAGCATCCTCCCATGCCATTAAAAAATGGGAAAACCCTTGAATCTTGCAAGGACTCCTTCCAAAGACGTCAAGACAAGGATTTCGATAGATTTGGTAGTTGCTTTATGGCGTTGGGGACGCTATTCTAGTGTTTGACCAAATGAAAGAACGAAACAACTTCTCTTGGAATGCATTTTTTTGGTAGCATACAGAAGTCATGGTTTTCTCAAAAGATAGTCACACTGTTTCACCTTGCAACAAACAAGTCTCCAGCTTTATACATACGTGGCAGCTTGGAGCAAGGTATAAACAAAAGAATCTAATTTTTCTTAGGAAGTTTTTTTGTTGTTATTCGTGCAAATGTGGAAGTGTTTTCAAGGTGCATAATCTGTGTGATAGAATGCCTCAAAGAAAGGTTATTTCATGGAATGCCATGATGGAAGCATATGCACAAAATGGATTTGTTAAAAGGCGGTTGGATTGTTTGACAAAATGCCTCAAGAGATGTGGTCTTATGGAACATACCCTGACCATGTAAGCTTCATTTTGTTTAATTAGCATTTATCCATACAGGTTCAGTGCATGAGGGTTGTAAATACTTTGATGGCATGAGTGCCTCTTGTAGAATCATGCCTAGAATTAATCATTATGTTTTCTTGGTGTCTGATGAGCACATGAGAATGTGTAAAAATGTGGAAGCATGCAAACGATTTGACAATGCCTGAAAGGAATGTGGTTTATGGGCAGCAATGATTGTAGGAGGTGTAAAAAAATAAAAATAAAAATGAGTTGGTTAAAAAGGCCTTGGAAACCTTCAAGCAAATGCAATGGGTACGTGTAAATCCAGGTTCCACAACCTCTGTCAGCATCCTCCCCGCATGTGTAAAAATAAGAGCTTTAGAATTGAGCATGGAAAACCATCAAGGCATAGAAAACAAGATGTTTTTGTTTGCAATGCAACTTCCCTAGTAGACGTGTATGCAAAATGGTGGAGCTGAGGACACTCGTGGACTGGTTGACGAAGTGCCCAAGCAAGAGACTGAACCCAAGCTGCGGCTTTGACCGACTTCGTTCTCCAGGAATGGTCCTTCTTCCCTTACCTCTCATAATTCTTGTGTTTTAGTTCTTTTTTGTAACTAAATAGAATTTTAAAGTATTAGAAATTTTAATACAGTTAATTGTCCCTTCAACTCATTGTAAAACAAAAAAATTATCGTGTCGTAACTCACGACGTCATTATAACTAGCCTACTTTAAACCATGAATTATCACCCTCGCTTCAAGATGATCTAGAAAATTCTTACCTTTTTTATCGTTTCAACATCATTTTATCGACCAGAAAAATTTGACTCTCCATTGAATAAGTTGACCTTCTTCCTACTTAAAATACTTAAATTTTACATTTTCGGAGACTCACTAAGTACCCTTCGCAACTCTAGAAACAAGATGTGAAGTTTCATTCGCGTACCTTGGTATACGAGGAGTTGTATGGATTTTTGGTTTGACCCGAAATGATCATATGACATCCTTTTGACGCTCTTCTAGGAGCCCTGCTACACCGGTTTACAATAGTAGAGATTTTTTAAAACTAGCAAGTTGGCTTTCGTTTGGGACCACCATTTGAAACCTGGAAAGATAAATCACGTTCTGTCTTCGTAAACCTGTAGCGTTTATATTAGAAAAATGCATGGAAAATTTAGCATAGGAAAGAGTAATTTTCGAGATAGTTTGGCGAAGCCATTTTCTAAGCCTTCGATCATAGTTTGACAAGGTCAAACTGGACCAGTTTCTCCTTGTCGCTCAAGAAAACTTTTCGCCATTTGAAAATATTTTACTAGCTCTCCATCCCGTAGACTCGATGAACTCTCCTTATATAGGGAACTACTAGGATATGTCTCATTGCATTCTTCTCCATCAAACGTCAATTATGGACATGGTTTTCTTGCCCTCGAGTTAACTTTTGGGCATTTTACAACCGGGTGAACTACGACCGGTGGCCTGAAGAACTAACCACCAAACGCAAACCGTTCGCTCCTTTTCAATTTCGTCGATTCTTTATGAATTCTTGGTATTTACGGGGACACGTAGAAAGTTAATCATGGAGTGCGTGCTCATCGAAGATAACCTTTGGAAGTAGTTTTTAGCCTCTCGAGCCTTTTTGAACGCTTTTGTAGCTAGTGAGAAAATGTAAGAATAATAAGTGCGGGACCTCGTAAAATTGCCAAATCACCACGACATCATTTAAACACACTTAAATAATTGTTTAAAACACTATAAGGAAACTTGTTGTGTGTATTAGAAATTTTGGCAAAACGATGTTTTCTCTCTCTCCCTTCTCTTTCTCTCTCTGTGTTCAAAAATGAAGAAAAATGAAATGCAATGGATACATGTTCCTAGACCTTTTTATTTCGATTGCAAATTGTAATTATTGCTATATGTAAATGGGAATATGAAATATGATACTTATGATTGCTTAGGGTGGATGTCATGCCGGTGATTTATCGCTGATATCATGCTCACATGGGTTTTGTAGGATGGAAGAACGATGACGAAAAGGGAAATGTGGGATTTAATTATTATTATTGTAATTTTTATAAGTCATTGTAAAATGAATAACTGTCTAATATAGTCTCTTATTCTTGAAAAGTTATAAATGAAATTTTGTAATATGCATGATATGCTAGTTTTAGGGATACTTAGGAAATGTGCATCTAATCACCGGTTCATTATATTTATTAGTTGTGTATAAGAAAAAAGAAAAAAAAAAGGGGGTTGATTTATACTTAGTAAATTAAAAATAGAATTTAATACATTGTAGTACCTTCTCAGTATTTAATAAACGATTAAATTAATTATTAGGTTACCTTCTTGCATTGCAAACACAATAAAGAGTTTTAATGGGAACACTCAACCCTTAATAAAATAGTCATGCATAGTTGCCTACAGTGTGACCCTTTGTACCATATAAGAAATTTAAGACCATAGAATGAACTTAATCTTTATGCTTGATGGAACACTCTAGGCTAGGTAAATAAAACCCCTAGTTGGAGTTACCGTCATAGTCATTAGGTTTAGAGACATTGTCATGAACCCATATTTTAGGAATGACATGGTCTAACTTTATCCAGAGTATGTAGTTTCCTTCTAGTTTTGGTAATCATGAGAAGAATGCCCTCTCTTCAGGTCCGACACCAGGTTGAGTGGTGAAGACCACTTTGGAAGTCACCTTATGAGTCCTTGTTCGAAGGAATGACTAAACGGTGCTACCTTGGTTTCTATCAAAATAACATCTTGGTATCTTCTTGAAGGTGGTTTAGTATAAATATGTCCGCTTGCCTTAAAATCATATATAGTTGAGGCGTAGATCATTAGGTGCATATTGGAATTAAACTAAACCCTAGTGGATTTTGTATGTTAACTTGTGGGTAGAAAACTATAATTTAACTCCTTGCATGTGAAATTGAGTTGAAAGATGTTGATTCTAGAGAACCTTAGAAATTGTAATCTTGTCCCTTAATCCTTTGTTATGTCGTTCTATGGAATTAAGGAATAAATAATATTTCTTATGCGGAATTATGCAATGAAAAATATGCGATCTTCGTGATCAAAGATCACTTGTGTTCATGTATAGTTTATAATGCTCCTAGTTATGTACTTCATTAAGATGTCGACAAGTGCTTTCATAACTCTTTTGTTTTGAGATGATGCTAAAAACGAGACCATAGTGCGATGTAATATCATGTCATATAATATGAAAATGAGATTTAAGATTAGGATTTGGGTCACTCTTAGAGTCCTTATAACTTAATTAAACTTTTTCATGCATTGCAAAGAATGTAAATTACCTTGGTCCAACAAACGTCGAGAAAACAAAAGATATACATGTAAAAATAAAATTTGGAATTCAACAAATTATTGAACTATAATAATAATGTTAGTGAAATATATATTCCATGATTGAAGGATGTTCTTGGGAAAAATATATTTCAATCTATGTCTTCCTTGATAGCAGATTTCATCCCGACATCATGTTAGGTGCACTGTAACAAGGTTAAATTCTAAACTTTGAATAAGCATTTTGGGAAGCCTAATCTTAACATAAGAATGAGAGAGTTAGAATTATGTATAAAATTTGAAATATGGAAAATACTTATGTAAGTTATCAAGATCTGTCATAAGGGTAAAGAGAAAATTAAATGGTTGAACAATAAGTGATCTGTGAAACGAATTTTCAGAACATGTAGGTGGAAAAAGGGAGAAAATCATGCTTACCTAATAAGGATCTTGGAAAGTTAGCCATAACTAAAATACATTTAAAGTAATGATATGTCGTGCGTTCATCATTCCTAAAGTCACGTTTCTTGTGGTTGGGTCTTTGCTAGTATTCATTCATTGGGAAAAGTGTGGTATCGACATGCCAATGTCATCTGCATGTGTCTATGTGAGTCGATGACTTATGTGATTGTCGCATGTGTGTCAAGTTTTGTACTTGGAGCCCTTACTGTGTTGTGTGTCGTGAGCAATGTGTAGAAAAAAAATTATCTTGATATTTTAACGGTTGTATTTGGGTGTGTAAAATGTGGGCACTACATATGGTATCAGAGCATAGGTTCATGCTCTCGAACCTCTGAGATGGATTGGAGTTGTGATTATTTTCCACGATAGAGATGTTGTTACATGATGGGTTGCACAATGGTGATGGTGTTTCATGATGGTGATAAATATTGGAAGAGTAATGTGTTTTAAGAGTGATGTGATCTATGTCGTATTTGTGATAGTGTGAATGCACATGAGGTGTATGTCACTTAGTGCACATTTGTTATCCTATTGATGTGCTGGGGATGGGCATTTTCTCAATCCTTTGTGTGGATTCTATGAAGAGTTCACGTGTGGATTACAGCTTGGAATGTGTGAAAAGAATTCTAATGTGGATGACGGGGTGTTGGAGCATTGTGGCATATTGTGTTATGTGGGTGTGTCGATATGTTGTATAACTGGATTGATGTAAAGTGAATTGAATTGTATCATGATGTTTTACCATGTTTTGAAGAAATGTGTGTATCACTTTGTATGTAGCAAATGAATGTTATGTTGTGATGTTACTATGTCCATTGTATGTATGATTTGTGTAATATGTGATGGTTCATGTTGTGATATAGGGGCATACAGTGATCCTATGAACCCTATTGTGTAGTGATTGCACCTTGGGTGCATAATGTGGTAAAGTGATGTAGTACACCCCACTCATTTTCCCTCATATCATCATTAATTAATTAATTACACTAAGCTAATTAATTAAGTTGCTATCAACAAATACCTAATTAACGACCTTAGTTAATAAATCACCCCTTCTACCTAGACTAATTAATTATTATTAATTAATTAGCTTTCCCTTCCATTTAACCAATAAATCAATATTTAATTGATTTAATCCCCTTATAATAGCCTAAATCACACTAATATTCCTCTAATTGGCTTATAAACTTACACTACCTATTAATTAATCACCTTTGATTAATTAAAATACCCCAACTCCATGACTTGCTAAACATGTATTAAACCCTTCTAAAGTAAGGTTACCTTTAATAAAGCAACCTTATCCATTCCTAATCATGTTTTACCTTTATCCCACATTCATGAGAATGTGTTGAATCCTTTATCCTTTGGGCTATATAAAGAGCCCTCCACCTACCTTTTTACTTACACCTAAACTTTCTAAGAGAGCAAATGCAAAGCATATAGCAAAGAGACTAAGAGCTTGCACCTTGCCCTTTTGAGAGTTCATCATCTTGAAGAGTTAAGCCTCTTTCTTAAAGTGCTTGGGTCATATGGGAGGTGTCGAAAGGGTCTTGTAGCCCAACTTTGATTAGCCCCCATTCCTAGGTTCTTGGAGCATTAAGGACAACTATTTTGATAGCCATGGAGCTTACTTAGGTCCATTCATTTATTTTTGTTAGAGAATAGAGGAGTTTAGATATTTAGCATTGTTAGTTTCAAAGTTTGTATTGATGAATGCTAGCATCTAACCCTTGTTTAATTCTTATCATGATGGTGTTTATGCTTTGTTTTAGCTAAATTGTAGAACTATTTTAGGTGGTAGTTCTTGCTTCATTTGATTTAGCATTAAGCAAAGTATACATGCACACATTTGGCACGCCCGGTGGGACTTACTCCATTGTCCTTTGCACTTAATTTCAAGTTTTTGTAGTTAAGTTTTATTTTTGGTTACTAACCCTCTTTTACACATGTTGATCTAACTTGTTTTTTTAACATGTTTTGTTGAGTTTGCATGTGTTGGGTCTTCCTTGTAGGTATGAAGGAGGTGAAGTGCTGTCAAAATTGGAATTGAGGGAAAATTTCAAGATTTCTCCATGTTTTCATTTTTAGAGCTTACTTTTTCAACATTCTACATGCTAGTTTTGTCAATTTCTTGAAGATTTTAAATTCTTGAGCATGTAGGTTAGTGTTTGATAGTGCTGAGTCTTCTATTTACATATTAATGTGGTGGGTTGCTGTCAAAATTTAATCTTGGTGAGAAAATTTCAAGATTTCATCATGTTTTCATTTTTAAGCTTACTTTTTCAACATTTTACATGCTTTAGTTTTGTCAATTTCTTGAAAATTTTCAATTCTTGAGCATGTAGGTTAGTGTTTGATAGTGCTGAGTCTTCTATTTACATATTAATGTGGTGGGTTGCTGTCAAAATTTAATGTTGGTGAGAAAATTTCAAGATTTCATCATGTTTTCATTTTTAGAGCTTACTTTTTCATCATTCTACATGCTAGTTTTGTCAATTTCTTGAAAATCTTAAATTCTTGAGCATGTATGTTAATGTTTGATAGCGTTGAGTCTTCTATTCATATATTAATGTGATGGGTTGTTGTCAAAATTGAATCTTGGTTGGAAAAATTTGCCCATTTTGCATATTAAGGGACGTTTTTGACATTTTTAAGTGCATGTCAAGTGCATACCCATGAGCATAAGAGCATATGCGTAACCCATCTTCCGAAGGCCATAACTTTTGCTCCCGACCTCGAAATGACTCCATTTTTTTGCGTTGGAAAGGTATTGAAGTTAACTATGCAATGAAAACATAAATTTGGGATTTACACTTACAGAAGTTGTAGGTTTTTCTGTTATTTTAAAACTGGTCATTTTCTAACATGTCTAATGTTTTGATGAATGTTGTATTTCCATGCTTACTCGATTTAGATCAAAGCGTGTGTATGCTCTTCTCTTGCACCTTTTGGTGATCTTGAGAATCAAAAACAACTTTGATCTATATCTTTTTAACATTGGGATTAAACTTGGAAATTTAATTATTCATTTTGCTTAAGGGAATGAACCTTTTACAAAGCATTTTTCAACGGTCCTTTGATTTGAAGTTTTCCATTTCTATATAGTTGGGCTAAAGTTTGTGTATGCTCTTCTCTTGCACCTTAGGGTGATCTTGAGAATCAAAAGCAACTTTAGTCTTCATTTTATAACATTTGGTAAATTGGAAACTTCATCTTTCACTTTTGGTTTAAGGGAATGAACATTTATCAAAAAATTTGTATGGTTCATTGATTGAAAAGATTTTATTTACTTTTTAGTTGGATTATTTGTTGTGTATGCTCTTCTCTTGCATCCTTGGATGATCTTGAGAATCAAAAGCAACTTTTAATCCTCTTTTAAATAATGTGATTTTCTTGGAGAACTACTAACACTTGAGTGCGGGACCTAAAAACGCTTGTCGAAAGGAGGAATCAAAACGAAATCAAAAACTACTAATACAGTTGTTATACAGGTTGCCAAAAGGTGTTCAAGCAAACCACACCTAATTAAACAAGATAAAAAGAACAACATATTCAAAACACTGTATTGCAGGTTTCGGAAAAGGGTACGTCCCTCTCCGCTCAGCTGGAACATAACCCCTTTGGCATAACGCCTTAAGCTACAACAATGGGGGTGGTTCGGGAACCCCAAAGTAGTCCACGCAGAGAGGAACCTTGTGGACCAAGCGGGAAGTGCTCCGCACTACCTACTTGACTAGTGATTCCTTTGTGAGATAGAGTTACAGGTTGTCCGTTGTGGCGACCCCAGTGATAGTACACGTAGACGCACTAGTTGCCTACTGTTCTTGAAGGGGGTAAAGTAAAGCCGAGATACTCCCAAACTAGTCAGTGTGACTTTTTGGGTAAATCGCGCTCGCTCGTGGCAACTTTGTAACACCTAGGGCGAGAGAACCACCTAGGAGAATATACTTTGGCCAGGAGCCCACTTTGACCACTTTAAAACAGTGTTGAGTTGTGAACCTTCTTTTTGAGAAACGTGTGACGTATTACTTTCGCCTAGTTTTTACTTGCCTTAGGGCGAGGCGAAACTCTGCCGAAGTAAGACTAGCATTTTTTGTCATTTTTTCTTGATTTATTTCCTTCATATTCTTTTGACACTTTGTTGATCAAAAGAGGTGTGATTACCTTTGTGTTGCCATTCGACTGTTTCTCTCACTTTTATGTCCGTTTACGCCCATCCATGTTTGCGGCTGGGTTAGTTAAACGTCTAAAGTGAGTGGAGGCGTTTTCACGTCATTTGGTAGCCATTGTGATCTTGATACCCACGTCAAGATCGTCATTGTAGTTAGGCGTGGTTCATCACTGCGGACTTCCATAGAGGAGTTAGTTTGTTTGTCTCGTATCATTACAATTTCGATATTTACGTCTTGTTTCTTGTAAACTCGACATAAATACCTATATTGTACGGTTACGTTGCACACATTCTTAACTATTCCTAGCTATACTTTGAGCTTTTTTTGTTCAGTTTTATTATTACCTCGATTTCAAAAGGTGTTAGGAACTACCATTTGTGCGTGTTATATCAATAACACCTCGATATCAATACTCCACTTTCTTGCAAAGTGGGTTAACATATCTTGGTGATATTGTTGTGTCATTCACAAATCGTAATTGACACTTTTTGAGATATAGGTCTTAATCAGACTTGAGCTTGCTCATCGTATATCTTGATTGGGAGATCGCATTTAACTTCATGTATTTACTTACGTCTTGTTCATTCCTTTGAACTTGGCATAAGTGGAGACATCTTGTTAATCATCTGGCGTATCACAAATTACTTTGAAACGTAGTCTAGGAAGTATTTCATTTGATTAGGTTTTGGTACCAAATGATTGTTTCATTGGTGACTTTATCACTCTATCACATTGGTATTCTCACACTGTTAATTTACTCTTAACACGTACATCTTGTGTTTCACTTAGGGGTAGACATTGAATTTTGAACAAATCTATAACTTACCTTAGTGAAATTTATCACGAAAACATGGCTCCCAAGATGCGTCTAGGGTTAAAGAAACAAACATATGAGGAACAACGGTGCAAGAAGCTTGGGAAACCTCTAGCAGAGACAAGGTCAAACCCATTTATCGGACACGATCTAGGACCACTATTTTCTGCAGAAAAGGAAATAGAAGAGATGGTCGATCATAGTGGAAATGAATTAGAATCACCACACGCAGACTTTGATTTTGACCCCACTCTACTAGATGAGTTTCTCCTTAGAAACAAAGATAGAGTTTTGGCACGGGTCATGGAATTAGGGGCCAAATTGCCCATTGAGAAGGAACCAATACTACAAACAAATGACACTACTAAGGAGGAACACCCCCTTATCAATATGGAAGATATTTTAACAGGTGGACATGCTTCCACTTCTTACGTAGAAAATGATAAAGTGGTAGGGCATAGAATACCCCTCATCAAAGTGCCACGAAGAAACAAGATAGAACATGAGACAGGGGAAGAACCTCCACAATACGAAGAGGAGGAACCTTTAGAAGAAGAAGACACAAACCAAGTCACAATCCAACAACAACTCAGTAACTTAAGCCGACAACTAGCTTTGCTTACTTTCCAAGTACAGAAAGACACAAACAAGAACGTTCAAAAGTCAAAGCCTAAGTTTAGGATCCACGAACTCCATCGAGAAAACCAAGGAGAAGAAGACACAGGGTATCATCATGTACACATCCCCGTTTCTCCCACTAAAGAACAATTGCTCGCACAAGAAGTACAATCTATGAAAGCAACGCTTGCGAGCATACAAGAAAGCAATATAGGGAGTATTAGGAAATACCAATACGAAGAACTATGCCCCTATCCTTTTGACAAGACAATGACCCTTCAACCCTTTCCAAAGAAATTTGATATGCCAAAGTTTGACAAATACAAAGGAAAGGGAGACCCGGGATCATGTTAAAGATTTCTACATGGCATGTCAAGAGGTGTCTTATAGTGATAATTACCTCATCGGACTTTTTCCTAAGAGTCTCGGAGGTCAAGCATTAGAATGGTTTACGCGCTTGCCACGAGGATCAATTTTCACTGGCGGAATTGGGAAAGATTCGTGCGTCATTTCTCATATAACATAGAGTGATGTCACCATGGCGACTTGTGCGGCCTGAACAAAACAACGCCCAAATGAGACCTTCGCCATGACTTCCTCCAACGATGGAGAGGGATAGCTAGTCGCTTCCCTTGCGCTTTCCACGAGAAGCGGTAGTCGATATTTTCGTCCCTAATCTCAACCCAGATATAGCTTTCCACCTCCAAATGCATTGTGTCCACCACCTTTGAGGAGGTTATCGAGAAAGGGATTCAAATAGAAAAGGCTCTCATTGCCAAGGCACCCTCAAAACCCAATCTAAAGACAACCAAAGTGTCGAACCCATTTGAAAAGCCAAAGATCTTTAACAAAAACAAAAACGTGGTGGGAGGCGGAATCACTTGATTCCAAACGTGTTCAAGCGGTCCAAACCGATCAACCTTTTAAAGCTGACCAGGGGGCCCAATTCAACCACCACCAAAGCGAAGAACATTCACCTCCCTCGATGAGCCATTATCATGTCATACTAAAATAGTTGGATGCGGCCCACATGATGACCTATCCTACAACACAACCGTTTGATGACAACACTCCTAAACCTTCATGGTATAAGGAGCATGAATACTGTGAAATGCATCGCGTTAAAGGTCATAAAATAGACAAATGTTTGCGACTTCGCCACTATATTCAAGACCTCATTGACAACGGGGAGATAGAGGTGGATAACCCTAGCCACATGCAAACACCTAACGAGAAAATGGGGATTTATAAGGAACCATTCCCCAAGCATGATAAGTCGGAAAAGGAAAAACCGGATCGGGGAGAGTCATCCCAAACCTATAAAGCCACAAATTACTTGTATACCAAGAGAGATAACAATCATTACGATTCACTTATCGGATGTATTCGCTCCCCTACTGACCGTGTCAATACCATCCGGATCGAGGAAAGGAGCTGCTGCTGCGGTAGCAAGGCGTGCCCGCCTCGTGATTCCAGAACCCTCTCTGTTGACCCCTGGTAGTAAATATAACCTTTTAGAACAACTTGAGAAGACACTGCTAAGATCTCGATCTTAGATCTTCTCAAGATATCCAATGTGCATAAGGAAATTTTGTATCATCAAACTCTTCGAGGGTCGGGAGTGCCTTTAGAAGTCGATCTGCATACCTTGAGCCGCGGTGGCAAATATTGCACCCGGTGAGCATCTCACTTTCAACCATAGGGAGGTCCCTACTTGAGAATCCTACACATAATCTTCCCTTATACATTGAGGTAGTTGTTACCCACGCGGGAAAATCAAATGCGGTGCTTGTGGATAATGGATCTGGATTGAATATCTGCACGCTTAAATTAGTCAAACAATTGGGACATACGGAAGAAGATCTTGAGTCCCATATCATCACTATCACCGCATACGACAACGCGGAAAGAGAGTCAGCAGGCACCATTACGCTGCCCATGGAGGTGGGCCCCACTTGCCATCAAGACAAAGTTTCACGTCTTAGACTTGGAACTTCCATATAATATGCTTCTAGGCCGACCATGGATCCATGCCATGCAAGCAATGCCATCAACATTTCATCAATGCATCAAGTTGAAGCATGAGGGACATACGATAACAATACCAGGAGACTCAGAGCCCTTTGCTCATTGTAGAGCTCTTAATAGCTTTGCACGAAAGGGTACATATGCATGTCCCTCCACAGATATAGTTGTCCCTCTTCATTCTGAGGCCATGGAATCTCGAGTAGATTCAAATTCTCTTAGTTCTTGCACTCATGGGGCATCTACTTCAACATCTCCATTTAATTCATGGGAGATGAAAATTCTGGAATATGGCTGTGGGGAGTATAATGTACAACAAGCGCTCTTGGTTTCTGACCTCTCCTTGTCGCCCAAGACTAGAGGTCGACCCAACTACTTGCTTGGGAGACCTAGAGAGGAACATACTATTGGGTCGTTCCTGCACGGAGGCTTGTTAGGCGAGGAAAAATTACTTGATCCACCTCTTACTTGGGTCCACGAGGACACTCGGCCATCTTGTTATCAAACCCCGAATATGAAAAATCTAGCGAATGATGTACTCCATGGGCTCTGAAAGGCCTAGGATGTGGGAGGAATGAACAAGGACAAAGAGAGAACCAGTCCCTCTTCCACATTTCAAAACAGAAAGATATGGCATTGGGATTCGCCCTTATGGAGCACACCCCAGCGATCAAGATGTGACTTGTTACGAGCATGAGGATAGCTCGATTATCTAGACAGCGATCACAGTTTCTGTTGTAGCCAATATGAGGATCTGGCCTCCACGAACCTTTTCATGAATAATGTTGTCCTAACCATCACCCCCATAGAACCAACCCTTGACCTTGTATACCCCTCCCTTGTTGAATGGGACCAACAACGTCACATGCCACTAGATTTATTCGAGAATGACGAGGCTATTGCAGAGTTCATGGGCATAAGGGATACAATTCCCATTGGAGATCACAAGAAGGGTTTCTTTATCGACTTAGACACTGCGCCTACTTCGGCGAGGAGGCTGAACTTCGTGGTCAGCAAAATTTAAAGAAAAAAGCGAGGGCAAGAGTTCTAAAGAAAAGCCTCGGCAAAAATCAAAGTCAAGTCACACGGTGAAAACCTCTTTGAGGCATTGGGTGAAAACAAATAAGAAAATCAAAGGACAAACAAAGTGACCACGCGAGGATGAAAATCTCGTAGAGACATCCTTGGATGAAGATCTCAACCTACCTCCTGATCCCACGCGTATGGAGGATTTATCAAAATTGTTAGTTGAAGAAACCATTGATGTTAATATTGTGCTGAAGAAGATCCCAAGATAGTAAAATTGGGAGCATCACTCTCGGCCAGAGAACAAAAAAAGTTCGTTCACTATGCTCTTTGCGAGAGTTTATTGATGTGTTCGCATGGTCTTACAAAGACATGCCCGGCTTAGATCCAACTTTGGTCGTGCATAACTTGGTTGTGCACGCGAGCTAAGCCTATCAAGCGAAAGCTTGAAAGATGCACCCAAGAGTGGCCTTGTTAGTTAAAGAAGAGTTGGAAAGGTTGCTTGCGGCGGGATTCATCGAGCGATTGATTATTACGAATGGATATCGAACATTGTTCCTGTCCAGAAGAAACCTATTGGTATCCAAATTTGCACAGATTTTAGGGACATCAATAAAGCTTTCCCTAAAGATGACTTTCCGTTGCCCAACATTGACATGATTGTTGACTCAACCGCAGGGTATGAAATGCTATCACTTATGGATGGCTTTTCGGGTTATAATCAAATTAAGATCGCTGAGGAAGACCAACACAAAACAGCTTTCACAACTCCTTGGGGCACCTTCTGTTATCAGGTGATGCCATTCGGCCTTAAGAATGCGGGAGCAACTTATCAGTGGGCCATGACAGTAATATTTCACGATATGATTCATGACATCATGGAAGACTATGTAGAGCGACATCACAGGAAAGTCCAAAACAAGAGAGGAACATCCTATCATTTTGCGGCGTATCTTTGAACGCCTACGTGAATACAAAGTCAGGCTAAATCCAAAGAAGTGTGTCTTTGGTGTGCTATCTGGGAAACTATTAGGCTTCATCGTGTCAAGACGAGGTATTGAGGTAGACCCTGCTAAAGTATCTGCCATCACAGAAATGCCTCCACACGAGAATATCAAGCAAGCTGCGTAGCTTGCGAGGAAAATTCAAGCCATTCGCGCTTTATCTCCCGACTTGCGAGATAAATGTCACTCATTCACTCATTTGCTTAAGAAGGACATCACTTTCATTTGGGGACACAGCAACAACAAGCCTTTGCTTTGCTTAAACGATGCACAGCTAATCCACTGTCCTCATGCCTCCCACTCAGGAGAACCACTTTTGCTCTATATTTCCGCTCGCAATATGCTATTGGTGCCTTTGCTCACCCAATATGACCTTAGCCATAAAGAAAAGCGTGTACTATCGAGTCACACCCTCATCGCCTATGAATGTAATTATCCTCAGATTGAGAAGGCTTGCTTGGCTGTTGTTTTTACCTTTCAGAAACTTCGCCATTACCTGCTAAATACTAAGACCAAGCTCATATCCAAGGTCGACCCACTCAAGTATTTGTTGTCCAAACCTGCCCTCACAGGTAGAATGGCTAATTGGATCATTCTACTCAGTGAGTTTGATATAGAATTTGTCCATCAAAAATCAATTAAAGGACAAGTACTTGCTGACCAGCTAGCGGAAGCACCTTTGCAAAGCATAGAACCTTTGAGTCTGGATCTGCCAGATGCATCTTTGCTCTACATTGAAGAATCTATCGTATGGCAGATACATTTTGATGGATCTTTTACGTTTCATGGTTCGGTGTGCGGGAGTGGTCCTTATTACTCCTTGGGTGATCCTATACCACAGGCTTTCCACCTGGCCTTCCCTTGCACAAACAACATTGCGGAATATGAAGCACTCATTGCAGGGATGAAGCTAGCCATCAAGTGGAATATTCAACATGTGAAGGTTGTAGGTGATTCACAGCTAATCATCAAACAGGTTAATGATGAGTATAAAGTTAAGGATGACAAGCTCATACCTTATAAGAAGTTGGTGGAAACTCTGAAGGAGTATTTTGTGCGCATTACCTTTGAGCAATCCCAGAGCGCGAGAATAGATCGGCGGATGCTATGGCAGCGGTGGGATCTATGCTTCGTATTCCGCCGAGGAACAATGATATGCCATTCTTCGTAGAAAATCTACGCCAGCCCGCGTATGACATGCCAGAATCTTGCTTGGCTTGTGAGGTTGTTGGTCCCCATTCACCATGGTATGAACCCATTTTCACCTATCTTAAGGACAGTACATTCCCTCCCGAAATCTCCCGCTCTGAAAAGCAGAGCCTAATTCACCAAATAGCCCATTACACCTGTTAGGAGGTACACTTTATCGTCGTGGCTACGATGGGAATGCATTACGTTATCTGATGTGTGAGAGTCAATCCAGGCAATTAAAGAAGTACGAAGGAGTATGCGGAGCACATACAAACGGAATGGTCTTGGCTAAGAAAGCTGTTAAGAGTAGGTTACTATTGGCCCACCATGGCCCGATTGATTGTTGTAATTATGTTAGAAAATGTGTGCTTTATGCCAAAAGTATGGAAATTTCATCCATGCTCCATCGCATGACCATTATGACCATCACTACCCATGGCCATTCTCCAGTGGGGACTTGATCTAATAGGGAAGCTTACTCCTACCTCATCGATGGTCATACACATATCATCACAGGCTACTGAGAATACTTCACAAAATGGGTGGAGGTTGTCCCTTTAACCTATGTCACGGGAGCCAGATTTCTAAATTCATCATGAATCACATTATTTGCCGATATGGTATCCTGCTGACCATTGTCACGAGATAATGGGAAGTCATTTAAGAACAAAGCGTGAAAGGTCTTTGCCAGCGGTTCCAAATCAGATTGAAATGGTCCACGCCATATTACCCTCGGGGTAATGGACAAGGCTGAGGCAACAAACAAGACTTTGGTAAGGATAATGGAGAAGATGGTTAGCAAAACTGGTGGCGGCACCTACAAATCCACCCGACCCTGCAGGGCCTACAGAACATCAATTCGCACTCCTACGGGTGCGACGCCATATTCCTCGTGTTCGGGACAGAATCTATCATCCCTTTAGAGATTGAACTCCCATCCTGCGAATTTCTCTTGGGACTATTTGGATAAGGATGAAGATTACAGAGTGGCAAGATTGGTGAGTTAGAGCTCTGGATGAGAGGCGCATTCGCGCTCTTAATCACTGAAAGTATATCAACACGAGAATCTCCCATGACTACAACAAGAGAATCATCCCTCGCCGGTTTGAGGTGGGTGATTTAGTTATGAAGGAGAACCGGTTCAACACCGGAGCGAGCGAGAAAAGAAAGGGAAGTTCGAACCACCTTTGGTTAGGACCCTATGTCATAGTTGCCAAGTATGGCACAGGGGCATACAAGTTGGCTCACCCCAATGGTGATGAGCTCCGGGAGCCCATGAATTCCATGCATCTTAAGAGGTTTTATGCCTAAACATGGCACAAGAAAGTCATAAAAATCACAAAAAATATAAAAACATCAAAAAAAAAAAAAAAAAAAAAAAAAAAAAAAAAAAAAAAAAAAAAAGAAAACAGGTCGTCCACTAGTGAAAACCACACAATTGTGGCACTTTGGACAAGTCCTTGGGTGAAAACCGGTTTCCGGCGCCTCGGGAGGATTCGTTGTTCACAAGCATTCTGTATTAGAAGGGTAGTTGTCTTTGTCTGGACTGGTTCTACCTTGAGTTTCCTTGTGCACACCATCTAGTCCGGCCTTGATCCGGCTTTGCCTTCTTCTATTATCAATGCAGGGGACGTGGTCTTTCGTTATTTCCCATCTTACTGGCTGGGGGCAACTCAACGACTTCACCTTCTTGTTCATAAGCGCGTGGCTTACCTTGCTTGTATATTCCCACCTAAGCTGGGGGCATCCATGCTTTCTTGGTTACTGCACATAGCTTTGGAAAACTATTAAAAACACAAAAAAAACAAAACACAAAAACAAAAAGAATAGAAAATTGTTTCAAAAACAAAAAACAATAGAAAATTGTTTCAGAACAAAAAACAATAGAAAATTGTTTCACACAAAAAACAATAGAAAATTGTTTCACAAAAAACAAAAACAATAGAAATTGTTTCAAAAAACACAAAAACAATAGAAAATTGTTTCAAAACACAAAAACAATAGAAAATTGTTTCACAAAACACAAAAACAATAGAAAATTGTTTGAAAAACAAAAAACAATAGAACAAGAAAAACACAAAAACAATAGAAAATTGTTTGAGAAAAAACACAAAAACAATAGAACATTGTTTCGAGAAAACAACAAAAACAATATATATATATATATATATATCAAAAAAATCTAAAAACAAGGCAAAATTTTTCAAAAAATTCCTAAAAAGTAAAACACCCTACAAAATGGTAACTTGCTTCTTACGGCTGAAACTTGTGTCTTGCGCATGGTATTTTCTCCATATCTGTTGGTTTGTCTCACATCTTCCCGATTAATACGACTCGCGGATCACTTTGGATTCACACCATTCACAAAAAAGCTAGCTTGCTTGCTTAAATGCATACTACTGGGCACTTTTGGTTGCACAGTGTTTTTAGTTGCGCCTGAAATGCTTTTCATGGACCCGTGTCCATTTTCATTTCCCCTTGCATGTATCCTTGCTTGGGGCATCATTTTTAACCCTTGTCATCAATCACGAACTTGTGGATCTCTTGACATACGATAACAAAACATTTGTACAAGCTTGTCTTGACCGTTGTTGGGTTAGATATGTGTGTTCGTACTTGTTTTCCCTGTTATATGAGCTTGTTTCCTTCTCGTATTGCATTGCATTATTGTATGTTGCGTGGAGTTGGTACTTTCAGCAATGGACAATTGTTCGTAGTATGGCTTTTCATGTCATTCTACCTTTGTCGTATGCTTATATTTTTCATAAGGACCGATGATGTAGTTCCTATGGCAATATGATGACATCAAATTTGTTCCAAACAAATAAGCGGCTAGAGGTTAAGCTCTTCTCTCCCCTCATCCATATTTCTTCTACACCACTTCCCTTTCACCCCTAATTCTCCCTCTCCTCGGGGCATCCTGCCTCGTCCCCATTCTTCTGCCTACTTCTCACCTTTTTCGATCGTCGATCGAGTTCTTCTATCACCCCATCGACACTCGAGGGGGCATCTCTCCCTCTACTAATTTTTCTTCCATCTCTTCAAAATCTCTTTTGTCTACTATCTTTGAAGTGGCATCACTTATGCACCCCAAAGAGGGCAAATGTAGACACCTATAATTACACCCAAGCAATTTAAATACTTAAATTGTGCTAATTATCCCCTTTCTCGCAAATCAACGACATATCGTCAAAGGCACTCATTTTCCCTCATATCATCATTAATTAATTACACTAAGCTAATTAATTAAGTTGCTATCAACAAATACCTAATTAACGACCTTACGTTAATAAATCACCCCTTCTACCTAGACTAATTAATTATTATTAATTAATTAGCTTTCCCTTCCATTTAACCAATAAATCAATATTTAATTGATTTAATCCCCTTATAATAGCCTAAATCACACTAATATTCCTCTAATTGGCTTACATAAACTTACACCTACCTATTAATTAATCACCTTTGATTAATTAAAATACCCCAACTCCATGACTTGCTAAACATGTATTAAACCCTTCTAAAGTAAGGTTACCTTTAATAAAGCAACCTTATCCATTCCTAATCATGTTTTACCTTTATCCCACATTCATGAGAATGTGTTGAATCCTTTATCCTTTGGGCTATATAAAGAGCCCTCCACCTACCTTTTTACTTACACCTAAACTTTCTAAGAGAGCAAATGCAAAGCATATAGCAAAGAGACTAAGAGCTTGCACCTTGCCCTTTTGAGAGTTCATCATCTTGAAGAGTTAAGCCTCTTTCTTAAAGTGCTTGGGTCATATGGGAGGTGTCAAAAGGGTCTTGTAGCCCAACTTTGATTAGCCCCCATTCCTAGGTTCTTGGAGCATTAAGGACAACTATTTTGATAGCTACTTAGGTCCATTCATTTATTTGTTTTAGAGAATAGAGGAGTTTAGATATTTAGCATTGTTAGTTTCAAAGTTTGTATTGATGAATGCTAGCATTTTTATTTGGCCACTTGGCATTTGAATGGATTGTTATGTTGGTTCTAATGTCGTAATGTGTTGGAACAAGGTCATGAGATTCACCATGGAGTGGTTGAACCTATGGACCCACTTCGTTGTATAGGGGTATGCCCCAAGGAGTTACAGATAACTATCGGGTTGTTGAACCACGAGTTATTATGTCACTTGGCTTTGGGGGTAACGGGGATCTATGTGCCTAGGGCCATAGAGTGACCTGACCTCATTTAAAAGGAGAAAGGAGATGGGCCTCTATGGTTGAGTGACCTGTTATTCTTTATGGCACTCTATTGTTGAGTGACCTAATATTCTTGATGGGGCTATATGGTTGAGTGACCCGACTTGGTTTTGGCACTATGTTTCTCCTCTTGGGAGGTACATGGAGCTTATCTCGGTGATGCTTTGGGGAGGTATATGGAGTTGGATTCTATTTCTTTTTGATATATCTGGAGTTGTTTCGTGATGCCTTGTGATGTGTGGAGATTGGTATAGTGAGTTATGTGTACTTGTATGAGTCTTTTTGATACCTTGTTATGTATGAGGCTTGACTCTCCTCTTGGTCGGTATGGACTATTGGGTATTGTCTTGGCACTATGTTGGTGCAGTCATGGATTTTTGGGGCTTGTGATACCCGTTGTATATGTATCAACGTGTTGATTCTGTTGTTAGTCATATGCGTGCACTAGATCTATGTCTAGGGCGTAATTGTTGGAAATTAATTGTTATGTGGTCTACTTGTTGTCATTCCATGGTGTGGTGAAACCCTTGTGATGTGGTACGGTCGTGAAAGTATGTAAAAGTATGCTTGTGAAATTTTAGTGTTGTGTATGACCCTAGTAGGGTGTTGTGACTATAGTTCATGATGGGAACCCACATGAATGAACAAACTAAAATTCGATAAAGACAAAATTTTAAAGGACTTGGAATTAAGAATAATGTTAATGGAAAGAGATTAATGAAATAACAAATAAGAGAGAACTGCCAATCTTCACGGAACCTTGAAAGTTGAAATTTCTACCTATTGTTCCTAGGGCCACCCCGTGACCGTGCCTTTGTGTTTGAAATCTTAACCCTAGCGCGTGCCTTCACCTTATTCGTTCCTTGTTGTTTACCATTTCTCCTTCTTCATTGTATGTCGCATCGAGGACAATGCTTTCTTAAGGGGAGGAGAATGTAATGCCTCCGTTTTTTTAAAAATAAAATAAAATAAATATAGATAAATAGAATAAAAGAAATTAAAAATAAAATCAAAGAAATTCGTGATATTCCTCTAGGGTGAACTAGGGCAGAAATTGGGTTTCTTCCATCATTTTGGTTGTGTAGAGGGAGAGTGTGCATGCGCATTACCATGAGAAGGGTGTTCCATTTTGTCTTATTTCTACACAACCAACTGACCTTCTTCAGATTGCCTCCCCTTCCACTGCTTCACTTCTCCCTTCCACAGATCCCTGGGCATCGGCAATGTTTTTTGGGTTCTGCGGCTTCCTCCTAGTCTGTCTGCACTGTGCCAAAGATCCTCCCATGCCATTAAAAATGGGAAAGCCCTTGAATCTTGTGAGGACTCCTTCCAGCACATCAAGATAGGGATTTTGATAGATGTGGTAGTTGCTATGGCGTTGGGGACGCTATTCTAGTGTTTGACCAAGTGAAAGAATGAAACAGCTTCTCTTGAAATGCATTTTTTTGGCAGCATACAAAAGTCATGGTTTTCTCAAAATACAGTCACACTGTTTCACCTTGCAACAAATAAGTCTCCAGCCTGTACATATGTGGCAGCTTGGAGCAGGGTATAAACAAAAGAATCTGGTTTTTTTGGAAGTGTTTTTGTTGTTATTCGTGCAAATGTGGAAGTGTTTTCAAGGTGCATAATCTGTTTGATAGAATGCCTCAAAGAAATGTTATTTCATGGAATGCCATGATGGAAGCGTATGCACAAAATGGATTTGTTAAAAGGTGGTTGGATTTTTTGAAAAAATGCCTCAAGAGACATGGTTTTATGGAACATACCCTGACCATGTAAGCTTCATTTTGTTTAATTAGCATTTATCCATACAGGTTCAGTGCATGAGGGTTGTAAATACTTTGATGGCATGAGTGCCTCTTGTAGAATCATGCCTAGAATTAATCATTATGTTTTCTTGGTGTCTGATGAGCACATGAGAATGTGCAAAAAAATGTGGAAGCATGCAAACAATTCGACAATGCCTGAAAGGAATGTGGTTTATGGGCAGCAATGATTATAGGAGGTGTAAAAAAATAAAAATAAAAATGAGTTGGTTAAAAAGACCTTGGAAAGCTTCAAGCAAATGTAATTGGTACATGTAAAGCCAGATTCCACAACCTCTATCAGCATCCTCCCCGCATGTGCAAAAATAAGAGCTTTAGAATTGAGCATGGAAAACCATCAAGGCATAGAAAACAAGATGTTTTTGTTTGCAATGCAACTTCCCTGGTAGACGTGTATGCAAAATGGTGGAGTTGAGGACGCTTGTGGATTGGTTGATGAAGTGCCAAAGCAAGAGACTGAACCCAAGCCTACGGCTTCGATTGAATTTGTTCTCCAGGCATGGTCCTTCTTCCCTTACCTCTCATAATTCTCGTGTTTTAGTTCTCTTTTGCAACTAAATAGAATTTTAAAGTATTAGAAATTTTAATACAATTAATTGTCCCTTCAACTCGTTGTAAAACAAAAAAATTTCGTGTCATAACTCATGACATCATTATAACTAGCCTACTTTAAACCATGAATTCTCACCCTCACTTTGAGATGATCTAGAAAACTCTTACCTTTTTTATCACTTCAACATCGTTTTATCGACCGAGAAAAATTGACTCTCCATTGAATAAGTTGACCTTCTTCCCATTTAAAATAGTTAAATTTTGCATTTTTGGAGACTCACTAAGTACCCTTCGCAACTCTGGAAACGAGATGTGAAGTTTCATTCGCGTACCTTGGTATACGAGGAGTCGTCTGGATTTTTGGTTTGACCCGAAATGATCATATGACATCCTTTTGATGCTCTTCTAGGAGCCCTGCTACACTAGTTTACAACAGTAGAGAGTTGTTAAAACTAGCAAGTTGGCTTTCGTTTGGGACCACCATTTGAAACCCGGAAAGAGAAATCACGTTCCGTCTTTGCAAACCTCTAGCGTTTATACTAGACAAATGTATGGAACATTCAGCATAGGAAAGAGAACTTTCTGGGATAGTTTGACGAAGCCATTTTACAAGCCTCTTATCACAGTTTGACGATGTCAAACTGGACCAGTTTCTCCTTGTCGCTCAAGAAAACTTGTCACCATTTGAAAATAGTTTACTAGTTCTCCGTCTGTAGAATCTGATGAACTCTCCTTATATAGGGGAACTAGTAGGAGATGTCTCATTGTGTGCTTCTCCATCGAACGTCAGTTATGGACATAGTTTTCTGGGCCCTCGAGTTAACTTTTGGGCATTTTACAACTGGGTGAACTACGACCAGTGGCCCCGCAGAGAACTAACCGCTAAACGTAAACCGTTCACTCCTTTTCAATTCCATCAATTGCTATGAATTCTTGGTATTTCTGGGGACACATAGAAAGTTAATTTTGGAGTGCATGCTCATCGGAAGATAACCTTTGGAAGCAGTTTCTTAGCCTCCGAGCCCTTTTTGAATGTTTTGTAGCTAGTGAGAAAATGTAAGAATAGTACTCAAGCAGGACCTCGTAAGGTTGCCAAATCACCCTGACAACATTTAAACACAATTAAATAACTGTTTAAAACACTATAAGGAAACTTGTTGTGTGTATTAGAAATTTTGGCAAAACAATGTTTTCTCTCTCTTCCCTTCTCTTTCTCTCTCCTGGGTTACAAAATGAAGAAAAATGAAATGCAAAGGATACATGTTCCTAGACCTTTTTATTTCGATTGCAAATTGTAATTATTGTTATATGTAAATGGGAATCTGAAATATGATACTTATGATTGCTTAGGGTGGATGCCATGCCAGCGATTTATCGCTGATATCATGCTCACGTGGGTTTTGCAGGATGGAAGAATGATGACGAAAAGGGCGATGTGTGATTTAATTATTATTATTGTAATTTTTATAGGTCATTGTAAAATGAATAACTGTCTAATGCAGTCTCTTGTTACCGAAAAGTTATAAATGAAATTTTTTAATATGCATGATATGCTAGTTTTAGGGATACTTAGGAAATGTGCATCTAATCACCGGTTCATTATGTTTCTTAGTTGTGTATAAAAAAAAAAAAGAAAAAAAAAGGGGGTTGATTTATACTTAGTAAATTGAAAATCGAATTTAATACATTATAGTACCTTCTCAGTATTTAACAAATGATTAAATTAATTATTAGGTTACCTTCTTACATTGCAAACACAATAAAGAGTTTTAATGGGAACACTCAACCCTTAATAAAATAGTCGTGCATACTTTCTGCATAAGTGTGACCCTTTGTACCATATAAGAAATTTAAGACCGTAGAATGAACTTAAGCTTTACACTTGATGGAACACTCTAGGGTAGCTACATAAAACCCCTATTTGGATTTACCTTCATAGTCATTAGGTTTAGCGACATTGTCGTGAACCCATATTTTAAGAATGACATGCTCCAGCTTTATCTAGAGTATGCAGTTTCCTTCTAGTTTTGGTTATCGTGAGAAGAATGCCCTCTCTTCAGTCGACACCAAGTTGAGTGGTGAAGACCACTTTGGAAGTCACCTTATGAGTCCTTGTTCGAAGGAACGACTAAACGGTGCTACCTTGGTTTCTATCAAAATAACATCTTGGTATCTTCTTGAAGGTGGTTTAGTATAGTTATGTCCGCTTGCCTTAAAATCATATATAGTTGAGGCGTAGATCATTAGGTGCATATTGGAATTAAACTAAACCCTAGTGGATTTTGTATGTTAACTTGTGGGTAGAAAACTATAATTTAACTCCTTGCATGCGAAATTGAGTTGAAAGATGTTGATTCTAGAGAACCTTAGAAATTGTAATCTTGTCCCTTAATCCCTTGTTATGCCGTTCTATGGAATTAAGGAATAAAGAATATTTCTTATGTGGAATCGTGCAATGAAAAATATGGGATCTTCGTGAACAAAGATCACTTGTATTCATGTATAGTTTATAATGCTCCTAGCTATGTACTTCCTTAAGATGTCAGACAAGTGCTTTCGTAACTCTTTTGTTTTGAGATGATACTAAAAATGAGACCATAGTGTGATGTAAGAGCATGTCATATAAGAAGAAAATGAGATTGGAGATTAGGTTTAAGGTCACTCTTAGACTCCTTATAACTTAATTAAAAATTTCATGCGTTGCAAAGAATGTAAATTACCTTGGTGTGACCAAACGTCGAGAAAACAAAAGATATACATATAAAAATCAAATTTGGAATTCAACAAATTATTGAACTATAATAATAATGGTAGCGAAATATATATTCCTTAATCCCAAGATTTCATCCTGACATCATGTTAGGTGCACACCGTAATAAGGTTAAATTCTAAACTTTGAATAAGCATTTTAGGAAGCCTAATCTTAACATAAGAATGAGAGAGTTAGAATTTTGTATAAAATTTGAAATATGGAAAATACTTATGTAAGTTATGAAGATCTGTCATAAGGGTAAAGAGAAAATTAAATGGTTGAACAATAAGTGAACTGTGAAATGAATTTTCAGAACATGTAGGTGGAAAAAAGGAGAAAATCATGCTTACCTAATAAGGATCTTGGAAAGTTAGCCGTAACTAAAATACATTTAAAGTAATGATATGTCGTGGGTTCGTCGTTCCTAAAGTCACGTTTCTTGTGGTTGGGTCTTTGCTAGTATTCATTCATTGGGAAAAGTGTGGTATCGACATGCCGATGTCATCTGCATGTGTCTATGTGAGTCGATGACTTATGTGATTGTCGCATGTGTGTCGAGTTCTGTACTTGGAGCCCTTACTGTGTTGTGTGTCGTGAGCAATGTAAGTCAAAAAAAAATTATCCTGGTATTTTTATGGTTGTATTTGGGTGTGTAAAATGTGGGCACTACATATGGTATCAGAGCAGAGGTTCATGCTCTCGAACCTCTGGGATGGATTGGAGTTGTGATGATTTTGCATGATAGAGATGTTGTTACATGATGGGTTGCATGATGGTGATGGTGTTTCATGATGGTGATAAATATTGGAAGAGTAATGTGTTTTAAGAGTGATGTGATCTATGTCGTATTTGTGATAGTGTGAACGCACATGAGGTGTATGTCACTTAGTGCGCATTTGTTATCCTATTGATGTGCTGGGGATGGGAGTTTTCTCTCTCCTTCGTGTGGATTCTATGAAGAGTTCACGTGTGGATTACTGCTTGGAATGTGTGAAAAGAATTCTAATGTGGATGATGGGGTGTTGGAGCATTGTGGCATATTGTGTTATGTGGGTGTGTCAATATGTTGTATAACTAGATTGAGGTAAAGTGAATTGAATTGTATCATGATGTTTTACCATGTTTTGAAGAAATGTGTGTATCACTTTGTATGTAGCAAATGAATGTTATGTTGTGATGTTACTATGTCCATTGTATGTATGATTTGTGTAATATGTGATGGTTCATGTTGTGATATAGGGGCATACAGTGATCCTATGAACCCTATTGTGTAGTGATTGCACCTTGGGTGCATAATGTGGTAAAGTGATGTAGTACACCCGGTGAATGTAAGATTGTGATCTACCCTGTATATAAACCATGCGTAATACGTTATGGTTGTTGTGTGTGAATTACCATTGTGTTAGTGACGTAGTTATGTGTATGTCATGGACCCTACACTAGATGACCCTAAGGGGATGAACTATCAAGAGTGTATGTGTGGAGAGAGGAGGCATGGACCAGGTTTTCATAATCTTGAGCCGAGTACGAGTGAGGAAGTGGAGTCTTATATAGACTGAAAATCCACTTCTATCTATTTAGTATACTTCGAGCTTGCTCAGTATATTGTGGGTACACACCACCTTAGTTTCAAATTATGTGACTAGAGTTCCCTGCTCTTTCCTATTGGATTTTTCATTGAATAATCCTATGTGAATTTTGACTATGTTGAGCCTTGTGGGAGTTTGGAGTTTTGATTCAGGCAGAGATGATGACAAATACATTATTTGGTATACGTATTTTTGGTTACATGTATACTTTCACGAGCTGAGGCTCGATGTCTGAGTGCCAGCAACTCGATGAGTATTGTCTTGGCACTATGTTGGTGCAATCATGGATTTTTGGGGTTGGTGATACCTGTTGTATATGTATCAACGTGTTGATTCTGTTGTTAGTCATATGTGTTCACTATATCTATCTCTAGGGTGTAATTGTTGGAAATTAATTGTTACGTGGTCTACTTGTTGTCATTCCATGGTGTGGTGAAACCCTTGTGATGTGGTACGGTTGTGAAAGTATGTAAAAGTATGCTTGTGAAATTCTAGTGTTGTGTATGACCCTAGTAGGGTGTTGTGATCGTATTTCATGATGGGAACCCACATGAATGAACAAACTAAAATTTGATAAAAAAAAATTTTAAAGGACTTGGAATTAAGAATAATGTTAATGGAAAGAGATTAATGAAATAACGAATAAGAGAGAACTTCCAATGTTCACATAACCTTGAAAGTTGAAATTTCTACCTATTGTTCCTAAGCGACACCCCCATGACCATGACTTTGTGTCTGAAATCTTAACCCTAGCATGTGCCTTTGCCTTATTCATTCCTTGTTGTTTACCATTTCTCCTTCTTCATTGTATGTTGCATCAAGGACGATGCTTTCTTAAGGGGAGGATAATGTAATGCGTCCGTTTTTTAAATAAAATAAAATAAATATAGATAAATAGAATAAAAGAAATTAAAAATAAAATCAAATAAATTCATGATATTCCTCTAGGGTGAATTAGGGTAGAAATTGGGTTTCTTCCATCATTTTGGTTGTGTAGAGAGAGAGTGTCCAACGTCGCCGCCATGAGAAGGGTGTTCCATTTTGTCTTCTTTCTGCGCAACCAACTGACCTTATTTAGATCACCTCCCCTTCCACCACTTCACTTCTCCCTTCCACGGATTCCTAGGCATCGGTAATGCTTTTGGGTTCTGGGCTTCCTCTAAATTGTTTGCTTGGCTACGCCAACATCCTCCTAGGCCGTTAAAAAATGGGAAAACCCTCGAATCTTGTGAGGACTCCTTCTAGCGCATCAAGACAGGGATTTTGACAGATGTAAATGGGAATCTAAAATATGATACTTATGATTGCTTAGGGTGGATGCCATGTCGAGATTTATCACTAATATCATGCTCACGAAGGTTTTGCAGGATGGAAGAATGACGACGAAAAGGGCGATGTGTGATTTAATTATTATTATTGTAATTTTTATAGGTCATTGTAAAATGAATAACTGTCTAATGCAATCTCTTTTTACCGAAAAGTTATAAATACAATTTGTTAATATGCATGATATTCTATTTTTAGGGATACTTAGGAAATGTGCATCTAATCACCGGTTCATTATGTTTATTAGTTGTGTAGAAAAAAAAAGAGAAAAAAAGGGGGTTGATTTATACTTAGTAAATTGAAAATCAAAGTTAATACATTGTAGTACTTTCTCATTTAATAAATGATTAAATTAATTATTGGGTTACCTTTTTACATTACAAACACAATAAAGAGTTTTAATGGGAACACTTAACCCTTAATAAAATAGTCGTGCATACTTTCCTACAAGTGTGACCCTTCGTACCATATAAGAAATTTAAGATCGTAGAATGAACTTAAGCTTTGTGCTCGATGGAACACTCTAGGTTAGGTAAATAAAACCCCTAGTTAGAGTTATTGTCATAGTCATTAGGTTTAGCGACATTGTCATGAACCCGTATTTGAGGAATGACATGGTCTAGCTTTATCCAGTAGTATGCGCCCTTCTAGTTTTGGTAATTGTAAGAAAAATGCCCTCTCTTGGTCAACCATCAAGAGTGAGTGGTGAAGACCACTTTTTAAGTCACCTTATGAGTCCTTGTTCGAAGGAATGACTAAACGGTGTTACCTTGGTTTCTATCAAAATAACATCTTGGTATCATCTTGAAGGTGGTTTAGTATAGTTATGTCCGCTTGCCTTAAAATCATATATAGTTGAGGCGTAGATCATTAGGTGCATATTGGTATTAGACTAAACCCTAGTGGATTTTGTATGTTAAATTTTGCATAGAAAACTATAATTTAACTCCTTGCATGCAAAATTGAGTTGAAATATGTTGATTCTAGAGAACCATAGAAATTGTAATCTTGTCCCTTAATCCCTTATTATGTCATTCTATTGCATTAGGGAATAAAGAATATTTCTTATGGGGAATTGTGTAATGTAAAATATGGGATCTTCGTGAACAAAGATCACTTGTATTCATGTATAGTTTATAATGCTCCTAGCTATGTACTTCCTTAAGGTGTCAGACAAGTGCTTTCATAACTCTTTTGTTTTGAGACGATGCTAAAAACGAGACCATAGTGCGATGTAAGAGCATGTCATATAAGATGAAAATGAGATTGGAGATTAGGATTAAGGTCACTCTTAGAGTCCTTATAACTTAATTAATCTTTTTCATGTGTTGCAAAGAATGTAAATTACCTTGGTTTGACCAAACGTCGAGAAAACAAAAGATATACATATAAAAATCAAATTTGGAATTCAACAAATTATTGAACTATAATAATAATGTTAGCAAAATATATATTCCATGATCGAAGCTTTTTCTTGGGAAAAATCTATTTCAATCTATGTCTTCCTTAATCCCAAGATTTCATCCTAACATCACGTTAGGTTCACCTGTGTAACAAGGTTAAATTCTAAACTTTGAATAAGTGTTTTGGGAAGCCTAATCTTAACATAAGAATGAGAGAGTTAGAATTTTGTATAAAATTTGAAATATGGAAAATACTTATGTAAGTTATGAAGATCTGTCATAAGGGTAAAGAGAAAATTAAATGGTTGAACAATAAGTGAACTGTGAAACAAATTTTCAGAACATGTAGGTGGAAAAAGGGAGAAAATCATGCTTACCTAATAAGGATCTTGGAAAGTTAGCCGTAACTAAAATACATTTAAAGTAATGATATGTCATGGGTTTGTCATTCCTAAAGTCATGTTTCTTGTGGTTGGCTCTTTGATAGTATTCATTTGTTGGGAAAAGTGTGGTATCGACATGCCGATGTCCTCTGCATGTGTCTATGTGAGTTGATGACTCATGTGATCTGTCGCATGTGTGTCAAGTTTTGTACTTGGAGCCCTTACTGTGTTGTGTGTCGTGAGCAATGTAAGTCAAAAAAAAATTATCCTTATATTTTAACGGTTGTATTTGGGTGTGTAAAATGTGGGCATTATAGCGGGCCTCTCCTCTAATCATTTATCACACCCATGGGAATTTCTCATTCATTTAAGGTTTGACGTTGGTGTGATCGTTATTGTTGTTATGTGTTAGATGGAACATCTTGCACTATTGGAGCTGGTGTAACTGCAAAGGATGTAAGACTTTGATACTTTAAGGAACCAAAGGATGAACTGAATCAATTTATCCTTGTTCAAAATCTTCCACATGATATTTTTTTCTCTTCTCATTTTTTTCAATCTCTTTTTTCGTGAAGCGTCAGATTCCATTGATTTTTTTGAATGCTCTCTTATGAGAAGAGCTTGAATATTTCTCATTGGATTTTAAGGAGGAAAGATGGGATGTTTTCATTTTGAGATTTGGGAAACCTCCTGATAAAATGAAGGTAGAATTTTTATTTTTTAACCCTTCCCTCAATCTCCTAATTACTGCTTTAGTTATCTCATTTATATCCCTTGAATCAAAAATTATCTAAGACAATTGTGGGAGGGATGTTAATATCTTGGTACTTGGAATCATACATTTCAATGCCATAATCTTCAATACCATCCTCATACCACCAAAATTTAATATTATCATCTTCCTAATTGTCATTATCATACGGTCACAATCCTTGACTTAGAAATTATTTGCATAAATCAACCAAAATTCCCGATTTATGGAACATTATACGAGTCAATAAGGTGAAATGTTTCGGATTTCTTCGAATATAAAATTCCTCTCTTGGATTATATGACTAGAGACTCGGGGATAAAAATAAATTCCAAGTTAGCGACATCATTGGTAATTTTGAAGGAGAATATAATGAGAAAGATAGGGAAAGAAACACTTTTCTTCTTTTGGTTCTTAAGCTTACCATTGACATGAACAAGTTGCCTACACAACTCCAACATCATGATATTGTCCCCGCAATACCTTGGAATCTTACGTGGAGTAAGATAAAATCCAAACACTCTAATATATTAAAAATTTGAGAACTATGTGAAGAAATACTCATACCATTTTATCAAAGTGGAATCCTGTAAAGAAGACCTTGATTCCATATTTCCTTCCACCAACCTTATGAAAAACATAGTGAACACATCATTTACTCTTTAAAATTGGTGATTGATCTCTTTCATGGTCAACTTTGCATACTTATTAATGAAGGATCCTTCTAGGAAATATTCTACGTGAGGGTCAAACCTATAAATGGTATTGTGCTTGCAAAGGAGTAGAGCAATTAGGATGCCATTGAATTTTTCTTAGTAGCAGGAAACACAAGCTATCGATGATGTAGGTTATAACTTATTATTTACCACCATTCAATCATCTATTTTACCTTTATGATAGTAAGGATTTATAATGCCATCCAATCATGAAAATAACTTTTATCTTATTCTCCCATCACCTTAACCAATAGGATGATTGCATTTGAAAATCCCTCATGAAATTCACTTTGAGAGAGATTTTGACATGCAAGATGGATTTCTTCCTTGTTTTAACCACGATGCAAAAACTACCTTGAAGGTATGATTACATATTAGACCACTCATATGACGTAAATTATTATGTGATGATCACCATGTTATTCCATGTTGGAATCTGCATATATTGAGAAATAACTTTAAAAGTGAGTACCTCCAAAATTGAGTTATCATCCACCCTTATGATTCTAGTCTCTCGCTCATAGTGATGGGAATATTCTAGTACTAAATCCATGATTTGAAAATATACGGGTGACCACCCGCAACATAAAATCCACTTGTGAATAATTTTTCTTCCACTCGGCTTCCCGAGATGGCCTAACATCTAGTTCTTGAGATCTTCTATGTTCATGTGGGCAACATCGTTGTCAACCACACCGAGTATTCCAAAACCATGTCTAAAATGGGCTCGATGCTAGAAAAATTAAATTTCATACTTTTGAAAATCAACAATATGAATAAATATGAAGATGACAACAACTTTCTACAACTAAAACAAAGACTTTCTATTTTTAGCGAGCTTAGGGATCGGGGTGTTATTTTGGAAACTTGTGCTTTTTGGGACTAAACTTAGTTTTATGAGACCCTAAACATGCTAAGAATGCATTCTACAAAAATTATTTAGTGACTCTTGATAGTTTCTATTTTTAGAAAGTTATTTTTGTTTTTAGCTTTTTCTTCTTTTTTGCTTTTTTGGCCAAAATTGCCTAGTTTATCATCTTCATTATTCTTAGAGTGCATTGTTCGAAAGGAATTTTTTTAGGAAACTTACTATTTTTAGTAAGTTAGGTCACTAGATATTTACTATTTTTAGAAATTTCACCTCCCCACCTTGGATTGTAATGAAAATGGTTTCACCGAATAAGGCTCACTTTTGGGACTCCATGCTTAAAATTTCATCTCGATCCGCTCACTCCGAATGCTTGAAACTAAAAATATTAATATATGGAATCAAAATAGGGTTTTCTACCATTAAAAATCATATAGCAATCTGGTTTTTTGTTATATTCTTCTTGTAGGTTCCTAGGATTTGGAACAATCATGAAAATCTCATTCACATCTGTTTTACTAGTTTGAAAGATATGAATTCTTTATTGTTTTGGTCGATATAACAAGTCTAGGGAAATTTTGGTAGAGTATTTGTATAATTTTTAGGTTTTTGGTGTTATGGAGCAGCAATAATAGAGTTCATATGAACATTTTAGGTGGGAAAAATCTATTTTTATTTTAAAAATTTTGACAACACTTTAGGTTCATGGGAGAGGAACAAATCAAGTAGAAGTGAGGTAAAAGAGTTAATGAAATTTTTAAGTTTTCAACCAACTTGGTATGGGGTGAATTTTACTGTCCATTCTATCCCCAAGGACGGGAATATCGGAGACAAAAAAATTTCCTAGATGTGGGCATGACAAGTGGCGAGGTTTGATTTCTTGATAGAGGAAGGATGAGAAAAAACACTTTACACCCGGGGTTGAGACCGGTGTAGTCTTGTTTTCTATGCTCAAGGTCTAGGCACGTTGGATCTTCATTCAAACATATTTGAATGCTCACCCCAAGCACGTTATGCCTAATAGGTCCTTCCTTTGTTTTATCTTGTCAAGGTGTTAGCATGCATGTTCATTATTACCATTATCAAGAATACATTCGGATGTAGATATTCACAAACATCATAAGGAAACACATGTAATAAGGAATCATAATAGATTAAACCTTTAGTAATATCAATTGCAATATGTGACCACCATACTTAGATGTAATTCATACCATAATCCATCTATAATTATCCATTCATAACCAAAAAAATTACATAGCAGAAGTTAAATACATAACAAAAATCACTAGAGAATGTCATTTGCAATAGAACATTAGAGAAACATAACTCTATTACATCATGGGTTCATACATGGTGTCCAAAACTATGCAGATCAACTAATATATATAGGGGTGGGGACTTTCCTTCACCACTCATGCATGTCAAAATAGACTGCAAGATTGAAATAGCCATGCGTATATACAAAAGCAAACAAAATGCATGCATGCTTTCCTATCAATCTAATAATAGGTTAAATCTATAAATTAAATCTTCTTTAATCCTGTTATTAGCTCAAAATATGCATGAGATTTGATCTTCACATGCATATGTGTAATTCCCAAAAATAGACATTATTTTATCAAGTATTCATACTTTATTTTAAATTTGTAACGTTTCTTGAATGCAAATTAATCTTGTATTATCTATTTTTAGCCTTGTGGATCCAAAAAGGCCAAGTTTGGGATAGTTCCTACTTGGGTGTGAGGCTTTGCACATTGTATGTTATGTCCTCTATGCCTCCCTTTGTGCCTACCTCACACACACCTTACACCTCGCACACGAAATATACTTAGTTGAAATGGGCCGTGCAACATTATCCCACACTAAATTGGATTTTCGTCCTCAACAATATCTTAGGCGCCAAAAACATAGGTGATCACCAACAAGAATTTAGTCCACAAAATATTCATCTTACCTAACTCAAAATTAGATCAGGTCAAAGGTTGTTGGAAGATTTATGGGAACTCAACATCTATCTCACTCTCAACTTTCTTCCATTCCTCAAGATTTTTGAATCCTTTCCTAGGAACCACCTCTACAACCCCTAACACTTGGTCAGGAACCAACTCTTCCACCCTACTCTTGAGCTCTGTAATTACCATAGTTAATTCTCGCATGCAATCCATCAATCACTTCATGTTTTCCAAAACCATATTCTGAAACTCACCTATCTAGAGCTCTAACTTGTCCATCTTGGCCTTAATCACTTCATTTTATTTTTTTCCTCATCCATAACTCGGGTGCGCTCAATTATTTTTGTAGGAATCTTCTCTTGGATAGTTTTTATCACTACTTCATCATCAATCACACGCACATCAAGAATTTTTGACATATGTTAAAGCTTATATCATCCTTACCACTTTCTTCCTTCCTCTAGCTTGGATTATCTCTCGTAAATTTGTGCCAATTTTTTCTCTAGGTTATCTATCTCACTTTGTACTTACTTTGTTATCCAAGAACTATGAACCCTAGTTGTCTAAACTAATTCATAAACCTATCTCTCTCTGCCCTATCTCGCTTTCATGTACTAGATCAAAATTCCTTCTTCTAAAGGATCCACATACAACCTCATACACATGTTGCTATGGTTTGCTTCTTCTTTTATCTCACCCTATCACAAAAATTTGCTTAATAGATTGATTTCTCTAATTTCTCTTCGAATACAAGGTAGCAAATGACTTTGAATTGCTCCCTTTTTATACTTTTTCGTATTTCATCAACCTAATTTTTTCACTTAACACACATTTTTTCTCACTTTAAAAATTTTAAGTCACTTTCTTAATAAAGTACCTTTTCTTACATTTTTGTTTATTTCATTACTTCCTTTTGTGTGATGAAATCATAACCTTCTGGCATGCCCTACTATGTCATAGGTGACATACCTCCTTACACATGCCTCCTGTGCCTATGTACATATCCCTTTGTACCCCACACTAAGTATTACACCATGTTGCTACCTACCTCACATTACACGTGAGATCATTCTTCTCGCGTGGTCTTCAATCTGAGAAAATTCCTTTAAAACACCTTCATCCCGAGTACATGTAACACCTTTCTTCTACACACACCAATATTGCACTTGATTCTCAGCATCAATAGCTTCCTTTTTCTTGTACCTATTCCACCTCATAGTAAAATATGCACGGTCCTCTATGTATGAACTCAATAGATACTAATGCTTTTTTGAACAAAAGCACGCTTATTGCAAAAAAACAAATAACTCGAAATGAAAAAGCATAATAATGATGGAAAGGAAACACATGAAAGTGAAATATAATCTACATGGAAATAGTGCCTTATTACAAACACCAAGAAGAATTATTTATAGTAGGGCTTTAACCTACTCCCATTGAAGTATCTGGATAACATGATGCCATCTAACGCCCGATACAAGTATATTTGTTGCCACCAAAGGTCCCAAACAATGTACTTACAATTTCCCTGGTGGTGTGTAAACTTAAAATCATATAGTAGAACCATCTTCCCCACTTCAAATTTCTTTTTCTTAATTTTCTTATCATGCCATGATTTCTATCTCGGCCTTCTTAGAATTTTGGCTCCAACATTCAATAATGCCCCACTCATCTAATTACGCGTTTATCAATCCACCTCAACAACTTGCTCATTATACAATCCTCCTATGCACACAATATGTAGGGATGCTGAAATAAATTCAATAGGAAAGAAATTCTTTGTGCCAAACACCAAATGAAAGGGTGTGGGCTTATTCAACCTCTTATAAGTGGTCCTTTATGCCCAAATTACAACAAAGGATTTATCATCCTAGTATTTACTTCCAACATCATATATTTTTGTCAATGTGTGCCCCAAAATCATGTTTAAAGCTTCAAAATATTATCATCCTATGGGTGATAGGGTGTAGTTTTATGGTGTGCCACCATAAAATCTGCCAAAAGAATTCTGATTGTCTCATTCAAGAAATGAGTTCCTCTATCATTTGTTAAGCTCAATGGACAACCATACCTGATAATGATATTCTACCATAAGAATCTTACTGTTGTTTTTATTTTAGAATCCTTTTTAGGTGTTTCAATTTCCCACAAGTTGTCAAATAACTTGTACAATTTATGATGTATCATGTGCTAGTATTTCATGCGAGTAGGGAAATAGGGCCTAAAATTTTGATAGCCCACTTCTTAAAATGTTATGTGCTTGCAATTGGCCACAATGACATCTCATCTTTATGTCCAGGATTCCAAGGCATTGACGATGATCGATGCCTTGACATGTTCCTTGTATCCTTATACAAATTCTCCCAAAAATTCTAGCCATCAAAATTTTGTGTGCGGTATCATCACCCGCATAGTGAACTCCTACTATTCCACTATGAGCTTATTCCATAACACCCTCACACTAATAATCCGAACACCCGAATAATAACTTCTTCATGACCTAACAAGTATAAATATCAAGTAATTAATTTATAAAGGGTCACGTGTATTCCAAGATGCTTCTTTTCTAGAGTCTTCATTCCTTATGGTGTTTTTCCAGTGTGCAAAAATACTTCAATATCCTCTAAATCTATGGGCTTGCATTTTAACCTGAAAATATGTGCATCTCGGTATTGTTTTCTCAATGCCTTGTGCATCCTCACCACACTTGATCCTTGACAAATGATTAGGGCCTAAATTACTCTTTCTTGGATTCACAACAACTGTAAACTCAAACTCCTAAAATAGAAGTAACCATTTGTAAATGTGCCCTTGTAGAATAGGATTTTTAACTAAATACTTAAGCGACATATGATCTATATAGAAAATGAATGGTATTTCCAATAATTACTAAATGAACTTGTGTAGTGCATATATCATAGATAAATATTCACGCTCGTAGTTATGTAATTCTACTCAATGGGTGTTAACTTCCTGCTCACAAAACAAATATGATGATCCACAATTCATTCCCCTAGTTGTTCCAACACTATGCCAATTTCCATGCCAGAGGAATCCACATGCACATGAAAGGATATTTCCTATGAAGGAAAACAAAAAATAGTTGTAGAGGGTCAGATTTCCTTAAATGTTTCAAACACATATTGTTGCATGTTTTTTGAATATAATTTACATTTAGCCTTCAACAGCTTACTCCAAGGGCATAGAAATATATGTTAGTGCAAAATCACAGTACCCCAAAATGAGTTATGGATCTACTTTTCAAGGCGAGTCATTTGGTGTGATTTCACAACATTGAGCTTTCCCAAAATGTGGGACCTTTGCAAATGGGGAAAGCTCTCTAGAGAAGGCTATTTCCTCTTCCTAAACTACCTACCACAATCTCTTCTAGTGAAAACAAGCTAATCTAACCTAATCTAACTTCCAAGGAGACAAGGAGAGGAAGAAAAAAAGGAAAAATAGAGCCTACACTAAAATGAGATTGTTGATCATCTATCAAAACTGCCATGGAACAAGAAGAGGTGAGAAATGGAAAGGATGGACAAGTGCATCATAGACAAAAGATGGATTTCACATAGAAAATGTTCCAAAACTCCATGAACATAGCTCTAAAACCTACAATGAACATCCAAACATGCAAAAATTGAAAGGAACAAAAATAAGATTGTTCCAAGCCGTGATCTTAGATGATAATAGCACACCACATTAGATTTGCAAAGCAAAAGATCTAAAATACCATATATGAAAATCCATCATAATCCATAATGCTCAATACATTACAATACAATGACTTGAATTATTCAATAAGAAAGATGTACATATAGGAGGAGGGAAGTTCAACTACTACCTAAATCAGTGGTGAAGAACTCTCACTAACTGATATTGGTAGTTAAGTTAACTCCAAAATACTAGTAAGCTAACTCCACATAATTGAGAAGCTAACTCAACACAACTAGTAAGCTAACTCCACACAACTAGTACACCTAAGAAAGCTAACCCAACAAGTGTAGGGCTAACACAAGTGTAAGAATTATCCTAATAAATAAATAAAAGGATAAATAATAACCTACACTAACACCCTCCCATAAGCATATCTTAGGTGGGTGGAAAAGAAGGTGGGTCCTGGAAATAAGGCCTGATGAGGTACCCATGTACAATAATTGGGAAAAATGGACACCGTAAGGTACCCAAAACCAGTAATAACAAAGTAGAGAGAAAAATCCTGCTGCAAGATATCCTCAGAATCTCGACTCCAAAAACTTGTACAATGTTGAAGAAGTGTGGTGCACACTATGGTCTGAATCCACTGCTCGATCATATAACTCAAAAAAATGACACTGGGCTTCACTAGAATAGCTCCATGCAAGGAGACTGTCAATGGAGTGATGTCAAAAGTGAAAAAAACACAAAACATAATTTGATCAACTACTACAAATAGGTGTGCCACGATCCAAGAAAAACCAAGGCAACAAGGCAAGGACACAAGATCCAAATAAATAAGAGTGCCACGATCCAAGAAAAAGCTAAGGTAACAAGGAAAGGGCACAAAACTCAAAGAAGTAGTATCAACACCACACCCTCCCATACTACATAATGGGTAGAGTGACACCATAGATCTGTATGAGTTGTCAAAATCAACTACTCGAACACTGACAAACTAACACTGGGCTCCACCAGAATAGCTCCCCCATAAGAGAGACTGTCAACATGCCAAAAAAGTGTCAAAAATACAGATCCAAAATATCTCAACAAACAAGAGAGATATAAATGTATACACCCATAGATACAAGAATGCAATACCCAAAATTTTAGGACGTCAGGCTCAACCGAAAATGCATCCACAAGTGATCACAACACCCTCCCGAATTTGGCACTTTATAATTGAGTGCATGTAAATATTACAATGAGTAATAGTACCTTTTACATTTGAAATATGTGTATAAAAATGTCACCAATGCGTATATCTTGAAAAAATACACAATTTCAAAAAAAGATCACCTTAATCTAAGCTACGGATCAAAAGTTATGAGCTCTACAAGGTTTTGCTATTAAAATAATATTTTAATGCTAATCTTTTTAAAAGGTACACGTGACACCCAAATGTCCAAAGGGTAAAAGAGTGCATCCACACGATACATGCTTGTGACCAAAGGATAAAAGCCTACGCCCAAAACCTAAAATGTCTAGAGGGTAAATCATTGCATCTAGAGGGTACACGCTTATATCCAATGGATAAAAGAACACACCCAGAGGGTACAGATCTACGTCCAATGGATAAAAGACTACATCTAAAACTAAAATACCTAGAGGGTAAAATAATGCATCTAGAAGGTACACACTTATATCCAATGGATAAAAGAATGCACCCATAGGGTACAGATCTGCGTCCAGTGGATAAAAGATTGCATCCAAAACCGAAATACCTAGAGGGTAAAAGAATGCATCCGGAAGGTACACGCTTATATCCAATGGATAAAAGAATGCACCCATAGGGTACAAATCTATGTCCAATGGATAAAATATTGCATCCAAAACCAAAATACCTAGAGGGTAAAAGAATGCATCCGGAAGGTACACGCTTATATCCAATGGATAAAAGAATGCACCCAGATTTGACTGTCTCAAAACATGGTCAAGTTTACAGTCGATTCTAGGGTTTTGACACCTTCCAAATCCAATTCTGCACTCTGTTTTGCATAAAAATGCATGTTGTAAAAAATTGCTAACAAATTCCATATACATGAAAAAAATAAACCCTTGCTTGCAAAGAAAAACTTACTAGATGTCTACATCATCTATCACTCTGATACCATGAACAGAACAAAAATAAAATTGTTCCAAGCCATGATCTCAGATGATAATAGCACACCACATTAGATTTGCAAAGCAGAAGAGCTAATATACCATATATGGAAATCCATCATAATCCATAATGCTCAATACATTACAATACAATGACTTAAATTATTCAATAAGAAAAATGTACATATAGGAGGAGAGAAGTGCAACTACTACGTAAATCAAGTGGTGAAGAACTCCCGTGATTGATACCGGTAGTTAAGTTAACTCTAAAAGACTAGTAAGCTAACTCTATACAACTAGTACACCTAAGCAAGTTAACCCAACAAGTGTAGGGCTAACACAAGTGTAATAATTATCCTAATAAATAAATAAAAGGATAAATAATAGCCTACACTAACAAAAATACCTTGTAATTAAGAGAGGTAAGAAAAACAACAAAGAAAATGAGCAATGGATGGATAAATGCATCACAAAAACACGTTTTTATTGCTCAGAATTTACACAGTGCATCATTTCACGGGTAAGAGGAAAAAATGCCATTACAGAGTAGGGGAGGAGGTTCAAACTCTATTTTCAACCCTGGGGAAGAAAATAAGGGAGAGGCAGAGAAGAAGGATGAACAACCTTTTACAAATGAGCCAAAATTGGCTTTTATGCTCAAACAAAATGAAGGAAATGAGAAAACGTGGGAAAATTAATTTTAAAAATCTAACCACCAACAATATCCATTTAATTAGCCTAAAAATGATGGGTTTCCATGAAAAATCCCATACTTCATCGTACATTGCTTTGCATAGCAAGAAAGAGGCCCATACTTCATTAATTTTGGTGGTTGGGGTCATTTTTTTCCATGCTAGAGACATTTTCCCATTTTTCTCCCACAAAAATCCATAAAAATTTAAAATTGAAGTTTCCATCATGTAGAGGATTTCAACATCTTTCCATTGATACCAAAATTGTGAAAATCCAAGCTCTAGATCGAAAGATATGGCCCTTTGAAGATTTAGGGCAAAACAAGGCAAAATTAGAGCAAAAATCGGGTCTCATGGGCCAAAATTTGACCTTTTTCCCTTTTTCACGAAATTAGAAAGTTTTCCAAAGATCCTTCACCGCTTTGCCACTCCAATGACATGTGGCACTTTCTAATTAGTATGTGGGTCTCAAAATCACATTCTACCCATTTTGCCCGCAAGGGAAAAAAATTCCAAGGTCTTCTACCTGAATTCCCATAGCCGATGTGGACACGTGGTACCCTGTGATTAGCTACAGAGATGTGGTTCCATTTTTTTGGCACCCACCACTCTACCTTGACACGTGGCACATCTTGATTAGTTACAGTGCCTCAAACAATTTATTTTCCTCTCTGCTAGCTTTTGGGACTCGCAAATAACTTTTGCGCTTTTAGCCCAAAAAGTGCTAAGTTCCTAATTTCTTCCTCTAATCTTCCAAATTTTGAGCCTCTCTGGAAAATTTTCCTCCTTACCTCTGTAGGCCCGCTCAGGGAAAATTTTCATTGTAAACTCACAAGCGATAACTCAAAAAATACAAGTTAGGAGGACTTCTTTACCTTTTTGGAAAGGGGAAGAAAAATCCTATCTAATGAAGCAACACCCAGAAAATTTTGAGTGCCTAAAATGTGTAAAAAATTGACTGAGGCACAAAAAAGAAGCTAGTTAACCCAAAATAAGAGGGAGCTTATTTTAGTTAACAATTTGGCTACTCTCAAGGGTCATCTACCTGCTAGATGAATGATTAGTGGCCTTTGAAACATCCATTGGGCATGGAGCCAAGCCTGATAACCAACTCTGATCCGAACTATGAAAATATGATTTTTGAGCCACTTGGAAACCCACTGAAACTTGGAGTTGACCTTCACCAAAATCCACTGAATGCACTATGCAAGAGAAACCAAAACAACACCAAAAAACTATGTACAAAACTAAAAATCATACATACCCCGTGGGATATGCAGAGTGTGCACAAGAACTTCTTATGCTGAAAGCAAACCTACCTACTCTACTATAACTGGAAGAAAAGGTGGGCTAAATAAAGCTTGTAACGGGCAGGAGAAATATCTTCCCTTCCTCAAAAATGGCAGCCATGTAAATTATTTGGAGCTGATCATGGCTGTTAGTATGAGTGGAAAATTGAGAAGAATCTGGTCCTCCACCCAAATCATCAAGGTTCAATAGGAAACAAATCAAATACCTCTTTTATTTGCCCTGCATTTGGATTAAAGAGGCATTGCAGCTGATCCTTGGTACTTTGCATATCATCCTCATGCTTAGGAGTAAGCATGACTGGTTTTTGCTTCTCCATTGGCTCCAATGAAGCCAAGTACCTAATTGGACATGGTATGATCCTTTGGATGTGCCCATTTTTCTAAACTCTAACTCCAAGAATGGAGTCTTCATGTAGAGCTTCTTGGGTGGATGTTGGGGAAGGAATGGTGGAACTTTTCCACTCTTTTCCTTCCTTCATGGTAGTATGGAACCCTTCTATAATATGCAACTCATCATTATTGATTGCAACATCTAATGAAGTTGCTTTTGCATTATTGTAACCTACTGCAATACATTGTTGGCTCTAGAGTTCCTCCATTGTATCTTTTGGAAGATCAAATTCTTCCAACTTTGATTCAAGAGGCATGTTGCAAACTACAGGTGGTGCTTGCATGTTCTCTTCCATGGAAGTAGGTTCTTGTGGTTGAAGAATGAATGATGAAGAAGGAAAATTTGCAATTTCTACAGGCTCCTTCTCATCAAAACATTCTTCTAAGTTTGATAGCAAATCAAACTCTTCAATGTCCTGTTGCAACAAGGTCTCTCCCTTTTGTATGGTGACCTTCAAATCTGCATTTTTTTCACCATGTGGAGCTTCATCTTCAAACATGAAGCTTGTCAGCTTGAACTCATCCAAAAAATCAGATTTTTGGAGAGATGAAGTGGGAGAGAAATATATAACTTCTTGTGTAACCTGCTCATGATTCAAGGTGCCTCAATTTGTTTCAATCACCTCCATAATTGATTCATCAATCAAATCAGGCCCTTTAAATGAAAGCAAAATATCTTCAATAATGCTTCCTTCATCTAGTTCCAATTCTAATTTGATTTCTTTCAGTTTCCCCTCTTCAATGGGACTTGGAGTTGATTGTTCTTCCTCTTCCATGGCTGCTTTACAACTTCTATTGGATCAACATCTTCTTCTAATAGAGTGCCAACATGGACACTACACTCCGAGTAACTTGATGACTGATCTTTTTACTTCTCTCTTTCTATAAAATCAGTCATAACTACCATTGACTCTTCATCTTTGGCCTCCTCTCGTAGGCTTCACCAAAGAAAGAAAGAATTTTCTCAATCCCATATCTAAGAGCCAAGCTTACTAAGCTCTTAATCATTCCTTCTTTGCTTAGTTCTTCCTCTTGCTATCCTTCATGACTGATTTTCTAATTTTCATTTTCCCAACATGGATTTGGGAACACAAGAGGAGTGATGGGTTGGGATTCAACTAGTTCTTCTATTATCTATGGTGGAGGGGGAGGTATTATTTTTGGATCTTGTGGAGGGGACTTGGATCTGGGAGGGAAAAGGGCAGAAGAATTGAAATGGGATGGAAGACTAGGGGATGGAGAAATGGAATTAACTTTTGGGACAGAAAATGGGTAACTTTAAACTTGACACTACTGAGATAAAACAAATTGGGAAAGAGGAAAAGAAAAAGCATGAGATGGTGTGCTTACCCATTGACAAGGTTGTTGAATACTCTTCTCATACACCTCTATTCCTTTCATCCACTTTGCAAGCAATGGAAGAATTACAATAATGAATTCAAGTTTCTCTTGTGGTATAATGCCTTGGAAAAGGTCCCACCCATGGACAAGGTGCCCTACAACCGATTCCAAATGCTTTCATTTGTGCTTGAGCCCTAGATTGCACCATGTTTTCCTCCATCTTTTGGATCTTCTCTAACAAATCTATATTTTCTTCTTAACTGCCCTCACAATCTATGTACCCTTGTGCTTGATAGGCTTCATATCCAAACTAACTTTGGCATTGCTCATATGGGTATGCATATTGGTCTTGAATTTGAAAAAAATGCTGATATGGAGGATTTGGAAAACATGTTGGAGGTGGGAAAAATTGTTGCTATTGTAAATTAAAATTCCATGATGGAAATGAAGTCATGATTGAACAACTTCATGGAATGAAAAAGGAATGAAAGAGATGGAGGGAAAAATGAAATGGAAAATGAATGGAAAGAAGGTCTACAACTTTAGAGATGGGTTGTTGATCAGATGGAGTCACCAGATGTGTTTGTTAGTGCCTCCAAAGGCTGAAATTTTCATAGGAACACATCAACTTGCAAAAAATGAAGTGAAAGATCTCTTGGGTCCCACCGGGCATGCCAAAACTATTAGTGGAACACGCTAGGGTAAGATTTGTTGTTTTTGCTGAGACACTAAGAGAAGATGAAATATCTAACCCTAGTGTCCCACCCAGTGTGCCAAAACTATTATTACAAAATCACAACACCCCCAAATGAGTTATGGATCTACTTTTCTAAGTAAAATTCAGTTGGTGTGATTTCACAACATTGAGCTTTCCCAAAGTGTGAGACCTTTGGAAATGGGGAAAGCTCTCTAGAGAACGATGGTTCCTCTTCCTAAACTACATGCCAGAATTTATTCTAGTGTAGGAAAGCTAATCTAACTTCTAGGGAGACAAGGAGAGGAAGAAAACAAGGAAAATCAAAACCTACACTAAAACAGTGATACACTAGAGAAGGAAATTGTTGATCATATATCAAAACTGCCATGGAACAAGAAGAGGTGAGAAATGGAAAGGATGGACAAGTGCATCATAGACCAAAGATGGATTTCACACAGAAAATGTTCCAAAACTCCATGAACACAACTCCAAAACCTGTAATGAACATCCAAACATGCACAAATACCCTATAATGAAGAGAGGTAAGGAAAACAAAAAATAAAATGAGCTAAGGATGGACAGATGCATCACAAAAACATGTTTTTTATTGCTCATAATTTACACAGTGCATCATTTCACGGGTAAGAGGAAAAAATGCCATTACAAAGTAGTGGAGGAGGTTCAAACTCTATTTTTGACCCTTGGGAAGAAAATAAGGGAGAGGCAGAGAAGAAGGATGAACAATCTTGTACAAATGAGCCAAAACTAGCTTTTTATGCTTGAACAAAATGAAGGAAATGAGAAAACATGAGAAAATCAATTTTAAAAACTCCAACCACTACAAGATCCATATAATTAGCTTGAAAAATGATGGGTTTCCATGAAAAATCCCATATTTCATCGTACATTGCTTTGCGAAGCAAGAAAGAGGCCCATACTTGATTAATTTTGGTGGTTGGGGTCATTTTCTAAAAATTTTCCATGCTAGAAAAATTTTCCCATTTTCTCCCACAAAACTCCATCAAAACTTAAAATTGAATTTCCCATCATGTAGAGGATTTCAATAGCTTTCCATTGATATAAAAAATGTGGAAATCCAAGATCTAGATTGAAAGATATGGCCCTTTGAAGATTTATGGCAAAATTAGGGCAAAAATCAGGTCTACAGGCCAAAATTTGACCTTTTTCCCCTTTTCACGAAATTCTAAAATTTTCCAAAAATCCTCCACAGCCCTGCCACTCTGATGACATGTGGTGCTTTCTAATTGGTCCACAGGTCTCAAAATCATATTCTGCCCATTTTACCCGCAAGGAAAATTTTTCCAAGGTCTTCCACTTGTGAATTCCCCACTGTTGATGTGGACACGTGGCACCCTATGATTGTCCATGGGGATGCGGTTCTATTTTTTTCTTTGACACATTTTGACCAAAAGCTAAAGACTTTAAGTTCTGTTCGGTGCTCACCGCTCCACCTTGACATGTGGCACCTCCTTATTAGTTGCGGGCCTCAAACAATTTATTTTCCTCTACGGGCTTTTAGGACCTCAAATGAATTTTGTGCTTTTATCCCAAAAAGTGCTAAGTTCCCAATTTCTTCCTCCACTCCGCCACTGAGCCTCTCTGGAAAATTTTCCTCCTTACCTCCGCAAGCCCGCTAAGGGAAAATTTTCACTATAAACTCTATCGAGCCATAACTCAAAAAAATACAAGGAGTTAGGAGGACATCTTTACCTTTCTCGGAAAGGGGAAGAAAAATTCTATCTAATGAAGTGATACCCAAAAAATTTTGAGTGCTGAAATGTGTAAAAATTGATTGAGGCACAAAGAGGAAGCTAGTTAACCCAAAATAAGAGGGAGCTTATTTTGGTTAACAATCTCTATATATCCTTAAATGAATTTATTGTAATAGCATGTATGTCCCATTAATCAATGTAATTGACTCTGGTTGTTAGGTTTTTGCAAACCCATGATCACAAATATCTTTGTTGGGTCTACCAATAATCCTTCCTTACAAATTATATGTCCAAGTAAAGTTACAAAAGGTATTGCAAAGATACACTTCTTAATGTTGAGAGATATTATCAACTAAGTGCAACTCTAAAAAATGAGCCTTAAATTGTCACAATGGTCCCTGACTAAGCCATGGAAAGTCTAATCATCTAGATACATCTGTATGAAATTATGAATAAAGTCTTGAAAGGCCTACACAACAATGCGCGAGAACAGGTCTAACACCTTTTTCAACCCAAAAGGAATAATATTTTATGAAAAAAATCTCCATTCAATGGTGAAATTTATCTTTTTCTAATCTTCCTTCATAATGTGCACCGGTGATAGCTGAAAAACCCATATGTAAAATAATATATCTCTCACTAAGAAACCACCTCAATGATCTCTTTTGTGAATGGGGTGGGAAAAGGATCAATAACACATGAAGCATTGAGATCCCTATAACATACACAAATCCTTATCCTATCAACCTTCTTTAAGATTATGATTATGGGTCTAACCCAAGAAGATTCTTCAATACGATTAATAATTCAATAATTGAGAATTTTAATCTATTTCTTCCTTTACCTTCACACACAGTGATTAAGATTCATCCTATAAGGCCTCTTCCTAACTAGACATGAACCTTCTTTAAATTTTATTTTCATCTCACCCGAAGAAGGGTGTACTCCTTTGACTCATGATAGCCCCTTAGAAATAAGTCTTGTAAGTCATACAAGATTTCAATAATATTATCCACTTGTTACTCTAACCAATAATAAATAATAATGGCCTCCTTAGGCTCTCCTCTCGTAGTAATATTAACCTTCTTTGTCTTCATATGAGCATGATATGCATGTGCCTTCACTTCTATAGTGTCCATCACCTTGTGTGTACCTTTAGTGTGGTCAACATTCAAGTTATGCACATCCTCATCATCTATCATGTGCATCAGTTTTCCATTTTATTTTTCTTTCTAGGTGTGGACCATCTTTTATTCACCTGTTTCTTCAAGGTCAAGTCATTCCTAGAGATCGAATGCCCAAAAATCACAGCATAAGTTCTTCGGCCTTAGTGTTATCTCAAAATGTAAGGAACTTCATAATCTATATTTTTTCATGGACTAGAGGTTTATTAGAAAATTAATCAAATGCTTTTATCATACCTGAGGTCATCTCTTGCCAATTTGTTATTTTTCTTTCCAACTTAACATGTACATACCATGTGTGCACACAACCATGTAAGGTGGAGTATAACTTATGCACACAGAGTGATGATGGTAATTCCTCCTTTTCCTACTCTTAAGATCTCTCAAACTTTTAGACGTGATGTGAGCTAGGAGACTTCCCATGAAATTCACATGTTTTTGTAGGTACATTACTTCGAGTAAACTTGGTGGAGAAAGTGATTCTCACTTCTTTCCACTCCAAAATGCCATCTCTATGTGTTTCCCAAAATGTGATGATATCCCGTGCAAGGCATAGATAACCATATTTCTTCTATCTCCTTCATTCTGACACTGAGTCTCCATGGCATGCAAAAACAAATCAAGCTTCCCTTCACGAGTATACTTTGTGGTACCTAGTTACATCCTAACCGCCTCGCCATGTGCAGCATAATCCTTCTAGTTAATCTTACTTTGACCTCACACATGATCATTTCATATGTCCCATGAGCCAATTTATCACAAGAAACACTATTAGTGTCACTTACAGACTTTGCATCCTCCGACCAAGAACACCCTCTTTTGATGGTTCTAGATTTTCTAGATCACATACGATCACCGCATAAATTTGATTAAGATCCTCCTCACTCAAATGCTCAACATAAGGTTCTTCCTTATTTTCAAAAATGGGTGTGATCACACATTCCTACTTATTCTAAAAAATGATGTATCTTTTTTTGAAGCACAAATCAGTATTGTCTGGATAGGACCGGGGTTGCCCAAGTAATGTTGGAAAATTGTCTACTTTTGGAAGCTATAACACTTCAATGTCTTAAGTAAACTTAGCCCCTAAATTATAATAGATGCATCCTTTAGTACCAAAATAGGAATTTCCTTAGATTTAATTTCCAAATACAACACATTTGAAGATGATTGCAATTTAGGCCTTACAATTTGATTCACACCTCAAGGATGAGTACATTTACCTTGACGTTTGTGTCTATCAAAATATTACTTACCATCCAACCACCAATTATTACATCTAGTGTAATTTACTTGTAAAATTCATAGTCTTGAGGTGGTAGATTCACATGGAGTATTTGTCTCTCACGCTCAACTCCAACACATGGTACCTTCTCTTGAAGCCATTCCCTAGTAATTGTAGGATGTTATCCTAGCCCAACATCTTATAGAATTATTTAAAATCATCCACATCCTTATGTGGGATTTAAACACTCTTTTCCTATCTCTTGCATGTGCCTATTCCTTTAAGTATTGTTTTTTTACCTTGTAGAGCTTTAATAACCCCCATCGTCTCCTGGTAATCTTAGTTATGGTGCATCGCATTTACATACTTAACATGTATCACTTCCTCCCATGTAATTAGAGGATTAGCCTTCGAGGGTTTTGTACATGCACGTTTCCTCAAATTGCGTTGTAACTAGCATGGGTTGCGATTACGGATCAGTCTTCCTAGACATCCATTGATTAGCACTCATGCATTTCACCTTGATAATCCCGGTGCCCTTATCTTTCTTCTATGTCTTATACATGTGTTCATACAACTCCATATAATCTTCTAAATTGTGTTTCTTCCCATACCATGAGAAAATATTATTCTGAGGGCACTCACGTTGATAATGATAAGGGGATCCATAAGTATAACAAGTGTCTCTACAAAATCCTCCTCTGCTACTACTTCAACCTCATCCTCTATATCCTCCAAAGAATCCTATATTCTGTTATGTCCATGGTTATGCCATTCATGAGTATGTCCATCTTGTTCCTTTGATCCACTCGCCACACTATTTTTGCAAACTCTTGTCTTAATGGATTTTTGAATATGATCAATCAATCTACAATTAGTGGTGTCGTGAGTGTGGGACTTAAAATTTTTAGAGTACATGAATACCTTATTTGTGAGCACACACTACAATAATGGGAAATATCATACATCATGATTCAGGTGGAAGACCTATCAATCTAATAGTAATGTGCACACCGACCTATGTGGGAAATTATCTTTAGCATGTCCCTCCACTTCATAATCTATGCACCATATTTCATTTCGTGTCTCATGCGGTGAGTTGACGAAATATTTTTCAATTATTTTTCCATAACTAAAATTTTTGCTTCTAAGAATTGGCTCACATTGGTATCAACACTTCCAACATCTTCCACATGAAAATCAGCTTAAAAATCCTCGTGTGGGTCTACATATGTCTTATGAGAGAGTTATTTGTGAAATGGAGTCATAAATACTCTAAAAACTATTTTGCATGTTGACTAGGATGAATGTCATAAGACAATTTGGAAAATAAAGTCTTTAAACGTGCATCATATTCCTTGCACGTTTAGCTAATCCTTTCTTAATATCCTTTAGCACAATAATGCTATATTTCTCAAATTCTAGAATGTGAAACTTTTCCGAAATGTAGAATGCAAGGAATCATAATCCACCACATTCCTATGTGGGTCTTATTTCCTATACCAGCTATGCACGCATTTGTACTGTGGTAACAAACGATGTGCACATCAACATATGTGTGAAAGATAGCGTGAAGAGATCTCGAGAGGATCAAAATCAACCAAATGTGCATAATAGGATTTGAAACATGGACATAACCTCAAGTTCAATCCATAAAATCTCTCTCAATCTCATAGATCCAAAGGGGTGTACATATACGATGTGTTGAGTAATCCCCAATGTTGAAATCATGATAACTCGAGTGGAGAGGGGGAGTTACATTCCCTGAATAGAAGTGTAATTCCCAATGATGCATATAATGCACTCGACACATAAAAGAATCTCATAATGACCCCTAAATGACACGTGAACCTACTATATCACCTAAGTGAGATGACTCACTTGATGATGTGGAGAATAAATCACACCAACACCCCCCCTTCATCATAACTTAGGATGAGGCAATAAGTTATAAATGTGAAATGGGTCCCAACACAAATCTTGATGAGTTGCCCATGCACAATGAAGAGATCCCAAGAATTTAAGGAAAACCTAGAGGGAAAAAAATTCATCACAAGAGAAAAAAACACTATCTAATCTAAGAAAGATGCCAAAGATGGGTCCCCACCATATATGAGCTAGAAAAGGTACCCATGTAAAAAGGGAAATCTCTCGTAAAGAAGAAGAAGAAAGAAGAAGAGGGAGATGGGAGGGATGTAGAAGATGCCATGAGACATTTTGAATTATAAAACTCTAGGAAGTATTCTAGAAGAATGTTGATGATGAGATGCTCTACCTCAAGACTAAATAAGATCCACCCACACCAAACCGTGTGCCTTCCCTTAGGAAGGACAACGATGACATGTTGGAAGTCTTCCCACTCGTGAAGGAAACTCAAGCCAACAAAACGAAGAACTCTAAATCTAGTGCATGGAAGTGTGACAATCATCTAGGAAGTGAGAACCAAGGAACTAAAGGTAATGCCATGAGCACAGAAATGTAAAAGTGTGAAGAGGGAACACCCATAAAAATGATGTCCGAGTTATGTGAAGGAAACAAAAAAACCCCACAACATAAAATGCATCCACAAGAAAGGGTGGATCAATGAAGAAGTCCAGAGAAGTGATAAGAGTCCCTAAAGGGGCAATCCTAACAATGGAGATGATGAAATCATGCAAGGAACTCGTAGAAGGATGGCGAAAATGTAGTGCATCACAAGGGGACTCTGCAAAAAGATGACTAAGGTCGTGAAGATACTCATATCAATGAGGAAGATCAATAAATAGAAGAGTAATGTCGGATAGGTATGAGTCATCCAATGAAGGTATAGGAGTGAAAGTGGCCTCTCTCACTAGATGTGGAAAGGAGGATGGTGTAATGATGGTATGATGTTGATTAAGAGAATGCAAAGTGTCTGATGAGAAGTGGAATGTGGCAACACTCTCTAGAATAGGGAGATAAGGAAGAGAAGAGTCCTTTGCAGACTTTCTCTACATCGAACTAGGTAAATAATTCTTGTCATTAGAAAATAATCATGCAAGTCGAGTTAGTGGAAATTCCATCAAACGAATAACAAGAGGAAACAACTAGATCAGAAACAACAACAGTGAAAAAAGTATGTGAAGGGTTTCCATAGAGGGACTGAAAGATGTTCCAGATGTGGTAGGGAGGATCTGAGTCTACCACTTGAAAGCAAGAGGTTTGGAGATGTATATCATCAAGTGCCCAAAATAATGGTCCCAAGTGTTAAGAAATTCCTCGAGATAATGATGATCAAAGTGGATTCAAGAACTAGCCCAAGAAGGAAGTGTGAAAGAGCCTCGTAGGTGAAGTAGCATTCTATAGAAGCATGCCAATCTGAATAGTTCTCTCTCCCACAAGAGTTGGTGTAAACTATAAATAGATCCCGCGATGATCAATTTTGGAAAGAGAACCCTCCATGATGTGGAAGAAATAAGTGAAAACTGCATAAGAAGATGAGTACAATAATGCAAGACGTTGGACTCAACCAATAATGCGTCTATAAGAAATACAACACCCGAGAAGAGTAGTTGTAACCCCCTATCTCGCATAACTTGATAGTGCATGACTACAATAAAGTTTCCTCATGTGATGTCATACATTTGAACACTTACCTCACAATCGATGACACGTCACGCAAGAGTGGAGGCCACAATAGATTCCTAGATCGGAAGCGGAGGGATGCATAGAATCAAGCACAAAGCACATAAGTGATAAGGTACAACATTTCACAATATGAGAAAATGGCATATCACAATGAAAAAGAGAAGGATCTCTTACCGAAAGGTTGTGGTAGATGCTTCCACTAGCCGTAGGTGAAGAGGAGCAAGAGAAAGTAATGAGAAAGAAAAAATTGCCCGAAATCCCAATAACCCTATAAAATGATCCTAGAAAAGGTTCTCCCCTATAAGAAATCCGAAAAGGATACACCCCTTTTTCTAAGTGAATTTTTTTGTTTTTATAATTTTCTTACTTATACAATGTTCATATATGTGAAAAAGTGAAAAAAACCAATAAAAAAATTAAAAAGGGAGCAAGGGGTGAAATGAGCTAAAACAGCTTTCGAGCCGGCCGCTCATGGGAGGGTGAGTTGGATCAACCAAATCAATCAGCAAGTGGGTAGCGGTGGTGATTTTGGTAGTGTGCACGAAGAGAGAAGCTTGAGTGGAGGGGTTTCCAGGAGGGTGAATCAACTTGGTAGACTAGTCATATATGAGGAGATGGGCCAAAGAGTTGGTGAGAGGGTTAAACGCCAAAGTGTAAGTGAGGTGGGTCTCATGAGATACATTGAGAAGTGATGAGTTAAGTGGGAGTGCACTAAGTGTTATGCCAAGCCAAACAAAGGTGGGAGCCAATGTAATAGTCACTCGAAGCCATATTCAAAAAGCCACATCGTAGAAGACCATTGAGCCGGTGAGTAAGGTGTCGAGGTGCAAACAAAAAGAAAGTTTTGAGATTGAAATGGCCTATCTATGAGCTTGGTACAAAAAAACAGCCATGGAGACACATGGTGAACTGGATGGAGCACATAGTGGGGAAGCAACCCAAGGTAGAGGAAACAAATGGAAAACAATAAGTGATGAAGTAACCAAGAAGGAGGAGCCCAGAAACATGTAATGGAGGTATAACATGGGAGCCAACCAAAGACATAAGACGAGAAGACAAACATGAGCAAGCAGGGATCAATGCATGTAGCGAGGGACAAATCATAAATGGCTAAGATGAAGGAAAATGAGGGAAGATGAGTTTATTACATACAAATTCAATGTAACTAAGGTGAATGTCATGATCGGTTGAAGAATACAACTCGAAACACAACTCGATGCAAAAGCGAACAACCACATAGACCAAGTTAAAATTGCACAAGGAAATTTAGAGAAGAGTGAGCTAGTGATGAGCTTAGTTCCCAACTTAGTAAGCTAGGAATGAGATGACCCTTTAAAAGTAGAAAAACACTTCTAAATCTCTCAAAACTAGTACTAGAAAAATCAAATCTACAACCTCATACTATAGTGGACCTCCAAAACACACACCAAAATGCATGCAAACCCAAAAATCATGGAACACTACAAAACCACAAACTCGAACATAGACAAAGGTATAAATCCTTAAAATAAATGAAAGAAGATCATGATCGGTATATCCATTACGATACACATAACGAGAACTAGATATCACCCGAATCTGGAAAACACACACATAAGTGCCAAAGAGTGCATGGATCCACAAGATCCACTCTCACACCATGAAAGAGGTTTTTAAACCTGAAATGCGATGATCACGAGTGATAATATGCACATCAATGGACATGTGAATGATAATGTGAAGAGATCTCGGGAGGAGCAAGCATCAACCAAATTTGTTTTGAAGGATTTTAAATATGATCATAACCTTGTTACAATCCAAAAACTCTCTCTCAATCTCATAGATCCAAAGGGGTGTACGTATAGGATGTATTGAGTAACCACTAGTGGTGTAATCATGAAAACTTAGATGGAGAAGGGGAGTTACATTCCCAGAATAGAAGTGTAACTCTTAATGACACAAATGACGCACTGACGCATAAGAGAATCTCATAATTACCCCTAAATGACATGTGGACCTACAATCTCACCTAAGTGAGATGACTCACTTGATGATTTAGAAAATAATTCACACCAATAAGCACCAGGGGCCACCCGAGTAATGCTTTGGAAAATTGTTTGCTTTTGTAAGCGCCAACACTTCAAAGTCTCTAGTAAACTTAGCCCCCTGAATTATAATAGATGAATTCTTTAATACCAAAATAGGATTGCGTTAGATTTATTTTCCATATACAACACATTAGGATATGGTTGTAATGTAGGCATTCCCATTTGATTCAACACCTCAAGGGTGAGAACATTTAACTCAAAGACTATATCTATCAAGATATTACTTACCACCAACCATCAATTATTGCATCTAGTGTAATTTAGTTGTAAAATTCTTGGTTCTGAGGTGGTAGATTCACATTGAGTATCTATCTCTCATGATAAACTCCAATGCATGGTACCTTCTCTCGAAGCCATTTCCTTGTAATGACATGATGTTATCCTAGCGTAACATCTTACTAACTTCTTTCAAATCATCCACATCCTTATGTGGGATTTCAAGACTCTTTTCTTGATCTCTTGCATGATCTTGTTCCTTTAGTATTATATTTCACCCTTCATATCTTTCATAACCCCCATCATCTCCCAATAAACTTCCTTCCTCGGCATACCACATTTGAATACTTATCATGTATCTCTTCCTCCCATGGAATTATAGGATTAGCCTTCATATGTTTTTGCATACATGCTTCCTCAACATGCATTATAACTAGCATGGGATGAAATTCCAAATTAGTCTTCCTAGGAATCCATTGATCAACATTCACTTTTTGTACCTTGATAATCCTAGTGTCATTATCTTTATTCTGAGTCATACACACGTGTTCATACATCTCTAGACAATATTCTAAATTTTTCATGTTCCCTCACCATGAGATAATATTATTTTGAGGGAACTCATGCTAATAATGATAAGGGGATCCAAAAGTATTCCAATTTCCTCTAGAAAATCCTCCTCTGCCACCACTGTGACCTTGTCCTATATATCCTCCAGATAAGCCAATATTCCCGTTATCTCCATGGTTCTGCCATTCATGCGTATGGCCCTCTTGTTTCTTTGATCAAGTCTCCACACTAGTTTGGAACACCAAATTCTTAATAGACTTTTAAATATAATCAATTAATCTATAATAAATGGTGTCATGAGTGTGGGACTTAATAATATTATAGTACATAGACACCTTCATCATGAGTGTGCACCGTAATAATGGTAAATCTCATACATCATGATTCGGTGGCAGACCTCAAAATATGATAGTAATGTGCACATAGACTTGTGTGGGAAATTATCTTTAGCATGTCCCTCCACTTCATAATATGTGCACCAGATTCCACTTCATGTCTCATGCGCTGAGTTTGCAGAAATATTTTCCAATTATTTTTCCATAACTACAATTTTTTGATTCTAAGAATGGGCTCACATCAGTAACAACACTTCCAACATCCTCAACATGAAAAGCTTACGAATCCTCGTATGGGTCTATATATGTTTAATGAGAGAGTGCTATGTGGAATGGAGTCATAAATACACTAAAAAACTATATTGCATGCTGGCTATGATGAATTTCATAAGACACTTTAGGCAACAAAATCTTGAAACATGCATCATATTCCCTTACACTTTTAACTAATCACTATTTATTATCCTTTAGTGCATTAATGATCTATTGATCAAATTCTACAATGTGAAACTCTGCGAAAAATGTAGAATGAGAGGTATCCTTATCCATTGTAGACACCTATAATTTAGCTCGAGCAATTTAAATACTTAAATTGCACTAATTATACCCTTTCCCGCAAATTGATGACATATCGTCAATATCACACATTTTCTCTACTATCATCATTAATTAATTACATTACGTTATTTAATTAACTCTTCTATCCAACAATGATGCCAATTAATGACATTCCATTAATCAGCTCCCCTTTCTATCTAGATTAATTAATTATTTCTAATTAATTAATACCCATTTCTATCTAGATTAATTAATTATTCTTAATTAATTAATTCTCTCTTCTATTTAATCAATAAATCATCATTTATTTGATCGAAATCCTCTCATAACATAAATCATACTAATTATTCCTCTAAAAATCTTCTATAAGCTTACACACCTATTAATTAATCACTTTGGTTAATTAATAAAGCCCCTCAAACCCCATGGGTCACTAAAGGACAAACTAAACTCTCCTAAGGTTGACTCAACCCTTTCTAAACCTCCCTTATCCAAAACTAACCCAACCTCTCTATTATCCCACATGTAAAGGGATGTAGAGATTCTTTTATCCATTGGGCTATATAAGGATCCCTCCTCCTACCTTTCTTCTTACACCTAAATGAGCATAGAGCCTAAGCTATAGCCATTTTATCATCTTAGAGAATTCTTCATTGGAGAAGCTAGCTATTTTCATTTCTTGTATTCATCCATCCAATTTTTGAAGTCATATGGGGATATGTCAAATGGTCTTGTAGCCATGATTTGACAAGACTCCATTCTTAAAAACCTTGGGATTTCAGCACATAATCAACTATTTGATTGCTAAAGGTCTACCTAGGTTCAATATCATATGTTTCTAAGAATTCAATAAGAGATAGAAGTTATTTTATTTATCATATTAGCTTGAAATGTTCATTTCATGTTTAATGTAGAAATTTTGATAGGTTAGCTTTGTTTAAGCTCTTAGCATGATGATGCATAGGTTTAGTTTAGTATTGTATTGAAGCTACTAGGTGTTAGTTTCAACTTTACTTAAATGACTAACTATTTTGTGCATACATATGGCATGCCCAGTGGGATGTTACTCCATTATATTTTGCACTTAATTTAAAATTTTTGTAGTTTAGTTTCAATTTTAGTTATTAACCCTCTTTTTGCATATATTGACATAACTTATTTTTCTTAACTTTTTTTTTTGAGTTTGAATGTGTTGGGTATTATTTTTAGGTACAAAGGAGGTGAGGTGCTATCAAAATTAGAATTTATGGGAAAATTTCTAGATTTGGCCATGTTTTCATTTTTAGATCTTGTTTTTTTCAACATTCTACATGCTAGTTTTGTCAATTTCTTGAAAATCTTAAAATATTAAGCATGTAAGTTAGTGTTTGATAGTGTTGAATCCTCTATTTACATATTAATGTGGTGGGTTTTTTGTAAGAATTGAATCTTTGTGAGAAATTTTCAATATTTCATCATGTTTTCATTTTTAGAGCTTACTTTTTCATCATTCTACATGCTAGTTTTGCCAATTTCTTGAAAATCTTAAATTATTGAGCATGTATGTTAATGTTTGATAGCGTTGAGTCTTTTATTCATATATTAATGTGATGGGTTGTTGTCAAAATTGAATCTTGGTTGGAAATATTTGACCATTTTGCAGATTAAGGAACTTTTTTTTTTGACATTTTTTTAGTGCATGACAAGTGCATACCTGTGAGCATAAGAGCATATGTGTAACCCATCTTCCGAAGGCCATAACATTTTCTCCTAAAATTAAAATGACTCCATTTTTTTGTGTTGGAAAGGTATTGAAGTTAAATATTTAATGAAAACATAAATTCGATATTTATACTTGACATAAATTTTAGGTTTTCTTTCATTTTAAAACTGGTCATTTTCTAACATGTCTAATGTTTTGATGAATGTTGTATTTTCATGGTTTACTTGATTTAAACCAAATAATGTGTATTCTCTTATCTTGTACCTTTTGGTGATATTGAAAATCAAAAACAAATTTTATCTCTAATTTTTAGCATTGGGATCAAACTTAGAAATTTTATTATTCATTTTGCTTAAGGGAATGAACCTTTTACAAAGTATTTTTCAATGGTACTTTGATTTGAAGTTTTTCACTTCTATATAGTTGGGCTAAAGTTTGTGTATGATTTTATCTTGCACCTTAGGGTGATCTTGAGAATCAAAAGCAACTTTAGTCTTCATTTTATAACATCTGGTAAATTGGAAACTTCATCTTTCACTTTTGGTTTAAGGGAATGGATATTTATCAAGATTGTTGTATGGTTCATTGATTAGAAAAATTTTCTTTACTTTTCAGTTGGATTATTTGTTGTGTATGCTCTTCTCTTGAATCCTTGGATAATCTTAAGAATCAAAAGAAACTCTTAATCCTATTTTAAATAATGTGATTTTCTTGGAGAACTACTAATGCTTGAGTGCGGGACCTAAAAACAATTGTCAAAGAAACAAGTTTGAAACAAAATTTTCTAAAGAAACATGTGTTGCATATTTCCAAATGATGAATGACTAAACCACATTAATTATAAAAGATAAAAACACACCACAATCAATACATTGTATTTGTAGGCTTGGATAAGGGTATGTTACGTCCTCTTAAAACTAGGACATAGACCCTTTGGCATAAGCCTTAAGGTATAACAATGGGGGTGGTCCTAAGAACCACAAAGTATTCCACACAAGAGGGAACCTTGTGGAAAAAATGGAAAGTTCTCTACACAACCCACTTGACTAGTGAACACATGATATTTAGTGTCACAATTCATCTCGTATCATAACCCTAGTGAGAGTACACGATGCACACATTTATTTCCCACTGTGCTTGAAGAGAGTAAAGTAAAGACGAGATACTCCCAAATTAGTCGAGTGTAAATTTTTGGGTAAATAGAGCTTGCTCTTAGATGACTTGTGACACCTATTTGAGTGAACCACCCAAGAAGATATCTGGGACCAGGAGCCAACTTGAACCACATAAGAGACAATTTGAGTTGAGAGCTATTGTTCATCATGAAACATGTGAAGCATGACTTTTCTTAGTTTATCACTTTCCCTAAGGTGAGATGAAACTCTACCGAAGTGAGGCCAACATTTTTCAACCCCAATTGATCTACTTCCTTAACTTTCTTTTTGACACTTTTTTGATCAAAAGAAGAGTGACTACCTTTGCCTTATCAATTTATTGTTTGACCACTTTTTTTTATCGTTTATGCCCATCCTTGTTTACGGATGGGTTTTTAAATGTCTAAACTGTGTAGAGAAATTTTTATATCATTGGTATCCTTTTTTATCTTGATACAAAATTCAAGATCATCATCATAGTTAGGCTTGGTTCATCACTTTGATTCTCCTTTGAATGGTTATCTTGTTTATATTGTGACACTACAATTTTGGTATTTACGTCTTGTTTCTTGTAAACTTGGCCTAAATATCTATATTGTAAGGTTACACTATATACACTTTAACAATTCCTAGGTATACTATCACTTTAGTTTGATTTCAATTATTACCTCGATTCTAAAGAGTGTTAAGTGTTACCCCTTGTGTGTGTTATATCAATATCATCTTGATATCAATACCTTAATTTCTCACAAAGTTTGGTTAACATATCTTGGTGAAATTTTTGTGTCACTCACAATCGTAACTGACACCCTTTGGAATATAGGTCTTGATTGAATTTGGGATTTCTTCTAGTATACTTTGTTTGGAGGTCACATTAACTTCTTGTTATTACTTACACTTGTTCATTTCTTTGAACTCGACATAAGTAGGGACATTTTTTTAATCATCATATGACACTATACCTTTTTGAAGAAAAATTTAGGAAGTACTTCATTTGATTAGTTGGTTTGAAACTCAACATTGTATGAGTGATTCTTGCTCGCTCATTCATTTAAGAGAAAATTATTTTTTCACGTTGATTATTTGACATTCATAACATACCTTAATTTCTTGACATTCATTTTGTCATTAGGCTGGATAAAAATCTTTAGACACATTCAAAGATACCTTAGTGAACCTATTACACGTCATGACACCTAAAAGAAGATTAGGAATCAAAGAGAAATCTTTCCAAGAAAGACAAACACAAACTTAGGAAGCCTCCAACAAACAAGGATTAAACCCTTTCATTGGCCATGATCTTGGGAATTTATTCTCCACAAAGAAAGAAGTAGAAGACATGATATATCATCGAGTCACGAGTTGGAATCACCACATGCATATTTTGAATTCGACCCCACCTTGCTAGATGAATTCATTTTTAGAAACCAGGATCGTACTGGCACAAGTTGTGGAGTTGAGAGCCGTAAAGCCTATCGAACAAGAGGAAATCCCACCTACAAATGATGCTAATGAAGAGGAGCAACCTCTTATTAACATGGATGATATCATAACACATGGACATGTTTCTACTTCTAACATGTAAAATTATAATGTATTGGGATATAGAATACCTTTTCTTAAGGTACCACGTAAAGTCATAATAGAACAAAAAAATGTTGAACAACCTCCGCAGCATGAAGAAGAAGTTACTATTCAACAACAAATTAGCAACCTTAGTCGACAATTAGCTTTGTCACCCTCTCATATACAAAAAGAAATAAACAAGAATGTACAAAAGATAAAACCTAAGGTCAAAATTAATGAACTTCAATTGGACAATCAAGGAGAATACAATAAGGGATATCATGGTGTATATATCCCTACTTATCCTACCAAAGAAAAATTACTCGCTCAAGAAATACAATCTATGAAAGTGACACTTACAAGACTCCAAGAGATTACTGTGGGGAATAGCAAAAAATATCAATACGAAGAGTTATGTCCCCATTCATTTGATAAAACTATGACGCTTCAACCCTTCCCTAAAAAGTTTGACATGCCAAAATTTGACAAATATAGAGGGAAAGGTGACCCATGAGACCATGTAAAATATTTTTACATGGCATGCCAAGAAGTGGCCTACAGTGACAATTACCTCATATGAATCTTTCCAAAGAGTCTAGGGGCCAAGCCATGGAATGGTTCACTCACTTACCTCGTGGGTCTATTTTTACATGGCTTGAACTAACATAAAGGTTTATATGACACTTCTTGTATAACATAGAAAGATACATAACCATGTTTAACTTGTGTGGAACTAAATAATTCCCTAACAATACATTTTCTAGCTTCCTGTAAAGATGGAGAGGGATAGCCAGTCGCTTCCCTTGTGCATTCCCTAAAAAATAACTGGTGAGTATATTTGTGCCAAATTTCAACCAAGACATCACTTTTCATCTGCAAATGAATTTTTTTCACACCTTTGAAAAGGTTATTGAAAAGGGAATTCAAATAGAGGAATCCATTACTGCCAAAGGAACCATTAAATCACACTCTAAGGATAACCAAAACATAAAACCCATGGAAAAGCTAATTTTTTTAACAAGAATAATAATGTGGTGGAGACAAAATCATAGATTCCAAATGCGTAAAAATAGTTCAAACTGGTTAACCTTTTAAACTAATTAAAGGGCCCATTCAACCACCACCTAAACATCAAATGTTCACTCCTCTCAATGAGCCTTTGTTGGCCATATTGAAGCAATTGGATGTGGCTCACATGGTGACTTATACCATGACATAACCCTTTGATGAAAACGCTCCAAAACCATCATGGTAGAAAGAGCATGACTATTGTGAATTACATCGTGTCAAGGGAAAAAAATTAACAAGTGTCTACAACTTCATCACTACATCCAAGACCTCATCGACAATGGGGAGATAAAAGTGGATACCTTGGAGAAAAATAAAATGCCAAATGAAAAGATGGGAATATTCAAATAAACATTCCCTAAACATGGTAAGTAATATGAGAAAATCCGGATCGAGGAGATTCATCCTAGAGTTACATAAAATTATTTATATCTCATGAATGAAAATAATCATTATGCTTCTCTCATTGGATGTATCTCTTTTCCTAGTGACCACGTGAACACCATTCGAATCAAGGGAAAGGATTTTGTTGTGGTAACAAGGCACACTGACTCATGATTCATGAACACTCTCATTCAAACCCATAAGATGGTAGGTACAACCTCTTAGAATAACTTGAGAAGATGTCTACCAAGATTTCAATCTTGGATCTTCTCAAAATATTGAATGTACATAAGGACATCTTGTACAAAAATACTTAGCAAATCACGAGTTCCACTAGAATTCAACCATTTACATCTTCAAGATATGGTGACAACATTGTAACAATTGAGTACATATCTTTTAATCATAGGGAGATCCCTATTGAAGATCCAACACATAATATCCCCTATATATTGAGGTATTTGTTACCCACCGAAAGATAAAATGGGTGCTTATGGACAATAAATTAGGGATGAATATATGCACATTGAAATTAATTAAGAAATTGGGACATACGAAGAAGATCTTGAGTCCCACATCATTACCATAACCGCTTATAACAATGCGGAAAGGGAATCAACTGGCACAATCACATTACCCATGGAAGTAGGACCCACTTATCATCAGACGAAGTTTCATGTATTGGACTTAGAACTTCCATATAATATGCTTCTTGGCCAACCATGGATTCATGTCATGCAAGCTATGTCATCAATGTTCCATCAATGCATCAAATTGAAACATGAGGGACACACTATCACAATACAAGGAGATCCAGATCCCTTCACTCATTGTATAGCTCTCAATATTTTTATGTGTAAGGGTGCCTATATGTGTCCCTCTACTGATATAGTTTTTCCTCTTCAATCCGAAGCCATGGAGTCACGAGTAGATTCAGATTCCCTAAGTTCTTGTACCCATGAAGCTTCCACATCAACTTATCCTTTTGATTCTTAGGAGATGAAGGTTTTGGAATATGGTTGTGGAGAGTATAATGTGTAACAAGCTCTTTTGGTTTCAAACCTATCATTTTCACCTAAAACTAGAGGTGACCCAACTATCATTTTAGATGACCTAGAGATGAGTAAACTATTGGGTCATTTTTACCTGGAGGGTTACTCGTTGAAGAGAAGTTCCTATTCCCACCTACGACTTGGGTCCTGGAAGATACTCAACCAACTTGCTACCAAATCCTTAAGTATGAGAAGTCTAGACGAATGATGTATTCCATGGATTAAAAGGGTCTAAGATGTAGAAATAATGAGCAAGGACCAAGAGAACCAATTCCTCTTCCACATTTAAATATGGAAAGATACAAAATTGGCATTCAACCCTATAGATTACACCCCAATGATCAAGATGTAACCTATTTTGAGTGTGAAGACAGTTTGATTATTTAGACAGTGACACATATTCCCACTATAGCCAATAAGAGGATCTTACCTCCATAGACCTATTCTTATATACCAATGTCCTTACCATAGCACCTACTAAACATAAAATTGATTGTGTTTATCCTTGCCTTGTTTAATGGGACCAACAACATCACATGCCATTATATCTCTTTAAAAATGACGAAGCCATTACAGAATTCATGTGCATTCAAGATAAAATTCTGATTAGAGACCATAAGAAGGGTTTCTACATTGAATTAGATACCTACGTGTACTTCAGTTAAGAAGCTGAGCTTCGTGGTCAGAAAAACTTGAGAAAAAGAGAGGGAAAAAGTTCCAGTGAAAATCCTCAGCAAAAACAAAAGTCCAATCATATAGTGAAAATATATTTGAGGCATCAACAAAAAGAAGTGAAAAAATCAATGGACAAGACAAGTGATCACACCAAAGGTGAAAATTGTGTAGAGACACCCTTGGAATAAGATCTCAACCTTCCTCTCAATCCTACACATATGGAATATTTGTCAAAAATGCTAGTGTAATAAACCATTGATGTGAATATTAGAACAAAAGATGATCCAAAGATAGTTAAACTAAGAGCTTTACTCTAAGCATGGGAACCGAAAACCTTCGCCATGCTTATGTGGGAATTTTTAGATGTATTTGCATGGTCCTATATGGATATGTTGGGCTTGGATTCAAATTTTGTAGTGCATAACCTAGTACTACACATAGACACCAAGCCCATCAAACAAAATCTTAGAAAAATGCATCCGCGGGTGGCCCTTCTAGTTAAAGAAAAGCTAGAAAGATTGCTAGTGGAGGGCTTCATTTGACCAATTGATTTCTCAAAATGGATATCAAACATAGTCCCCATACAAAAGAAACCTATCAGCATAAGAATCTGTATGGATTTTAGAGACATTAATAAGGCATGTCCAAAAGATGATTTCCAATTGCTGAATATTGATATGATTGTTGATTCAACTCAAGGATATGAAATGTTATCTCTTATGGATGGATTTTCAGGCTATAATCAGATCAAGATCAGTTGCAAATGAAGATCAACACAAGATGACCTTCACAACCCCTAGGGGACTTTTTGTTATCAGGTAATGCCCTTTGGCCTTAAAAACGCAGGAACAACTTATCAAAGGGAAATGACTGTGATTTTCCATGATATGATTCATGACATCATGGAGGACTATGTAGATGATATCCTTAGGAAATCCAAGACAAGAGAAGATCACCCTAGGATTTTACGGATTATCTTTGAATGCCTTCGGGAATATAAATTCAGATTGAATCCAGAGAAGTATGTGTTTGATGTACTGTCAGGAAAGTTTCTTGGATTCATTGTATCATGAAGAAGGATTCAGGTAGACCCCGCTAAAGTTACTGCCTTTACAGAAATGCCTCCTCCCAAAAAAATCAAACAACTACGCACCTTGCAAAAGGAAAGATACAAACCACCCACTACTTTATTTCCCAACTTGTGACAAATGTCATTCATTTACGCATCTACTTAAAAAGGATGTTGCCTTTATTTGGGGACAAAAGAAACAATCCACATATCCTCATGCCTCTAATTCCTAGTGAGCCACTCCTACTATATATTTTTTATACTCAATTCGCTATTGGTGCATTGCTCGCCTAATATGACCTCATCCATAAATAAAAAGTTGTGTAATATCTCAGTCATAATCTCATTTCTTATGAGCTCAACTACCCTCAGATTGAAAAATCTTTTTTTGTTGTAGTTATACCTTCCAAAAAATTTCCATTACGTGATAAATACTAAAACCAAGCTTATATCCAAAGTTGACCTGCTTAAGTACCTATTGTCAAAACCTACCCTTATAGGTAGAATGGCTAATTGGATCATTCTACTAAGTGAATTTGGCATTGAGTATGTGCATAAAAATTTGTTAAAAGGACAAGTACTCATCGATCAAATAGTAGAAGCACCGTTACTAGGAATAGCTCTGTGAGTTTGGATCTGCTAACTAACTCTTTATTAATGTATATTAAGGAATCTATCATGTGGAAAGTGCAATTTAATGGATCTTTTACTTTTCACGGTTCAGGGGTCGGTGTGGTATTAATTACTCCTTCAAGTGACCCTATACCTCAAGTTTTTTTCCTTGGTTTTCCTTGTACAAATAATATCATGGAATATGAGGCTCATCATTAGGATGAAACTAGAAATAAAATGGGATATCCATCATGTTAATATCATTGGTGATTCACAATTGATCATCAAGCAAGTTAATGATGAATATAAATACAAGGATAAGAAAATCATCCCCTACAAGAAACCGGTGGAAAATTTGAAAGAGTATTTTGTGTGTATCATATTCGAAAAATTCCAAGGGCACAAAACATATTTGTAGAAGTGATGGAAACCATAGGTTCTATTCTGCGAATTCCACCACAGAGAGCAATGATATGTCATTTTTATTGATAATCTACACCATCCTCGTGTATGACATGCATGCGTAATGATATTTGGCTTGTGAATTTTTCAACCCTATTCCCCATGGTATGTGCACATCTATACCTATCTTAAACATAACACCTTCCCTCCAAACATCTCCCATTCCAAAAATCAAAGCCTTATCCGCTAGATATCGCATTACAACCTCTTAGGAGATATGCTCTATTTTCGTGGCTACGATGGGAGTCTTGTATTTTCTATATGTAGCGATTCATTCCAAGTGATCAAAGAGGTACATGAAGGGGTATGCGGTGCCCATACAAATGGAATGGTTCTAGCTAAGAAATTTTTGAGATTAGGATACTATTGGCCTACTTTGGAAATATACTGCTTTATTCTATGTAAGGAAATGTGTAATATATCAAAACTATGGAAATTTCATCCATGTGCCATCATAGCCATCGTAGCCAATCACAATCCAATGGCCATTCTCTAAATGGTGACTGGATTTAATAGGAAAGCTCATCCCTACCTCATCCGATGGTCATTCTCACATCATCATAGCTACGAAATATTTCACTACGAGGGTGGAGGTTGTTCCTTCAAATTATGTTATAGGAGCTCATATTTCAAAGTTTATCATGAATAAGCTTATCTGTCGGTATGGCATTCCTGTAGCCATAGTTATTGACAATGGAAAATCATTCAAAAAAAATAGTGAAGGACCTTTGTCATCGATTTAAAATAAAATTGAAGTGGTCTACGCCATATTATCCACAAGGTAATGGGTAGGCTGAAGCCACTAACAAAACATTGGTTCGAATCATGGAAAAGATGGTGAGTAAGACAAGTCGCAATTGGAATTTGCAAATTCACCCAACCCTTTGGGCTTATAGGACATCCATTCACACTCCTAGTGGTGTGACACCCTATTCCCTAGTATTTAGAACCGAATCCATCATCCCATTAGAAATTGAGCTTCCTTCCCTGAGAATATCTCTTAGTGATTACCTAGATAAGGATGAGGATTACATAGTGGACAGGCTGGTAGAATTAGAACTCCTAGATGAAAAGTGCATCTACACCCTTAACCATCTCAAATTGTTTCGAATGTATTCTCAAGAAATTACAACAAAAGGATCGTACCTCGTCGGTTTGAGGTTAGAGATTTGGTCATGAAAGAAAGTCAATTCAATAGTGGGGTGGAAAGAGAGAATAAAGGAAAGTTTGAACCGCATTGGTTAGGACCTTACGTCATTGTGGCCAAATATGGTACGGGAGCATAAAAATTTCCCATCCCAATGGTGATGAGCTCCGTGAACCTATGAATGCCATGCACCTTAAGTAGTTCTATGCTTAAACATGGTGTAAAACTTAGAAAGGAAAACAAAAAAGAGTAAAAATGATCAAAATACAAAAAAATTAAAATAAGAGAAAAATAAAAAGAGAAAACAAGTCGTCCATATGTGAAAACCATGTAATTGTGGCACGTTGGATAGGTCCCTTGGTGAAAACAGTTTCCAACACCTTGGGAGGATTCGTTGTTCACAAGCATATTGCATTTGGAGGGTACTTTTACTTAGCTTAAGGCTATTTCCGTGCCTACATATGAGATTTCCTGAATCTATCTTGTCAATCCTTTATCCATATTTCTCTCCTCTTGTTAACTGTGAAAGGATGGTCTTTGCATATTACCCATCTAATGTTGGGGGAACTTCACGTGACTTCACCTTCCTATTTATAAGCACATGGTGCGTGCCCTTGTATATTCTCTGTCTAACTCTGGGGGCATCCACATTTCTCAATTACTTGTGCATAGCTTCGAAAATGTTAGAAAATTAAAAAAACATTCAAAAATGTTAGAAAATCACAAAAACATTAAAAAATGTTTGAAAAACACAAAAAAATAGAAAATTGTTTCACAAAAGAAGAATAATAGTAGAAAAGTGTTTCACAAAACAACCTTCTTAAAACATAAATTTAGTTTACTTACTTTATCTTGTTTCTTGCTTTGTTTGTGTACATTGTTTGCTTGTATAGTTGTTTCTTGTTTGTACATTTGTATAGTTTGTTGCTTAGACATACTTTGATAAGATTCATCTTTTCTTGCTTATATTAGATTCATTCTTACTTGTACATATGCAATGTGTTTTTGCATGCTTGTAAATAATTGTACATAGTTGTGTTAATTCATGTTGGTTGGCACTGTGTATTTTGTTAACATTTGATTGTGTTTTCTTGTCGCATGTACATAGTTTTGTTATCACATCATCATATCTCCATCAATATCATCACATCTAACATCATCTATACATCATATATAAATAAAATGTTATGTGTACATCATACATGTATGCTATGCTAATCATCACGTATTGTATCATCAAATGGGGGCAAGAGGGATCGCAAATATCAAAATATATCCCCCACACCAATATCATCATGTCATCCCGTCCACTAATCTAGAGCATCACATGTACAATACAATTGATATCATCTATGGATCTATCATGTCAAAATCAAACACATGTGGTACAAACATCTCAACTATCATCATGATACATACAAAAGTGTGAAATCAAACCATATAACATCACACTCTAACTCTTCTTCTACTCGCCGTGAATAGTTATTTTATTTAAATAATTATTTTCCTTACTTTTTCACCATGCTAGGCATTATTTTCCATCTGGTACTCATTTCTTCTCACTAGGAAAATTTTATTGCTCCTAGGCAATATCCCTTCTTCTACACACTCCATCAAATAATTATTTTTATTAAATAATTATTTTTTTAATCTTTTTGTTGTGTTGGGGCATTATTTTCCACATGTTGCTTCTTTCTTCTCCCTGGGAATTCATTTTTCTTCTAGGAGATTCTTGATGATACTTCTTACTTCTTCTCTATCGAAACCATCAAAAGTCTAAAAAAATTATTAAAAAAATTCAATTTTTTTCAAAAATCCTAAAAATTGTAAACATTGCAAAACTAGGTAAACCAGCTCATAGCAGCTGAAAATCGTGTCTTACATATGGTATTATTTCCATATCTTGTTGGAAATTTTGCATCTTCACAAATCAAATGACTCACGGATCATCATATTTACAACCATTTACAAATCTAGCATGCTTGCTTCGTCAGTACTTTGGGGCACATATAGTTGCTTGGTACTGTTTCGTAGTGCACTATGCTTTTTCATTGGACCCAATGTCCTTCATCATCTTCCCTTACATGTATCCTTTCTTGGGGCATCATTTTTAACCCTTGTCATCAATCACAAACATTTAGGGATCTTCATCTTGATAACAAAACATTTGTACAACCGTCTTGACCATTGTTGGTTGGAATATGTGTGTTTGTACTTGTTTTCCCTGTTAAATGAGCTTGTTTCCTTCTCATATTGCATTAATTTTCATATTTTCTATTGAGTGTGTGTTTTAGTAATGGATAACTATGCATAGTATGGATTTTCATGTCATTCTTCTTTTGTCGTATGCTTATATTTTTAATGAGGACCGATGGCGTAGAACTTTAGCAATATGATGACAATAAAGTTGTTTCAATACACTGGATGAAATATTTCTCTTTTCTTTCCATCTATCATTCCTCTTCTACATCATTATCTTATCAACACTATTCTTCTTATTCACCTAGGGCATCTTGCTCCTGCCCATTCTTTTATTTCCTTTCTCTCTCAGCGTTTTCAATTGTTGATCGCCTTCCCTCATTACCCCATTGACACTCGAGGGGGAATCTCTCACTTCTACTAATTTTTCTTCTATGTGTTCAAAATTTTATCTATCTACTATCTTTGAAATGACATCACTTACACCACCTCAAAGAGGGGAAATGTAGACACCTATAATTCAGCTCAAGCAATTTAAATACTTAAATTACACTAATTATACCATTTCCCAAAAATTGACGACATATCGTTAATATCACACATTTTCTCTACTATCATCATTAATTAATTACATGTTATGTTACCTAATTAGCTCTTATATCCAACAATGATGCCAATTAACAACATTTCGTTAATCATCTCCCCTTCTATCTAGATTAATTTATTATTTCTAATTAATTAAGTTCCCCTTTGTATCTAGATTAATTAATTATTATTAATTAATTAATTCTCTCTTCTATTTAATCAATAAATCTTCATTTGTTTGATTAAAATCATCTCATAACATAAATCATACTAATTATTCCTCTAAAAGCTTTTATAAGCTTACAAACCTATTAATTAATAGCTTTGGTTAATTAATAAAACCCCTTAATCCACATGGGTCAGTAAAGGACAAACTAAACTCTCATAAGGTTGATTCAACCCTTTCTAAAACCTCCCTTATCAACAACTAACCCAACCTCTCTATTATCCCACATGTAAAGGGATGTAGATATTCTTTTATCCATTGGGTTATATAAGGATCCCTCCTCCTACCTTTCTTATTACACCTAAATGAGCATAGAACCTAAGCTATACTCATTTTATCATCTTAGAGCATTCTTCATTAGAGGAGCTAGATATTTTCATTTTTTGTATTCATCCATCTAAGTTTTGAAGTCAATGGGGATATATCAAATGGTCTTGTAGCCATGATTTGACAAGACTCCATTCTTAGAAACCTTGGGATTTCAAGCACATAATCAAATCTTTGATTGTTAGAGGTCTACCTAGGTTCAATCTCATCTTATTTTTAGCATTCAATAAGAGATAGAAGTTAGTTTATTTAGCATATTAACTTGAAATGTTCATTTCATGTTTAATGTAGAAATGTTGATAGGTTAGCTTTGTTTAAGATCTTAGCATGATGATGCATAGGTTTAGTTTAGTATTGTATTGAAGCTACTAGGTGTTAGTTTCAAATTTACTTGCATTAATAACTATTTCATGCATACATCCATCACATTTTGTTGTGGTTCATACTTCATATACCAGCTATGTGCATGACATTGTAATGTGGTAAAAACTGCTTGACCTTCTGTTTGAAGCTATAATTCCTTTAGCGTGCCATAGTGGTTCACGCTTATTCACATGCTCTGTTATATCTTCAATACCTCAATACTCTTTAAAACAAAGATCCATCTCATAATAAACCTATTGAGATTGATGTGGGGGTTCTAGGGATGTGGGCCTTGTTTACCACATATAGAACTAGAACATCCACTACTATGTTTTCCTCCCGATCCACTTGATCAGCCTAATCCACCTATGGGGGATGTGGACCATTTTGAGTACTTCCTTGTGTCCTAGTGGTAGTACTAGACTAAAAATTAGTGGCCCGCCTAGTACTAATAATTATTTTACTACTTGCAATTATTTATGCGCCAAAATTCTATCATGATGATGTCCCAAGGAACAATCTTGCCATAAAAATTCCAAATAATGGTGTTGACTGCCATGCCATGGGTGCATTACTAACTTTATCTTCTGAATTCAAAAAAATTTACTCATCTCTATTTACTTACTTGCACTAGCCTACTTCTTAATGACTACTTCTATATTAGGAACACAAAGTGCAAGGGATAGGTGGTTAGAAGGGACTAGATGTGCACCAAAGTTCCTCATAATATCCTCGGATGCACTCTCATCTGAAGCTAAAGGGGATTCTATATTGTGATTACGTAATTTTGGGAGAACCATATGTTATGGCTCCTCTTCTTCCATAAGAAATTCAAATTGTTCACGATCCATCTGTCTCCTCAAATCCAGGACTCCTCAATATCCATTTTTTCTTCATTTCCCTCTCTAATGCTGCATTAAAATTTAGCCAACTTTCCTCTCTCTTCCTTTCTTTCACCTCATCCCGCATCCTTATCCACACCTACTCCTACCCCTGTGTGTGGTGGAGGTTTAGCTAGCCATAAGAAGGCGATCTAAATCTAGTTATAAGATCAAAATCTTGGTCGATAATGGTATAGTGTGTAAGTAAGATCCTCTGTGCTCACAAAAGAACTAGAGCTTAGGATACTTAGGACATAGATACATAAAAATAATGTAATGTAAAGTATAACTATGTAATACTCAAGCCCACCAACGGTCTACAAATCTAGTCCAATCCACTTCAAACATCAATTATTGTTTGGTAATCCTTCTACATATAAATTTTTGGCCTATAACTCTAACACTTTCCTATTGTATATATTTCCAGCTATTTCATACAAGTCAACTTGAAAAATAATTAAGAACATCTCATAGAGTGCATCATAAAGGTTATTTTCCACCCACTTATGTGCATTGAAATTAGGTCTAGTGTTATATTTATTTGCAAAGTTGTCTTGTCTTTCGTCTATCCAACCTTCAACACCCTCAAGATTCAATTGATATGCCATTTGCACACAAAATCATGACAAGAAGTTTGAATAGAGGTCTCGATAAATGGAATTAAAATGTAGTTTTACTTTCTATTTTGAAGGTCTACGCATGCATGAACATCATCCAAATAGATCTAAATGCTCACCTGAAGCATGTGAAGCCTACAGTGTCTGTGCTTTGTGCTATCTTGTCAATATTTTAGCATGCATGTTCATTATTACCATTATCAAGCATACATTCATATTTAGATCTTCAAAAACAAAATAAGGATACACATGTAATAAGGAAGCATAAAAGATTAAACCATTACTAAGATCAATTACAATATGTGACTACCATACTTAGACATAATAATTACGAGAATCCATCCACGATTATCCATTCATAGCCAAAAAATTATATAGTAGTATTTGAATACATAAAAATAATCACCACAGAGGGTCATTTGTGCTAGAACATCGAGGAGCATAACTCTATTACATCATAGGTTCATAGATGGTGTCAAATACCATGTAAATTAACTAATATATATAGGGTTGAGGACTCTCCCTTTACCGTTCATGCATCTCAAAATAGATTGCAAGATTGAAATAACCATGCGTATATACAAAAGCATCTATAATGCATGCATGCTTTCCTATCAGCCTAATAATAGGTTAAGTCTATAAAATAAATCTTCATTAATCCAATTATTAACTTGAACTATGCATGAAATTTTATCTTCACATGCATATGTGTAATTCCCCAAAATAGACATTCATTATCTTCAATTCTTTATGTTTTCTTTGAAATTTGAAACGTTTCTTAAACTCCACCTATTCCTAATATTGTCTATTTTTATCCCATGGTTCCAAAATTGGCTAAGTTCAAGTTAAGATAGTTCCTTCTTGGGCATGATCCTTTATGCATTACTCATTCTTTATGCTATGCCTCCCTTTGTGCCTACCTCATGCACACGTTATATCCTTTCACGTGACTATATATATATATATATATATATATAGTCAAAATGGGTCATGCAACACTCAATCATATGAAGAACCATGGCATGAGTAGGGATGTGGAACATTTTTAATCCCCTATTTCCCTAGGGGATAGGGACACGAGGGGAATAAAAATGTACCCCGATATGATGGTGATAAGTGGTAGGCACTTTTTCAATGAGGTGAAGAGGAGAAAGAGCTTAAAAACACACTACACGAGCTTGTTCAAGTCACATGAAGATCTATTATCTAGGAAATTCATGGGGTGAATTTTTTTATTCCCTTTATCCCTAAGAGGTAGGGACATTAGGGAAAGAAAACATGTCCTTCTCTAGTGATGACAAGTGGCACAACTACATTGGTTATCTAGAAGGGTTGGAGTGAGGTGAAAAGCGCTTATGAAGCTTTAATAATGTCATGTGATTAACCAGAGGGAATAATCGAGTGGGGTGAATTTTATTTTCCTTATTTCCTAAAGGGGTAGGGATATGAGGGAAAATAAAATTCTCCTCCTTGTGCTCACATGTATCCCTTTGAAAAAATGGTTATGTATCAAAATCTTACCTTGAGAGAGACCTTGAAGATGAAGTTTATGGAGTTCCATGAGGTCTATTTTAGTGATCATGCTATATGAAATTGACTCCGAAACCTTCCAAAATTAATGGGATTTTTCCCAAGATCCAATAATTCTTAAAACCTCCTTAAATATCTCCTTTTTTCTCGATACAATGAGGTGTTTCTCCTAAAATTGAGCCACCTTGAGAATCACCTAAGTCTTGTGAAAATGTGAAAGTTCCTCCATGTAGAGGATTTAATTATATTTCCAATGAGTAATTTATTTCCACCTAACTCGCTACTCTTGAGATCCTTGAATCATCTAATGAATCTTACGTACCATTTTTAATAACAAGCCCATTAACTATGAAAAACCCACTTTCACTATTGTTGTTCCTAAACCTCCAAAAATTTATAAATATTCCTAAAAATATTGCATTGAATTCTTAACAAAATTTAAATAACTACCATATTATTTTGAGCTTTAAAATTTGTCCCTGAGGATGCACACCTATCCCAGAAAGGCCAAAAATAACCTTTGTAGGCTTGTTGAAGAATCCACCTTTAACAACACTTGTACTAAAATAGAATGAGTCGACTTATATGAACATTTTAAATATCTAGGAGGGTATGTAAAACACATATGAGGGCTTGAAAGGATAGGATAGACACCATAGAGAGTTCATATAATGATATGGAGAGATGTTTGTAAGGGTTTCAAGAAAACGTTTCTACACTAGGGTTAAGTTGTCATGTTTAAACATTAAATTTTTCCCTTACAAATACACATGCCAACAACTGGCTCTCACTTTGGGAATTATTATAGATCGAATGGAGTGAGCACAAGATAAGCATGAACCCCATACTTTAAGGATAAAATACATATAAGTTCCTTATCCATTTGACTATACAGAGTCTCAAGAAAAACACGTATAAGAATGAATGAATGAATGCCCACAAAAACAACAAAAGGAAACATACTACACTGAAAAGGGAAAAAAACACAAGGGAAAGGGAAAAACACAATGGAAAGAGAAACACACATATTAAATTCATCTATGGTACATGTGGGGGATAACCTTCTTTCATTGTTTATACAATTTCAAGTATTGCCCACTACGAGGAAATTCCAAGTTGGTATTGTTGGTCATTCAAACGTACATCCGCATCTTGGATCTGGAAGAGCCAAGTTGTTTGAGACCATAATGAAACCATCCCTGAGTTGTGGGACTTTGAGTGCTTGGTATGGATCTCCAGAGAAGGAAAGTACCTCTACCTACCTCTAATGCTACTGCTACTCCTAATGCTAAAAGAAAATCCTAGACTAAACATGCCAAGGGACCATGGATAGAAGGATGTGCAAAAAGGGGAAATACTAAGCTAAGGAAGTTGATAGAACTAGGGAAAGGGTTGATCTCTCTCCATGAGTGGAGAAGGAACCAGAGTGGGTGGGGGAGAAGAGGGAAGAAGGGACTTGTCATAGATAAATACGTGGGCTCATCCTTCCAAACACACGTAACACATGAACACAGGGGACTCGCAAGCATAGGAGAATGCACACCATGCTAGAAAATACAAATAGAGTGGTGAGATGTAATCAAAATGAGAGAGGGAAGACAAGAGTTCCATAAAACATGATTTTCTTTCTTAAGGGATGCTCATTCATTTACATTCACGATAGAAGGTGAGAAAATGCCAAGCTCTAAAAACTTGTGAGAAGTCATCCATCATTTTGGCATGGTATTGTTACAACAAAGAGGGATCCATTTTACAAAGAAGAAATATGCTATTTATAGAAGAAGAATGAGAGAAGAGAAGGGGAAAGAGAGGGAAACTTGGATTCAAATCTTCAACCACCAACAACCAATGATAAATGCCTGTAAATCCAGGTTGAAAGGTTATCAATGTGCTTCTCCATGTTTGTTTGGCATGTAGAATAAGGAAGACGGAAAGATGTAATGAAATTTAGAGGTTGAGGTTGATTAGATGTGTGCACTTGATGATAAAAATATGTTTTTCTATTTTCTGCCTACCAAATCCCACCTAAATCAGATTTTGAAAAGTCCAACGTGTAGTTGATGTCATCATATTTTAAATGAGACCAAGTGTTTGGGAATTTGAGCACCGCAATAGAAGTTATAGCTATCGAAGTCTATAAGTCACTCTAACACATAATGACAAGTGGTGCATGCTTTGATTGACTCAAGGATTTGGCTAACTCTTCATTTATTTTATCTTTTCTACCATGTGTCATGCACTAGTTTGTTATTTAGATTTTGTGCCCTTTTGACATGATTTGATATGTTGCGTATAACATACTCAATTTTGATAAATGACGTGACACATTGTTTTGACACAAAAGAACATACAAGGTGTAGAGGTAAGAGGTAGGCACATGAAAGGGAAATAGAGGGAAGGCATGTGTGTAGGTGTGTGCACATGAGGAATAGAAGAATACTTACAAGTGATGAGTATGGGGAAGGAGTGCAAGCATTCAACTGAAGGAGGGTGCATGAAGTTATAAAGAAAAGTGGTGTATGAGGGAGATAATTGTATGCAAGTGCAAGAGGAATGCTAAGGAAATAACCATTTTGGAAGGAAAGTATACAGAGGTTCGCACAAGGAGTGCATGACAGAATAGGAAAGAAAGTAGGCGTGTAGGAGGAAGTTGGAAAGGGGAAATATAAGGAGATAGAAAAATTCAGAGAGAGGGGGAACAAAAGGAAGAAGGAAGAAAGGTGTGTGGGGCACATAGAATAACAAAAACCAAGGAAATTGTGCCAAATGAGCAAGCTTGAGTATGTGTAACCTAAAATGTGAAACATCAGAGTTATAAGGAAAGTATAAGTTATCGAGATAACTAAGAGAGTTATTTGGATAGGAGTTTTGGTGAATTTTGGGGGCCATCTACAACTTGAAGAACATCCCCGAAGTCACTTACAACACCTGTCTCGAACTCGAATGGACTATTTCTCTCATATGAAGATATTCTGAATTTGATTGATGAGAGTGAAAGTTATGCACTAAACCTTTGAAATTACCTCTACCAAAATTTAACTATCATCCCAGAAGTAAAAAAAGGGGCATGTAGGTACAATAGGAAAGGAAGTGTGCCATAAGGAGTTTTAAACGAAATGTGCTAAGCATGACACTATGTACAAAGATGAAAATCATACATGTTCCAAAGGGCACATGCAGAGTGTGCATAAGAACTTGTGTTACTGAAATAAAATGTAAACTAGCCTATTCTAATGAAAGGAAAAGGGAAATCAAGTAAAATCAACTACGGGTAAGGAGAAATATTTTCCCTTCCTCACAAATTGTTACCATGTAATTTATTCAACACCGAACATGGTCAAACAAGAGTGAAAACCCCCTTATAGATGGTGTTTCAGCCTCCTCAAAGTATCAACAAAAAAATATATATCTCCTAAAGTTATTCTATGCTTGGATCCGAGAGGTGGTGCTGCTAACCTTTGTCGTGCTGAAGCTCTACCTCATGCTTTGAAATGAGCATGAGTGGTGGAAACTCTATTATTGGCTCTAGAATAGTAAGATATCTAATTGGAGATAGTATGATCCTTTTGATTTTCCCATTACTTTGAAGCTCAATCACACATATGGTATTTTCTTGTAGACTTTCATCCTAAAGGTGAATGCTTGCAGGCTAGGTCACACAGAGCTAGAGAACATGAGGTTCTTCCTCTACAAGAAGCTAAGCCTCCTTCAGATCTGCACTCTCTATAACTAACTAATTTTCTTCTAAAATAGGCACTCATATGATTTCCTCTTCCCAGTCAGTCGCATGAGTCATGTCATTCTTCAACTATTTTGTTTTCATTGAACATGATGACATTGGTTGGGAAAGGCATGTTGGTAAGGGGCTATTTGTTTATGGTACAACTAGGTAGATAGGACTTGAAAAGAAATGGGAGGATGGACATGGAAGGAGTGGAAGACATGCATACAAGATGATTTCAGGCATGCTCAAGAGGGATGAAAGGCGCACGTGTTGAAGGAACAAATGAACACGCAAAATGGGGAACAAGAAAATCGAAGATGGGGTGGAAGGGATAAGGGAAGAACAATAGAATCCTAAGTGGGAGAAGTGTGTAGAAAGTTAGGAACATAAGCAATAGGCTGAGATGATCTAATTTGGTGTGGAGGAGTGGGAGGGATGTATGATGGTAGTGCAGGGTTACCCCATTGACATGGTTTCTATGCACTAGATTTTTTTGCCTCCATTTCTTCTTCCCATTCTCAGTAACTTGGGTTAGCATCTCGATAAAGTACAACTATTGGGCACTAAGCCAACCTTGTACATGGCTAACCAATGGACAAGGGACCTTGTAGCCAACTTTAGCTTCCTTTATGGAGCACTTGACTTTGAGATACATCATGTCCATCTCCATCTTTTGCACCCATCTATCAAAATCAGCTTCGGCCAAGGAGTCATCACCATCATTTTCATAAAATTGTTGTTCATAAACATTTTGGATAGAAAAAGTGTTTTATATGCATTTTTAGGATAATGGGGCTTATAAAAATAATCTAGAGGAGGATGTTGAAATTTTGGTGCTAGAGAAATATAATTCTACTGCTATAAATGAGAATTCCAAGAATGGAAAGAAGTCATGATTGTATAACTTCAAAAGAGGAAGGTGGAATGATAGAAAAGGAGAAATGAATGAAAGGAGGGGAGACTTATTTTTTAATGAAATAATGGGTGTGTTTGAATTAGTAGAGTCACCAGATGTGTTCAAATATGCCTCTAAAGGATGGATCTCAAAAAACACATCAAACTTGTTGAGATGAAGATGTAAATCTCTTCACTCGCCCCACCGAGTTTGCTGAAACCATTTGTCATTAAAACTTGTACCCGCATCTAAGATTAGGAAGAGCCGAGCTATTTGAGACCAAAATGGAACCATCCCTTAGTTGTGGGACCTTTCATGCTTGGGACGGATCTCCAGAGAAGGTCGATTCCTCTACCTACCTTTAACACTATTGTTACTCCTAATGCTGAAAGCAAATCTTAGACTAAACATGCCAAGGGACTACGGATAGAAGGATGTGGAAAATGAGGAAATCCTAAGGTAAGGAAGGTGATAGAACCAGGGAAAGTGTTGATCTCTCTTCATGAGTGGCAAAGGAAACATATCGGGCATGTGAGAAGAGGGCAAGTGGTGTTCACCATAGATACACATGTGGGCTCGGCCTTCCAACGCATGCAATACATGAACACAGGGATTGTAAGCATAGGATTATGCACATTATGCCAAAAATAAAAATAGAGAGGTGAGATGCAATGAAAATGAGAGAGGGAAGACAAGAGTTCCATAAAACATGATTTTATTGCTTGAGGGACACACAATCATTTACATTCATGGAAAAATGTGAGAATACATTGCAAATACCATGCCAAGGTCTGAAAACGCATGGGAATTTGGCCACCATTTTGGCATGGTGCCATTACAATAGAGAGGGATCCTTTTTACAAAGAAGAAATATACTATTTATAAAATAAGAAGGAGAGAAGAGAACAAGAAAGAGAGGGAAACTCAAATTCAAATCTTTAATCACCAATAGCCAATGATAAATGCCTGCAAAATTTCCTGCAAGGTCATTAGATGCACTTCCCCATGTTTTTTTGGCATGTAGAAGAAGGAAGAAGGTAATATTTGATGAAATCTAGAGGTTGAGGTTGATTAGATGTGTGCATTGATGATCAAGAAGATGTTTCCCTATTTTCCACCTACCAAATCCTGCCTAAATATGATTTTGAAAAGTACAACATGTAGGCTGATGTCAACAACATTCAAATGAAACCAAGCACATAAGAATCTAAGCACTACAATAGAAGTCATGGTTGTCTAAATTCTACAGTTACTCTAGCACATAAAGAAATGTGGCACGTGTTGATTGATCAAGGATTCACTAACTATTCATTTGTTTTATCTTTACTTCCATGTGTCATGCAATAGTTGGTTGTTAAGATTTGGTACCCTATTGGCATGCTTTGATAGGTTACATGTAGCACACTCAAGTTTGATATATTACATGGTAGAGTGAATGACGTGGAAGGTGGAAGGTTCGGAAGCAAGAGATAGGTGCATGAAAGGGAAACAAAGGGAAGGCACATGCGTACATGCTCACATATGAGGAATAGGAGAATACTTTTAGGGGACAAGTATGGGGAAGGGGTGTGAGCATTCAACTAGAGGAAGGCACGTGGCATCAGAAAGAAAAGTGGTGTGTAAGGGAGCTAAGTATATATAAGCATGCAAGAGGAATGTGTTGTTACAAATCAGCAGCACCCTTGGATGTTGATCAGACTTCTAGTTTGATATCCTGGACATCCAGTGTGATTGCACAACATTGAATCCTTTCCCCAAGTGTGGGACTTGTAAAATGGGAAAGGAATCTCCAGATTAGAGGCTAGTTCCTCAACTCCTCTAATCAGATATGTCACTTGCAAGTTATACAGAGGTTTCAAACTCAAAATCCTACTCTAAATTCCAAAGTGGACAGAGATGGAGAATGCAAAAAAACTGAAACTAGTGCTAATAAGGTGATACACCAAAGGAGTGGTGGGCATTTTTTACTTCTAAAATTGACACAGTTCATAAAAATGCAACAAAACTTCATGCACAAACTGATAACTGTAATGGAGGGTTAGAAATGAATCAAACAACATAGACAAAGGATTAAAACTCATTCACAGAGCCTGTATTGTCATTTTTACATCAAAAACCACTTGCATTACAACACCTGAGAGGAAAAATAGGTTGCAGTCTTGGAAAAGGTTTGGTTTTCCACAAAATCACTTTTAAGTGACAAAGGGAGCCTGTAATACATGGAAAAAATGTTCAACCCCACGAAAATGAGCACAATCTAGCTTTTACAGTGTAAGCCACGTCCCCAGGAGAGAGAAATGTAGGAAAACATGGGGAAGATTCAACCATTGACAAAAATACAATCAAAATAGCATGGGCATCCTTACAGCCCATCCTCGACATTTTTAGCCATCTTTGGGAGAGAATGTGAACCATTCTTCATTAAAAGCTGCGGTGGTTGAAACGTCATTTTTGTCCATGACCACGTGCGCAGGCATTTTTTATTTTCTCTCTCCAAAATCCATCAAAATACAAAAATGACCCTAGAATAATGTAGAGAATTTCACCATCTTTCCATTGAATTAAATAACGTGAAAACCGAGCTTTGGATCGAAAAATATGGCCGTTTAAAGTTTTAGGGCAAAACAAGGCCAAATCGGATTGGAGGGTGAAAATTTGAATTTTTCACCTTTTTCGCATTTGGGAAAATTTCCCAAAAATCCTGCAAGCCTCCACCATTCTCGGGACACATGGCATGTTCTAATTGGGTACGGGCCTATCTCGGCTTCATTTTCCTTTGTTTTCCCTTTGGAAAATTTTCTTAAAATTCCCACGGCCGATGAATTGAGGCCACATGGCATGTGTTGATTGGACGTGGGCCTGTTCTTTTAAATTTTCCCGCGGTTGATCCATATTTTGACCCGCACACATGGCATGTTCCGATTGGCGCGGGCCTATCCTTTCAAATTTTCTATGCAAGCTTGTTTTTAGTTTTTGACACCACCGACATGTGGCAAGATGTGATTGTCTCGCATTTGGGGTGGGGGTTTCCTTTGAAATTTACTTCCCTTTTTACTTGAGAAAATTTCTCAAATTCTCCCCACCTTCCAGCTGTCTGAGGCACATGGAAACGTCTTATTGGATGTGGGCCCCTTGCAAACATTTTTACCTTTGCACCAATCTTTTCGGGAAAAAATCTTAATCTCCTCCTGCGCTCCGCATTCCCGGCTCGATGACACGTGGCCTTTGCTGATATGTCAATGGGGTAAAGAGTCAAAAATTTCTTTTGAAATTTGGTGAAACACTTTGCCAAAATTCTAACTTCTCCTCCACCCTCCGAAACTCCCACACCATAGGACACATGGTGCAATATGATTGCACATGGGCCTTCTCCATAAAATTTCTCCTCGCGCCAACACTTAGTCAAATTTTGTAAATTTCTCCCCTGGACACGTGGCACAATTCCATTCGCCGACGAGCCTGCGGGGAAAAATCTTCCCTTTTGAAATTTTACCAAACACTTGGTAAAAAACCAAGTTTTCTTCCGACCCCCGCCACTTCCTTGGACACGTGGTGGCATCTCATTGGTTGCGGGCCTTTCAGGGGAAAATTTCCCACAAAAACTCCGCCGAGCCATAACTTCAAAAATACATGGAGTTAGGACGAAAAATTTACCTTTTTGGAAACGTGAGAAAGAGATCTATCCAATGGTTCCCTTTTTAGAATTTTTTGAGTCCCTAAAAGAAAAAAACTATGACTGAGGCACAATAGAGGGAAGAATGAAAGGAGTTAGCCAAAAAATGAGTAGGAGGGCACATTTTGGATAACAATTTTGGTGACTTAGAGGGGTCATCTGCCTACTGGATGAAGTTACCAGTTTCCTGAAGCAATCCATTGGGCATGGAGTCATCAAATTCCCTATTTGATACCCCAATTGACTAGAAAACTACAAAGAGGAAGATGGAATATCATCTGATGGAGTAAGGCCTGCAAACACATTCCCAAGAACAACAAGCTTATGCCAAAGCACTTAGGGAAAGCAAACTAAACTACAGAAAAATAATGTGCATAAGCACTTGGAGGAATGAAAATCTAAGCTAATATGTACAAGGTGGAGAATTCCCTTCAAGAAGATGCTTTAGATAGATCCCATTGATCGGGATCTGCAGCTTCTTTGCCATCCAATGAAGACAATTGGAAAGCATTGTTGTCCTTTTGTAAGCCATGCTTTTCTTTAACATCTAGGTGCTAGGCTTGACAAGGGCTGCAAAATTTGGGACAAATCTCGAAAAAAATTTATTCTCCCGAAGAAACTTTTGAGGGCCTTCTTGTGGCTTGGCAATGGTAGTGCTCTTATGGCTTCAACTCTTTCTGGATCAATTACTAATCCTTCTTTAGAGACAATGTGGCCAAGGAGTTTTCCTTCATGAGCTAGAAAAATACACTTTTTAGGATTCAAGGATACTCCAAACCTTCTGCACCCTTGGAACACTTGTCTTAAATGAAAGAGGTGGTTTGTTACATTTCTTGCTAAAATAGTGATATCATCAAGATATATTAGCACTATGTTGTTAATCAAACCCTTGAACGCCATGTCCATTGCTCTTTCAAAAGTAGCTCCAGTGTTGGACAGCCCAAATGGCATTTTCTTGTATGCATAAGTTCCCCATTTGGTTGTAAAGGATTTCTTGAACTGATCCTCCTCCTTCACCATAATCTTATTATACCCCACGAATAGCCATCAAGTAATGAAAACCTCTCGGAGCCAAAGCAACAACTTGAAAAATCTTCTCCATAGAAGGAAGTGGGTAATGATACTTGAGAGATGCTCTATTCAAATCTCTGAAGTCAACACACAATCTGATTTCCCACTCTTCTTTCTAACTTGAGACTAAGTTGGCCACCCAACTAGAATGTTTGATAGGAAAAATGATTCTTGATTCTATCAACTTATTCAATTCTTTCCTCATGAGAGGCTCCATGTGAGGATTGACTGGTCTTTGTTTTTGCCTGATGGGCTTAGTACTTGGATCCAATTCAATGGTGTGTTGAGAAAACTTGGGATTGAAACCTTTCAAATCTTCATAGCTCCAAGTAAACACATCAGGGAACTCTTGACAAAGTTGTATGAACTCATAACTTTCTTGTTCAGTTGTCATCTTACCAATTTGGAGTGGTTTGCCTTCTTCCACCGAGATGGACGCTGAATCTTCTCCCTTGACTTGGATGTTTGCTTTTTCCTTCCTAAACTGATCATTAGGATTGAAAATGGACTCCAAAGTAATAAGTCCCTTTGGTAGTTTGTTGGTTCTCAGCTGTACCACTTGGTCACCATATTGCTGCTCCAACTTTTCCTGATTTTTAGTTGAAAACTCAGCCTCTTCTTGTAAGAGATGGATGATTTGCTAATAATTTTCAAACACTTGCCAACTTACATTATTGTCTGCATCTGAAGGCCTCACAATCACATGGATGTTGGCTGTAGCTTATATTTTTGAATGCTTTCAAAATGTCAAAGGCTTCCCCAATCTGCTACAAGCCCTCACAAGATCTTGGTTCTCTTTTCTCGGGAATGGATTTTATGCCAAAACCCTCAAAATTTTCAATGAGGTCCCACACCCTATTTTTATAGAACTTGAGTATATCATTCTTGATAGCATGTTGCCCCTTAACTTGGTTGACAATCAACTCACTTGTCACCAAAGACTTGCAAGTTCTTTATCCCTCTCTTGATTGACCAATTCAATCCTTGTATCAAGGCTTCATATTCAGCGGTGTTATTAGAGCATGCAAACTAAAATCTAAAATCTGAATAATACTTAACTCCTTGTGGTGAAACAAGCATATCTCCCCCCGCACCTTGTTTACTCCTTGATCCATAAAAAAAAAACTGCCATACTTCATTGTCATCCTTGTGGTCTGGCTTGGTGATGCTAGGGATAGGCTGATTTTCTTTATGCATGCAATAGACCCCTAACTTAGATTCTTCTATTTATTGATAAGGATCAAAAGCATGCACCTTGTTTGCCCATTCATCAAGAGTTAGATCTGGGATACTTCCAACCTTGGTGTCAGCTTCATCAGTGCTTGGATAATCCTCTTGATCAAACGTTGAACAATTGGTATTGATTTGGCTTGGAGTGTAAGGCTCAATGTGAAATTTTGCAATAGGTTCAGATCTGATTGTGGCCTTGGTTCCATATCTCATTCTGAACAACATGTGTGACCAATCAACAGATAAGTAACCTCCAATCTTGGCTATGAAATCCCTTGACAGACATAGGGAAAAGAGTGGTGGAAGGTCTATTACCGAGACATCTTGTAAAACAACAACGTTGGGACATGCATGCAAAGTAAGACTTAAGTTTTTTATCACTCCAACTATTGTTACTGCTGTCCCATCCAATTGCACTACCCCTTTGGATATGACTTCATACTAAATTCCCAACTGATCAGCTATTTTCTTGGGCATTACTGAACTACTTGCCCTGAATCAATCATGCAATTGTGTACTAATTGATTTCCAATGATCAATGAAACATATAATGGAGGGGGCTTCAAAATTTTACCTTGCTATCCTCCATGATTCCCCTCAGGCTGGGCAACATTTGTGAGCACCTTCTCTTGCATTTGGACTTGCTAATTTGAAGTTGACCACCCTTCATGGAAGCTTGTAGCAAATCTTTTTGGCTCAGGATAGATAGTGATTCCCACTTTGATATGTTTACATTTGTCTTCTTCATCTGGTCAATGATACTGAATGGAGATGAAGCATCTCTTTGCTATCCCTTGGCCTGCACATTCATTTCTTGCACATGGGTAGCAACAACTAGCATTTGAGTTGGCCTAAAAGCTATCTTAGGCATCCCTTGTGTGTTTGGGACTACACTTTGCTTGCCAACAATTTGTGGAGTGATAGAAGATTGTGGATTGCTTGGGGATAATGGTTTTTCTTCACCCAAATTTCTCCTTTTTGACCTTGTGTTGGCTATAACACTTTGGGGAATTGTTTGATTCATGCCACAAAAATCTTCTGCCTGCCAGTTTACAAATGTGGCATCATTTGGAGCTGATTGTTGTTGGAATGTTTCTTGTTGTTGGTTACTTCCTTGGCTACCTTCACCTTCCACACCAGTAGTTGTCACCATTAATGCTTGATTCAAGGCACCGTTGAAGCACATGGACTGGTTATGAGGTTCATTGCATGGGAAACACCAATCATACTCTTGAGCTATATTGTTTTGTACTGGCACTAATGCTTTAGAGGCAGATGTAGCATTGGGATTATAGGGCTGAAATGGTTTGTTGGCAAGAGGCCTTGCTTGATTTGGATTTGCAGCTGGATTGGGTGGTCTTTGAGGTTGGTATGGCTGCCTGTTAGGTTGAGCTTGAGGCTAGAAGGGAGGTCTAAAACCTTGGGCTTGCTGCCTCTTGAGTGTAACCAGCTCATTGCCTAGATTTTGCAATTGCTTCATGACTTCTTGAAGCTCATTTGAGGTACTAGAAGATGAAGTAGAAGCTTCACTTGAATTCTGATTTCTAGGAGTGGGAATAGGAGCTAAATTAGGTGTTTGATTATTGTTTGGGCTCTCTAAACTTGGAAATAGTGGCATTGGAGGCCTAGGAGCTAGCTTGTCAGCTTGAATCAAACAATTTTCATCTCTAATAGTAATGCTATAAGCAATGGGGATAGTTGTGCCTCCCATGGATTGAATTAACATAGAAATATCAGAATTTAAAGCTTTAAGGTAATAAAGGAAAGCACCTTCTGCTGTTGGCCTGACTGCCACTGGAATTCTCTCCCAAGTCCTTTGAAATCTGAAATTAAAATCAGTCAGCTGCTCATTGGGAGCTCTCTTGATGGTTGTCAATTGCTCCAAAAGGGACAAGTTATCTCCTTTTATCCAAACTCACTCATGGAGGGCTATACATAATTGGTTCCAATTTTGAATAGAACTCCGAGGCAAGACTTTTGAACCATTGCAAAGCTTTCCCTTTGAATGAAGATGCCAACAGTTTGACAGTAACTTGCATCTCATTGATTTCATGGATTGCACAAATGTTAGCAATATCCTTAACATGATCACCAGGAGTAGTCTAATTCTCTCTAGTAAAGTATGGAATGTTATTCAATGCTATAACGGGATTGGATTTTGTGCATTGACAGCAAGTGGGATGCTACCAAAGGAAATTGACATAGGGGTTGTTTTGTGCCATTCTGATTAGCCTTAGAACCCTTGTTGATTGAATGAAAGGCCTACCAGGTGGAGGAGTTGATAGAGTTCTATTTGGTGGAGATGGAGACCTTTGAATTATCCTCCCTCTTTGCCTTCTTCTTGGAGATAACTATAGATACTCAAAAAATTCTTCTTCTTCTCCAACTCTTGACCTTGTGGTGATTCTTCTCATGAGTTTTCAGGCTTGCCTGCTAAAACTAGCCGATTCTTCTTCCTTGGAGTCGCCAGATGTGTAATTTAGGGATCTATTAAGCAAGAAACGAAGATGAAGACCTCTAAGTCCCACTAGGTGTGCCAAAACTATTGTTGCAAATCAGCAGCACCGCCGGATGTTGATCGACTTCTAGTTCGACACTGGACATCCAGTGTGATTGCACAACATTGAATCCTTTCCCCAAGTGTGGGACTTATAAAATGGGAAAGGAATCTCCGGTTTAGAGGCTGGTTCCTCAAATCCTCTCGATCGAGATATGTCAATTGCAAGTTATACGAGATGTTTCAAACTCAAAATCCTACTCTAAATTCCAAAGTGGACAGAGATGGAGAATGCAAAAAAACTGAAACTAGTGCTAATAAGGTGATACACCAAAAGAGTGGTGGGCATTTTTTACTTCTAAAAATTGACACAGTTCATAAAAATGCAACAAAACTTCATGCACAAACCGGTAATCAGAATGGAGGGTTAGAAATGAATTAAACAGCATAGACAAAGGATTAAAACTCATTCACAGATCCTATATTGTCATTTTTACATCAAAAACCACTTGCATTACAACACCTGGGAGGAAAAACAAGTTGTAGTCTTGGAAAAGGTCTGGTTTTCCACAAAATCACTTTTAAGTGACAAAGGCAGCCTGCAATACATGGAAAAAAATGTTTAACCCCACGAAAATGAGCCCAATCTGGCTTTTTCAGTGCAAGCCACGTCGCCAGAGAGAGAAACATGGGAAAACATGGGGAAGATTCAACCATTGACCAAAATGCAATCAAAACAACATGGGCATCCTTACAGGCCCATCCCCTAACATTTTTAGCCATGCTGGGAGAGAATGCGAGCCATTCTTCATTAAAAACGGTGGTTGAAATGTCATTTTTGTCCATGACCACGTGCCAGAGGAATTTTTTTGATTTTATCTCTCTAAACTCCATTAAAATACAAAAATGACCCTGAATATTGTAGTTAATTTCACCAAATTTTTCCATTTATATAAAGAACGTGAAAAATCGAGCTCTGGATCGAAAGATATGGCCGTTTGAAGTTTTAGGGCAAAACAGGCCAAATCAGTTATCAAGTGCGAAAATTTGAATTTTTCACCTTTTTTGCATTTGGGAAAACTTCCCAAAAAATGCTTGCGCTCTGTAATTCCGGACACATGGCATGTTCTCGATTGGGAATGGGCCTATCTCGCTTCATTTTCCTTTGTTGATGCCACGTGGCATGTGTTGATTGGATGCGGGCTTGTTCTTTTAAATTTTCCCTCGGTGCTTGATCCATATTTTGACCCGGACACGTGGCATGTTCTCGATTAGGCGTGGGCCTCTCCTTTCAAATTTTCTATAGGGGCTTGTCTTGATATTTTTTCCACCACATGACACATGGAAAGATGTGATTGCTCCGCATTTTGGGGGTTTCCTTTGAAATTTACTTCCCTTTTTGCTTGGGAAAATTTCCCAAATTCTCCCTACCTTCCAAATGTCCCAGGGCACGTGGCGTTGTCTTATTGATGCAGGCCCCTTGCAAACATTTTTACCTTTACAAAAATATTTTGGGAAAAAATCCCAATCTCCTCCCGTGCTCCGCCTTTCCCGGCTCTGGTGACACGTGGCCTTCGCTGATTGGTCGACAGGGTAGCGGGTCAAAACTTTCTTTTTCAAATTTGGCGAAACACTTTGCCAAAATTCTAACTTCTCCTCCACCCTTCGAAACTCCCACGCCATAGGACACATGGTGCAATATGATTACACATGGGCCTTCTCCGTAAAAAATTTCTCCTGCGCCAACACTTAGTCAAATTTTGCAAATTTCTCCCCTGGACACGTGGCACAATTCCATTCGCCAAAGCTGCGGGAAAAATATTCCCTTTTGAAAATTTTCCAAACACTTGGTTAAAAACAAAGTTTTCTTCACCCATGCCACTTCCTTGACACGTGGCAGCATCTCATTGGCTACGGGCCTTTCGGGGAAGATTTCCCACAAAAACCCGCCGAGCCATAACTTAAAAAATACATGGAGTTAGGAGGAAAACTTTACCTTTCTCGAAAGCTGATAAATAGCTCTATCCAATGGTGCCCTTTCCGAAAGTTTTGAGTCCTTGAAAAGAAAAAAAAATGACTGAGGCACAAGAGAGGAAAGAATGAAAGGAGTTAGCCACAAAATGAGTAGGAGGGCACATTTTGGATAACAATTTTGGTGACTCGAGGGGTCATCTCGCTCTTTGGATGAAGTTACCAGTTGCTTGAAGCAATCCATTAGGCATGGAGTCATAAAATTCCCTATTTGATACCCCAACCGACTAGAACACCGCAAGGATGAAGATGGAATATCATCGATGGAGCAAGGCTCTGCAAACACATTCCCAGAATGCAAGCTTGTGCCAAAGCACTTAGGGAAAGTAAAATAAACTACAACAAAACAATGTGCATAAGCACTTGGAGGAATGAAAATCTAAACTAATATGTACAAGGTGGAGAATTCCCTTCATAGAATGCTTTAGATAGATCCCATTGATCGTGATCTGCATTTCTTCGCCATCCAATGAAGACAATTAGAAAGCATTGTTGTCCTTTTGTAAGGCATGCTTTTCTTTAACGCCTTGGTGATAGGCTTGAAAAGGGCTGCAAAATTTGGGACAAATCTCTAAACAAAATTTATTCTCCTGAAGAAACTTTAGAGGGCCTTCTTGTGGCTTGGCAATGGTAGTGCTCTTATGGCTTCAACTCTTTCGGATCAATTGCTAATCCTTCTTTGGAGACAATGTGGCCAAGAAATTTTTCTTCATGAGCTAGAAAAATACACTTTTTAGGATTCAAGGATACTCCAAACCTTCTGCACCTTTGGAACACTTGTCTCAAATGAAAGAGGTGGTCTGTTACATTTCTTTAGAAAACAAAGATGATATCATCAAGATATATCAGCACTATGTTGTTAATCAAACCCTTGAATGCCATGTCCATTGCTCTTTGGAAAGTAGCTCTAGCGTTGGACAGCCCAAATGGCATTTTCCCGTATGTATAAGTTCCTCATTTGGTTTTAAAGTCTGTCTTGAACTGATCCTCCTTCACCATAATCTGATTATACCCTGAATAGCCATCAAGTAATGAAAACCTCTCGAGCCAGCAATAACTTGCAAAATATGCTCCATAGAAGGAAGTGGGTAATGATCCTTGAGAGATTCTCTATTCAAATCTCTCAAGTCAAAACACAATCTGATTTCCCCACTCTTCTTTCTAACCAAGACTAAGTTTGCCACCCACTAGAATGCTTGATAGGAAAATGATTCTTGATTCTATCAACTTATTCAATTCTTTCCTCATGAGAGGCTCCATGTGAGGATTGACTGGTCTTTGTTTTTTCCCGATGGGCTTAGTACTTGGATCTAATTCAATGGTGTGTTGAGATAACTCGGGATTGAAACCTTTCAAATCTTCATATCTCCAAGCAAACACATTAGGGAACTCTTGAAATTTTTTATAAACTCATACCTTTCTTGTTCAATTGTCATCTTACTAATTTGGAGTGGTTTGCCTTCTTCCACCGAGATGGACACCGAATCTTCTCCCTTGACTTAGATGTTTGCTTTCCCCTTCCTAAACTGATCATTAGGATTGAAAATGAACTCCAAAGTAATAAGTACCTTTGGTAGTTTGTTGGTTCTCACTGTACCACTTGGTCACCATATTGCTGCTCCAACTTTTCCTGATTTTTAGTTAAAAACTCAGCCTCTTCTTGTAAGAGATGGATGATTTTCTGATCATTTTCAAACACTTTCCAACTTACATTATTGTCCTGGTGCATCAAGGCCTCACAATCACATGAACGAACTTAGCCATTTTGGATGGAAATTCTACAAGGGTTCACAAGGAGTGTGCGACATGATATGAAAGAAAGTGGGCACACAAGAGGAAGGTGCAAAGGGGAAATGGAAGGAGATATCCAAATGCAGAGAGAAGGGGAATATAAGAAAAAGGAAGCAAGGCATGCAGGGCACATGAAATAAAAACCAAGAAAATTTTCCCAAGGAGCAAGCTTGAGTACGCGCAACCTAAAATTTGAAACATCGAATCGGGATAAAAGTATAAGTTATCTAGATATCTAGGAGAGTTATTTGGATAACAGTACTATTGGTGCATAAATTGATTCTCCCTTTGACAGTTGAGCAACATCAATAGGTTGAGAAAGATGCTTAGAGATAAATAAATCAGAGTTCAAGTTGTTTTGTAGTGTGGATGGATTTGACTAACTCTTTGTCACTCAAACTTAGAGAAATTAGGCATCACCGTGCTGAGGGTTTGACCTACCCTCACTACTTTAGGTTGTGCCTTTAACCAGGGTGAGAGGACCCCTTTTGTAACATGTATTTGTAAAGGATATGAATGGATCAACAATATTTGATTATCCTATGATATTTAAAACAAACCTTAAGGAAACATGGTCAATGCAACATAGTCTAACTCTCACAAGTTGTCACTTTAAAAAGTGAAGATATCTCCTAAAAAGGTTCTAGTTACTAAAGATAACATACAAAACATGATTGCTAATGGATATTTTAAGTAAAGGATGGGTAAATTCAAAATAAATCCTTTGCATTTATGGATAAACAATGCAAACAGGGGTAATTCTTGTAGGATTTATCACTTTTAGATGAATTTCATTAGGGAATTAAACATGATAAAGTTGATTATACCAAATTCCTAAGAAATTTCTGTGTGCATGTATACTTTGCTTAATGCTAAATCAAATGAAGCAAGAACTACCACCTAAAATAGTTCTACAATTTAGCTAAAACAAAGCATAAACACCATCATGATAAGAATTAAACAAGGGTTAGATGCTAGCATTCATCAATACAAACTTTGAAACTAACAATGCTAAATATCTAAACTCCTCTATTCTCTAACAACAAATAAATGAATGGACCTAAGTAAGCTCCATGGTTATCAAAATAGTTGTCCTTAATGTTCCAAGAACCTAGGAATGGGGGCTAATCAAAGTTGGGCTACAAGACCCTTTTGACACCTCCCATATGACCCAAACACTTTAATAAAGAGGCTTAACTCTTCAAGATGATGAACTCCCAAAAGGGCAAGGTGCAAGCTCTTAGTCTCTTTGCTATATGCTTTTCATTTGCTCTCTAACGAGTTTAGGTGTAAGTAAAAAGGTAGGTGGAGGGATCTTTATATAGCCCAAAGGATAAAGGATTCAACACATTCTCATGAATGTGGGATAAAGGTAAAACATGATTAGGAATGGATAAGGTTGCTTTATTAAAGGTAACCTTACTTTAGAAGGGTTTAATACATGTTTAGCAAGTCATGGGAGTTGGAGGTATTTTAGTTAATCAAAGGTGATTAATTAATAGGTAGGTGTAAGCTTATAGAATCCAATTAGAGGAATATTAGTGCGATTTAGGCTATTATAAGGGGATTAAATCAATTAAATATTGATTTATTGGTTAAATGGAAGGGAAAGATAATTAATTAATAATAATTAATTAGTCTAGGTAGAAGGGGTGATTTATTAATGGAAGGTCGTTAATTAGGGTATTTGTTAGATAGGAAACTTAATTAATTAGCTTAGTGTAATTAATTAATGATGATATGAGGGAAAATGAGTGCTTTTGACGATATGTCATTGATTTGCAAGAAAGGGGATAATTAGCACAATTTAAGTATTTAAATTTCTTGGGCGTAATTATAGGTGTCGAAAATTTCAACAAAGATTAGGAAATCTACCAAGAAAGATGACTAAAACACATCAGATAGTAACAATTAACATTTAACCGTAAGATGGATATAAATGGAGGCCCAAAGATACACTGTTTCATACATTCTTTGAGAATTTCACATAAAAAATCATGTCAAAAAATCAATTGAACATTATAAATCCTTGATCCATCATGTATAAGATACACTCATAGACTAACAAACGATCTTTATCAGTAAAACTGAAATAAAGTGAGAGTAAATTCTTTATTACACGATGAAACAAGAACTCATTTCATAGCACAATTGAAAATACCACAATACTACCACAAGGATAAGATCTTGTTTGATTCAGAGGAATTCATGCTATAATATTGAAAGAGGAATATGAATAACTACTTAAAACATCATCAAAATGAAACCAAACACCACAATGTTCATGATTAACAAAACTAATTCAAGGTTCATCAAATTTATGAACAAGGGAAAGTTATATTAACAGTCTCAAAGCTTTTCAATGGACGAACACTTGTAACCATCTTGACATGATTAAAGTTGAAAAAAACACATAGAAATTAATAGGTTTCTCAGATAAACTCTTAGAGAAATGGTTTTTACTCAACTCTTTCTTTTCTCGAACAATTCTTAGAAAATTTTAACCCCCTTTTTGCGTGATTATCTCTTTGCTTTTATATCACTCCATTTGCTACAAACATTCAAAAAATTCCCCCAAAAGCACAAATATTCTAGGGAATCTTCCCTTTTACAATACTTGTTCTAGAACATGACATTTAAAAGTTTTACCTTAACTTTTGAGTTGTAAAAATTTGAGTCTTTTCAATTGGTCCCATTTGTGCTCAACTGGGATATCAGGTCATCATTTCTAGAAGATTATTTTAATAGTTATTTTCACATATTGATTAGATAATCACTTCAGATGACCTATGAGCACTTCTAGATGATTCTGATATGACATATATCCTCATCTACCTTTCAAGAATCCATCTTGGGTGTTACGCACTCTATTTCATGTCTTATTGGCTTAATTTCCACACATGGTTCCTATCAAATCATATTGATTCACTAGTTCTACTTATTCCTAATCCCTTCCAACTCTTAAATCTTTCTTGTGCGAACTGAGAAAATATCCCTCTTCTCATGCAAAATATTTCTCTAAATTGGAACCATATGTACCCCTTTCACTATAAAACTTGGTTCTACTTCATTACCATTATGTATTTCTTTTCCTATTTTGAATATAAAGAATTTTATCAGAAAAATAGCGAAGTTACTTGTGGCACATAGTCTGAAAGAAATTTCATCAGAATATTTAAATCAAATCTTTAACTTGAGTGGTCCTGATGAATCCTTTGTTAGGGCCATGTTTGACATAGAGTGTGTAGGTGATACCAAAGGACATTTGACATATTGGTAGGTCCGATTAGCACTTCTTACAAGGCTGATTAGGATTAATCCGTATTTGTAGCCTTTCAAGTTATGTACTTTCATCTCTTTAGATGGGAACATCTGAAATCTCCTGAAGATTTAAAGAGATACTGGGTTGAGAGAAGACCCCAAGTATCTGGAAAACCGATTTTCAATGTCCATTTTTATGTGATGAAGGATTTGTATCAAAGGATATTCCCAAGGAATCATATGTGCTATATGAAAAATCCTCCATTGACATTGTGCCTACCATTTCTCACAAAGTGGATGAGTTAGAGTGGAGGATCAAATCTCTAGAGAAAAATCAAGCAAAGACCATTTCCTCGCAACTAGCTTCAACACCAAAATCATATTTGGGTAAGAGTAACGGTGAACCACATCCTCAACTTCTACTTGGGTAAGTGCACCAAGTTGGGGGACAATTAAGTGGACATCAAATCCTGAATTTTACATTTAAAATAGCAAAACATCAAATTTAGTCTTCCATGGACTTGAACCATGCCGAAAAGTAAAAAATATGTCATAAAAATGGTACCATTGCGTAGGGGAGACTATTAGCTTTGTATAAATACTGATTTTAAAGTGAATAGAAGAAGATAAATATCATTTTATAATTTTTTACTAATAGTAGGTCTTTAAGAAACTTTTTCCAGTGAATGTTTATGTCTACTTTTAAGACTGCAAAATTTGTTTCACTTATCAGAATGTGATAAAACTTATACCATCCCAACCGTGGTGAAATTATATACATGTTAAAAAAAAAAATTATTTGATTTCAATATTTTTTGATAAATTTATGGTGGGAAAACGGAAAGTGCTCTGTTTTCTTTATGTTTTCATACCACTTTCACGGAAAAAATCATAAAAAATAAAATATTACTCAAAAAATACAAAATAAAATCCATCCCAAGATAGATAGTGGTATATAACTTCTCACCAAAGGAAAAAAAATATATATCAATTTTTGGTCATCCAAATTGAGGGCAAACAGACTATAATCTTATCGGCGTTTTTAAAAAAAAAACCAAGTCATTGAATTTTGAGTGTTTAGTATAGCTAATCTTGTCCATTTTTTACAAAAATTAGTATTTTAGAAACTAGGTTTGGATGCTACGATTCATATTAATATAATTTTGTCCAATTTTGAGTGTATGTATTGTTAATAATCCCTACAAGTTGATATTATGTTGTTATTTGCAATATGATGTCCACGGATGACCCTATATTTGTCCATCAACTTCCTGCACTTACCCACTTATTATCTTAGATGGAGAATAAGATCAATCATTATCTACTCGTTGTTCAAGAGTGGAAATATATTTTGATGAGGACAATAGAGTAATATTTGTAATTTGATCATCCACCCATTTAATGCATCGTGCTCCTCAGTCTGAGCATGAGTTTTGGGACCTCAACCCATTCCTTCTCTGAGAGACAATCCACCCCTCATAAGGAAGTGGGAGATTGGGTCAAGCTTAAGACCTTGTAATCTTCCCCGTCAACAAAGTGCAGTACTTTCCCTTCCAATCACCCCAGATTTCCCCTCTCAAACTTCTCCTAGTAAGTCGACCTTTCATAAGGGGAAAGGGAAAATGACATTCTTCATAGGTAATTTAGATCTTCTCGATTGGTTCTCGTCACAATAGAATAAAATAAAACTCAAACAGATCATGAGTCATCCTAGAATGAATTTAGTATCATTGATGGACATGGGAATGTCTCGGGACATATCAGGATCAATTTTATTTGTTCATACAAGACAAGGTTAAGGCAAATTTGTGCTTTGAGAAAGAATAAGCTTTTGAACAAGCTTCCCCTATTGGGAGGAAATTTTGAAACAGGACTAAAAATGTCTAAATATTTACTTTCCTTTTATTATCCCTACTTTGGCATGTATATATATTTCTTTATCATGGGAAGGGGCCCCTATAGAACCCCATTTTTTTCCTTTTTCAAAATGCAAGAAGCACAAAAATATCAATAGTTTACATGCTTATCCAAATGTATATAAAATTTATCTAAGTCAATATGAAACTACTACGTTATTCCACTTTATAATTGATATAAGCTAATAATAAATTTCAAAATAATAATTATATCCAATGTAACAAAAATATCTGTTTAAAGCATTAGTTTAGAGAAGAAGTATGAAAAGAAAATATAGCTTAAATAACAACATGCCTAACTTGTTCATCATCTTTTATATATGCATTCTTTTCCTCCTCATCTTCCATATCTGCATCTTGTTCCTCCGGAAACCTTGTCACGTATGCATCATACCTTTGGAACAACTCATTTATCTCATCCTCATCTAGTCCAGTGTGGTGTTGGAAGATTAGTGTTTGTCTAGTTATTGCATCTATGCAATGACCCATCTTTTGTTTTTACTCCAATGGTCTGGCCTTTAAATCGAATTTTTTTCTCAAAATTTCTCATTTTTTTAATGATTTCATAGGAGAAATCATCCTTCTGAATATTCTTTTCAAAATAGTTAAGCAAAAATCAATTTTTAGATCACCGTAACTCTTTTTAAATTTATCAGACACCATATCTTCTAATTTCAAATCAATGGCATCAAGAGTGTCATCAACCCAATTTCTTTTGATTTTGAGCTTTTCCTTGATCCCATTCAAGGTTTTCACTCTGATTTTTGATAACTCTTCTATGGCATGCTAACTTTCTTTGATTTCCGATGGCAAAATGCATTCTTTCTGAACCAATTCATCAATTTGAAATGAGTTATGTTTTCTAGTTTGGGAAAAATTTCCTCAAATAAGAACATCTCGTGGTCACATTGTTCAATTATCTCATCATTCTCATTGAGTCTATTCTTGAGATCTTCATACTTTTATCTAGCTTCTTTAATTGATTTTTCCACTTTTTGATTAATTTTTCAATCCATGTATCCTCTCCCATAACCTTCTTGATAGATTTTTTAATCTTTTCTATTCCATCGTGGTTATCTATATAGGCACTTTCCCAAGTATGAATAGTTTTCCCAATCAACTACTGCAAACTAGAACTCAAGGATTTAACCTATTCTTTTAACTACTTTTTCATCACCCTATCTTCATCCACCTTTTGAAAAAGGTCATTCACTACCTCAGATACTCCTTGTTTTAGTTGGTCTCTTGAGGGCTTCCCTAAAGGAATGATCTAAACATTATAATCATTAGATGTCACATCTTCTCTAGTTTTTCCCTCAAAAGGGATTATTATTTCTAGAGTTTTGGCTCCTAATGAATTGGTGTGTATTTTGGTGATAATCATAGCCATTTTTTAGGGTCTTTCCACATTTGGAAAAGAAAAATTAGTAAGGTCAATCGCCAATCCAACCTTTTCCTCATTCAAAATTAATTCACCAATCCAACCTTTTTCCAAACTTGTTCTAGCCTTTGCTTCTTGTGATTCCTGTTGGGGTTTCTCGGGGACAACCACCAATTGCTTGAACACCCTTTGTTCATCTTGAGCCAATGATTTTTCCTGCTCTTCATCATTTATTTCAATAACCACTTTGCTACTCTCACCATGTGCTGAAAATTCTTTCAATTGTCCTTCTCCTTGGTCTAGAACCTGGGATTGATCATTCTTTTCTTGATTTATATCAGTAATTAAGGGATATTCCTTCCTTATTTCTCCTATTGATGCCACATTAAACTCAATTTATCCCCCAACATTTTCTTGTACCAATGATTGGCTTACAAGCTCTTCCTTCCCCAAAATCTACTGAGTTGACATCCTACTATCCTCATGTTTTAGATGATACATCAGGTAATGTCATGGTGGGTTTTTCTTTTGATGTCAACTTCATATTCCCATCTAGATGTTGTATATCGTATCAGAAATGATTTTCTCTCTAGCAGTTGCATCTTGTGCCATTTTTGTTTTCTCTTCAAAGATAGATTTTCCTACTTGAAAAAGCTCATCAACTTTAGTAACTTTAATAGAATGGGAAACAATCTCTTCCACTAATATCTCTACATTAATTTCCTCTCCACCAAAAAACTCTAGTTTTTCTGATTCTAAAACCACTTGTTATGTAGAAGAAGCTTCTGTTGCTTGGATTTATCTTCACTGGTTAGTACATGAGTAGTCCTTTCCAATTCCTTATTTGTTTGAAGGCCATCTACTGGTGTCATTATTGGTTCACTCATAGATAAATCAAGTGCATATAATATAGAAAATTCTTCACCAGTATCAACATCAATCACATCAGTTTGATCCTTTGCAGATTCATGTAATGTTTCAATAAAAGGCATATTTACATCCTTAGCAGGGGGTCTCAAATGTTTTCATACCTGACTTAAAAATTGGCTTCCTACTAAATTAGCTAGAACATTTTCTTGTGTTACTTGATCCTGAGTGGTCCTCATTGTTATTTCCTCCAAAGAAAAAGGTGGGAACAAAGGCTCCAATTGTTCCACTTGTGGCGTTGATGTAGCAGCTTTTTTCCTAAAAAAATGCATTCCTTTCAAACTCAAGAGTATCAATTACCATATCTCTATGTTTTTGTTTTTTGGGTGTATAGGCACCCACCCTTACCAAAACTAGCTCAAGATCAACCTTGTGTCTCTTTTGTTCTCTTTCAAAAAAATTCAAGTTAGGTCTTGCCTTTCACTCTTCTTTCTATAGCTTAGACTAAGAATGACCACTTTTTATTGCTCTGCTCATTAATTTTTCAGTATTGTATGGTTTTGGAAAAACACCTGAGAAAACCCCATGAGATGCCAAATATTTCCCCTTTGCTTGAATTGGAATTAAAAAAGTAATGGGGGCATTCTCCATGGATTTCAAGAGCATTTCTTCAGTCTTTTGTCTGAGAGCTGACATAGAAGTACCAGTCCCACTAGTGGCTGAATTCCACTCATCTATGAGTTCATAAGTGGGATTTTTTAGGGAAACTAAGGATCCTTTCCTCCCAAAGGATCAATTCTATCTGCACCTTCCCTCAGGGGTGGAATATCATCACTTAAGTTTCCTAAACTCCTGAATTTGTTTAAGATTATTGTATTCTAGATTGACAAATCAATGTTCTTTTAGGCTAACCAATTTATAGTCCTCCTCATTAAATCATTATCCATATATAATAATCATTTTATTCTACTTCATTTTATTTTAGAGGGATTATAGGATTTTCTTCTACCTTCGATCGTGGGTAATATTTATTCACCGTATTTGGATCATCCACAATTCCTCCATGATAAATTCAATTTTGAAATCTATGATGTAACACCTTGGACTGTAGTTACTTCCTCCTGAGCATACAAGTGTTGATATGTGATTTCTTTTGAAAGGATGTGTTCCCTTGATTGAGAAGTCATGCTTGATATGTACTGTATCTTCTTTGCAAATTGCAGATCTTTGACTGAGTCGGAATATGATTGGACTCTTTTATTTCTTTCATTTTACACCTGAGTTTAATCTGATCTTGGAATGAATTATGGAGTTATCCATCTATAAGACCAAGCCTTGGATCAGTGGTATTGATCCAAGTGGTGCTTTAAGCTTATTCGTGATGAATTAAAATTATAGACCTTAAGCAGGTTGCAAGGTCTGGATGCATTGAATAAGCTAGTCCGGAGTATAACTCAGGTTGATCATGTTAAATGAACTGGTGCCCGATATCGTGATATATCTGGAAGGTCTTGATCATGGACCAGGTAATAATTCAGTTACATAAAATTCTATAGCCTATTGGCAGTACAGGAGTGAACCCTGTTCGTGAATGTATGTTGAAGGTTCTTTTTCTGAGCATTTGAAATATTAGACCTAAACTGGATTTATTAAGGTTAGTAACCTAAAAACTAAACTTTAACCTAGGGGATTAGATTAGTGTTAATCTAACCTAGGCCTAAGCTATAAGCTAATGTTCTAAGTTAGTATCTATGTGTTAAGAGGTTAGACTAAGTGTTATCCTAAATCCTAACCTAAGTTACTAACCTAACTATGAACAAGGAAGAAAGGGGACATATGGAAAGGTGCGAACCATGGGCGGTAGTTTCTATGGCATTAAATACATGGATAAGCATGAGGGACAGGTAATTTGGTAGAAGTTTTTAAAACGGCTAACTTGAGCCGACGTGGCAGGTCGCCAAAGTTGGAAATGGTCTTTGATGTGCATTTGTCCATCGCCAACTATGGCGGTCGGTGGCAGTGGAGATTGAGCGGGAAATTGGGAGTAAATGCAATTAATGAACTCGGTCGTCGAGCTCGGGTTCCTCGGGAAAGCATGCAAAAAGGAAAACTAGTAGTTTGTTTGGTTTTTCATGCGCTCCGGTTTTCCCTCTGTCTGTTCACTGGTTCTTCGCACCAGTCTTCTTGGAGTTGCATGGCAAATTTGAGTGTAACTCACTCTTTCCTCTGGCAAGGAAAATTTATAAGTCATGGTAATAGCAAATTTTTGTTGGTGGATCTAACTTGGAAAAGGAGGAGAAGGTTTGAGCTCTTTCAGTGGTCTGCTTCGAAATTTTAAGCAAATAACCAGGCATGTTAGGCCCTAACCTTTAAAAATCTTGCTCTCTTTCAAATGATTTCATTAGAACAACTCTGTTCAGATGATTTTTGGAATTAGATGGTTTTTATGGTAGCTTGGGGTGATTTTGTTACTGTATCTTCTTGCTGGTTCGATTTTTCAATTAAAACCTTGATGGGTGTATTTTATTTTTCGAACTGTTGCAATATTTCATGGTGTTTTGCATTCCGGCTTTAATTTGTGAAATATATGCAAGAATGTATACTGGGCCTGCTCTGTGAGAGCCCATGAATTGTTCTCTTGATGGGTACATGCTACTGTTGATACTTGTTGTTAATGCTTACTGTTGATGCTTGTTGTTGATACTCGTTGGAAAGGATACTGATGGACTTTTTGTTCAGTTTGATTGGACTTCTTTGTAAGTTCTGTCGAGGTTATTAAGGTAGTGGTTACTGAATCTTGTTGGGTTTCGCTATGTTATTTAGGTTTTGTTGAATGGATAACTGGCTGTGTTTCAGTATTTATTGCGACCCTATAGAAGTTGTTTCTCCCTCCCTTGCGTTGCAAATTACGGGATTGAACTCGATGATAGTTTGCATTATAATTATTTATTGTATTCAAAATGACTCTATGGAGTACATTGGATGATTCGTATATTATGGACCTCTGTTGAAGCTATATATCTTTGAATGTTGGTAATTTGATTTTGTAAGAGTCTTGAAGGAGTAACAGGTAATATGACCTCTGTTAATTTGTAATGAATTTCTGGTACAGACTCTTTGGGTGTACTTCTACGTTTCCCATCTGTGAAAGCTTGAGCAAAAAAAAAATAATGTAGAGGCTCAGTTGGATTCCTTGTTACGAAATCAGTATTTAGCTTTTGTGTAAGCCTGATTTTGAATGGTTACCATTGTTGGCACAGTTGGAATCATTAACTATTATTTATCTTGTATACTGTTGTTCGGATTCAGTTGAATCCTTGATAGGTAACTATAGTATCTGCCTCTATTTAAGCCTGATTGGTACATTTGTTGTTTTTGGCACTGTTGGGTTCCTTGAGTATAGATAGATATCATGTATCTTGGCTCTGTGAAAGTGGGTCGTGAATACCATACTTCAAATTCTGAATGCGTCCAGATGTGAATACGGTATATTATGTTTCCTTTCTGATTATTCCAGTTAGATGAGGCTGTGCATGTTGCGGGAATGTTGTAAGATTATCTCTGCATAGTCTTAGGGAAACATCAATTGCTTAATGTCAAGAAGTCTATTGTTGACTGCGATAAAATAGAAGTTCTCGATTTCGACCTTGGGTCTAAAAGCCTTACAGTGATTAGAAAGGACTAGAATGGGCTGTAGGTTGATGTAAGGGATTGTTGGCGTGTTACGTCTTCTGTCGCATGGATATCAATTCTTGAGTTTAATTGAACTTAGGAGTTGTCGACTGCACCTCAACAGGAAATGGCTGTGATTATCTTCTTGTTTGTCGCTTCGTGTGGGAGGTCATGCAGAGTCTGTTTGGTAGATAGTCATCACTGTTTGGCGTGAGAGCTACTGTACTGTAGTTTATTATATTTTAAACTTAAACAAAACAGTGGTGCTTTTGGTGGTCTCGTCTGATTTATTCGCATGTGTTTAAGGTGAATGCTTTGCTCTTGGAAAGACGGTACAGTCATGAGCTAGTTCTGAGGGAAATATGTATGATTGTTTATTTCTCTTCTGTTGTAAAGTATATGTTGATATATATTTTTATCTAACTGTTGGAACTGTTTTAACTACTACTGGAATCATGGGTTGTTATGATATTCATTTTACTATGATGAATGTAATGATCTGTCTGATGTTTGTTGTCCTGGGATTTAGATGGATAGTTGTCTCAGATACTTTCGTTCTTCTTGATCCCTAATATTTTGATGAAATATGTTTACTTGTTGGGTGAATTGATCTCATTTAAACAGGGTGTTTAATGAAAACAATTGATGGATTGCAATTGTTTTAAGAGTTAGTGCTTATCATGCTCAGTTCATCGAACTGACCCATGTTGACAATTTTTGTAGATGGATGCCGTAAGTGGTAAAAGCACGCAGATCTGATAGGATGATCAGATTGTTTAATTTGATTTTAAGTTGAAATACAACTTGATTTTCTAAATGTACTATATGTGGAAAGATGTTCTTTTTCCGTAGAGTATTGTATCAAGTATGCTGAATGCATAAAATGTATTTGATTAGTTCTGAAAGGAATGGAAATTGATATTTGTTACTTATGTGTTTGTATTCTTATCTTGATAGTTTGACCTTCTTCGGTTCAAATATCTTGAGAGCATTGTTATTATTGTATAATTTGGAGACTTTTGTGATTATCAATGTAAGCTTGCAAGAATATGTGACTGAATACTTATGATTGTTTAGCAATTCTAGTGTGTTCTATCTAAAGCTAAATTGAAATATAGATCACTGTCTTACTGGAAACTAGGGTTAAAATAAACCTAAGCAGAATGCTAAACAAGCTGAATTAAATTATTAATCCCTAGTCTTGATTAAGCCAGGACAACATTTAATTGGATTCTTAATCATTATATCTTGATACTTATAAGTACGATATAAATTCAGTAATGAGAACTGAAATAAACCAAAAAGGGGTTCTGTTGGCAATCACATGTGAAGATTATGGGTTATTGTCCAATTTCGTTGATTTAGAATTATGTATATTCTATGAACTCCTTGATGGAACCTTAGTCTTAATAACTTCTCTGTGTAAAGGGTTTTATTAAGAAAGGTCATTCTAAGGTGAGGAACCCAGGGATTGGGAAAGGCTAACCTTAGGGGAACGTCTTTTAATATAATTTAACTCAGCGTATGTAACACTTTTTAATAAGTAGATCTTTTCGAGGTGGATTTAAAGGTTGACGGCACAAGTCAACTGCAGGGTTGTACCTCCGAGAAGGTTAGGATCTTCTCGAAGATACAACAATGCAGGTGTCTTGTGACGACACCCTTTGCATTGATCGATAAGATTTACACCATGAACTCGAACAAGTTACTCTGGGACCGATTAGGAATGTGGTCACGTTATAAGGCTGCCTAGGAGATTCGGGGTATCTTGACACACTGGTTTAACTAGGGTTGAACCAGTATGTCATCGTATCCCTAGTCCTCGTGGGCATCCATATAACGTTATCACCTTACTAATCTGTTTCCGAGTGAATAATTTGGGATAGGAGGGACTGACAGAAGTCAGTATAAGACGTTCTATATAACTTAGGAATGGGGTGTAGGACGTATTCCAGATTGACGAGTATGCCGTTAAGGAATACGAGACATAAGCAGTATGTTTCAAATCTTTGGCCAAAGTATCACAAGTCTGCTGATTGCGTTGTCCTAATTCACCTAGTCTAAGGGATGAGATGCCGATGAATAATGGTAACAATTATTCAGATAGGTTCCTTGGATAGAGCATTCTGAATCCCAGAATAGGGAAGAGAACCGCAAGAGTGGAGTGTTAAATAAAAACGCCAACTCTTATTACTCATGAATAGATCGGTAGATTACTGAGTCATGGAATGAATAGATCGGAGGTACTCCGAGTCATTACAGCGGCATATGGTTTTCTGTTATAAGAATGGTTATTTGATTTGTGAGTTCTAAATTATGTATTTAGAACCAGTAAGCATTTATCAAAAAAAAAAAAATCACTTGTTCTAATGTATAAAATGAGGATGTTACATATGACTTGTACAAGGGTCATTCTAGATAAATCTCTTATCCCGACATATTCTTGAACCCTACAATTCATCTAATAATCTTCAAAATTATATTCATGCTCAAAAGTATTTACAATGTTATTGAATACTTGATCTAATATCATAATTAGCTCTTGCCTCAAAATTTTCCATATCAAACTTCTTCATTTCATCCTCAATCAGTCTAGATTTTATGATTGAAGGGCATGAATACCTTCCAATTCTAATGGGGAACTTAATATTTTTCTTATGTCTTCCAAAATTAGTTTGTGAATAGGTGTTAGTTTCCTTGCCAATTCACATAAAGCTAATTTATCATCTAAATATCTAGGAAATTTACATGGTTTACCTTCAAAACCACTAGCCCTTATGTATGTGAATTTATTATATTGAATGAAGTAACACCCATATTCCAAAATTATTTGCCTGGCCTTGCTCATAAATCCTATATTGCCCCCATTCTGGTTTGAAAAGGAAAATAATTGGTGTGAAGAAAGCATCATTGACCAACTTCACATTTCCACTACAATTGACTAGCTGCAGTTGAGGAAAAATCTCATTCATTTGAAATTATTTGAAATCAACATGTTGTAACCAGCCCTGAGAAAACATCTATGCCCTGCAACATTATAAATTAGGTAGGTCATCATGTAGAATTCCAGCTCTGAATTTTCACCCATCTCAATTTTTGTTGTTAAAGTAACCATGTGGCTATGGAGTGCTTTTGCAATAAAAGTAGCCCAACAGATGCTCCTTTTCTTTCCAAAATGATCCACATATAGGTACACATCCATTCCTTGAATTCATTTGAATTTTCCAACCCCACCATTCGACTTAATAACACAATAATATCTTCATCCTCTTCAACAAATTATGCCCTAACTAGCCTTTTAGGGATTCTAGTTGTTTCCTTTTTCTCTATGAGGAGCCATTTTGTATTTATGATCTTAGCATAGTATTTTTTCTTCTTTTCATAATCTCGTAAAGATAATTTGATACCAATGGTGATTGGATTTTTGATTATAGGTAATTTAAGCATTATTCTAATAGCCGCAGGTGTCAATGTCAACACTGCATCACCACTCCCATCTAGCACTTCCCTTTTTTAGGGTCATAGTTCATAACACAATGACATACCAATTGGTGATGAACCACCGGTGGGATAACACCAGATAAAGAAATGTGTCTATCTTGAATTTTTGTAAAGACTCACTTCGATGAGGGCTTTTCAATCTTTCAAGAAAATCCTTTAAATTAGCATCAGGTTTGTGTCTATAATTTTTTCTAAATCATTTGTGACCCTAACACAATCGAGAATGAAGATGGCATGGTCTTCATCTTCAAAAAACCTAACTTTACTTCAAACTGACTTGCCAATAAAAGAGAAACACATGAGTTTCTTAGTTCTTACCAATTCTCCCGTGAGTGTCTGAGTAGTTCAAACTCAATTTGACAACCTTTTCAATCCTTTGGTTCCCAATTCAAGATCCATAATTAAAATTGAAATATTTCTTAATGAAATTCATTAATAATAGCAAAACATTCTAGAAAATTGATGATAAAAAGATGAAGGCATTCATAGAATTTAAAACATCCTTGATTTGTGCAAAAGCATTGATGAAGGAAAAATTAATGTGTTGTATCATAGTTGTTCATTATGCATTTCTCAATTTTATAAGTGAGTCATCCACGTGGAAAAGTATTTTGTTAATGTGGGCTCGGGAGACTTTTTGTATTTTTTTGCATGTTTTAAAACTCATACAATTTCGGCCATTTGAGTCACCCATCCACTTTTAACTTTCAACATGGGCTTGACACATGGTCCCATTTAAGTGATAACAAAACTGTAAGCCCTTTCTATAATTTTATTCCCTTTCCAATTTAAAACAAAAATTATCAAAGTGCTTCGATGACCTTCTTCCCCATTCCATGCATAAAAAGAGCCATGTATCCTTTGCGGGTCTTGGGAACCTTTTTACACTTTTATAATTTTTCTCCTTAGTGCAAAAATATAGTTGTGCATTGCTTCCCCACATCCACTCAGTTTGTAAAAGTGTACACCTTTGGAGGTGAATTGAAAATTTTTTTGTGTTGCTTTATGATTACAAATATTTAAAAATATTCGTTGGGTCACATGACCAACTTTGTATTTTATGAATGCAATAAGAATTTATAAGTTTGTAAGTTAAACCCATCATACCACATTCAATTGAGAACTACCATGTACCAACAGAAATGGAACAAAAATGAAAGTAGAGACATGACCAAGAAACATTTTACATAGGCGATCCTTAAGATTTCAGACCTAATTCACAATTGATTTCCTGCAAGAATTTCAAAGAAATGGAAATAACCCAAACATGATCCTCAACCAAAAAGTGGAAAGAAAAACCATGTACAAGAGAACCTAAATATCAACACAATAGACATTTAAGGAAAATCTAAAAAAATAGGAGTGAGATTTATTCGAGCACCAACACTGGCTCCAACTCGGGGATGGGCACTCCTTGCAGAGCCTTAAGAAAAAAACTATAGTATAAGTATAACAGACCACTGCCAAAATCCATTGGGCCATGGAGTGAAGAAGTAGTGTAGTAGGTTAAGTAATAACAACCCAATATCTAGAAAACAAAACTAAGAAACCTAAAACAACTAGTCACCAAAGACTGGGACAAATTAAAACAAAAACCAAAAAACAAAACAAAAAAACTATACACTATACATTAACGCATACCTCGATTTGAGAAATCAGTCAAGAAAGTGTTTCAAGTGTCTACCATTAACAGAAACTCAAGTAATTCTCCATCTAGATCCCTTAGAAATAATGTATGTTCACCAATTATGATGTCAATGGAATAAGGACCCATCCATAATGCATCAAATTTTCCATGTTTTCCCTTTTCCTCATGTTTTTATCCCATAATAACACAAGATCTCCCACACTAAAAACTCTAGGAGTCACCTTTTTATCAAATAATCTTTTCATATTTTCCTAAATTTCAAATTTTTCTAGTGGTACTCTCTTCTTTCTTCATCCAATTCAACAATTTGATTTATTCTTGCATCATGAGAGCTGATTTCTTAATTCTCAAATTGTCAAATAAATTGGTAAGAAGATAGTTTCATGTGTAGGGGAAGGAGGTATTTAGTTCCATATACCAATTCAAACGGTATTTTTCTAGTATCTCTCTTAGTAGTGATTCTATCCGCCAAACAACAAACTTCAACTATTCACCCCATCTTCGTTTATTTATCTCCAATGTCCTACTGATTATCTTAAACAAATTTTTATTGCTTGACTCGGATTATCCATTACCTTGAGGATTGTAATTAGATGCCTATTTTAGGTTTATCCCATACTCTTGACCCATAGCCACCAAGGGTTTAGCTTGAAAACTCATAGCATTGTCAACAACTATTTTGACAGAACTACAAACCTGTAAATTATGTGATTTAAGACAAAATCCATAACAATCTGATCAATTTCTTTCTTATTAGGGATTTCCTTAACCAATTTGGTGAAGTAATCAATAAAAACCAATATCCATCTATGGCCTGCACTTGAAGGATCCAAAATTTCCCCAAAAATTCCATACCCCACTTATTAAAAGGGACTTCAATTGATACTGGTTGTAAAGGGAGAGCTTCAAACTTTCAATCTTCCTAAAAATCATTGACAACTTTCACATTTTCTTACTAACAAAGTTTTATCTTTAAAAAGTGTGGGCCACCAATAACCAGCCCTTAAGATCTTGTGGGTAGTTACTCTTCCAATGAAATGCCCCCACAAACTCCTCCATGAAAATCTGCAATTAATTTAGGAGCTTCATCCTCAATAATACATCTTAGGAGGACTCCTTCAGGATTCTTCCATGCCAATCCATAATCAATGATGATGTACTTCTGGGAAGCCAACCTGAGTTCCCTCTTTTTGTTTTTGCTTAGATTCCCAGGACATTGCAAATGTTTGAGATAAAATATGATGTCCTTGTACCATGCGGAATTTACTAATCTCTCATGAACATTCATATCTCCTTCCTCAACCTCATTTATCTCTATCACTTGCAAATTACTTTCTATCATTAGCTTTGCCAAGCGTAGACCTCTAACTAACTTTGTATTTTGGATATCCATGTCATATTCTTGCAATTTGTTCACCCATCAACATCTTTTACTTGATATTTCCATTTCTGAAAAGATGTCCTTGACCATAGTATGGGGAACATAAGCTCTGATCTTGGAACTCAATATATATGGCCTAAATTTTTTTGTAGCTCTAACCAAAGAAAAATCTTGCTTTTCCATGATATTGTATTTCAATTCTATCCCCTGTAATTATTTACTAAAGAAATCAATTGGCCTTTCCTTCCTTCCTTGTCATTTTGCAATAGTACAAATGCAATGGTGTTATTGGAAGGAAAGGAAAAAATTTGAAAAGTTTTTTTGTAATCAGGAGCTGCCAAAATAGGAGCATTCTTCAGTGCTTCCTTAATTCTAGTAAAACCTCATATGGATTCCTCCTCCCATTTGATAATTTGATCCTTTTTTAGCATAATTGTGATAGGGATACTTATTTCAAAAAAGTTAGAAATAAATATCCTGATGAAATTTATCTGTCCAAAGAAGGATTGAATTCCTTTTTTGGTTTTGGGAATAGGAACCTTTCCAATAGCCTCCACTCTTTTAGGGTCAATCATGACCCCCTCCTTTGATACAATATGTCCCAAAACTTTTCTTTTTGAACCCCAAAGTGACATTTTTAGGGTTCAATGAAATACCATATTCTCTGCATCTTAACAACATCTTCTCTAAGTGTTGCAGGTGATCATTTCTCTTTCTTGAAAATACTGTTACATCATCCTAATATACAACAATGAAATCATTTATGTATCCTGAGAATGCTATATCCATAGCTCTTTGAAATATTTCTCCAGCATTCATCAGGCCAAATGGCATTCTCACATACACATAAGTACCCCATGGAGTAGTGAAAGTGGTTTTAATCCTTTTTATTATTTCACTACCACTTGGTTATATCCTAAGAATCCATCTAGAGTAGACAACAACTTAGAGCCAGTAACCAACTGCAACATGTTATCCATATTGGGAAAGGGATAATTGTCTTTGATTGATGCCTTATTCAAATTCCTAAAATCTACACATAACCTTATATCTCCATTTTTCTTTCGAATTGGTACAATATTTGCTACCCATGAAGAATACCTTGTAGGTTGTATGATGCCTCCATCCCTTAACTTCTTTAATTCCTCTTGCATTTTGAGGGAAATAAGTGGATTAATTGGTCTTTGATTTTTCCTAAATGGTTTGGCATTAGCCTCCAATGGTATCTCATGCTAGAAAAGGTCTTCCCTATATGCCTTCAATTCTAAATATGACCATGCCAAGCAATCCTGGTAATTTTTCAACAACTAGACATATGATTGATTTTCTTCTTTACTCAAGTTACTACCTAGCCATATTTTTTTAGGTTTATCATCTATCCCCAAGTTGTGTTCCTCAATATCTCTTGAAACAGACATATGTCTATTAACAATGCGATCAACATTATCAAAGTTTGAATCTAATGCAACCAAACCTCTTGGAATAGTATTGGTTTTTAATTGAATAATATCCTTACCAAATAAGGTCTCTTTACCCTCATTAACACAAACCATTGGCTCCCAATCCACATTCTTATTTGTAAATTCTCCTTCATTTTGTAAAAACCTCTAAATCTAGGCATATCTTAAAAAAACCTGCCAATGTTTGACATTATCGGGGATAGATGGTCTTATTAATATTTCAATGTCATAGTCACAATAAGGAGACATTGTACAATTTTCAAACCTAGATCCCAATACGCCAATCTATCTGCTACAATATTTTGTTTTCTACCATGGTTTATTATGTTGAAAGATTCAAACATTTCAATAACATCCCAAAATGCATGTTTATATTGTTTCATTCTTTGGTTTTTTATTACAGATAACTTCCTAACTTGATTGACTACCAATTCTGAATCCCCTTTAACAATAATGTCCCTAATACCATACCTCCAAGCAATCCTTAAACCCAAAAGAAATGCTTCATATTATGTAATATTATTTTTGCATGGAAAATTTAGTTTAAAAGAAAATTTGAATTCTTCCTAATTTGAAGAGATCAGACAACGTGCTAACTCCATTCCCAAATTTAGAGTAGGCTCCGCCAAACATAAAAATCTAAGGGGAACCAACCTACTCAGGATATTTGCATTTTTCAATTTCATGCTCCTTAAAATATGCATAACTAAAAAAATTAACAACATCTACATCTTCATATAATACTTCATAAGAAGTATTGTTAGGATCTTCAATTAAATGTAACATCTTCTTTTCACCATAAAATTTTACAAGGTTTCCTTTTAATGGTATAGTTTCATATGACATATCCATATGTACACTTCCCCCATACTAGAAACCCATTTCCTTGACAATAGAATTCCCTATTTGGTCAAGAAATCCACAATGACCACATTCATGGTTAAGCACTTACTTGGGTAAGCTACCAACTGCACTATCAATCCCTTAACATATCCAATCACCGGCACTTCCCTTGAATCCATAGCATTACACTTTCCAAAATTTGTTGTTACTTTGATATGTAGTTCATTCATTACCTCAAGAGGCATCACATTACATGGACCTCCTGAATCGAACATGCAATTGTGCACCAACCTATCCTTGATGTTTAAAATAGTATAAAAAGGATTAACATCAAGTTGAGACTCAACAAGTGAAGTGCCCAAATATACATCAGGAGATTCTCTAAATTCTTCCAGGGTCTGTGGTACTTCCATCTCTACAATGATAGGGGGAACATCCACACCATTCACATTTTTGCCTTGGGTTATCATTTCTTCTTTAAATCCCAAATATTCAAATTCCCTTTTTCTATGCTTAGGGGTCCTTAGAAGTTCAACAATAGGGACACCAACTTTGATCTAACTATAAATTTTGGCTATATCACAAGGAATATATTTGGGCAATACTTTGTTGGGAAAGAGATTTATGTCTCCTTCTGGCGGTATGAGAGTCTTTATAGTTTAGGCATGAGTGGGGGTACAAGCCTTATTTGGAGTAACATGGCCTTTGTTAAGTGTATCCTTTTTAAGGGATTATTTTGGGATATTAGTGAGAAGTGGAGTTTTTGGTTTAGCTTGAGGACCTCCCCCTTTGATAAATCTACTTCTAGTATTATATTCCTTTTCCTGAGTAACTATTGCATTCATCAAAAGTTTCCTATCTTCCTCAGAAGGTATTCCCCCATCATATTTCTTAATCATTAAATCCCTCAAATATTCAAATTCATGATTAGGAAATTCAAATTCCTGTACCATATCAATTTCAACATCATCATTAGGAGGGAGAGGTAATACCCGAGTGAATGCAATCCCAAAAACCTTGAACAATTTTGGAACTTATTAACTCAGTTGAAGTTACTCTTTGTTGTTAGTTTTTAGGTCATTTCATCTTACATATATGACCATAAGCTTCATCATCATTTATTTCTTCAACTTACTTACTTAAATCACACAAGGAATGTGGAAAAAAACTTATCACACCAATCAATAACATGGGCCTCTTCTACTATAGCAACCATAACAATCAAAGGATCAAATACCAATATACTCTCTCTAGATTGTGGTTTTTTATCACCTAATACCATGGGCCCCTTTCCTCTGTCATATAATATATGATCACCCCTAGGATGGTTTCCAAATCTATCATGGCCCTGTGGTTTAAGCTGACCCCGAGAACTCTGTCATATTCACTTTTCTACTCTCGCCAACTTCTAAGATGTTTCTTTACTTGCCCACCAAAGTCTTCACAACTTCCTCTAGATTAACTACTTTTTTGTTGAGGTATGTCGTGATTAATTAATTTGACACCCTCCCTATTAGGGGGTTTTGTAACTACCTTGATATTATTTTTGATTTGCAAGGCCATGGTAAAATCATGCCTTAACGCTCCAGGTTCTTATCTCTTAGATAGTAAGAAATTTTCTTGTCAAAAGCATACAAATATTTTATTAAAAAGACTCATCACTTGGACTCGAATTATGAGTAATCAATTTAAATTCTTTTTGAATTTGGTATTGAAATCATGGAAAAACTCTTTGGGATTCCTTTTTATATTCTCAAACTCGGATAAGAGAAATCTCAGTCATTCTTATCACCATATTGTAATCTAAAAGAATTCTTCATCTCACCCATGAGTCTATTGAGTTATCTCGTAATGATTCATACCAATCACACACATATTATTCAAGAGTATGAATGAAGAGTTTTATATAAACATTCTCATATTTGATTTCAAAATATTCCATCATATTAATGATGAGCCTTAAATGCTAATCATTGGTGATGGCATTATTCCCATGAAATTTAGGCAACCTATTTCTCACATCTTGTGGTATAACATTAGGATACCCAACCATGCCTCTAAAATTTATTGGTCCAAATGTATTGACAACAAAAGGAGGTCTAGGTGGAGGATGAGCCATGTTATTTTGGGAAGGTGATCCTATAGGAGGATTAAAATGGTGTGGGACAAGGGATATTTGGGACACGATGTATGATCTTCAAAGTAAATATCCTCTAGTGACTTGGTTTCACAAACTACCCTATCATTTTTAAGTGATAAAGGAAAGAAATGAGGAACACTTATCCCATATACAAATGATGGCCCCTCACTAACTGGAGTAGTTAAATTTATATGAGGACTACTTGACTCGAACTATTTGAAGATGTTGGATAATCCTCAACTATAGGTTGGTCACTTTCCATAGCTGGTATTTTTGTCTCACTTTGACTCCTTATCCCCCAATTCTTTCCAAACTTGTCTTCCCTTCGGATTTATTTTCCCAATTTTTTGAAACAATCTTATAGTAGGATCCTTACTAAAGAAATACCTTCTTCCCTCCGGTTTACAAATATCAACAAAAAAATTACTTGACAAAGATTAAAACACCGTAATTACCAAATTTTCAAATGGATATGAGTCATCACCAAGTATTTTCACCTTAGATATGCTAAAGCACTGTAAGTAATTTGTCAAGTGTCTATCAATACTCAATTTCTACAAATCTCATCAGATTTGATCATCCTTTTCAATATTTATCATTATCAATACAATCTAGTGCAACATTTTCTAAAACCAGAAAATACTACACAACAAACTTCTGATCTCACACAATCCTTACAAATATTAACAAAGGATAATGTTTAAACAACATATTTGCATAAACAGTTCCCCAAAAATGGCACCATATCGGTGTTGGTGCATAAATTGATTCTCCATTTAAAATTAGAGTAGCATCAACAAGTTGAGATAAATTCATAAAGAGAGATAAATAAACATTCAAGTCATTTTGTAGCTGGGGATGGATTTGACTGACTCTTTGTCACTCAAACTTGGAAAAATTAGGCATCACCATGCTTTGAGGGTTTGACCTACCCTCACTAATTTAGGTTGTGCCTTCAACCAGGGTGAGAGGACCCCTTTTGTAACCTATATTTGTGAAGGATATGAATGGATCAACAATATTTGATTGTCCTTCTATGATATTTAAAACAAACCTTAAGGAAGCATGGTCAATGCAACACAGTCTAACTCTCACGAGTTGTCACTTTAAAAAGTGAAGATATCTCCTAAAAAGGTTCTGGTTACTAAAGACAACATACAAAACCTGATTGCTCCTGCATATTTTAAGTAAAGGATGGGTAAATTCAGAAAATATCCTTTGCATTTATGGACAAACAATGCAAGTAGGGGTAATTCTTGTAGGATTTATCACTTTTAGATGAATTTTCATTGGGGAATTAAATAGGATAAAGTTGATTATACCAAATTCCTAAGAACTTTCAATAAAGGTTAGGCAATCTACCAAGAAAGATGACAAAAACACCTCGATAGTAACAATGAACCTTCAACTAGAAGATGTATATCAATGGAGGCCCAAAGATACACGGTTTCACACATTCTTTGAGAATTTCACATAAAATCTCATGTCAAAACTCAATTAAACATCAGAAATCCCTGGTCCATCACATCTAAGATACACTCATAGACTAACAAATGATCTGTATCAATAAAATGGAAATAAAGTGAGTTTAAATTTTTTATTGCATGATGAAACGAGAACTCTTTTCATAGCACAATTGCAAATACCACAATACTACCACAAGGATAAGATCTTGTGTGATTTAGAGGAATTCCTAACATAAGATTGCAATAGGAACATGAATAACTACTTGAAACATCATCAAAATGAAAGCAGACACCACGATGTTCATGATTAACATAATTAATTCAAGGTTCATCAAATTTATCAGCAAGGGAAAGTTTTATTAATAGTCTCAAAGCTTGTCAATGGATGAACACTTGCAACCATCTTGACATGATTAAATTTGAAAAAAACAAAAAGGAATTAATAGGTTTCTCAGATAAACTCTTGGAGAAATGGTTTTTACTCAACTCTTTCTTTTCTTTGAATAATTCTCAAAAAATTTTAACCCCCCTTTTTGCATGATTATCTCTTTTCTTTTATATCACTCCATTCACTTGCTAACATTCAAAAATTCCCCCAAAAGCACAAATATTCCAGGAAATCTTTCCTTTTACAATACTTTTTCTAGAACATGATTTTTAAAAATTTTACCTTAACTTTCCAGGTGTAAAAAATTTGAGACTTTTCAATTGGCTCCATTTGTGCTTGACTGGGATATGAGGTCATAATTTCTAGAAGGTTATTTTAATAGTTCTTTTCACATATTAATTAGATAATCACTTCGATGATCTCTCGAGCACTTCCAGATGATTATGATATGACATATCTTCATCTACCTTTCAAGAATCCATCTTGGGTGTTACGCACTCTATTTCATGTCTTATTGGCTTAATTTCCACACATGGTTCATATCAAATCATATTGATTCACTAGTTCTACTTATTCCTAATCCCTTCTAACTCTTAAATCCTTCTTGTGCAAAATGAGAAAAATATCCCTCATCTCATGGGAAATATTTCTCTAAATCATAACCATATGCACCCTTTTCACTATAAAACTTGGTTCTACTTCATTACCATTATGTATTTCCCTTCTTATTTTGAATATAAAGAATTTTATCAGAAAAATGGTGAAGGTACTTGTAGCACACAATCTGAAAGAAATTTCCTCAGAATATTTAAATCAAATATTTGACTTGAGTGATCCTGATGAATCCTTTGTTAGGTCCCTTTTTGACATAGAGTGTGTAGGTGATACCAGAGGACCTTTGACATATCGGCAAGTCCGATTAGAAATTCTTACAAGGTTGATTAGGATTAATCATGTATTTGTAGCCTTTCAAGTTATGTACTTTCATCTCTTCAGATGAGAACATCCAAAATCTCCTAAATATTTAAAGAGATACTAGGTCAAAAGAAGATACCAAGTATCTAGAAAACTTATTTTCAATACCCATTTTTATATGACGAAGGATTTGTATAGAAGGAAATTCCCAAGGAATCATATTTGTTATATGAAAAATCATCCATTCACACCATGTCTGTCATTTCTCATAAAGTGGATGAGTTAGAGTGGAGAATCAACTCTCTTGAGAAAATTCAAGAAGAGAACATTTCCTCGCAACTAGGTTCAACTCCAACATCATATTCAGGTAAGAGGAAGGGTGAACCACATCCTCAACATCCAATTATTATCTCAGATGGAGAAGAACATCAATCATTATCTATTTGTTGTTAAATATTAACAATCTCTTCTACTCGAGAGAACAAGGGAAGATTTACAATCTAGTCATCAACTCTCGTTTAATGCATCATGCTCCTCTCTCTCGAGCATGAATTTTTGGTACCTCAACCCATTCCTTCTCTGAGAAACATTCCACCCCTCACAAGGAAGTGGGAGATTGGGTCAAACTCAAGACCTCACAATATTCCATGTTAAAAAAATGTAGTACTTTCCCTTCCAATTACCCTGGATGTCGCCTCTCAAACCACTCCTAGTATCTCTACATTTCACAAAGTAAAGGGAAAATGACATTCTTCATAGAAAATTTAGATCTTCTAGATTGGTTCTCGTCACAATAGAATAAAATAAAACTCAAAGAGATCATGAGTCATCCTAGAATGACTCTGGAATTATTGATGGACATGGGAATGTCTTAGGACTTAGCAGATCAATCTTATTTGTTTATACAACACAAGGTTAAGGAAAATTCATGCTGAGAAAGAATAAGATTTTGAACAAACTTCCCCTACTGGGAAGAAATTTTGAAACAAGACTAAAAATGTCTGAATATTTTCTTTCCTTTTATTGTCCCTACTTTTGGCATGTATATATATTTCTTTATCATGGGAAAGGGCCCTTATAGAACCCAATTTCTCTCCTTTTTCAAAAAGTAAGAAGCATAAAAGTATCAATAGTTTACATGTTTATCCAAATGTATGTAAAATTTTATCTAAGTCAATATGAAACTACTACATTATTCCACTTTATAATTGATATAAGGAAACAATAAAGTTTAGAATAAAAATTATATCCAATGTAACAAAAATATCAATTTAAAGCATCAGTTTAGAGAAGAAGTATGAAAATAAAATACAACTTAAGGAACAACACACCTAAGCTTGTTCATCATCTTTTATATCTGCATTCTTTTCCTCCTCAACTTCCATTTCTACATCTTATTCCTCTAAAACCTTGCCACATATGCATCATACCTTTAGAACAAATCATTTATCTTATCCTCATCTGGTCCAGTGTGGTGCTAGAAGATTAGTGTTTGTCTAGCTATTGCATCTATGCAATGACCCATCTTCTATTTGTACTCTAATGGCCTAGCCTTTAATTCGCAATTCTGTTTTTGACTTTTCTTTTTTTTTTTTAATGATTTCATAGGAGAAATCATCCTTCTAAATATTATTTTCAAAATAGTTAAGAAAAAAATCAATTTTCAGATCACCGTAACTCTTTTTAAATTTATTAGACACCATATCTTCTAATTTCAAATCGATGGCATCAAGAGTTTTATCAACCCAATTTCGTTGATTTCAAGCTTTTCCTTGATCCCATTCAAGGCTTCCACTCGATATTTGATATATCTTATATGTCATGTTGACTTCCTTTGATTTCCACTGGCACAATGCTTTCCTTCTCAACCAACTCATCACTTTGATGAGTTATGTGGTTTAGTTTTGGAAAAAGTAACTCAAAGTAGAAGATGCCATTGTCACATTATTCAATTATCTCATCAATCTCATTGAGTCTATTCTTGAGCTCTTCATACTTTTATCTATCTTTTTTAATTGCTTCTTTTCCTTTTTCGATTAATTTTTCAATCCATGTATCCACCGCTTGAACCTTCTTGATATCTTTATTAATATTTTCCACTCCCTTAGGGATATCTATAGAGGCGATTACACTCGAGTATGACTAGGTTACCCAATCAACTATGGAAAACTAGAACTCAAGGCTTTAACTTGTTATTTTAACTACTTTTTTGTCACCCTATCTTTGTCCACCTTTTGCAAAAGGTTATTCACTACCTCAGATAATCCTTGTTTTAGTTGGTCTCTTGAGGGCTTCCCTAAAGGAATGATCTAAACATTATAATCATTAGCTGTCACATCTTCTCTAGTTTTTCCCTCAAAAGGGATTTCTATTTCTAGAGTTTTGGCTCCTAATGAATTAGTGTGAGTTTTGGTGATAATCCTAGCCCTTTTTGAGGCTCTTACCACCTTTGGAAAAGATAAAATAGTAAGGTCAATGGATTGAACAGGGAGGACCTCCTTTTCCTCATTCAAAATTAATTCACCAATCCAACATTTTTCCAAAATCTTTCCACCCTTTTCTTCCTCTAATTTGTATTGAATTTCTTGGGGACAACCACTAATTGCTTGAACACCCTTTGTTCATCATGAGCGGTTTTTCTTGCTCTTCATCATTTATTTAAATCTACACTTTGCTCTCTCACCCTATGCTAACAATTATTTCAATTGTCCTTCTCCTTAGGGTAGAACCTGGGATTGATCATTATTTTTTTGACTTATATCAGTAATTAGGGAGATTCATTGCTTATTTCTACAATTGATGCCACATTAAAATCAATTTCTACCCTAATATTTTCTTATACCAATGATTGGCTTGCAAGCTCTTCCTTCCCAAAATCTACTGAGTTGACATCCTACTATCCTCATGTTCTGATGATACATTAGGTAATGTATTGGTGGGTTGTTATTATGATGCCAAATTCATATTCCCATCTAGATGTTCTATATCCATGTTAGAAATGATTTTATCTCTAGCAGTTGCATCTTGTGCCATTTTTTTCTTCTTGAAAAGATAGATTTTCCTACTTGAAAAATCTTATCATTTTTAGTAACTTTAACAGAATGGCAAACAGTCTCTTCTACTGACATCTCTGCATTAATGTCCTCTCCATCCTACAACTTCGGTTTGTCTTATTCTCGAAACCACATGTTCTCAGAAACAAGATTCTCATTGCTTGGATTTTCTCTTCACTGGTTAGTACATGAGTAGTCCTTTCCAATTCCTTATTTGTTTGAAGGACATATACTGGTTTCATTATTGGTTCACTCATAGATAAATCAAGTGCATCTAATATAGAAAATTCTTCACCAGTATCAACATCAATCACATCAGTTTGAGCCTTTGTAGATTCATGCAATGTTTCAACTGAAGGCATATTTACATCCTTAGTAGGCAGGGTCTCAGATGTTTTCATACATGGACTTAAAAATTGGCTTCCTACTAGATTAGCTGCAACATTTTCTTGGGTTACTTGATCCTGAGTGCTCCTCATTTTTATTTCCTCCAAAGACAAAGGTGGGAACAAAGGCTCTGATTGTTCCACTTGTGGCAGTGATGTAACATGTTTTTCCTAAAAAAATTCATTCCTTTCAAACTTAGGAGGATCAATTACCACATCTCTATGTTTGTGTTTTTGGGTGTGTGGGCACCCACCCTTACCAAAACTAGCTCATGAGCAACCTTGTGTCTCTTGTGTGCTCTTTCAAAAAAATTCAAGTCAAGTGTTTCCTTTCTCTCTTCTTTATGTATCTTAGACTGATAATGAATGCTTGCTATAATACCACTCATTAATTTGTCAACACTATGTGGTTTTTGAAAAACACCTGAGCGAACCCCATGAGATGCCAAACCTTTCCCCTTTTCTTGAATTGTCATTACAAAATTAATGGGGGCATTCTCCATGGATTTCAAGAGCATTTCTTTAGTATTTTTTTGAGAGCTTACATAGAAGTACCAGTACCACTAGTGGCTAAAGTCCACTCATGTATGAGTTTAGAAGTGGGAATTTTTTAGGGAAACTAAGGATCCTTTCCTCCCAAAGGATCAATTCTATCAGAACCTTCCGTCAGGGGTGGAATATCATCATTTAAGTTTCCTAAAATCCTGAACTTTTTAAAGATTCTTGTATTTTAGATTGAAAAATAAATGTTCTTTTGGGATAACCAATTTACAAACCTCCTCATTACATCATTGTCTATATATAAGAATCATCTCGATTCTAATTCATCGGGTTTAAGCAGGGGCTATAGGCTATCCTTCTACCTTCTGATCAAGGTAATATTTACTTACTTGTATGTGGATCATCCACAATTCCCTCCAGGATAACTACAATTTTGAAATCTATGACTTGTGCAAGGGTCATTCGGAGAAATCTCTTAGCCTTTGACCTCTTCTTCATCCCTACAATTCATCCAATAATATTCAAAATGAGGCTCATGCTCAAAATTATTTGCAATGTTATTGAATACCCATCTAATATCATAATTGGCTCTTGCCTCAAACTTTTCCATATCAAACTTCTTCATTTCATCCTCAATCAGTCTGGATTTTATGATTGAAGGAATGAATACCTTCCAATTATAATGGGGAACTTAATATTTGTCTTATGTCTTCTGGAAATCAGTTTGTGAATAGGTGTTAGCTGCCTTGCCAATTCACATAAAGCTAATTTATCATCTAAATATCTAGGCAATTTATAGGGTTTACCTTTAAAACCACTAGCCCTTATGTATGTGAATTTCTTATATTAAATGAAGTAACACCCATATTTGAAAATTAATTTCGTGGCCTTCTCAGAAATCCTATATTTCCCCCAGTCTAGTTTGAAAAGGCAAATAATTGGTGTGAAGAAATCATCATTGACCAACCTCAAACTTCCACTCCAATTGACCAGCTGCAATTGAGGAAGAATCTCATATATTTGACATTGTTTGAAATCAACACATGGTAAAAGGCACTGGGAAATGTCTATACCCCGCAACATTGTAAATTAGTCAGGTCATCATGTATAATTCCAACTCAAGTGTCACCCATCTCAATTTGTGTCATTTAAGTAACCATGTGGCTATGGAGTGCTTCTCAGTAATAAAAGTATCCTAGCATATGCTCCATTTTCTTTCCAAAATGATCCACATGTAGGTACACATCCATTCCTGAAATTCATTTGAAGTTTCTAACGCCACCATTCAACTCAATAACACAATAATATCTTCATCCTCTTTAAAAAATTGTGCCCTAACTAGCCTTATAAGGATTCTATTTTTTCTTTTTTTCTCCATGAGGAGCCATTTTGTATTTATGATCTTAACATAGTCTATTTTCTTATTTTCATAATCCTGTAAAGATAATTTGATAGTAATGGTGATTGTATTTTTTATTACATGAAATTTGAGCATTATCCTAATAGCCACATGTGTCGGTGTCAACACTGCATCACCACTCCCATCTAGCACTTCCCTTTTTTGGGGTCATAGTTCATAACATGATGCCATACCAATTATAGGAAATGAACCAATGGTGGGATAACACTAACTAAAGCAATGCAGATATCTTGAATTGTTTGTAAAGACTCGCTCCTATGAGGGATATTCAATCTTTAAAGAAAATCCTTTAAATCAGCATCGGATCTATGTCCTGTAATTTTTTCTAAATTGCTCGTGACCCTAATGCAACTGAGAATGAAGATGGCATGGTCTTCATCTTTAACACCCTATCTTTACTTAAAAATAAATTTCCAATAAAAGAGAAACACAAGAGTTTCTTAGTTCTTACCAATTCTCTGTGAGTTCCTGAGTAGTTTAAACTCAAATTGACAGCCTTTTCAATCCTATGGTTACCAATTTAAGCTCCATAGTTAAAATCACAATATTTCTTAATGAAAATCAATGATAATAGAAAAAATTCCAGCAAGTTTATGATAAAAAATTAAGGCATTCGTAGATTTTAAAATTTCCTTGATTTGCGTAGAAGCATTGATGGCGACAAAAATTAATGCGTTGTATCGTGGCCATTCATTCCACCTTTCTCAATTTTAAAAGTGAGCCATCCACATGGAAAATTATTTTGTTAATGTGGGCTTGGGGAGACATTTTGTATTTTTTCCATGTTTTAAAACTCATACAATTTCAGCCATTTGACCTGCCCATCCGCTTTTGAATTTCAACGTGGGCTCAACACATGGTAAAATTTAAGTGATAGTAGAACTGCTAGCCCATTGTGTAATTTTATTCCATAACTATTTTAAACTCGACAACCAACTTGTCCTTTGTGGGTCTCGGGAACCTTTTTACACTTTTGTAATTTTTCTCCTTGTTGCTCAAAAATAAAATTATGCAAAGACTTCCCCTCATCCACTCAATTTTTAAAAAGTGTACACCTTCGAGATGAATTTAAAAATTCTTTGTGTCACTTTGTGATTGCGAATATTCAAAGAATATTCATTGGGTCATGGTACCAACTTTGCATTTTGTGAATGCAATAGAAATTTATAAGTTTGCAAGTTAAACCCACCATACCGCATTCAATTGGTAACTTCCATGCACCAACGGGAGATAGAACAAAAAAAAGTAGAGACATGACCAAGGAACATTTTACACAGGTGATCCTTCAGATTTCAAACCTAATTCATGATTGATTTCCCACAAGAATTTCCAAGAAATGGAAAATACCCAAACATGATCCTTGACCAAAAAGAGGAAAGACAAATCCACATACAAGAGAACCCAAAGATCAACTCACACCCCCATGGGAAAAAAATAACACAACAGAGACATTTCAGAAAATCTCAAACAAATAGGGGAAAAAACAATAAAATCAATGCTCCACTATGGAAAAGGTTCCTCAATGACCACCGGTCAAAGAGGGAGTGCAACTAGTTATGGCTTTTGTACAAATTTTTGACAAGGATCACACTTGGAAACACATTGCTAAGTATATGGAAACAATGTAGGATAATAATACCCACCACAATGAATTTTTTGAGTAGTCACCATAGCATACAAATTCCAACCGGAAGCCTTTTCAGGATAATCCTTTAACAAGTTTTCTTGTTTCTCCTTGTCAAAACATCACACGAAACATTCATTGAGCCATATCTTGTACAACACAAGATTCCAAGGGACATACCTAGATCATTTTATCTTGAGGATCCTCCTTTTCTTATAGTCAAGCTGATCTGGGCATTCTCTATAAGTGAGGAAGTAGGTAATATCATATTACCACTCATTAGTGGTGTTTACAAAAAGATCATGTGGCAAGTCCTTATGCATTCAAATCATTGACATTATTTGATTTCATATTGAGTCATAAGAGACTTATCCTCAACCATTAGCCTGCACAAACCATTTCCACATACTAGATTTGAAGGTCACATATCTAGTTCATACTCCTAAAACATTACCACTCAATTTCCTCTCTTAGGTCCTGGATCTTGCTAAGTTAGAATTGATTTGATTACAAAACTCCTGAGGCATCACCATATTGTCCAATTAAGGATGTAAAATCTGAACTTATTTACAACTTTGACCATGACATAATAATTTTTATCCATTTGAATGTATGTCAACTTATGATATTTTAATGGGTAGCTCATAAAGGTAATGGGTGCTTCATTGCCTTCATTCTTCTAAACTAGAATAGCTTAAAGAGTTTCTTCCAAAGCATAACAATACAAAATAAAATGTTTGTCAAAGTTAGGACATACCTGGTAGGAGCCTTAGTTATTACTTCCTTTATTGTATAAAATTCCTTCTTTATTTCAACTGAAACTTTGTTGAGGCTTTGTAATGCTTGTGATTTGCTTTATCAATTTAGAAAAATATGGAACAAAGCAATAGAGGAAGTTTACCTTGCTGAAAAAATAATGGACTCCTTTTTTACTTGTGGGAAAGGATAGTGATTTAATTTATTTTATTCTCTCAGGGATCAATTTTTTCTCCTACCTTATTCATGATTTGTCTAAGGAGTTTCTCTTCAAGAATAACACCAAAAATGCTCTTCTTAGGTTTTAGAGAAATATCATGTTACTAACATCTAATAAACACTTGTTCCAAATGTATTGGGTGATCTCCCCATATTATGGAGTAGACCATAAGGTAAGGTAGATGAAAATTTCATGTTTTGGGTATTTGAAGGTAATATTCATTGCTCATTGAAAAGTTTCTCTCGCATTGATAAGGCCAAATAACATCCTTCTATAGGAAAACATTCCCGTGGAGTTGTGAAAGTTGTTTTGTGTTTGTCTTATTCCGCTACCTCAATGTTACTATATCTAGAGAATCCATTGAGAAATGAATTTTTTTGGACATGGTAACTTCCTAAAGGATGTGCTCCATAATAGACAAGTGGTAATTATCCTTTAATGAATCTTAGTTAAAATTTTAGAAGTTGACACAAATCCTTATTTTTCCATTCTTCTTCCACACTTTGGAAAGATATTGGCCATACATGTGGAGTGGTGAATAGAGAAATTTTTCTTGTATTAAAAATTTACAAGACGTCTTATTTTATTGTATCAACAATCTTTGGGTTATATGGTCATTGCTTTTTCCTAATAGGTTTGGCCTCGGGCTTAAGTGGGATTGAGTGATACATTTATTTTTTCCCGAAAGACTTGATCTCGTAATACAAATAAACAAAAACTTAAGAGTATCTTATCAACTATGATATGAAGATCCTTTTCTCCTTTGGTGAAAAAAAATACAAATATTTACCATTCTAGGATACTCTAGGGTAAACTGTTCTCTTTTTTCAAATTCAGCAAAGTGTACCAGAAGACTCGTTTCCTTTATCCTTGATAAAGTTATCATTCTTATAAAAAACTCATTAAAAGACACAAGGGCTTTTGGGATCTTGTTTCCTTTCATTCTGAAGACCCCTTCTAAGTCAAATTCATCTATTTATCCTTTATATTCATCTACAATAGAATCTTAATTCATAACATCACTTCCTTCAAAAAATACGTTGTTGAAGGTATCTCTTTTCTCCAAGAAAGAGAGAAGATGGATTTTTTCATTGAACAATTTCCAGTGATTGACATTATCTAGCACACTCAACCCGTATAACATCTCAATAGTCACTTTATCCTTGTTTAAGGACGAGTATGGAGTCACAAGAGAGGTTAAGAATACAAGAGAATCATCTTTCTTGCTTTTCTCACAGGGAGTAGCTTGAATTGATAAAACATCAAAAGACTCGATGAAATTCCATACTCTATTTTAGTAATTCTTGAGCCTTGGGTTCTTGAACTGGTATTGGTTCCTCACTTGTTATACAATCACCTTAGCATCACCACGAAATTTTAGATTCTTGATACCCATGGATTTTGTAACATCCATCCCTAGAAGAAGAGCTTCATATTCCACAATATTATTATTTTTATCAAATTGTAATTTGTAAGCAAATGGTAGTAACTCATTTGAAGTACAAGATAACACAACACCTATTCCATATCTAACACTAGAATTAATTCCATCAAATTCCATTGTACAAAGATGATTTTCATCATCCTCCATGAGAAAAGGAAAGTTTTCATCTCTTTTAGAAGTCAAGTAGTTACCAAGTCTATTGTCATGAAACAATATATTAACCTTTAGATCCTCTAATTTTTAGATAGTGTACTTCATCTTTCACATGGGAAACAACTTATTCATCTCACCTTTCACTAGAATGGTTTCTGAGGACCAATCCATTTGAATCTCACCTCCCAAATCTCTATAGAAGCTTCTTCTTAGCAACATTCCAAAATATGTTGGTATGTCTTCTACCAAGATGGTTAACAAGACTTTCTTGTCCGAGAAGTCTATGAGAGCTACTTGTGTATATTTTTTTCTTCCCACTATTAAAACTTCTTTAGAATCCATATAATAACAAGATCTAATTTCTCATGTTAAAGTAATCCAAAGATCATTAGAAAATTTAATTGGCATTATGTTATCCAAAGTACCTGAATCATTATGTAATTATTCAATAGGTTGGATCTGATTAAGAGGGATACATATAATGGCTCTACTTTGTGAGACTTGGATTCATTTAGGGAAAGAATGTTCTATGAAGGAGGGGTACATGGTGTTGGTAGTAGGCCTTTAGAGTTAGAGGTTTTAGTAGATAAATTTTAATTGCCACCATTGATATAACTGAAAAGTATTTGAAATTTCTCCTAATAGGTTTATAAGAACAAAGATTCTTGATTTGTTCACATGTTCAATGATATAAAATGGAATAGAAACAGGTAAGGTGGATACTCTCAAAGCAATAGATGATTTTGTGAATGAAATAGGTGTTACCTTAGAAGCTTAGGAAATTTTACCAAATACATTAGCTTGCTAGGAAGAATTGGCTTATTTTGTATGAACATTTTGTTTTGGGATAATTGACCTTTGTAGAAGAAAAATTAAAATTAGGAGGACAAGAGGACCTACATGTTACATCAAATTGATTCTTACTCACCACAAGGTTAGGATTATATTTTGCAGACACCATAGAATGTGGAAGTGGAGATCCTCGATTAATTATCTTTCTTTGTGGAATCACTACATGAGGATCTTCTTTCTTCTTTTTTTTTCACAAAAGTAGAGGAAGAAACTCCCTTTTGAGACTACAAGTGGATAAAGACCACATAAGAGAAACTTGGTGCATCTTTGTCATTGTCATCTTCTCCTTAAGAATACTCAAGGAAACCAATTTGTGCATCATATTCTACTTATACAATTTCAAAAATGTCACAATCATCATTCTCTTCTTCCGATTCCTCAATTTATTATTTTTCTCTTCAGCATCCTAGGCTACATTTATTGGAGGTGCCTTAGGATCTATTCTGTGGGGTGAAATACCAATTATTTTCTTATTTGGAAAGTTTCTCTTAGGATAATATCTATTTATAGAATCTTGAGCCAACTACTTCTTGACCGAGAGGACATCATTATCTAGCTTCTTAAGTAATGAGCCTATGGTACCTACATTTGAAATTGGGCCTTTTTATTTGTTAGGGAATTTTGTTTATCTTACTAAACATGGTCAAATCATCTTCAAATTTGATATCCAAACTTTTTGATTCATCCAAATCATCTAGTTGAGTTATCCTCATCATGAAACTTACATCATGAAGTTGAGAATTTGTGAAGAACCTTAACTTGTTGTCCTTCATAGGTTGAGAAACTTTACGTATTTTATAAAGTATTCAATTGAATTTAAAAACACTCCTTCAAGGGTCCTTCAAGGGTCCATATGACTCCTTATTGAGCTGATACCATTTTGGAATAATGGCATGGGAATCCTCGATGGGTTTGAACCTGGCTTCAAACTTAGTCTTCATGTCATTCTAGTTAGTGGTGGACTTCCTTGGAAGAGGGAAAACCAGCTATAAAGCCGCATCTTACAAGGATAGTACAAATAGACAGACTATTGCATCCTCATTGCCAAATCCTAACACTCCATAAGCAAAGTGATGAAATTTGTGGTGTGATCATCAAAGTGATACTTTCCATCACCATATAACTTAAGAAATTTTTTTCATGGACCTCTAGGAAAATCATGCAAAGGAAGGGTAAGAGTTAATAGCTTTGTGTTTTGGCCCCAGGGAAGTGGTGCTTGTTGAGCAATTGGTGGTTCTTATTATTTTGATTCTTATTCTTCTTTGACTCTTTAAACAACTTCTTCAAAAACTTCCTCTCTTGAGGGACATAGTTTAATGGTTCAATTACAATTCTTCACAATGGAGTAGTTAAGGGAAAAAGTAGGATCAAATTCTTGGAAGTATTGTTGACCCGTTCTCCTTGCAATTTGGCTAATAGGTAACCTAAAATAAAATTGAAAATTTTATTTAAAGCTAGGATTGGTCACACCACTAGCTCTTGAGGATCTTGTATATGGTATTTTTACTATTTTGAATGCATAATTAAATTAAAGTTCTTTTAGGCTCTCCTCTACTGATTTTGGGCTTATCTTCCTCTTTGTAAAGCTTTTACACGTTCTTCTTTAGAGTCCATAACTTTTTTATCTACATTGTAATGGAAAAAAATTAATTTATTGTGCCAAATGACATCCCTCAAATTTGAGGCAATATCTTCTTAGGTATGGAAGAGAAGTTCAGGTCTTATAACTAGGGGATCACCACGAATGGTCATGAAGGAAAACAAATTCAGCATACATAAAGACTCTTGTAATTTTTTTAATTTTTCTTTTGGATTTTTAGGAATTTAATTTTTATGGATTTTGTGGTTTTGATGTGGTGAACAGATAAAAAAACCTACCCCATGGTGGGCACCAAAAATTGTTGACAAAATCATTTTTCACTAGCACAAATTAGTTGATTTTCACTTATGCTCTAGGACTAATTTTCCTCTTGCTTGGAAAAGGGGAGGATCCTTTTATTGTATATGAAAAAAATAACTTTTTGGTTATACAATAAGATAGGGATCCAATAGGTATACTCCACTCCACCCACGGAAAATTCTTTCACCTCATACAAGGGAAGAATTTGTAGAGAAGGTGAGATTTTGGGAGTGAGAAATTAATATAGGGAGTTAATATTGCAAGTAGGCTAAATCAAATTCTTACAATTATTAACTAGATTTTATCAACACATAATTTACACAGTAAAACAACTTTTCTAATTACGACAAGGCAAAATTAACCATGAATATAAAATTTCATTCATTCACTACTCAAAATTTGTTACACTCTTCTTAATCATGCATGATGGACATGCTCACAAAGTTTTTATAGACGCAGAATCATGTACTTTAAGTAATTATCTACTCTTGATTACCTACTACTATTCATGTGATTCATAAACAAGAAAAGTACTTATTAACCATTGTCTTTGGCCACCTTTCATTGCTTCCTATTTCCACTTTTAGTCTTTCACCCTTACTTTCTCAGTCTACCTTTTTATAGCCCGACATTTATCATCCTGACATTAGTGCTCAACTAAGGATGCTAGCACCAGTGCTCTCATCCTCCATAGGAACTTCTAACCTCAATATACTTTGTTCACATCTTTTGGGTCCTTTCTAGCCATTTGAGTATCTTATATTTTTTATAGTCACCCTTTTCATGGTCAATTACCAAATTTAAGCAAAGGAAATATATAAATATAAAGTTATGTGATCATAAAAAAGGACCAAGCGCTAAGCATTGGCTATCACCACCTAAGGTTACATCCATCAAGCATCTAAGAGATCCATTATATACATATAGTACAATCCCAAGGACACAATGGATGGTTATTCTACATACACACTTCATATGAGGGAAGTTCATTATATTCCATTCACACATCTATTACATTTCTTTACATATATCTTATATTCTCGTTATGAAGTGCGACACGTATAAGAGCCACCTATGGCATGATTCCACATACACACACATAGAACTACACCGGTTCTGAAATGTAGTGTAGTGTTCGATCGTAAGATCACCATTGTGAGAGTTGAGGACATTTTGACCCATCATTATGCATCTTTCCTTTTTAGGATTTGATGTCTCTTTGAGGGTGTTGTAAGTCATTATTTCATTGAAGGTTTCTAGAAAATTTGGTGATCAGTTTTTAACCTCATAGTTACCAAATGTGAACAAAATTGAATACCTCATGATTACTCATATGAGGTTTTATGAGCATTTCTGCAGACATAGACACCTAGAAATAGGTCTAGGGTGCCCGTAGGTGCCCTTATCCCTCTTCAAAACCTTAGTCCAAGAAGATCGTCATCTAAAAATATTTTATGAGATTTTGTGCATCACTTCTCCCTCTTTCTTCATGTGGTCAACACTTTGGCATAGTCTAGAAACATCTACGAAACAACTAAATCATATTACTTCTTATTTGCACTTAGGATTTCATATTTACTTTTTTATCTTTCTTAGGAACTTTTATGTACTTAATTTTTTATTCATTTACTGCTACAATAGCAATAAGATTAGGCATATAAATTCACATTTTATCTTAATCATTTTTAATGAACCTAGAATCAACCGAACTCTTTTTCTATTAATTAGTTTCCTCTCGTTAAATGCCTACCATCATGAACATCTCCATCCACACTCACTTACATAATCATCCCGATTATATCAATAAGCTCAAAGAATATTTAACTAATACTTATATTCATCCTCACACTTCACATGAATATGTATACCATAATTTTACTTCCTCTTTGTATCTTAATGAGGATAAAATAACTTTCACATCATATGAGCTTCCATCTCAAGCAATGTTAGAACATGACCCCCTTATATATTAAGGTGTGTCCCAACAATATTGGGGTCAAGTGCACCTTATTAGACAATGGGTATGGCATTAACATATGTAACATAATTTTTCTTCATCATTTAGGTCTTTCTAAAAATTATTTAGATCCTTCATCGGTCTCTATCTGTGGCTTTTATAATATTCCCAAGTGTTTTTATATACAATTGCTCTCCCTATCACTATTGGTTAGTGTAAAATCACTATTCCATGCCATGTTATGCCTAATAACCTTAATTATAATATTCTTCTTGGGAGACCTTGGATCCATGCCATGCATGATGTCTCCTCTACTCTACATGTGTGGATTAAATTTTGTTATTAGGTAATTGTTTATGATGTTTTGGTTGTTCCATCCCATTTTGCGTACTTATCACTCTATCGAAAAATCCAATGATACTCCTTGTTCTTCTGCTTCTACTCAAGAATTTTCTAAATATGGCATAGGATATGAATAATTGTTCCACTATGGATTCTCCAATATGAGCTTAGGTCAGTAAGAACATGGAGTCACAACACTTTGGGATCTTCCTACACAATCTCACAAAGTTGGGTTGGGATATCATCCTCCACATGTCTCTCCTTCAGAAGTTTATACTTAGATACTTCTTCACTTCATCTTATACAGCCATAACTCATCAATGATGCCACCTCTACAACTTGGTATTATTTAGACATTTTTGCTATTGATGATGCTCTTCTAGAACACATAGGTGTTTATGATCAATTCCCTTTCTTTCACCATAAGAGGCATTCTCCATCGTCCCTCAATGCTACTTCTTACTTTGGAGAGTTTGATACACCCACCGACAATAACGATTCTACTAATGTTATTCCTATTGATCCATACATTGAGGATCAGTCAACTCTTCTCAATGAAGAGACCATTTAATAAAACTTTGGTACAACTTAAAATCCACACATAATTTGAATGGTTTCCTCTCTCACACCTAATGAAAAAAAGATATCAAGAAAATACTACATGATTTCTTTGAAATTTTACCATGGGACTATAGTGATATACCAGGTAGTGATCCATCCATTGAAATGTATAATATCATTCTTAAGCCTGGTGTAAAACCCGTCCAATGAATATTTGCAAATGCACCCAAAAGTCTCACTCCTAGTCAAAGAAGAAATCCAAACATTGGTTTTATTTTTTTGTTGATATCCTAAATGGGTATATAATATTGTACTTGTTATGAATCTAGATGGTTGGGTCCTTTCTTGCACCTAATTTCATGATTTAAATAAATCTTGTCCCAAGGATAGTTTTCCATTGTGTCATATCTATGCCATTATCGATTCTAAAATAGGATATGATATTTTATCTTTCATAGATAACTTTGTGGGTTACAATTAAATAAAAATCAACCCGGATGATCAAGAGAAGACCTATTTAACTACACCATGGGGAAAATTTTATTACAATGTCATTCCCTTTGGCCTTAAAATTTTCGAGACCACTTATCCATGAGAGATGACACACATATTTCATGATTACATTCACAAGATTATCGAAGATTATGTTGATGATATCTTGGCTAAATCTCGATGTCATTCCACCCATGCCCAAGATCAAATAACAATATTTAAACACTTATGCCAATGTAATGTACACTTCAATCCCCAAAAAGTGTTTATGGGGTCACAACTGGTAAAATCCTTGGCTATATTATCTCACAACATGGCATTAAAATATATCCTAACAAGATTAAGTCTTCTATCAACATACCTCCGCCTAGAAATTTGAACCAATTAAGATCATTACGGGGTAAAATTCAAGTTATTCATTGTTCATTACACAACTTGCTAATAAAACTCAACCATTCACATGCCTGATGAAAAAATATACTAAATTCATATGGGATGATTGTATGCAATGGAAAGGTTTGCAAAGCTATGTGATGAGGTTTAAAGAACATCAAGCTTGACTAAACTCAACCATGCACCATGAAATTAGAGCTAAACAAGAAATTATCTATGCCTATATAAATTTGAAACAAATATTAAAACCCTAGCATATATACTACTCTCTACTCCATGAAAGTTTAATGAAAGTGAACCTAGTTAGATTCTAAGAAATCAAATTATATATTGTTTACTCTCAAACATAGTGAAGAGATCTCTCCATGTTGGCTACATGGTCGAGCTTTAGATCTTCCCTTACTAACTATATTTGGAAGGGATGGATGTAAGATGGGGAGCTCTTAACAATGGAGTATGGCCAAGATCCAAATGTTTCATAGCTTAAAGCTTTCACAAATGATTTATAATGCCAAGATCTCCAAATATGAGATATTTTATTATGAAAACAAGGTGTAAAAATGAAAGGGATTGGTCACCCTTTTATTTATAGTTTTCCACCTAGGAGAGTTTGGAATTTGGGGGCATGTGGGACTAAAGCTCAAAAAACACTTTTAGATTAGATTAGGATAAACATGCTTTAGGCTTAGCTAAAATTGTTTTAGGCTAGTTAACAAGGGTTTAGGCTAGTTAAACTTGATTAGTAAGTAATTAGAGACTCATTGAGATTTAGGAGGAGCACAGTTAATCAATTGTGGTGATAGATAGCCTAGAAGATAACAGAAGTGGTCTAGAGATAACTAGGGAGGTTACGAATGGTCGAAAGGAGGAATGTTTATCTAATGAGAGATATATTAGCCAAATAAGTTGAATATGGAATAATATGATGGAGAAGGTGTCATAAATGGGCATCGAGGGTAGAGCAAAGAATAGTGAATTAATGAAGTTTTGTTAATTGAATGGATTGGATGAAATGCTAAGTGTAAGCATATTTTAGGTGTCTACATTTACCTCTCTTTGGGGTGGCGTAAGTAACATCAGTTCAAAGAAAGTAGACAAGCATAAACAAGTAGAAATTTTAGATACATAATTTAGAACTCACAAATCAAATAACCATTCTTATAACAGCAACCATATGCAGGACTCCTCCTCCGATCTATTCATTCCATGACTTAATCTACCGATCTATTCATGAGTAATAAGAGTTGGTGTTTTTATTTAACACTTCACTCTTGCGGTTCTCTTCCCTATTCTCGGATTGAGCTCATGAACCTAATCAATAATTGTTACCATTATTCATCGGCATCTCATCCCTTGGGCTAGGTGAATTAGGACAACGCAATCAGCAGCTTGCGATACTTTGGCCAAAGATTTGAAACATACTGTTTATGTCTCGTATTCCTTAACGGCATACTCGTCAATCTGGAATACGCCCTTCACCCCATTCTTATGTTATATAGAATGTCTTATACCGACTTCTGTCAGTCCTTCCTATCACAACTCAATCACTCGAGACAGAATAACAAGGTGATAATGTTATATGGATGCCCATGAGGATTAGGGATACGGTGACATACTGGTTCAACCCTGCAGTTAAACCAGTGTGTCATGATACCCCGAATCTCCTAGGCAGCCTTATAACATGACCACATTCCTAATCGGTCCCTGAGTAACTCGTTCAAATCAAAGTGTAAATCTTAGCGATCAATGCAAAGGGTGTCGTCAAAAGTCACCTGCATTGTTGTAACTTCGAGAAGATCCTAATCTTCTCAGAGGTACAACCCTGCAGTTGACTTGTGCCATCAACCTTTAAATCCGCCTCGAAAAGATCTACTTAATAATATGCGTTACGCACGTTGAGTTTTAAATTACATTAAAGACTTTTCCCCTAAGGTTAGCCTTTCCCGATCCCTGGATTCTTCGTCTTAAGATGACCTTCCTCAATAAAACCCATTGCATAGTGGAGATATTAAGGCTAAGGTCTCATCAAGGAGTTTTTAGAATATACATGATTCTAAAACAACAGAATTGGACAATATCTCATAACCTTCACATGAGATTGCCATCTGAACCCCATTAGATTTATATCAGTTCTCCTAACTGAATTTATATCATACTTATTAGTATAAAGATATAAATGATTAAGAATCCAATTTAATGTTGTCCTGTCATACTCAGGACTAGGGATTAGTAATTTAATCCAACTTGATTAGCGTTCTGCTTAGGTTCATTTTATCCCTATCTTTTAGAAAGACAATGATTTAAATTTCAATTTAGCTTTCGATAGAACAAATTAGAACTACTAAACACTCATAAGAATTCAATCACATTTTCATATATGCTTTCATTGACAATCACAAAAGCATCCAAATTACACAAAGATAACATTGCCACTCCGGTATATAAACCGAAGAAGGTCAACTAACAAAATTAAGAATACAACACATAAGTAACAAATACTTATTTCCATTCCTTTCATAACTATACAATTACATTTTATGCAAGCAACGATACTTGATACAATGCTTAATGGAAAAAGAACATCTTTCCTCATATAGAACATTTAGAAAATCAAGCTGTAATTCATTATAAATCAAATTAAACAATCTGATCATCCTGTCAGATCTGCATGCTTTTACCACTTACGGCAACCATCTCGCAAAAATAGTCAACATGAGTCGGCTTCGATGAACCGAGCATGATAAGCACTAACTTTTAAAACAATTGCAATCCACAATTGTTTTCATTAAACACCCTGTTTAAATGATATAAAATCATCAATCAAGTAAGCATGATTCAAACCAAACGTTAGGAATATATCATGTCTATAACGTGTAATAATAATTTTTATTACAGAGTAGTCCTATATGCTTCTCAATTATTTCATCAAAAATATTAGGGATCAAGAAGAACAAAAGTATCCTAAGCAATTATTCATCGTAAATCCCAAGATGAACAAACATCAGACAATCATTATATTCAACTTAAAAAGGAATATCATATCAATCCTGATACTGTCATTATGTAAAAACAATTACAGATGTTAGCTGGACAATTATTTCATCTTATAATTTACAACAGAAGAGAAATAAACAAATTGAACATGTTGCCCTCTGAACTAGCTCATGACTATACCATCTTTCCAAAAGCAAGGCATTCACTTAATACACATGCAAGTAAATCAGTCGAGTCCATAAACAACACACTGTTTTGTTAAAACTTACAATAAAGCAACTACAGTACAGTAGCCCCCATGCCGAACAACATGTTCATTCTACCGCATGCACTTAATGACCTTTCGCAAGAAGTGACGGACAAGAAGATAAACACTGCCATTACCTGCTTAGGTACAATCAACAACTCTAACATTCAATCAAACAAAAGAATGGATAACAATGCGAAGAAGACGTAACTCCGACATCAATCCCAATAACAACCTACACCCGCTTCAAGCCCTTTTCTACTGTAAGGCTTTAGACCCAAGGTCGAATTCAAAGGATCTCCTTTGTTGTCGTCGCAATGACAAGAGGCTCGAAACATTAAGCCATGACATTTACTTATAACTAAGAAAGAGATTTTTAAACGAAAACCACGCACCATGTACAAATACATCAATCGGGAGTGAAATCGAATGGAAACAAAACATGGGATAACGAAGTCACTTCAACGCAATCGAATGAAAGTATGGTGTTTACAACCTACTTTATAGAAGCCATAATTCATGACGCCAAGATATTAAAGAAAGCCAACAAAGCCAAGAACATTTCCTGTTCAAACTCGGGCTTATACATACAACAAAGTAATGTATACCATTCGAGGATTTAAAACAAAGTCCATAAACAGTATTCACAGTTTAGCTTCCCGGAAGCCGACATACAAGATATCTTCCATACCCATAGAACCCAACAACAGTATAAGATAAAAATAGTCAACATGATTCTATCAATGCCAACTATGGTAAGCATTCAAAAATCAAGTGTAAGCAAATCAAATACCGATTTCATAACAAGGAATTCAACTGAGCCTCGTCAAAATTCTCGAACAAGCTTACACAGAAGAACGTAAATGCATACCCAGGGAGTCTGTACCAAAATTTATTACAAATAACTAAGGTCGTATGACCTGTTACTTCTACAAGACTTCCACGAAATTCAAATTATCAATATTCGTAGATGTATCTATTTCCTCAACAAAGGACCATAATATACGATTCATTCGTGAGGACTCCAAGAGTCGTTTCAATATAATAATCATATGTATATATATCAATACTATCAATGGGTCGAGTCCCCATAACCTCCACGCAAGGGGAAAAACAACTCCAGCAAGGTCGTAAAAGAATTCTGTAACACAGAGAATTTCCTTTCACAATAACTATAAAATTTTATAACGAAACCCAACCAGAATCCTTTATCACCACTAGATAACAACCACGACAGAGCTTATAAAAGAAGAAAGGTCAATTAACTGAACAATCAAACAATGTCCATCAGTATCCCTTCCGACAGTTTCCACAACAAGAATCGACGACCAAAAATCGACAACATAACAATGGCCTATACCCATCACAGGAATAATTTATGGGCTCACGCCGAACAGGCCGAGCATTCATACATTTCATATATTTCACATATTTAAGCCAGAGTGCAAACATAGAGAAATAAGGCCACAGTTCGAATTTAATAAACACCCATCAAGGGATAAACGAAAAATCGAACCAGTAAGAAGATACAGTACCAAAAATCACACAAGACCACCATAGAAAATCATCTATTACCATAAACCATTTGAACAGAGTTGTTCTAATGAAATCACTTGAAAGACAGCAAGATTTTTAAAGGTTAGGGCCTAACATGCCTAGATTTTTGCTCAAATTTCCGGCGTAGCACCACCGAAAGAGCTCGGACTTCCTTTTCCTTTTCCAAGTTAGAGCGACCAACAAAATTTTGCTATCCCCATGACATATATATTTTCCTTGCCAGAGAAAAGAGCTAGATAAGCTCATACTCGCCATGCAACACAAAGAAGACTGGTGCGAAGAACCAGTGAACAGGCAGAAGAAAAACCGAAATTCGCGATAAGCCAAACAAAACAACAACTTCCCACATTGCATGCCTTCTCGCGAATTCCGAGCTCGACTTCCAAGCTCATTGAATGCATTAACTCCTAATTTCCCGCTCAAACTCCACTGCCACCGACCGCCAAAGTTGGCGATAGACAAATAAAATCTCAAGTCCATTTCCAGTTTTGGCGATCTGCCACGTCGGCTAAGGTTAGCCGTTTCTAAAACCTCCGCCAATACCTGTCCTTCATACTTATCCACTGTATTTAATGACATAGAAAATGCCGCCCATGGTTCGCACCCCTCCATAAGTCCCCTTACATTCTTTCTCAATAGATAGGTTAGTAACTTAGGTTAGAATTTAGGATAATAATTATTCTAACTTCAAAGAACATAGATACTAACTTAGGACATTAGCACTTAGCCTAGGTCTAGGTTAGATTAACACTAATCTAACCCCTAGGTTAGGTTTAGTTTTAGGTTACTAATCATTAATAATTCCAGTTAGGTCTACATTCCTTACGCTCAGAAAAAGACCTACATCATACATTCTTGAACAGGGTTAGCTCCTGTTCTGCCTTAGGCTACAGAATTATATGAAACCGAATTATTACCTGGTCCACGATCGAGACCTTCCAGATATACTTCGATATCGGGAACCAATTCATTTCATATGATCAACCTGAGTCATACTCCAGACTAGCTTATTCAATGCTTCTAGACCTTGCAACCTGTTCAAGGTCTGTAATTTTAATTCATCACGAACAAACTTAAAGCAATACTTGGATCAATTCCACTGATCCAAGGTTAGGTATTATAGATGGATAACTCTATAATTCGTTCTGAGATCAGATTTAACTCAGATACAAAATGAAAGAAATAAAAGAGTCCAATCATATTCCGACTCAGTCAAGATCTGCAATCTGCAAGAAAATACAGTACATATCAAGCATGATTTCTTAATCGAGGAACCCATCCTTTTACCAGAAATCACATATCAACACTTGTATGCTCAGGAGGAAGTAACAACAGTTCAGGGTGTTACATGCTTCCCTCCTAAAAAGATTCATCGTCCCGATGATTACATATTCAATTAACCTTCAGGTCAATCAATTTATCAGTACACAATAATGTGACTATTTCATATTTGAATAGTTCCAGAAATCAATGTCACAGCATATTTTATTCAACTGAATAATGTTTGCCTTCATCTGGCTTCCATAAATACTTTATAAAAATAAGTTCATAAAAGAATGTTTTGTCAACAGATTTCATTCTGTTGAAAAAGAGAAGGAAAAGCCATTTTCATCTCTTCCAGGTTTTCCCAAGTTGCACTTTCTTCGTTAAACTGGTCCCACTGGACCTTACATTGCTGTATTTCACGATTTCTTAAATGCAATTGGCGAGTTTCCAGCACTCGCGTGGGTTTAACCACGATTATTCCTGGGTCTTGGACCTGCAAGGAATTCCAATTTAAAACATGTGACAGATCTGAAACGTATTTCTTAAGCAAAGAAATATGGAAAACATCATGCATGCGAGATAAAGCAGGTGGCAATGCTAAACGATAAGCTACAGGATTGATTATTTCGACAATTTCGAAAGGTCCCACGAATCGAGGTGACAACTTGGCAGCCTTGCCAAAAGTTATAGAACTCTTTCTGGGTTTAACACGAAGGAAAACCTTATCACCAAGCTCAAACCTTCTATCAACCCGCTTAAGGTCAGCATAGCTCTTCTGCCTATCCGCTGCTTCCTTTAATCGTTCACGAATCAGCTTAACTTGCTGTTCCATTTCAGTGAGAATCTCTGGTCCAATTACCACTCTATCCTCCACACTGTCCCAACTAACAGGAGTTCTGCACTTTCTTCCATAAAGTGCTTCAAATGGTGCCATTTTAAGAGATGAGTGATAAGTATTGTTGTATGCGAACTCAACTAATGGAAGATACTCTTCCCATTTATACTGTTGATCCATGCAATACATTCGCAACATGTCCTCCAACACTTGATTTACCCTCTCAGTTTGTCCATCCGTTTCCGGATGATATGCGTAATCAAGTTTAGTTTCATTCCCAAGAGCTGCGTTAAGCGCTTGCAAAACCTTGACGTCATTCTAGGATCCTCCGCCGATATAATCAATTCTGGTACACCATGTAATCTGAAAATTTCATGTACGAATCTTTTGGCCAGCACTGGTGAATCATCCTTTAGATTTCCAGCGATGAAATGAGCTACCTTGGTCAGTTTATCTACAACTACCAGGATAACATCATGTTTATTCCTGGACATAGGTAGTCCTTGTACAAAATCCATGGTTATTACTTGCCACTTGTACTGCGGTATGCTATGAGGATATAGCAGTCCAGCAGGGTGCATATGTTCTGCCTTCACCCGCTGACATTCCAGACAATGAGTCACAAAATTAATTACATCCTTTTTCATACCTTTCCAAAAGTATTGTTGTTTCAAATCAGCAAGCATTTTTGTGATACCTGGGTGTCCAGAGAAAGGTGAATTATGAAATTCAACTAACAATTTATTTCTCAAATCGTTCAGCATAGGTACATATACCCTGTTTTCATAACGCAAGATTCCTTCATTATCAAAATGAAAACCTTTATACCTTATATCCTTAGGTTCCGCAGCAAGCGCTGCTTTTACTTGCTGAAAGTATGCATCTGATTCTGAGGCACTTTTTACCTCGTCTTTAAACTGAGTTCTTAATGTTATAAGAGCAGAAATGTGCCTCCTACGACTTAGAGCATCAGCTACCCTATTCTCCTTCCCTTTGATATAGCTGATATCAAAGTCATATTGTGATAAAAATTCTAACCACCTTCTCTGTCTGGCATTCAGATTGGGCTGAGTAAAAATATATTTCAGTCCTAGGTGATCAGTTTTCAACTCAAAAGGTTTCCCAAGTAAGTAGTGTCTCCAGACTTGAAGTGCATGAACAATGGCGGCAAGTTCCAAATCATGAGGGGCATAATTCAGCTCATGTAACTTAAGTTTTCTACTTTCATATGCTATGACCTGATCATTTTGTAGCAAAACACCTCCAAGGCCTTCCCCAGAAGCATCCGTTACAACCGTAAAACTCCCATTAGGGTCTGGTACAGCTAGTATAGGTGCAGAAGTCAACTGGTCTTTCAAACTTTTGAAAGCCACTTCGCACTTATCATTCCATATGAATTTCTTATCCTTCTTCTGCAATGAAGTTATTGGTGCAGCTACTTTAGAAAAATCCTTTACAAATTTTCTATAGTAACCAGCAAGACCCATGAAGCTTCTTACTTCATGCACATTCTTTGGTGCAGGCCACTCGGTTATTGCCAATATTTTTGAAGGATCCACAGCAATTCCTTCCTTACTTATTACATGACCCAAATAGTGAACTTCTGAATCAAAGAAAGAACATTTGGATAACTTACCATACAACTTTCTTTTTCTCAAAATTCCCAAAACTATCTTCAAATGCTCATTGTGCTCCTCAACGCTTTTAGAATAAATGAGAATATCGTCCAAGAATACAAGTACAAACTTGTCCAGGTATTCTTGAAAAATATTGTTCATTAAATTCATAAAGGTTGCGGGTGCATTAGTTAATCCAAAGGGTAGAACTGTGAATTCATAATGTCCGTACCTTGTTCGGAAAGTTGTTTTATGAATGTCTTCCTCTCTAATCCTTAACTGATGGTAACCAGATCGAAGGTCTATCTTAGAATAAACCGCTGCTCCACGCATCTGATCAAACAGATCATCGATCCTAGGAAGTGGATATCGGTTCTTGACTGTTGCTTTGTTCAACATCCGATAATCAATACACACCTTTTTAGTGTTCATCCTTCTTTTCACAAATATTACAGGCGCTCCCCAAGGTGAAACACTTGGTCTAATCAAACCTTTAGACAAAAGCTCTTGCAACTGTGCCTTAAGCTCGACTAACTCTGTAGTAGTCATCCGATAAGGCGCTTTGGATATAGGTTCTGTTCCTGGCTTGATTTCAATGGTGAAGTCAAATTCTCTCTTGGGTGGTAACCCTGGTAATTCCTCAGGAAAAACATCCCTGAAACCTTGTAACAGAGGGAATCGTTTCATGAGATCATCATCTTCTTCTGAAGATTCAGTTATCTTTACTGCATAAAGGGTGCATCCTTTATTTTTAGCCTTTTTAAGCTGCATAGCTGACAGTTTTCTAACTGAAATTTCCCGTTTCACACCTTGAATCTCTGCTGATTCCAGCTGATCATCTAAACATTTTATGTTCTTTTCATAACAGTCTACCTTTTCTTTATGGTCAGCTAACCAATTGACACCGATGACAATGTCATACGATCCTAAAGGTGCGACATAGAGATCAACTTCCGTAGAAAAGTTAGGTAAGTCAAGGACTGCCCCAAAAAGACACATACTCACTGTATGAACAGAATTATTACCATACTGTACAGTCCAAGATTTATCCATTTTTCCAGCTTTTCTTTTAAGTTTAGAAGCAAGTTTATTAGATATAAAACATTCAGTAGCTCCTGTATCAAAAAGAATAGTGACAGGTATGCCGAATAACTTACCCGGAACTTCTATAGGTGTCACTTGCTTTTCAGCTTGCTTGTCCGCTACTGCAGCATGTATCTTATGCTGCTGATTACGATCATCCTTCTTCAAAGGGCACTGATTTGCGTAGTGATCTTTGCCACAATTGTAGCAGCCTCCTACAGGTCCCTTTTTAGGCTCAAAGTTGCCTCCAGTTTTGTAATTGTCACGCTGTCCTCCATAGGGCTTCTGCCCATTGTTATAATTTTTAACAAAATTATCCCTTACATTTCCAGCAGGCTTATTTACTACTGCTTTCTTATTGTTATCTCCTGGAAACTTACTCTTGTTTCCAAACTTTTTCCATGGTCCTTTTCTGGGTGCAAGAGAGGTTGAAGAAGGGTTTGCAGTCTTCTTCCGCACTTCCTCCTTATGGGCAGAAATAGCCTTTAATTTCTGTTCTTGCCTTATGGCCTTTTCAACAACTCCTTCCATAGTGGTTGGACTGTGAACATCGACCTCTCCCCCTATCACGGGATTCAATCCCATGATGAATTTCCGTATTCTGAACTTTTCGTCAGTTTGATACTACGGTACATACTTGAGGAGTTTTGTAAACCGCTCCCAAGATTCGGGCCATTACCGTTAGCTTCCCTTGAGCTAAGTTCTGAAATTCTCATCATCATTTTCTCGATCATAGAAAAGTTGTGGCAGCCAACGTTGCCTAAAATAGCCTTTAAATTGATCCCAAGTAATATTGGTCTCATCAATATTTAGTTCAGCTTTACGGCTATCCCACCATGAAGATGCTTCGTGGGAAAGCTGATAGGCTCCCCAAATAGCTTTGGTTTCTCTCGAGAAGTTCCTTATTGCAAAGTACTTCTCCATTTCACCGAGCTAGCTCACCTCCATCTCCTAATGTGGTGCCATCATACTTAGGTGGACTTATCCTTTTATATCATTAGTGAGTTCTCGCCGCTAATCTGCCTTTTTATTTTCTCGTTGGACAGTGCATTCCCAAAGATTAACATCAACACCCATATCGGGGTTGTCTCGTGAGGTTGCTGATTATTATTATCAGCTTCTTCATCCTCCTCATTTCCCATCACCTATGTTCCAAGATAGCTAAGCGATCTCTTGTGTCCAACAGGCAGCAAGGATCTCATCAAGTTTCGGGTTGTTTATTGCTCCTCCTTCAGTGGAGCATTATTCGCAACGCCCCTTGTTCTAACCATTTTCTCATTACAAGAAAATTCAGGTTTTTATCGACATGGACACAATAGGTCCAAGAGCTGCAACCTTCACTTTGATACCAAGATGTAACATCCTCAATTTATACCTTAGAACAAGTGAATTTTTTTTTTTTTTTTTTTGATAATTGCATCCTGGTTCTAAATACATAATTTAGAACTCACAAATCAAATAACCATTCTTATAACAGCATAACCATATGCAACAGTCAGTAATGACTCCTGAGTACCTCCGATCTATTCATTCCATGACTCGGTAATCTACCGATCTATTCATGAGTAATAAGAGTTGGCGTTTTTATTTAACACTTCACTCTTGCGGTTCTCTTCCCTATTCTCGGGATTCGTAATGCTCATCTAAGGAACCTAACTGAATAATTGTTACCATTATTCATCGGCATCTCATCCCTTGGGCTAGGTGAATTAGGACAACGCAATCAAGCAGCTTTTGCATGATACTTTGGCCAAAGATTTGAAACATACTGCTTATGTCTCGTATTCCTTAACGGCATACTCGCAACTGAATACACCCTTCACCCCATTCTTATGTTATATAGAATGTCTTATACCGACTTCAGTCAGTCCTTCCTATCACAACTCAATCACTCGGAGACAGAATAACAAGGTGATAATGTTATATGGATGCCCATGAGGATTAGGGATACGGTGACATACTAGGTTCAACCTCTCAGCTTAAACCAAAGGTGTCATGATACCCCGAATCTCCTAGGCAGCCTTATAACATGACCACATTCCTAATCGGTCCCTGAGTAACTCGTTCGAAATCAAAGTGTAAATCTTAGCGATCAATGCAAAGGGTGTCGTCAAAAGTCACCTGCATTGTTGTAACTTCGAGAAGATCCTAATCTTCTCGAGGTACAACCCCGCAGCTTGACTTGTGCCAAACCTTAAATCCGCCGAAAAGATCTACTTAATAATATGCGTTATGCACGTTGAGTTTTAAATTACATTAAAGACTTTCCCCTAAGGTTAGCCTTTCCCGATCCCTGGATTCTTCGTCTTAAGATGACCTTCCTCAATAAAACCCATTACATGGTGGAGATATTAAGGCTAAGGTCTCATCAAGGAGTTTTTAGAATATACATGATTCTAAAACAACAGAATTGGACAATATCTCATAACCTTCACATGAGATTGCCATCTGAACCCCATTAGATTTATATCAGTTCTCCTAACTGAATTTATATCATACTTATTAGTATAAAGATATAAATGATTAAGAATCCAATTTAATGTTGTCCTGTCATACTCAGGACTAGGGATTAGTAATTTAATCCAGCTTGATTAGCGTTCTGCTTAGGTTCATTTTATCCCTATCTTTTAGAAAGACAATGATTTAAATTTCAATTTAGCTTTCGATAGAACAAATTAGAACTACTAAACACTCATAAGAATTCAATCACATTTTCATATATGCTTTCATTGACAATCACAAAAGCATCCAAATTACACAAAGATAACATTGCCACTCCGGTATATAAACCGAAGAAGGTCAACTAACAGAATTAAGAATACAACACATAAGTAACAAATACTTATTTCCATTCCTTTCAGAACTATACAATTACATTTTATGCAAGCAACATACTTGATACAATGCTTAATGGAAAAAGAACATCTTTCCTCATATAGAACATTTAGAAAATCAAGCTGTAATTCATTATAAATCAAATTAAACAATCTGATCATCCTGTCAGATCTGCATGCTTTTACCACTTACGGCAACCATCTGCAAAAATAGTCAACATGAGTCAGTTCGATGAACTGAGCATGATAAGCACTAACTTTTAAAACAATTGCAATCCGTCAATTGTTTTCATTAAACACCCTGTTTAAATGATATAAAATCATCAATCAAGTAAGCATGATTCAAACCAAACGTTAGGAATATATCATGTCTATAACGTGTAATAATAATTTTTATTACAGAGTAGTCCTATATGCTTCTCAATTATTTCATCAAAATATTAGGGATCAAGAAGAACAAAAGTATCCTAAGCAATTATTCATCGTAAATCCCAAGATGAACAAACATCAGACAATCATTATATTCAACTTAAAGGAGGAATATCATATCAATCCTGATACTGTCATTATGTAAAAACAATTACGATGTTAGTTAATGGACAATTATTTCATCTTAATATTTACAACAAGAGAAATAAACAAATTGAACATGTTGCCCTCTCGAACTAGCTCATGACTATACCATCTCGTCCAAAAGCAAGGCATTCACTTAATACACATGCAAGTAAATCAATCGAGTCCATAAACAAAGACACTCGCTTTTGTTAAAACTTACAATAAAGCAACTACAAGACAAGAGCCCCCATGCCGAACAACATGTTCATTCTACCAGCATGAACTCGTAATGACCTTTCGCAAGAAGTTTACTGACAAGAAGATAAACACCGCCATTACCTCTTAGGTACAATCAACAACTCTAACATTCAATCAACAAAAGAATGGATAACAATGCGAAGAAGACGTAACTCCGACATCAATCCCAATAACAACCTACACCCGCTCAAGCCCTTTTCTACTGTAAGGCTTTAGACCCAAGGTCGAATTCAAAGGATCTCCTTTGTTGTCGCAATGACAAGAGGCTCGAAAACATTAAGGCTCATTTACTTATTAAGCCAAGAGATTTTTAAACGAAAACCACGCATTTACTTATAAAAGTCAAAAGATTTTTCAAACGCAAACGAAAAAGTATGGTGTTTACACCTACTTTACCATACATTCATGACGTATTAAAGAAAGCAACATACATCAATCGTGAGATGAAATTCCATGGAAAAAGCAAAACATGGATAAAAATAGTCAACATGATTCTATCAATGCAACTATGGTAAGCATTCAAAAATCAAGTGTTTACAACCAAATACTTTATTTCATAACAAGGAATTCAACCGAGCCTCAAAATTCTCGAACAAGCTTACACAAAACGTAAATGCATACCCATGGAGTCTCAGACTCAAAATTTATTACAAATTAAGGTCGTATGACCATTTCCTTCCACGAAATTCAAATTATCAATATTCGGCTTATGTATCTATTTCCTCAACAAAGGACCATAATATACGATTCATTCAGAGGACTCCAAGAGTCATTTCAATATAATAATCATATGTATATATATCAATACTATCAATGGGTTGAATCCCCATAACCTCCACGCAAGGGGAAAAACAACTCCAGCAAGGTCGTAAAAGAATTCTGTAACACAGAGAATTTCCTTTCACAATAACTATAAAATTTTATAACGAAACCCAACCAGAATCCTTTATCACCACTAGATAACAACCACGACAGAGCTTATAAAAGAAGAAAGGTCAATTAACTGAACAATCAAACAATGTCCATCAGTATCCCTTCCGACAGTTTCCACAACAAGAATCGACGACCAAAAATCGACAACATAACAATGGCCTATACCCATCACAGGAATAATTTATGGGCTCACGCCGAACAGGCCGAGCATTCATACATTTCATATATTTCGCATATTTAAGCCAGAGTGCAAACATAGAGAAATAAGGCCACAGTTCGAATTTAATAAACACCCATCAAGGGATAAACGAAAAATCGAACCAGTAAGAAGATACAGTACCAAAAATCACACAAGACCACCATAGAAAATCATCTATTACCATAAACCATTTGAACAGAGTTGTTCTAATGAAATCACTTGAAAGACAACAAGATTTTTAAAGGTTAGGGCCTAACATGCCTGGATTTTTGCTCAAATTTCCGAAGCAGACCACTGAAAGAGCTCGGACTTCCTTTTCCTTTTCCAAGTTAGAGCGACCAACAAAATTTTGCTATCCCCATGACATATATATTTTCCTTGCCAGAGAAAAGAGCTAGATAAGCTCATACTCGCCATGCAACACAAAGAAGACTGGTGCGAAGAACCAGTGAACAGGCAGAAGAAAAACCAAAATTCGCGATAAGCCAAACAAAACAACAACTTCCCACATTGCATGCCTTCTCGCGAATTCCGAGCTCGACTTCCAAGCTCATTGAATGCATTAACTCCTAATTTCCCGCTCAAACTCCACTGCCACCGACCGCCAAAGTTGGCGATAGACAAATAAAATCTCAAGTCCATTTCCAGTTTTGGCGATCTAGCCACGTCGGCTAAGGTTAGCCATTTCTAAAACCTCCGCCAATACCTTGTCCTTCATACTTATCCACCGTATTTAATGACATAGAAAATGCCGCCATGGTTCGCACCCTCCATAAGTCCCTTTACATTCTTGCTCAATAGATAGGTTAGTAACTTAGGTTAGAATTTAGGATAATAATTATTCTAACTTCAAAGAACATAGATACTAACTTAGGACATTAGCACTTAGCCTAGGTCTAGGTTAGATTAACACTAATCTAACCCCTAGGTTAGGTTTAGTTTTAGGTTACTAATCATTAATAATTCCAGTTAGGTCTACATTCCTTACGCTCAGAAAAAGACCTACATCATACATTCTTGAACAGGGTTAGCTCCTGTTCTGCCTTAGGCTACAAAATTATATGAAACCGAATTATTACCTGGTCCACGATCGAGACCTTCCATATATACTTCAATATCGGGAACCAATTCATTTCATATGATCAACCTGAGTCATACTCCGGACTAGCTTATTCAATGCTTCTAGACCTTGCAACCTGTTCAAGGTCTGTAATTTTAATTCATCACGAACAAACTTAAAGCAATACTTGGATCAATTCCACTCGATCCAAGGTTAGGTATTATAGATGGATAACTCTATAATTCATTCTCGAGATCAGATTTAACTCGTATACAAAATGAAAGAAATAAAAGAGTCCAATCATATTCCGACTACCAAGATCTGCAATCTGCAAGAAAATACAAGACATATGAAGCATGATTTCTTAATCGAGGAACCCATGCAACATACAAAATGAAATGCAATATGAGAAAGTAAAAGATGCCTAACTCCATGCAACATACAAAAATGCAATGCAATACGAGAAAGTAAACAAGATTCCTAACTCAATGAAACATACAAAATTCAATGCAATACAAGACAAGTAAACAATATGGATAACTCCATGCAACATATAAAATGTAATGCAATATGAGAAAGTAAACAAGATAACCTAACAGAGAAATATAATGCAATGTTTTTGTTATCGATCTTTAGTTCCAACCTATTCAAATTAACAAGGGTTAATGATGGTGCCCCAAGCAAGGATACATGCAAGGGGAATAATAGAGGACACTTGGCTCCAATGATAAAGCAATGTGTAGTATGAAATAGTACCGGGCAAGTCGTTCTTCCCGCAGTACAAACAAAGTAAGCAACCTAGCTTTTGTTGATGGAGGTAGATAAAGATGATCCACGAGTAGAAACATGAACATGTGAGAACTAAAGAGTGACATTTTATAGGATGATTTATATTGGTTTTGGAAGTTTTCTTAAACATATTTGAATGTTTAGATTTTTCTAACATATTTGAATGTTTCAATTTTTCTAACATATTTTAATGTTTTGATTTTGCTAACATATTTGAATGTTTTTTATTGATTTTGAAAGTTTTCTGAAACTATGTACAGGAAAATGAGGAAGCATGGATGCCCCTAGTGATAGATGGGATGTACAAGGGCGTAAGGTTACATGCATACGAGAAAGGTGAAGATATAAAATTTCCCGGTGATTAGGTGGGAGTATTCAAAGGAAAAATCTTCACGGGTAGAAGCGAGACCCAACGCCAATATTCATAAGTTCAACATGATGATGAACGTAAAATAATGAAGTGTTGGGAAGAAGAAAGGATGCCCCCATCATAATTTGGCCTAAAAGCACATGATAGAAAGGAAGTAAAAGATGGTTTTTGTGAAAGGTGACAAAAGTGTCTAAAAATAATGGTAAAAGGAAATACCATCACATGGATGTTCGAATGAAGTAGAAGAACAATGTGAATGATATGAATGTATCTTAGAATTCTCACAATGAAGAATTGATTTTCCAAAGGAACAAATCTGAGACGAGATAAGGACTAAAGAAAGAGTTTGAATAAGGTCCAGAAATGACATTTGGTAACATACTAATCATGTTCACTCATAGAGATCTAGTGTGTGCATGTGTAATTTAATTACCTCTTGAAGTGAATATTTAATAGGAAACAAGTGAAGAAACCTTAACCAATGTGTTGGAATGATTTATTTTCATAGGTGATAAGTGATTTGTGAATGAAGGGTGGAAGAATAGCCATGCATTGCTCTCTTTCCCGCCCGTGGCATCCATAGCCCCAATGGAGATGCATTTTATTCTAATCACAACATTTCTCTACTTCCAGTCAGGCATCCATATCCTCGATAGAGATTATTATAAATACCCCAAGAGAGAGTAATATATCATATTTTATTTTCTTTGTAGCTTTTAGCTTTTGACTTTGATTTTGATTGTTTTTCTTTCTAAAAACTTAATTCAGCTCTCTTTTTTGACAAGGGGTTAAGAACCACATATGGCTTGACGGAAGGAAGTGGAAGTGATTGTGATGATGACATTGGCTAGAGTCAACAAGTATGTACAAAATTTCTTCGCAATAAGTTTATTAGATGTTGAATGTGATAGGATCTCTAAAACGTCAGTCTTTCTTTAAATTACCAAGGTGATAAAAGACCAGGGTCAAATGGATACCATAGAGATAACTATCAAAAAGTGCATGTGAATAGGATAACCAAAATATCACCAAAGGGATGAAAATGGTAGGAAGATTTTCATAAGAAAAGAAAGGAAGGGAAGAAAGAAAAATTCATGTGTACGCAATACCCGATTGCAATGTTTGATCTTTGTACCTTTGATTGTCTAAATTTTTTTCTCATGTTGTTTGTATTTTGAATTATTTTGATTTTTATGTTTTTGATAGTATTTGGAAAGGTGGGAACAATAGAATCACTCGTGTGGTAAGATCCAACAACAATGTTTACGAGTTCATTGATAAGGAGACTAGGCGTGTTTGATTACCAAGAGTTATATTATCCCGGATATTGATGATCATGGTGAGCTTGTACTCAACAAATGACTACGATTTATCTTGAAACATGGATTTCGTATGAGGGAGCTTGATCTCCTATCCATAGGTTTGTGAACTTTGCGCCATACTTGATGGTCGCATTTGTTTGAGTTCTTGAATCTTGCTTGATTTATAATTTTGATATTGTTAGAGTTTTTGGGGCTTTCGAGCTCTTGGAATTTTTGACCTGAGCTTGATTAAGAAACTATTTGGGTTTCTTATAAGCTGATGCATGACTTGTTTAATCCCGATAAGGAGAAGAAAGTGAACATGGATGTGTAGAATTGATGTGAGAAATGACTCCGGATTTCCATAACCATTAATAGAAGAAATATGTGATGGATGAAAAGGATACACCCAAGAATTGAAGAGGATGGGCTACTAGGAGGTGAGCCACCGATAGAAGATGATGAAAGGCTGCTAGGGTGTGGCCCTATTATAGATGTGGCTGGACTACCAAGAGAGGTCCCATAGAAGAGGATGAAGGGCTCTTGGGACGTGGCCCAAGAATAGAAGGTAATAGGCTACCGGAGGTGACCCACAAGTAGAAAATAGGGGTTTACCGATGGGTGGCTCGAGTATAGAAGAAGAAAATGGAATACTCAAAGAGAGACCTAAGGAGAGATTTTGATTGAGGAATGATGATAGATAATGAATGATTTGGTAATGAGAAGATAGGCCATGGATCAATGCTAGAATATGAAATCTCATCGGGATCATAAGAAGGTGAAGATGGAATCCCGGGAGAAGAGTCAAGCTCTATGACCTTAGGATTTTATTCTATGCTTTGATAAAAGGAAACAAATTCTTCCTCCCCATAGTGAGCGCATCGAGTTCTATAAACAATCCTTGTTTGTAATCCTTTAAAGGGATATCTTGATGTACTCATATTGTTTCTTAATTCTTGGAGAAACCAATTAGTAAAGGTTGTTTTTCTTTGGCCATATAAGGTTGAATAGAAGAAACAATTCGATAAGTAGTGAAGATTGATTGACGTAAGAAGATGACTTAAGAGAGGAAGTAGGATTGGTGGTAGGTGTTTCATGAATGGAGGATTTAGATCTGACATAGATTTCTTTTCTAGAAGATGATGCAATCTAGGAGAGAAAATAGGATCACATAGCCATCCATTAAGTTGCGGCGTCGGAGTCAAATTAGATGATTGACTAGAGGGAATATGAGTCATGGAATGCTTTAACAGAGGAAGGGGTTGTCGAGGTTACGATGAAATATATCCTATGAAGAAAGAAAAGACCATGAATCAAGAACTAAATCAAATTTCTAATTAACGGAACTTATAGTCATATAGGTCTTCAAAGGAGGAAAATATCATTGAGGTGATTGATGAAGGAGGTCCTGCGAAGAAAGGGAAGACCGTAACTCAAGAACTGAATAATATGTCCGATTGACAGAACTTGAGTCACACGAGTCTTCAAAGGAGGAAGACGTCATTGAGGTGAGTTGGAATAAAGTTCCTGCAAAGGAAGGGAGGATCATGATTTAATATTTTATCTAGAAGTATCCGAACAACAATTGGGATCTAAATCTTCAAAAGAAGAGTGGGAATATGAACAATATATTAGATTCAAATCAAAAGAAGACTGGGAAACCTAAATAATAATTTGGATCATAAGCATCCAAACCGTACCACCAACTATGAGATGAAGGTGGGGAACAGGGTACCCAAATGAGCCCTCTAGTATGAGGAACCAAACGAGGCTTAGTTGTAATAGAAATATTTTGATTTGAATTCCTAAACCTAGTATTTACATTTTTGTAAGTGTGAGAAACCACACGATAGTCGATCATTGTTCTTTGTATTTTTAAGCACAAATGTCTATCTCTATATATTGTGATGAAACTCCTTCAAAGGGAAGGAAGTGACATGTCGATTAAGGGAAGCATAAAGAAATCCAACTAGAGATTCCATAAGTATGGAGATACATGTATGATTTTCTAAAGAGGTTGTAAGGAAAATAGACATTTTGATGATGTAATATTGATGATATAAAAAGGATTGTCCTAGAAAACAATTTTTCTAGGTGAATAATCGAAGGAAAAATCATGCAATTGTGAAACACAAAGCCAATCCATAAGGAAATAATCTCCAAAAACATGTGTGAAAAATGATAGCTCAATCCAAATATGATCAACACAATGTTAATACTTATGTCAAGCTCGAAATGAACAAGGCACAAATATTAACAAAGGGTAAATATGACTCCCACTCAAAGGATACCATGACAAGTTCAACAACCAACAAGGTCTAAATGTTAGAGGATGAGGATTACGAATGTAAGCCACATAACCACACCAATTGGACATGTTAATCAAGCTTCACTAAGAAGTGAGATATTAGTGACAAAGTGGTATCGAAAAGACACAAAAAAAGTAAGCAACACTCTTCAAGATTTTGGACAATGTTTGAAGTCAAACTAAGTCAAAGCATACGAAGGATGTGATAAAATGTGTGAAGCGTAACACCATAATGTTGATACTTAGATCATGTTTATGAAAAACATGACATAAGTATCTTAATTATTTTGAGACAATGCAAACAAGGTAACACGTCAAAGGGAGATCAAATGATGAATCAATCTGAACTATGATGATGATCTTGAAATCAAGATCAAGTGGCCATTAGTGATATGAGGATGCATCTTCACAATTTAGACTTTTAACAACTCAACTGCAAACATGGATGAGAGTAAATGACAAAAAAGTGGTGAACACTATCTATGACAACACTCCTGAAAGATGCCTTCTCTTGTCCCAAATGAGAAACAAGAATGCAAAGGTGTAGATAAAAATATGGAAATAAACTAAGTGTTACTTGGGAAGAGTTTCATCTCGTCCGAAGGTGAGAAATAAACCAAGACAAGTAACACGTTGTAAACTTAGTGATGAGATACACTTATATCCAACTTAAATGGATTTGTTACCATGTTTGAAAACAAGGTTCTAAATCCAAACAAGTTATCACTTCATGATGACCAAGACACGATAATGGACTAGCAAAGTGGGCTCCAAGATGGAATGGCTTCCTTAATAAGATCTCTCAACTAGGTGTCACAAGTTGTCTAAAAGTGATCTCGATTTACCCAAAGAGTTGTAATGACTGATTTGGGAGTATCTCATATTTACTTTTACCCCTTCCATCCAATGAGAAATTAGAGCATTAAGTTGTACCGTTATTGAAGTTTTGATATAGACAAATTGTGAATCTAACTCATAGTGTAAAACTAGTCAAGTGGGTAAGTGGAGTGCTTCCTATTTCATCCACAAGGTTACTCAACGGTGGATTACTTTAGGGTTCCTAGAACCACCCCATTGTTGTAGCTTAAGGCGTTATGCCAAAGTGGTTATGTTCCAGTTGAGCTGATAGGGACATACCCTTTTCTAAAACCTACAATACAAAGTGTGATGTGGAATGGTTTTTTTCTCTCGCTTATTTTAATGTGGTTTTAAATAGCACACCATTTTGCAACCTGTATGAAAACACGTGTATTAGAAGGTTTTTTTTTCTTATCTCCTCCTTTCTTTGACATGTGATTTTGGTCCTACATACCAAGATTAGTAGTTTTCCACAAAATATCATGATATCAAAAGAGAGTTTCGTGTTGCTTTTGATTCCTAAGATCACCAAAAGGTGTGAAGGAAGAGCATACACAATGCGAAAAACTCAACTAAAACAAGTTTTATGGAAAATACATTTTTGCAAAAGTTTAAGTTCATTTTAACCAATTTTTAAATGTTCATCCATTAGGAAGTATAAAGTAAGTTTTTTTGAAAGCAATAAGAGGGTTTTGGAAGTGTTTTTGGTTCCCAAGATCACCTAGAAGGTGCGAGGGAAGAGCATACACACTTTGAAAAACCTCTATCAATTAAGAAATGAAACAATTAACTAAGTTATTCAAAAATAAGACCAAAATAACCCTAAAAACAACTAATTAGTGCCACAAAACCTTTCAAATTGTTAGAATGGCTAAGAAAACAATTTTTAGACTTTAAGATACATTAGAAAATGACTATTTACCTAATAATGTAAACCATAAATCTTTCGTAAGTCAAAATCCTAATTTTATGTTTCCATTGCGTAGTTTACTTCAATATATTTCCAATGCAACAAAAATAGAGTCATTTCGAGCTCGGGAGAAAAATTTATGGCCTCCAAAAGATTGGTAGTGAACATAGACGTGCCCTAGTATTGACATGTGGGTGCTTATTTCAACAGAGGCGCACCCAATTTGATGGAGACACATCCCAATGTAAAAAAATGACAAAGATAGAAAAACACCCGAATGACGGAGACACATCCATTTCGACGAAGATGCGCATGCGCTGGTGTTTTTCTCCGTAAAGATTTGTACGTGCCCTATTCGACATAGACACGCTCCTTTAAGACACCTCGTGTACCCCGTGAAAAACCTATAAAAATCAAAAAAATTGAAAATTTTCAAAAGCAAACATGTCGATGGTAGTTAGTCAAAGAAATCTATTTCTATCTTATACCCACAAAATATACATGATCAAGGATGATTTATCCTACTTAAAAAATTAAATCATGTAAATAACAAGCTATTTATCCTAGAAAACATGAAATTGGTTAGAAAACTGAAAATAAATAACTTGAAAAGACTCCATTAATGGAGGATGGACTTTATGTCCCACCGAGCATACCAAATGTATGCAATGGAAAGGTTTGCAAAGCTATGGGATGAGGTTTAAAGAACATCAAGCTTGACTAAATTCGACCATCCACCATGAGATTAGAGCTAAACAAGAAATTATCTATGCATATATACATTTGAAACAAATATTCAAACCCTAGCATATATACTAATCTCTACTCCATAAAAGCTTAATGAAAGTGAACCTAGTTAGATTCTAAGAAATCAAATTATATGTTGTTTACTCTCAAACATAGTGAAGAGATCTCTCCAAGTTGGCTACATGGCTGCTTTAGATCTTCCCTTACTAACTATATTTGGAAGGGATGGATCTAAGATGGGGAGCTCTTAACTATGGAGTATGGCCAAGATCCAAATGTTTCATAGCTTAAAGCTATCAAAAATTATTTCTAATGCAAATATCTCCAAATATGAGATATTTTGTTATGAAAACAAGGTGTAAAAATGAAAGGGATCGGTCACCCTTGTATTTATAGTTTTCCACCTAGGAGAGTTTGGAATTTGGGTGCATGTGGGACTAAAGCTCAAAAACACTTTTAGATTAGATTAGGATAAACATGATTTAGGCTTAGCTAAACTTGTTTTAGGCTAGTTGAACTTCATTATCGAGTAATTAGAGACTCATTGAGAGTTAGGAGGGGCCTGGTTAGTCAATTGTAACTAATAGATAACCTATGAAGCCAATAGAATTTGTCTAGAGAGGACTAGGGAGGTTCGAATGGTTAAAAGGAGGAATGTTTAGCTAATAAGAGATATATTATCCAAATAATTTGAATATGGGAAGAATACGACCGAGAAGGTGTCATAAATGGGCATCGAGGGTGGAGAAAAGAATAGGAAATTATCAAAGTGTCATTAATTGAATGGATTGGATGAAACGCTAAGTTTAATCATATTTTAGGTGTTTACAATGATAAATTCCAACAAGCATTTGAGGACATAAAATAATATCTTTTAAATCCACCTGTTTTAGTCCCTCCAATGGTTGAGTGGCCATTCTTATTAAACATATCTTCCATGTTTCATGCCTTAGGATCCTTCCTTATACAACATGATGAATTTCAATGCAAAAGGTAAATCTATTACATTATTCAAACACTACTCTCTTATGAATGCAACTATAGATACATCAAAAAGCTATGTCTTGGCCTTGTCTTTGTCGCAAAAACATGTGCCATTATCTTCTTAACAATGAGGTACATATCATCACCAAAGTAGATCCATTACAATACCTCTTGTTATGTACCCATCTATTAGGACATCTAGCATGTTGGGTTATGATTCTCAACAAATTTGATTTCAAGTTTATATTGCGAAAGAATTTAAAAGAAAATTCATCACAAAACAATTAGTCGTGACACCTCTTCTTGATGCATCTCTGTGATGCCCGCTTCAAACTACCACTCAAGACTAAGAAAAAAACTAGAATTCGCTAGGAAAATTATGGAATAATTTTCTTTTGATTAGAGTGTTTGCAAAGAGGGTTATAAGATCGCAGTTAGCACAACCCAGATAAGGGTTAACAAGTAGAACTGACTAGCAACAAATACTTTAAGAAGCTAATAACAATGAGGCACAAGGTCAAAACAAGAGCTAAATTCATCACTTAGGCTAGAGAGTAACATCTCTCTCTTCTTTGTCCTAACAGATTTCAGGTTCAACTTGATTTTTCACACACTTAGAATCATCAAAAATTTCCTAAATCATGCCCATTGGATAGGAAATTCTCTCACCTTTCCAACCATATAAATAAGTCCTCCTAACTCCTTATAAATATCAATTTATAGCCCGATGGATTTTTGGGAAGAAATTTTCCCTTGGGGAGTCCACGGGCCTAGGGAGAATTTTTTTCCATTGAGCGACTTGGGAGCGAGGAGGAGAGTTGTGAATTTTCCCTCCTTGACTGCAAAAGTGTGAATTCCCTTTGCACTCCCACGAGCCTGGATGTACACATGTCGCATTCCGGTTAGAGTGCGGGAGAAATGGACCGGTGGAGAGAACTAGAATTAGGAACATTTTAGGCCAAAATCCCAAGGGAAAATTTTGCACGTGCCTTCTTCAAGGATAAAACCCATGCCATATGTCAAAATTTTATTCTTCCAAGGACTACAAACCAACGAAGCGAAATTGGAAATTGATATTTTAAAGGTTTAAAATCTCATTGGTGAAAGATACGTCGTGCACCTTCCAAGGTCTAATTTTCCATGTGGCATCCTATGACTAGATGCGGGTCGGCGAGGTGGTGGAGAGATTTAATATTTTAAGCACAAAAGGTTTAAAAGCCAAAAGACTTGCATGGGCTCATGTGTCCACTAGGACATGTGTTTGTACCTTATTGGTTGCTATGGTGCGGGGCCATGAAGGGAAAATTGAAAATTTTCCAAAAGATTCAAAAGGTTAAGTTTTATAATTTACCATGCACGCCCACCAAGCCATGTGTCAATATGTGATTAGCTACGCAGATGCGGGGTTGCATGGGAAATATGGGAAAATTTTCCAAAGGTCAAATTTTCAAGAAGTTAAGTTTTAAAAGGATTCCACCCCTCAAAATTTCCATGTGGCAACATGTGATTGGTTGTGAGGGTGGCAAGGCCACGGAATTTTTGGGGAAATTTTTCCAAAGGTTAAATTTTTATTTTTAAATAGTTAGATTAATTTTTGGTTTGCCATTTTCAAGTAAAACTTCAAATGGCCATAAATTTTGATAAAAAAGTTAGTTTTGGGCAAACAAGGACTTTCTAGAAAGCTCTTAGAGTCCTCTTTGCACAGCAATCATCAATTTTTGATTTTGATGAAGTTTCAAAGGTCAATTTTAAGAAATCAATCTGCAAGCTTTTAATATGTGAATTGGCAGTTTTTTAACTTATAATTTTGATAAAATTAGAACTCCTCCTTCACTCAACATGTCAAAAAGACATGGAGGATCAGTCTAGGGAGGGTTTAGAGTGTTTTAGTGAAGTCAATTTGTCCAATTATTCAAGTTTGCATTTTTTTGGCAATAGATGGGAAAAACGACCATGTAAGCTCCAAATTGAATCCTATTAAGTTTTAGAGGTTTAGTCTTGACTGTTCTAGTTAATTTGGGTTCCTTAAGTCTTCCTAAGTATGAATTTCAAGTTTTGTGATTTATTGTTGAGTGTAAAGTCAAACTGCTCATTTTTATTAAAATGTAAATTACCAGATTTGAGTTTTAAAATAGTGAATTATTTCTTTTAAATTTGTTTATCAATTTTTGTAATTTGGATGTGCATATGATTCCTAAACTTAGTCAAATACATTTAATTGATTAAGACATCCATTCATTTCTAAATTAAATTACAGTTCATATTTCAATTATGATCCACAATTCAAATGATGACAATATAATTTAGCTTTCTCATATGTATTTTCTTCCATTGCAATAAAACACGGCCTCAATAACCATTTGATATTCCCATTTCAATTATAATAGTGTGAATAAGAATGATCTGGTATTTTCTTTATTGAATTCCAACAGAGAACATCTATACAATTTATCTCTTTCTATAAACTTTGAAATATAATAAACCATACATATACATTCTTTTCATTTCTTTACAAAGAGAGACTAAAATACATCTATTTACATTTCTAAATTCAATTAAAAATTCCATCATCAATGCGAATGGATTCTCATTACAAACATTATACAACTCACCCACTCAAGGTGAGAAAGGTTCAAATAAATTTTCTCAAGAGATAGGACTCATCAATACTATAAAATTCTTTCTCCAAACAACAACATGCTGATTTATTCTTCTTTTCAAATTTGATCACAACAAGGAAGGGGAAAATGAAATGCTCTCCACTCAACCAAGACATCCAATGAGAAGGGAGAAGTCGTCCTTCCTCATTGGCCCCCGAGCCCCAACCATATTGAAATAAAGAATGAGAGACAACTCATGGCAACAAAGGCTTCTATCACATACAAGCAACATTCACATTGCATACAATCAACAGAAATCACAGTTCAAAGTAAGACAACAGTTCCCAACTGCATTTGAAAACAATTCATACAACACATAGGCTTGATCAAACAAGCCAACAAGAGCAAGGACTATGGGGAAATCCTTACGCCTCCCAATTTGGAATTGGGCATCCACCAGAATGCATACTGCCAATAATCATATCAAATCCATAAACCTTATATCTCTCAACCCCTCCTTATGGCCCCCCAATAGTAAGAAATGCAAGCAGTTTCTTTTCCTAGGTGGATCCCATTCCAAAACTCCCTCCAAAATAGAACAAGTGCCATTGGCAATATCTTATGCCCCCCATATGAAATCCCCACAGCCTTCTCCTACACGATGCCCTAAGCATTCTACCCAACCAACCAAGAATGCAAACACAAACACCATTTAAGAATGCATGCAAGAGAAGGAAATATAATTAAAATACAGCTCCCGAGATCCTACCTCTCTATACTGAAGTTTGTCCCAAGCTCACAAGATTTCCACAAAGTGTCCAAGTGTAGTAAAAAAGCAGCCAGTATAAGTAAGCAAAAAACATCCAAGCTCTTCCTGAAACAAGCTCAAAAAGAAATAGCAAAAAAATGTGCCCCAAGAGGAAATAACGAAGTTTCAACAACCCCCAAATGAGCAAGAAGATTCACTTTTATAGGAAAGGAAAGAGGGAGGATTATGTGGATCAAGTGGGATGCCACATCATTTTTCCTCAAGCCCAAGAGGAAATCAATATCAACCAAAAATCACAATAAATAAAAATGAAAAAATGACTTCCACGATTCAAAACAACCCATACTCCAAAAAGGACTGAATTAAAAACATGTAAGGGAAGTGCAATTAAACTTACATATGTCATTCCAAAATTCATTAAAAATTCCTAAATGTAACCTCCAATCCATAGGCATGGTTGGTGAATCATTATAAGAGGTGTGGGACAAGTTCAACTTGTCCCACAAGCCTCCAATTTTTGCCTCCAAGGTCAAATTCGAATTTTATAAAAGATGGAGTGTTTGACATTCCAAAATCATCCTTAAATACTCTTACATATTTGTTACACATCCTTAAAAATTAACTTACACACTCTTTCAATATTTTTATTTAAAATCAACAACTTTATTAATTATATTCCATGTCCTAATTAAATTTAAATAAAGTTTAACTATGTGACTATCACATTAATCTACCACATTTACATTAATTACAAGAAGGAACACATTACAAATAAAATACATACTACAATAATTAAAAAGGAACACATAAATAAAACACATATCCCATGGTCACATTTAATGGAAATCCCCCCATGGGAATTCTTAACATAACACAACACACACAAAAAATACAGTTGCCATGGTGACCTTGCTTAATTCACCTGAAATTTCAATATGGTTAGTCTCCATTCCCCTGACATTGTTGTGATTTTTAACCTGCAAAATTAAAATACCTCCTTCGGCCTCATGGCCATATCAAAAATCAAAAATGATATAAACAATATATCAAAATCATCTAAACACACAAATCACAACAATATCATTAATTTAACATTATCATTTTTAATTAAATAAATCAACTATATCATCATCAAAATCTATCATACCAAATCTACTCAAATATCCAATATCATAAGTCCAAATCAACATCCATAGTATGTCCATGTCACAACAAAGATATCATCAACCATAATAATTGAATCCAGATCAATACTAATCCTTGATCTAACATCTAACCATCATACTCAAACAAAACATAGTAAAGTCCATAATATGATCAATAGTATCAAAATCGGTATAAAAAAGTGTTAAGGGAAGTGGGCACTACATCCCCCTCCCCTTAGACTCGACTTCCTCCTAGAAGTCACTAGAAAAATATGGAAACTACACTCATAATACTTGTGACATCGTGCCAAGTGGCTACAGGTCTCATCATATTTGTCCCACTACACCCGTACCTGATCAATCTCTCTACCTCGAAGGCCCAGGGTCCTGCGATCTATGATACAAATGGGCTCCACCATCACCTACCCCTGATCCTGCACCTATAATGATGTCCAGTCTAACACATGAGAAGGATCTGCAATGTACCTCCTAAGGACAGAAACATGAAACACATCATGTATGCGAGACAAGATGGGTGGCAATGCTAGATGGTAAGCCAAAGGGCCGATACACTCCAAGATCTCAAAAGGACCAATGAATCAAGGAGCTAACTTAGAACCTTTTCCATAGTAGATAGGGATCTTGTGTGGTCTAACACAAAGGAACACTTTCATGCCAACATCAAAACTATGATCAATCCTATATTGATCCGTATACTTCTTCTTTCTATCCTGTGCCTCCTACAATCTCTGCCTAATCAACACTACCTGCTGCTCCATGTCCTACAAAAGAGCTGATCCAAGGGATACTCTATCCTCTAACCTATCCCAGCTAATGGGTGTCCTACACTCTCTACCATATAATGCCTGAAAATGAGCCATGCTTATAGAACTCTAAAAACTATTATTGTAGGAAAAATCCACTAAGTATAGGTACTCCTCCCACTTAGACTACTGATCCATCACGTACATCTTGAGCATATCCTCCAAAATCTAATTCACTCACTTGATCTGTCCCATCTGTGCTCGGGGGTGATATGTTGTGCTGAAGTTAATCCTCATCCCGAGGACATACTGCATGGTAGTCCAAAAATGTGAAGTGTACAAAGGATCGCGGTCACAAATGATCTTCCACGAAATCCTGTGTAACCTAACGATCTCATCCAAATATACTCGTGCCACTACTCTATCTGTATAAGTGATCTTCACCAAAGAAAATTGAGCCACTTTCATCAATTTATCAACCATGATCATAATGACATCGTGGTGCTATCTCGACATAGGTAACCCAATAATGAAATCCATGGAAATGATGTCCCACTTCCATTCCGGTATGGCATGATGGTAAAGAAGACTTGTTGGATGTTGATGTTTCACCTTAACTCTTTAGTACTCTAAACATCATGACACAAACTAAGCCATGTCTCGAAAAAGTCCTCTCCAAAGATATAACTATTGTAATGTGGTGTGCATCTTGTTCATGCCAGATGGTTCAATATGATGCACGATGTGCCTCTACCAAGATGTAATTCCTCAAGGATCCATCTCTGGGAACATATATCCTACCTTTGTGTCTTAGAAGACCATCTACCTATAAGGTGAAACCATCAAAATTCCCCTCAAGGGGTCTCTATGACTCTATCTCTCGCTCAAGCCACAAAGTAGAAGTTGTCAAGAGGAAGCATTGAAGAATCTGCTCTGCAAATTTGTGCTCACCGAGGTACCCATAGCCACATGTCTCCATCTACCTAGAGCATCTACTACACATTATCTTTCCCCTTCACATGATCTATCTCCATGTCATACTCACAGAGCAACTCCATCCAACACAGCTTAACGAGCATTTAGATTGGGTTGTGTGAAGAGGTGGTGAAGACTCAAATGATCTCGTCACGAGTGTAAATCTCCATCCAAGAAGAAAATGCCTCCATCTAACCAAAGCATGAACAAATGCCACAAGCTCAAGACCATGGGTAGGATAATTAATCTCGTGATCTTTGAGTTTGTGAGACTCAAAAGCTATAACCCTGCCATCCTGCATCAACACACCTCCAAGCCCTGCTAAAGAAGCATCTGTGCAAACAAAGACCTCACCATGTGGATCTAGCACTGTAATAATGGGTGTTGTAGTGAGGCACTCCTTTAGTTTCCTGAAGGCCTGCTCACATCTATCTGTCCAAACAAACTTCTTCCCTTTCCTCTGAAGGGAAGTGATAGGGTGTGTAATCTACGAGAAGTCCTGAACAAATCTCTGGTAGTAAACCTCTAAACCCATGAAAATACGCACCTCACCACTATAGTGGGTACTCACCAATCCATAATGGCTCTAATCTTGGAAGGATCGACTATGATACCATCCCCAAAAATTATATGACCCAAATATTGCACCTCTGTTTGGAAGAAAGCACACTTCTCCAAGTTCCCGTAGAGTTGTTGCTCACGAAGACACTGGAGAACCTGTTGAAGGTTCCTCTCGTGCTCCTCATGTGTACGTGAGTATATCAAAATGTCATCTAGGAAGATGAGCACAAAGCGATATAAAAAGGTCATGAATACCCCATTCATCAAACTCATGAACACTGTGGGGGCATTTGTCAAACCAAAAGACACCACTTTGTGAACTCATAGTGCCCATATCTCATACACAAGCGGTCTTATAAATGTCCACCTCTCGAAATCCTCAAATGATGGTAGCTTGACTTGAGATCAATCTTAGAGAACACCGTGGCTCCTTTCATTTGATCAAACAAGTCATCAATTTTAGGAAGAGGATGACGATTCTTGATCGTTACCTTGTTCAACTGGTGATAATTAATACACAACTGCAATGATCCATCCTTCTTCTTCATGAAGATTACTGGTGCACCCTAAGGGAATACACTAGGATGGATAAGGCCCTTCTCTAAAGGCCCTCAAGTTGCAACTTGAGCTCATAGAGCTCTGGGGTGCTCATCCAATAAGGTTCCCGTGAGATAGGATCTGCTCTAGGAACTAGGTCTATATGGAAATCAATCTCACGTGGGGGTGGCATCCCCAATAGCTCCCATAGAAAAACATTGAAAAAATCTCTCAAGATGGGATGATCATCTAGAGATGGTCCAAGAGACCCATCCTTTGACCTGTCACTAGCTGTAACAACATACATCTGACAACCCTGTCACACATACCACTTAAGTTGCATAGCGGAAATGGTGTGAATAGAAATGGGTCTCCTAACTCCTGAGATCACCAACTTAACTCTTGAGTCATCTACACAAGCTATAGTCTTATGATAACAATTCATCATCGCCCTATGTGTAGATAGCCAATCCATACCTAAAATGACTCCATACAAGCCCAAAGGAAGAATACAAAGATCTGAGGTGGTGGTAAAGGTCCCAAATCCACTTTGCACACTCCTTAACTAAGGAGTCCATAGAGATCTTGGCTCCAGAAACCATCTTGACATCCCAATGAAGACCCTACCTAACTACCACCAGCCCGCATCACTCTACTAAAAATGGTATAATGAAAGAATCGAAGAACTGAATCAAATAATATGGAGGTAGGAATACCACTAATGCTACCTATGGTCTCAATGACTATGCTCTAGTGCTCGTTTGGTGGTTCTCAACTGCTACATAGATCATGTGGTTGTGTCCCATGTCACCAATCATAGCTAAGAAACCGGTGCTTTACCCTTATTATGGTTCTCGAGGGAAATCTCTCAAAAATATGTAGCTACTCCACATCAAAAGAAACCACCTGATCCTCTCCAAGGAGCAGCACCTCCAAAGAGGTTCCCTAGAAGCCTATGGTGTGGATCCTAATGATTTTATTGTGGTATGCTATGGCCTATGCTAATTAGCTCCAACCGAATGAGCTCTAGATCCACCCTATGTCCTGATGGGACCCCTAGGAGGAGGCCCCATGCTCCGACCTATCTCTACATCAACTCTTTATGGAGGTCTATACAGTGGGTAGGACTGTTGCTGCTACTGTTGTTGTGGTCTAAAGGATGACTGTGTTGAATGCTATCCACCACAAGGAAAAGGTACTGAACTTCACTATCTATCATCTTGCATCTGCTGAATACAGCTCCTAACTTGGTCTCTAGCCTGCTGGGTTTTACCCCGAGACTCCCCTGAAATATAGGCCTTCTCAACGGCCTCTGCTAAAGTTTATGGATAGTGAATCCATACTACCCCTCCAATGTCCAAATTCAGGCCCCGAGATGAACCTGTGAATCCGCACCTACTCATCCTACATATACTCTACATACTGAAGTAGATCTAGAAACCTACTCTCATACTCTGCTACTAAAAGGGTAGCCTGTCGAGAGGTCATGGAACTCATCAATCCTCTACTTGGATGAACCTCCGTGATAGGTACCTACTCCTAAATCTCTCCTCAAATAGCTCCCAAGTCACTGTCTCGAATCTACATGGAGCTTTTGGTCCTCTATCCTCCGCCATAATCCTACTCCATCCCTTAGTAGATAGACTGCAACACGAGCTCTCGTGTTGCTAGAACAAGGACAAAGCTTGAAGTAACCGCTCAAGCTCACTAGCCAGGCCTCTATTTGAAATCCACCTATATCACCTGAGTAATGTGAGGGCCTAAGCTTCACGATCTCCCTAATGTGATCCGCTGCTATGGTCTGTCAGCCTCTAGGTATCTCTGCATGCTCATCCCTAAGCCTAGGGCTCTGAGACCTCTCTCTACGGTCGAGAACTCTGTCATCTTGTCTCCTGGTGGTGACCGTATGATGGAAAAGTGACAAGTGATCATGGGAATATACAAGTAACTCTTCCACGCACCCACCTCCCGAGGTCATGCCGAGACAAACAGGTGGGGATGGAATATACGTGGGGCACGAGATAAACTAGTTAGAAAATATTATGTCTTTGATGCACACTAATGGAATCGTGAATCTAAGAAAAGAAGGCCCTCCTAACTCTGAACTAGCATGATCGATCGTTCGGTGAGGATGACTACTCAAAGGTTCCAATCAATATTGAGCTCTGGCATGATCCGATCTATAGGTTGTGGAATACGTGGAAGATAACATGTGGGTGCTTTGTAGATATCCCTTGACAGGGTCATAAAAAATGGATGATGGATGTATGGTGGATTCTATGGGTGATTCTCTGGTCTAGTCCAGAAATCCTTAGCTTGATTAGTTGTTATGTCTAGTGAGGATAGTTGTGTGATAATGATTGTTGGAAGTGGAGAGGATCTGAATACTAATATGCGTAAATCAGCATCTGTCTGATTGACCTATGGGCCCGTTGGGTTGTGGGACCTGTGGATTACAACTGTATGTGTGTGGTCATTGCGGGCCTCCTATGGTCATGCACAGAATCAATCCCTAATCCCTAATATCCAGTATTCATATGCCTTTTTGGCCTCTATGTTTAATCCTCTTAACTGAGCTAATTTCTTGTAGATCTATTATTGTTCGAAGACCCGAATTATGAGATTTTGGTCTATGTGAGTTATTTCTGCAACAACATTGGGTTGAGGCACGATTGGCTCAAATACATATTCTCCTGCTCCTAGGTCTCGTGATTGTCATACAAAAGAAACAATATAAATATAACTAAAGCAAAGTAAACTAGTTATGCAAAGTATATCCACAACATATGTCTAAATTCTCTATTTTGTATTTTTTACAGAATATTTAATAGAATTAAGATAACAACTATTTCATATATCTAGAAAACAACAACTAACCTAATAACAAAATTAAAAACAAACAAGGTAGCCGAGTATAGCTACTTGTCTATGTAGTTGTGAATCTATTCTAAATAACTAAATAATTGATCTAATTTAATTGAAAGATTTTCAATCCTACCTCAGAAGTGAGGAACGAATCATAGTTTCTCAGAAACTATCGATCCCCATGGCTTCCCTGGCAATATCGAAAATGAACGTAACCGAAATGAAGTAATTCACTACTCTATTTGGTATATTTTAACTAGAACTTTGAAAGCTTGAACCTAGATTTTGCAGAACAATGGCGAATCTGATTGTGTGTGGCTTTGTCCCCTCAGTGTGGTCTCCTCATTCCTTCATGCTCACATGAATCCAGAAAAGCATGTAATGCTAGCATAAACAAAAGTAGGTATTGGAATAATGGCAGCTTTGGATGTAGACTAAATACAATGTGAGTAGGAGAGGGATAGTGCAAGAGAATAGAGCTTGGCTTATGCAATTCCTAGTGGGATTTATTGTGATTACAACACAAAAAAAATCTAAAACTCCGAAACTATTCTTCTTGATGAACAAAACCTACAACTCTAATGGGTTCGGACTAAAAATGAAACTATCTTACCTTATTTGATTGTATGAAACAATGGTAACACTAGAACAAGAAGATCATGTGGCTTCTAGACAGTAAAATAAAACTAACCATGTATGCAACAAATGAAAACTATTGAATTCCTAAGCAAGAACCGAAAGACTAAACTATTGAAATGAGAGGATGAGGGTAGTTTTGAGGGCCATTTTCTTGTAATCAAACTAACTATTTATAGAATTCACATTCACCCAAAGGTAACTCCAACTAGGACTCTTTTACCATAAACAATGGAGAAACACTATTACAGGGAAGAAAAATCATAAATACAAGAAAAAACAGATGAGAAAGCTAGTAAAAGTTGAAAATTTATGTGAGTCACATTAAAAAAATGTGTTGGAAAATAGATGAAGGACTACTTTGTCCTAAGCAGCGGGTGGTCATGAGACCAATGCCTATGCAGGCATCGGTTTTGTCACTGAAGACAAAAATGCAAAGGAAAAGAGAGGAAAAGAGCAAAACAAAGCATGCAGAGGCTAAGTGGGGTATGCGGGATGTTAACGTACACTTGGAGAGATTTTTTGGATCCCGAACACCTTGTGAGGAGACTTGTATCATCATTGGGGCATGTGTAACATCATTCAGCGATCTTGCACCTAATATTTTTGGTACATAGATATTTCCCCCTCAGAGAAGCATTTTATCCATGAAGAGGCGTAAAACGGTGGGTCTGATTATGGCGGTCTTGAAATGGGAAGCTATAAATTATACCTGACATGTCCATGTGTCGAAATGATGCCATCCAAAATTCCTGCTACCCACAAAATGAAAAGAGGACTCAAGTGTAGACAGATAAAATAAATCAAAAATTAAATACTAAAATAATATGAAGGCGAGACTTACCATTTACATGGGGATAAGAACTTACCTCCGTCGGTGATCCAAACTGCGAAAAGGGCATTCAAAATGAGTTAAAATGCTATATATATAAAGTGGGCCCATTTTTCTATTCATTTGTGCGTGTCGATTTGATTGATTTTGAGCTTTGGGACCCATGGTGATGGTTTTTGATGAGATTATAGTCAAAACATTCGTGACAAGATAGTGATCATGCCTCCGCCAGTGGAACATCGACCCACGAGATCTCAGGTTAGTTCTTCTCGATTTACCGTTTTTATACCTAAAACGTAAAAATGATGAAATCTTCGCCATGGGGGTAATTTTTTAAATTTCTTGTTTTAAATGTGTCCTTAGGGGGACACCTAATGGGTAGGCTCTCATTTTGTTCAAAATGGTGTTTTTATCCATTTTTGAGCATTTTTTAGGGTACGTGACCCATTTGGAAATGTGGGACATGACCGCCACCACCGAGTAGGGGTGGTGGTTACTGTAACCACCGCCTTTCAAAGTGATGGTTATGGAACCTCTGCCCTTCTCGGGGTGGCGGTCCTTTCCAGAATGATAAAACAACCTTGTTTTTAACTTGTTTTTGCATTTTCCATTTTCCTGTATGCTTTAATGATTTTTCCAATGTGATTCAAATACTAACTTACTCCTTTTTGCATGTTTTTAGGTGTATATAGAAGAAGGAGGAATATATCGATAGAGCCGAGAGAGAGAGAGTGTGACGGCTTGTAGCAGTGTTGGATGCACTTTCTTAGGCTGAGCAGGATACTCTTCAGAGGGTCGGCATATTACGTATATCACGAGTTCCTCATGTCACACCTTCTAGTCACATATTATGTGACTTTTTTTTATTGGCATGCTAATCGGAACACTTTCCGATTTCCAGAGTCGAGGGTGAGTGGACTATCACCCTAGAGGATTTCTACCACATATTGGGAGTCCCAATCATGGAGAGATGACTTACACTTGAGATAGCGGGGTTGCGAGCTCAGATAGCTCAGTGGGTTACATATATGGGAGACGCAGTTGTCTCCACCAATTTGAAGAAGGGGGTGAGGGTCCATTCCATTCCTAGCTTGCCCATCCCTTTGATTCATCAAGCCATTATGGGGATCCTTGCCTCAATATTGATTGGTGACAAGGGAGGGGACACCTTACTCTACTACTGGTCCCCTATTATTACACAGATTGAGGCACATGGTTAGATTTATGCCTGGGGAGATGATATACTTGGGACCACCTATCATGACTTATACAGGGTGGTTCACTTATAGGGACAGTCTTTGAGCCATCCAACCTTGGTTATGAGCTGGGTCTATGAGCGTATCATCCCTTATGGGAGAGGCATAGAGGTGGCGGATCCTGGAGCCATGAGGGCAGCTAGATGGATAGAGATGTCGGTGCTTAGAGCACCCCACAAACTAGTTGCTTCCTTGATTACTGATGACATGGAGGCTATACCCTATCGTGCCATGGCAGATTGTGGGGTGAGGAGACCTTCACTTTTATTTCCTGCTCTACTACAGGGCAGCTTGTGGATAGGATGGGGAAGGTAGAGACACACCCTTTTGATTGAGTTCCTCAGCAGTCGGCCTTGCTTATGTTGATATGCTTCCCCCAGTGGTGCCAGTGTTTAGATCAGTTCAAGAGGCTAGGGGCAGTCCTAGAGGTTGGGGTTGGACTGTTGTTACTCCTGGCATCCCTATTGCAGATAGATGGGTGGTACATGCCCGAGAGAGAGTCGGTGCTTTGCTCGTGCACCTTTACTTTAGATTGCCGCCAGTCTTGCCCATAGAAGTGATGACCCTATTGATATAGACTCTGAGTCTAAGGAGTTCATAGGGGGAGAGACAGAGGAGGAGACCGAGGACATGGAGTTTAGTGATTCGGGTGGAGAGGAGGATAGTGATCCCGAGTGGCATGACACTCAAGAGATCTTACAGGCTGAGAGGGTAGAGCAGAGTGTGGAGAGGGTGACTCTAGTCTCAGAGGAGTTTCCCTCTCAGGACCTAGGCAGAGAGGATGAGTTCATAGTAGGATGCTATGTTTCCCTAGACATAGGAGGAGGACATCAATCAGCGATAAAATCTATTATAGGTGCTAACCCTAGGGATCCCTCTTGGAGGCTCTAAGATCCGAGTGAGTTATCAATCTTCTTTTAATGTTTGTTTTTAGCTAGGATTGCCTTAGTTGCTATCTCTCCTTTTGCTCATTTTTGTTTTTATCTTTTGATTATTTTCTAATTTGTTTTCACCTCTTCTTGCAGAGACTACCGATGAGTGGTGAGACTTGATTCACTTTGGGTACGTATCGATACCCCGATGCTCCCCATAGAGAAGACTCATGCCGAGATGTCGGTGGATGCGGGGGAGCCTTCAACGGCTAAGCGTATTGATGTATTTACCCGTATCTCGGCATGTGGCCAATATGGTGACTTTCCTCCATACCAAGTTAGCCGGATATAGGACCGTAGAGTGCACGATGAGGAGCCACTCTCATAGTGAGGCTATAACTATTGTTCGGACCGTGAGCCCTCAGTGCACTTAGAGCGCCAACGTAGCTGAAGTCCTAGACATGGTCATGCACCTTCTGAGGGATCTCATAGTGGTTAAGAGGGCACTTGACTCTTTTTTAGTGACTCTTGTTAGATTGTTTATACAATCATTTTGTATTTTCCGAGCTCATTGAGCGTTTTGACCGTGCCTAGTGCACGATGGCATTGTACATAAAACTTGAATATATATATATATATATACTTATTTTTGGATCAGACTCTTGGTGTCTAGGATTTTGTGATTCATTTCCATATGTATATTAGATGCTTATTAGAATTCTTTTTTTTATATGCTCTTCAGAATGTATGTAATGGAGAACAAATGACACAAATGCTTTATTTCTTTATGTATTTTGTGATGCTTTGATGTATGATGATGCAAATGAACTTGTGATCTTGAAATTTAGCTTCTATAAGCAACTTCGGTACTCCATATTTGTTTTGAAAAAATGTGATGACAAACCGGTATGATGAGCGGACGAACTTTCCCAGCCTTAACTACACGCAACTAGTAAGATGCGAGGGCTCACCACCGAGAGATAGAAAGGGCACAAGTTGTGAGGTGTGTTGAAATGATAATGATGAGAGATAGAAAAAGAGTTGGTGGAACCAAAATACGACGCTACAAACCTACCCTACTCAAGTGACTCCATAGTTTAAAATGTGACTTGCTTTGCAGTTTATCTAGACTTAGATCCGTAGATGGCCACTTGGTTGACAAAATCTGGTTTTTAGGGTTTTGAACTCTCTTGGAATTTTAGACATCTGATTCATTTGTTTTTGACTCAAGATTTCAAAGGTTTATTTGAACTATTTGCTTATGACCTTCAACATTTACTATTAAGAGGACCCCCTACACCTTGCCCCATGCTACTAGTAGGAAGCATGGGCTTATCACCATGGACAAGGCACAGGTGAGTAAGGGCATTCCCATCCTTTCCCAACCCTACGTCACTAGTAAGAGATGCAAGCTCATCACCGAAGGTTGGTAGGGAAAGGAAATGTGTAAAATTAAAATTTTCTATTTGATCTATATTCGACTTATTTATTTGAGCAAAATGTCAGTATGTTCTTATTTCTAAAGAGATCTATATACGGGATATATGTGACACCATGAAGCTTCTAGAACAAACCATAGGCAAGACAACTATCCTAGGAAGAAACAAAAGTGAGAACAAACATGCAGGCCTTGGTATGGCTACCATTAATACTTTTTCATATCTAGCTTTAATTGATGAAATGATTCTGAAACAATTGATGATGTTATGAAAATGAAGGAGTATGATTTGAATGCTTATGCCAATACCATCAAAATTTTGTAATGAATCGCTTAAGAATAAGTCCCTTGATCACCAAATTTTATGAAATGAGTGAACAAAATGAGCCTATCTAAATGAAGATGCAATGTAGATATAATTATACAAATAGTGTCGATGCTTCATACATAAAACCATTTAAGATGCAAGAAATTGACAGCTTCACTAAATTCCTCACCTTCTAGTGTCCACAAGAGATATGCACAATTTTTAAGTCTTTCATGACTTGATATGGGCCCAACCACTTGGGCCAGAACTTTCTTCCTTTGCCGATTTTCTTATCGATCCGGTCATCTATTCTTATAACTAGATCTCCTTCATATATTTCTCACTCATATACCTTTTTGTTATACTACCAGCACATCCAATCAGCATAGACTCTATGCCACTATTCAATATTTAACTTGACCTCATCTAGGCTTTCTAGTTGGGAGAGGTGTGCCTCTCTATAAGCTTCCTCATCCAGAATCCCTTGTAGTGAGATGTGGAGACTGGGTATTTCAACCTCAAGTGGGAGAACTACTTCTACTCCAAATACCAATGAGAAAGGAATTACTCTTGTTAGTGTTCTTATTGAGATTTGGTGGGCCCACAAGGCCGAATATAACTTTAAATGCCAATCTCATTTGTTTTCTTTTACGGTTTTTAAGAGAATGGACTTTAGAGTTTTATTCGTAGCCTCAGCCTGTCTGTTGGCTTGAGGGTAATATAGGGAGGCCATATGATGGTTTATTTTAAATTTACTGCATATCTCACAGACCTCGTCGTTCTTAAAGGACATGCCATTATCTGAGATAATGACTTTTGGGACACCGTACCTACAAATGATCTGGTTCAAAATGAACTTGGTGATCACGGCTCCTAGTACAGTGGTAAGAGGCATAGCCTCTACCCATTTGGTAAAATATTCGGTGGCCGTGATTATGAATTTATGTCCATCCGTTGACGAGGAGACAATTTCCCTATCAAATCTAGGACCCATGTAGAAAAGGGCCATGGAGTCGCGATTGGTTGTAGAGCTTGTGTCGGCATGTGAATCTCATGGGAAAATTCTTAGCATTTATGGCATCTGCGTACAAACTCTACTACGTCATGTTCAAGAGTGGGCCAAAAATAGCCCATTCAATGTATTTTGCGAGCAGTGGCATGACCACCGAAGTGGCCTCCACATATTCCACTATGAGATTCATAGAGAATCTTCTTGGATTCTTCTGTGTCAACACACCTTAGAAGCATTCCATCGAAAGCTTTACGATAGAGCACTTGTTCTATAATAACATATTTAGCTATGATAATGTGTAACTGCCTTCTTTGTTGCGAGTGTAGAACCCTCTGGGTACATATGGTCCATGATAAAATTGATAATATCAGTATACCAAGGACATTCAAAGATGGCAGGTATGGTTTCGATGTAATATATGCATTCATCGGGAAAATATAGATCTACTAGATCACCTCCATCTAACGGGTTGTCAGCTAACTAATCCATAATGATTTGTCCCTTAACAAACTTCTGGTTTACAAAAGTTAATTCAAATTCACCCATGAAGGTTATAAAGAGTCCAACCTTTTTAGACAAGGACCCTTGCGTGAGGAAAGTTCGTAAATGGTCTGTTTTTACAATGACCCTTGTTTCTTGATTTAGCATGTAATGTCTTAAGCATTTGGTTGCAAAGACTATGGCAAGGCATTCTCGTTTTTCTTGCGTATAATGTGTTTCATAATCGAGCAACATTCGCTAATAAAATAGACCGCACGTTCTCATTTATCGTCGTCTTCTTGAGCCAACATGCAAGCTAGCAAGACATTCGTAGCTCGTGAATATAAGATCAAAGGATGATCTGGTCTAGGTGGCATTAATGTGGGAGGAGATAGTAAGAAGCATTTAACTGCTTTGAAGGCCTCATGGCATTCCTTTGTCCAAATAATGCAGCAATCCTTTTTCAACAAATTGTTGATCGGATGAACAACAAAACTTAAGTCCGAATGAATCTTTGGATTACACCGAGCTTTCCAAGAAATGATCTAATGCCAGAGTCGTTTGATGGTGGGATCATCTCAAGAACAACCTAGATTTTAGCTGGGTCTACATTGATCCCTCATGATGACATGATGTAACCTGAGGCATTTCCCTCTGTCACACCAAATACAAATTTTTCTAGGTTTAGTGTGACTTCATATTCGATCAAACGTGAAAGACCAATGTGGAGAACTTATGGGTGATCACAACGCTTCCTAGCCTTAGCCAACAAGGCGTCTTACATAGGATTCCATGATTTTATGAATAAGATCATGAAATATGTATGTCATTTCCCGCTGGTCTCAGAGCGCCGGCATTCTTGAGACCGAATGGCATAACAACGTAGCAATAAGTTCCCCAAGGAGTTATAAATGTGGTTTTGGCTTTGTCTTGTTTAGATATTCTGATTTGATTGTATCCCGAGAACTCATCCATGAGAGACAAAAGCTCAAATCCAGCTGTTGCGTCAATGATGATGTCAATGGATGGTAATGGGAATTCATCCTTGGGGCACACCTTGTTAATGTCTTAGAAGTCTATGCAGATGCGTATCTTCCCATTCTTTTTAAGAATGGGGACGATATTAGATACCCCACCGAGAGTGATCGACGTGTTTGATAAACCCTACCCGGACAAGTTTCACTACTTCTTCCTTCACCATGAGAGCTACCTTGGGTTTCATTGGTCTCAATTTTTATTTAATTGGCTTTGCATCTGATTTGGTGATGAGGTTATGTAATGTGATGTGCGGTGTAATTCCCATCATTTATTTATAATTAAATGCAAAATCCTTTTGATATTTTTTTGAGGATTCGAGTGTGTATTTCTATCTCTTCTGGATATAACAAAGATCCTAGTTTCAAGATCTTTGGTTCTTCCTCCGTTCCAATGTTAATATCAATCATTCCTTCGATTAAAGAAGTGTTACCTTCTTCAAACTCAGGAAGGGCTAGAGGTAGTTCCAGATCTTCTCCATTCTCTACCACATATATGGCGAGTTTCTTTTATGGGGGAAGCTCTACCATAGGATTTCAAAAGTAAGAAGATTAATGTGGGCTTAAGGAAAATCTACCATGTGATGGGTGAGATGTAACTCTACATAGGAATTTAGGTAATCAAGAGTGGCTCTATCACTGTCAACGTGACCTAAGATAGTAGATTTATTCTTAGCTATGTGCATTAGAAGAGGGTTTGTTGACGTTTTCTTTACTAACGGTTCAATACGAAGGGATACCAGGAAATAAGTGTCTTCCAACTCATTGTTTGGAGTAAAACATGAAGCTGAGGTTGCTATTGAATCTACGAGAAGGTTTTGTTCTCGTGGGATTGCCTCAATGGATATGAAGTCAAATCCTTTGCTCAAATCTAATACTATTGTTTTGTAGAGCTATAAATGTTCAACTCTAGTCTCATACACCTCAGAGATTTGGTTTGCTACTAATTGAGAGTCTCCTAACACTCTGATGTTATTAACACCAAGCCTTTTAGCTATGATGAGACCAAGGAGGAGGGCTTCATACTCAGTGCCATTGTTTGTACATTTGAAATTTAATTTAAAGGTGAATGGTAGGATATTTCCCTCGGAGAAGCAAAGATCACACCTTTGACCCCATAATGACATCTAGCTCCATCAAAGTAGAGAGTCCAATGTTTATTTGAGAAGATGGATGTTAGGACATTCGTTACATCTATTTCTTCTACTTCGATTATTTTACCATGCAGAGTTCCTCTGCTGGAAGAGAACCAACTCCTAGGGTACATCCCATACCTGTGGAATCAAATGGTAGGAAAATAGGTAGATCTTGTTCTAGCAACTCAACAATTTTTGTAGTAGTTCTTAATGACAATGTTTCTACAATGTTAGCTTCATCCTTGAGGGCTAGGATGCTCTTTGACGAGGTTCATAATTTCTAGTTCTCATTGTAGGTATTAATTTTTCTTTTGGTTTTAAGTTGGTTGGTTTATTAAGTTGGTTTGTTGGGATCTCAAACTCGAGTGAATTCCTAGCCTTTTCTTCATGTCTGCTAGGTATATATCGAATGGTTTCGAGATCACCATTTGCTATGAATATCTTTCCTAAGTGCAAGAATTTTATTTCTGAAATAACATAGAAGGGATTGCCTTCATACGGTGTATCCATAGTTGGTCGAGGATCATAGTATAGTTGGTTTCTGATCTATAATATAAAACTCAAAGTGAGGATTGTTTTGGGTCCTAAGGTGACTGGTAGTATTATAGTTCCAATCGAAGTGGTTGTAAGGCTATCATAGCCTCTTAGTGTATCCCGAGTCATGGAACAATTTGTCTCTCCATACCCTATATTTTAAGGGAAAGAGAAGGGGACTATATTAACCACTTTGCCCCATCGTCAACCATTATGCATTTAACATAATTTTTATAAACCCACACTTGTAAATGTAAGGTTGGATCGCCTCTACATGCAATCTCAACGTTTGTTGGCATTTTGTTTACGTCAAATATAAATTCAGCATCCCTATCCGGCTGCCCCGGAGGGTGGATATCAAAGTCTATATGGTTTACCTATGTTTCAAGAGGTGGAGTGATGTTAATTAAATGACCTAAACCTAATGCTTCTAAAATAGCAGCCCTATGGGCAGGAAAGTTTTTCAGCAAGTCCAAAAAGGAGATGTGAGAGAAGGTATTTGTTAGGTCATTAATTAAATCATAGGCACCTACGGGTTTTACTAATGTTTGTTGAATGTTATCTAGCTCTAGTGGGTAACTTTGATTTGGATGAGAGGAATACTCTCATGTCCTTATTATGAATTCCACGTGTAGCTCAATGTCTAACTCCACTAAACTGACTATCTTGGTTCATGGTTGATTTCCTAATTACGGTGTGACAGGTGGATTTAGTGAATTCGAGGCTTCATGATCATTGTTTCCTGTCTTTATACCCTTATTCATCCCACTTGGATTTAATTTGTTGTTATTGTGATTTGGGAGTGGATCATTGAAGATCTTGAGGGGTGCGTTTTGAGGGGAGACTACCCGTGTGAAATTTTTGGTGTAGGTGATGCAGGATCTGCTAAGAACATATCTATGAAAAGTTGTCTTTGTTCCTCTGGAAAATGTTGCATGAATTTATTATAGTCACGGTAAGTCCTAGTGTCATGGCCTCGAATTTTGTGGAAACCACAATACAAGTTGGGATTATAACTCCTAGGTTGTTGGTTTGGCACATGTTGTGGTCCAAAACTCTGATTAAAATGTTGACTAGTAGGATTAAAGTTTTGTGTTTTTTGCCTTAGGTTTTGATATCCAGTTGAGTTTTGACTTGGACCCTGTGTCTAGATCTTTCATTGTTGTTGTTGTTGTTTTTACTGTTGTGAACGATTAAAATCCACCGCATTGATTTTTTGGGTAGAATTGTTGTTTCGTTGATTGTTAACCAGTGGTGGAGCATTTACAACATTTGCATTTTTAGTTTGGTCAGTTACTCCATATGTTGTCGCTCCACGGTTTTTGTTAAGGATTTTAGGTATTGATTGGTGTTTGTGATAGTAGGATAAGTCATAGTATTTTGGTTGGGGATGATTAACCTCCCATTTGTTCCATATTCCTTGTGACCGCTATCTCTATTGCAGCTTGATCTATTTGGAGGGTGGTCTTAAGCACTTCATCATAAGTTCTTAGTGGGAACTTATGGACTTCTTCCTTTATCTCTCTACTAAGAGAATGAAGGAATAAATTACATAGTTCTATCTAATCCATGTTTGGAGCACTTATCAAGAATAGAGGACTGTACACCATCTTTGGATAAAATGAGCAATGATTCATTGTGTTCTTGTTTAATATGTAAGAATTCCCGATTCCTGTTCTCAAAAAAAAATTCATGTCGAACACCTTGATGAACTCTAAAACAAGTTGTTTAAATGAATGGATGGAGGCTTCGTGTTTCTCAATACCAATTGAGGGTAATGCCCTCTAAATTTTTGGGGAATATTTTAGCAAATAACTCTATCCCAAGGGAGTAGTTCTCGAATGGTTGTGGCATAAGCTTTGATATGTGCATTCGGATCTCCCTCCCCTTTGTACTTGGGAAAATCAGGAAGAGGTCTTGGAAGCATGACGCTTCATATAGTGAAGTCTAAGGGTTGTTTCAAATATTCTCGAATAAGTCCCTATTGCATACGTTTCGACCATCGATGGTGCTTCTTGGGGGGTGTAGGTGGAATGGGTTGTTGATATGGCGTAGTGTATGCATTTATAGGGACATAAGGAAATCCCTATGGTTGAGAAAACATCCCGGAGAAGAGAACATATCTCCTGTGGTGATTTGGAATACATGTTCAAATACAGAGGAGCATTGCTTAGGAATGGGTTATTTTGTGTTAGGTTGGGAGGTATCATATTTTCAACTAGAGTGGCATTTGAAAATGTGGTTCTAGTTGGCGTTTGTTGTGAATACTGAGGGGGCATGCCCAATGTGCCTATCCCTGTGAGGAGGTATACTTGGCTAGGATGATGTGGAGGATTGGAATCTCTTGCCTGCATGAATTGTAAATTTTGACTTGCTTGAGCAAGTTGCAACCCTCTAACTTTCTCAACTAAGGCTGAGATGACCTCGTTTGGTGAAGATATGGTATTTTTCCTTAGTAGTATTTGTTAAGGGTGTATAGGCATATGGTACCCAACTATGAATTGATCGGTGCCCTACCAAGTTTCACCAAGGGCATTTCCTATAGGTGGAGGAATGGAGGTGTTTTCTTGAAAAGAGACCTCGGGTTGTGTTTGTAAACCTCATATATGTGGGTACATACTTTGAGAGCATTGTTCACTCCTAGCATAACGTGCTAAGTATTCATCATCTAAAAATAGATGTGGATCTGATTGTTTACTGATTTGCAATCTAAGTAACACCTAAGGAGATGAACCATATTCTCTAGTGAGCATCATGTTGTTCAAGCCTAAAGGCTCTAGTTGTTGCATCTAAGTGAGCTGATCCAACTCCTCTATTTGGAAAGAAGAACTATATCTAGTCCTTTGAGGTGGAGTTTGTGTTGAAAACCAGTTAGTTGAATAGTTGTCACCCCATGCTGAGAGTGAGGGTGATGGTTGTCTATTCAGTTGATCATAGTATGCTTCAAGACCTAGGAGAGGTCTGCCATATGCATCAAATCCCGACATATTTGGGGGGTATATGAATACCCACAGAATAATGGGAAAGAGTGAAGGTGGATGAAACTAAAAGAAGAGTGTGCAAGTGAAGAAATTGTTCCGTCAATATCAAGTTCATGAATCTTGGGGGTGAAGCTGATGTGAAGGCTAATGAGGTGGAAAATACGAAAAGTATACTAATTTAGAAGAACAAGTAGAAATATGACTCCGAACTAGAAAGTAGGAAGTTCACGTCAGGTTCACCAATTTTGTATGATGGAAAAGTGAGAAGCGAGCATGGGAATCTACAAGTAACTCTTCCTTGCACCCGACCTCCCGAGGTCATGTCGAGACAGCCAGTGGGGATGGAATATACGTGGGGCACAGACAAACTAGTTAGAAAATTTGATGTCTTTGATGCACACTAATGGAGTCTCGCAAATCTAAGGCAAAGAAGGCCCTCCTAACTTGAACTGACGTGATAGATCATTCGACGAGGATGACTGCTCGAATGCTCCAATCAATATCGAGCTATGGTGTGATCCGATCTATAGGTTATGGAATATGTGGAAGATAACCTAAGGGTGCTTCGTAGATATCCCCCGACAGGGTCATAAAAAATGGATGATGGATGTATGGTGGATAATATGGGCAATTCTCTAGTCTAGTATAGAAATTCTTACTTGATTAGCTGCTATGTCTAGTGAGGATAGTTGTGAGATAATGATTGGTGGAAGTGGAGAGGATCTGAATACTAATGTGCGTAAATCAACATCAACGTTTGATTGACTTGTGGGCCCGTTGGGTTGTGGGACCTATGGATCACAACCGTAGGTTCGTGGTCGTTGTGGACCTCCTATGGTCATGTGCAAAATCAATCCCTAATCCCTGATATCCAGTAGTCATATGCCTTTTCGGCCTCTATGTTTAATCCTCTTAACTGTGAGCTAATTTCTTGTAGGTCTGTTGTTGTTCGAAGACCTGAATTTTGAGATTTTGGTCTATGTCAGTTATTGCTGCAACAAGATTGGGTTGAGGCATGATTGGCTCAAATACGTATTCTCTGGGCTCCCTAGGTCCCATGATTGTCATAAAAAAGAAACAATATAAATATAACTAAAGAAAAGTAAACTAATTATGTAAAGTATATCCACAGCATATGTCTAAATTCTCTATTTTGTATTTTTGACATAATATTTAACAGAATTAAGATAAAAACTATTTAATATATCTAGAAAATAACAACTACCCTAATAACAGAATTAAAAACAAACAAGGTAGCCGAGTATAGCTACTTGTCTGCAATGCGATTGTGAATCTATTCTAAATACCTAAATAACTCGATCTAATTTAATTGAAAGATTTTTGATCCTACCTCGTAAGTGAGGAAAAATCATAGTTTCTAAGAAACTATTGATCCCTATGGCTTCCTGGAAATATCGATAATGAACGTGTAACCGAAATGAATTAATTCACTACTCTATTTGGTATATTTTAACTAGAACTTGGAAAGATTGAACCTAGATTTTGCGAGAATAGTGGCAAATCTTATTGTGTGTGGCTTTATCCCCTTAGTGTGGTCTCCTCATTCCTTCGTGCTCACTTGAATTCAAAAAAGCATGTATTGTTAGCATCAACAGAAGTAGGTATTGGAACAATGGAAACTTTGTATATAGATTGAATACAATGTGATTAGGAGAGGGATAGCGTAAGAGAAAAGAGCTTGGCTTATGCAATTCCTAGTGGGATTTATTGTGAGTCATACAACACAAAACATCCAGAACTCAAAACTATCCTTCTTGATGAACAAAACTTGCAACTCTAATGGCTTCAGACTAAAAATGAAACTATGCTACCTTATTTGATTGTATGAAATAGTGGTAACACTAGAACAAGAAGATCATGTGACTTCTAAATAGTAAAATAAAACTAACCATGCATGCAACAAATGAAAACTATTGAATTCCTAAGCAAGAACTGATAGACTAAACTATTGAAATGATAGGACGAGGGGCATTTTTGAGGGGCCATTTGCTTGTAATCAAACCAGATATTTATAGAATTCCCATTCACCCAAAGGTAACTCCAACTAGGACTCTTTTACCATAAACAATGGAGAAACACTATTACAGGGAACCAAAATCATAAATACAAGCAAAAACGGATGAAAAAGCTGGTAAAAGTTGAAAATTTATGTGAGTCACGTTAAAAGAAATGTGTTGGAAAATGCGTGAAGGACCGCCGCCCTGAGCAAAGGGGTTGTTATAGGACCACTTCCCTACTTGGGTGGCAGTCATGAAACCGCCACTCAGGTAGGGTGGCAGTTTTGTCACTAAAGACAAAAAGTAAAGGAAAAGAGGGGAAAAGAGAAAAACAAAGCACATGGAGGCTAATTGAGGCATGTGGGATGTTAACGCACACTTGGAGATGCTTTTTCAGATCTCAAACACCTTACAAGGAGACTCAGATCATCATTTGGGAATGTGTAACATCATTCCTGGTGGTACTTTATACCCTAAAATTTTGGGTACGTGTAGTGACTCTTCTCGTCACTGTCTCCACATGGGAGTTCTCTCCTCTATGATCCTTGCTAAAACAAGGAGGTACCTAACCCTCGATAGAAGGAGCTATATCATGACTAGTTGTATGCCCTCCTATTGATCCTCCTCGTAGAGCAGCATTAACATCCTGATGGGTCTATAGAATCTGAGGTAGAATGGTTGTTACACCCTAATCCAATGGTGGTGGTGGTGGTGAGTCTAGGTCGCTTATGAATGTTTCTCTCACTCTTTGTTTGTGCTTCCTACATAGACCAAAGTGAGAGTTAGTTCATTATTTCAAGCCTTCTTCATTTTCTCTAAGTTTACTATCGTGAACAATTTTTAAACAGTTTTGTTTTCTAGATTAACATGTTTACTAGTTTTAAGGTTTCAAGTCTCAATTTTCTAGTGTGCCCAATGGTCCAAGCTTTTGAACCATTGCTCTAATACCAAGTGTGATGCCCACTTCAAACTACCACTTGAGACCAAGAAACAAACTAGGATTAGCTAGGAAAATTATGGAATAATTTTCTTTTGATTAGAGTGTTTGCAAAGAGGGTTACAAGATCACAGTTAGCACAACCCAGATAAGGGTTAACAAGTAGAACTGACTGGTAACAAATACTTCAAGCAACTAATATCAACAAGGCACAAGGTCAAAACAAGAGGTTAAATTCATCACTTAGGTTAGGAGAGTAAAATCTCTCTCTTCTCTCCCCTAACAGCTTACAGGGTTTAACTTGATTTTTCACACACTTAGAATCATAAAAAATTTCCTAAATCATGCCCATTGGATAGGAAATTCTCTCACCTTTCTAACCATATAAAGAAGTCCTCCTAACTCCTTATAAATCTCAAGTTATGGCCCTGGAGTTTTGGGAAGAAATTTTCTTTTGGGGAGTCTACGGGCCTAGGGAGAAAACTTTTCCCTTGAGCGAGGTTGGCGGAGCGGGGAGGATAATTTTTATTTTCCCTCCTTGAACGAAAAATCATGAATTCTCTCCATGCTCCCACGAGTCTGGATGCACACATGTCACATTCTAATTAGAGTGCGGGAGAAGCAGAATGGTGGAGCAAACTAGAATTAGGAACATTTTAGGCCAAAATCCCAAGGGAAAATTTCACTGCACACTTCCACAAAGGGTAAAACTCATGCCATGTGTCCAAATTTTATTCTTCACAGGACTGCGGACCAATGGAGAAAAATTGGAAATTGAGATTTTAAAGGTTTAAAATCTCAATGGAAAAGGATATGCCACACACTGTCAAGGTCCAATTTGCCACATGGCGTCTTGTGATTGGACACGGGTCGGTAGAGAGATTTAAAATTTTAAGCATAAAAAGGTTTAAAATACAAAATACTTGTGCAAGCCCGTGCATCCACTAGGACACGTGTCTCATGCCTTTATTGGTTGTGGTGGTGCGGGGCCACGAGAGGAAAGGTGAAATTTTTCCAAAAGATTTAAAAGGTTAAGTTTTCTAATTTACTCCGCACGCCCACCAATCCACATGTTAGTACGTGATTGGGTGTGGGGACACGGGGTTGCGGGGAAAAATTGAAAAATTTTCCCAAGGTCAAATTTTCAAGAAGTTTAGTTTCAAAAGGAGTCCACCTCTCTAAATTTCCATGTGGCAACATGTGATTGGTTGCGAGGGTGGCGGGGCATGGTGAAAATTTTGGGGAAATTTTTCCAAAGGTTAAATTTCTATTTTTAAATAGTTAGATTCATTTTTGGATGGCCATTTTGAAGTAAAACTTAAAATGGCCATAACGTTGATAGAAAAGTTAGTTTTGGAAACCAAGGAATTTTTAGATATATCTCGGAGTCCTCTTTGTACAAAAATTGTCAATTTTTATTTTGATGAAGTTTCAAAGGTCAATTTTAAGAAATCTATCTACAAGCTTTTAACATGTGAACTGACAGTTTTCAACTTATAATTTTGATAAAATTAGAACTCCTCCTTCAATCAACATGTCAAATAGACAAGGAGGATCAATCTAAGGAGGGTTTAGAGTGTTTTAGTGAAGTCAATTTTTCCAAATATTCAAGTTTGCATTTTTCCAAAGAATAGATGGGAAAAACAACCATGCAAGATCCGAATTGAATCCTATTAAGTTTTTGAGGTCCATTCATGACTGTTTTATTTAATTTTGGTTCCTTAAGTCTTCCTATGTATGAATTTCAAGTTTCATGATTTATTATTGAGTATAAAGTCAAACTGCTCGTTTTTATTAAAATGTGCATTGCCAGATTTGAGTTTTAAAACAATGAACTGTTTCTTTTAAATTTGTTTATAAATTTTTGTAATTTGGATGTGCATATGATTCCTGAACTTAGTCAAATACATTTAATTGATTAAGACAACCATTCATTTCTAAATTAAATTACAGTTCGATTTCAGATTCGATGCACAATTCAAATGATAACAATACAGTTTAGCTTTCTCATATGTATTTTCTTCCATTGCAATAAAACACAGCCTCAATCACCATTTGATATTCCCATTTCAATTATAATAGTGTGAATAAGAATTAGCTGAAAATTTCTTTAATGAATTCTAACAGAGAACATCTATACAACTTATCTCTTTCTTTTAACTTTGAAATACAATAAACCATACATATACATTCTTTTCATTTCTTTACAAACAGAGACTGGAATACATCTCTTTACATTTCTCAATTCAATTCAAACTTCCATCATGAATGCAAATGTCTTCTCATTACAAAAATTATACAACTCATCCACTCAAGGTGGGAAAGGTTACAATAATTTTTCTCAAGAGATAGGATGTCAGCAAAATGTAAAATTCTTTCTCCAAACAACAACATGCTGATTTATTCTTCTTTTCAAATTTGATCACAACAAGGAAGGGGGAAAGGCAATGCTCTCCACCCAACCAAGACATCTAATGAGAAGCGAGAATCCGTCCTTCCTCATTGGACCCCGAGCCCCAACCATATTTAAAGAAAGAATGAGAGACAAACAGGTTGATGGCAACAAAGACTTCTATCACATACAAGCAACATTCACATTGCATAAAATTACTAGAAATCATAGTTCAAAGTAAGAAAACAGTTCCCAACTACATTTGAAAACAATTCATACAACACATAGGCTTGATCAAATAAGACAATAAGAGCAAGGACTATGGGGAACTCCTTATGCCTCCCAATTTGGAATTGGGCATCCACCAAAATGCATACCACCAATAATCATATCTAACCCATAAACCTTATATCTCTCAACCCCTCCTCCCCCTCCAAAGTTTCTCCCTTATCCCCCTAATAGTAAGAAATTCAAGCAGTTTCTTTTCCTAGGTGGATCCCAATCCAAAACTCCCTCCAAAATAGAACAAGTGCCATTGGAAATCTGTTATGCCCCCATATGAAATCCCCACATCCTTCTCCTACACCATTCCCTAAGCATTCTAACCAACTAGCCAAGAATTCAAACACAAACACCATTTAAGCATGCATGCAAGAGAAGGAAAGACAATTAAAATACAGCTCCAAATCCTACGTCTCCATACTCGAAGTTTGTCCCAAGCTCACAACCTTTCCACAATGTCTAAGTCCAGTCCAAAACCAGAAAGTATAAGTAAGCAAAAAGACTCCAAGCTCTTCCTCAAACAATCTCTAAAAGAAACAACAAAAACATGTACCCCTAAGAGAAAATAACGAAGTTTCAACAACCCCCAAATGAGCAAGAAGCTTCACTTTTATAGGAAAAGAAAGAGGGAGGATGATGTGGATCCAAGTGGGATGCCACATCATTTTTCCTCAAGCCCAAGAGGAAATCAACATCAACCAAAAAATCACAATAAATAAAAATGACAAAATGAATTCCACACTTCAAAACAACCCATACTCCAAAAAGGACTGAATTAAAAACATGTAAGGGAAGTGCAATTAAAACTTACATATGTCATTCCAAAATGCATTAAAAATGCCTAAATTTAACTTCCAACACATAGGCATGGTTGGTGGATCATTATAAGAGGTGTGGAACAAGTTTAACTTGTCCCAAAAGCCTCCAATTTTGGCCTCCAAGGTCAAATTCGAATTTTATAAAAGATGGAGTGTTTGACCTTCCAAAATCAGCCTTACATACTCTTACATATTTCTTACACATCCTTACAAATTAACTTACACACTCTTTCAACATTATTATTTAAACTCAACAACTTTATTAATTACATTCCATGTCCCAATTAAATTTAAATAAAGTTTAACTATGTGACTATCACATTAATCTACCACATTTAAATTAATTACAAGAAGGAACACATTACAAATAAAATACATACAACAATAATTAAAAAGGAACACATAAATAAAACACATATCCCATGGTCACATATAATGGAAATCCCCCCATGGGAATTCCTAACATAACACAACACACACAAACAATACAGTTGCCATGGTGACCTTGTTGAATTCACCCGAAATTTCAATATGGTTAGTCTCCAATCCCCCAACATTGTTGTGATTTTTAACTTGTAAAATGCAAATACCTCCTTCGGCCTTGTCGCCATATCAGAACATCCAAAATGATATAAACAATATCTCAAAATCATCTAAACACACAAATCACAACAATATCATTAATTTAACATTATAATTTTTAATTAAATAAATCAACTATATCATCATCAAAATCTATCATACCAGATCTACTCAAATATCCAATATCATAAGTCCAAATAAACATCTATAGTATGTCCATGTCACAACAGTATATCATCAACCATAAAAATTGAATCCGATCAATACTAATCCATGATCTAACATCTAACCATCATACTAAAACAAAGCATAGTAGTGTCCATAATATGATCAATAGTATCAAAATCAGTATCGAAAAGTGTCAAAGGGAAGTGGGCACTACATCTCCCATCTCTAATTCCTTCCACGATGATTTCACAACTTATAATATCAATTATAATACATGGATAATGTACATTGATGGGTCTCATTTTCAATCTCATGTTGGGGGCGAGATAGTTTTCATCACCCCACATGGTGATCCACTCCCCTTTACATATCAACGAGGGTTTTCTGTGCAAATAGCATCTCGAATTTGAAGCCCTCATCCTCATCCTTCTCTCCACTTATAAACTCCTTATTCGTAACCTATGAATATAAAGTGATTCCTATGTCATCATAAATCAAGTGAATGATATATATAACACCAAAGAGGAACAATTCATCCCATACAATGCACTTGTAAAATATATGTTGGCTACGTTTGAGTCCTATTATTTCAATACCATCCTCCAAAATGACAATCATCATGCAGATGCCATGGCTAGTGCGACATCACTTATCCCCAAGATGTTATCGATGAATAAAACAAATTCCTCATCGACACACTTATGAACTCCTTCCATTTCCACTCTACCTCTAGCAACTTGCAACATCACGCATAGTCATGATAATCCTAAATTCTTTACTCGATTTACAAATTCTTATATAAACAAACCCTTCCTAATGATTTGTAACCTCATGAAACTTTTCATTTGCAATGTGAGGCTACCCATTATGTCATTATCATAATAGAATTATTTAAACATGCACTTGATGGTTTTATCTTATACTATTTATGGCTTACCCATATTCGACTATTATTTCAAAATACATGATATCATGTTCGACGGTCATTTTTGAAGAAAAGCCATGTCTCATAATATTTTGTGCCGGGGACAAGATATTGGCCTACTATGGAGTAGGACTCCATTAAATATACTACTCATTGTGAGCAGCCCAAAATCACGACCTCCTTCATCATGCACCCACATGTGATCTCCAACTAATTCCTCCAACATGGTCATTCTCCCTCTGGGATTTTTACCTCATAGGCATGATAAATTCCAAATCAGGTGATGGACACAAATATATTATTACTACTATCAAAAATTTTACCAAATGGGTTGAAGCAACTCCACTATGAAATATATTTGGCACTTTGAAATTTATGGTTTTATCACTACCCATATCATTACATGCTTTTACATTCCATCTATAATACTCACTCATAATGGATCTTTCTTCAAAAATAAGGAAGTTAATTTTTTTTTACTGTAAAATTCAAAATTAAACAACCATTTTTGTTGGCCTATGACCCAATGCAATTGTGGTTCTTATAAGTTCATTTTTCCCAGCTAGAGCTAACATCACAAATAAGGGTGGTTATATCTTATAAATAAGTGTTTATTATTTATTTATCATGAATAAACATAACACTCAACACATTAATGGTTCAAATCACCGATATCATATATATATATATATATTGATCATCATTTCATATAATTCAAATATATATGTTTAAATCTTGAATATATTCATATCCCTCACTTCTTACATTGATTTCTCTCTTTATTCTTCATGATTATACTAACTCTTCTCACTCATTTTCGTGATATTCTCTTCTCCCCTCATTTTACATCATTATATATCCTTTAAAAGGAAAAATTTATGTCTTTTCACTCATAATGACTCATGGTAACCATCAATTAACTCTTATTTACATTCTTAACTAGTAATTAGTGGATATTTACATATATATCATGGTGTTTATGCATTTTCATTGTGTAAAATATTATATATTCTTCATTATTATCATTCTAATATGTTTCTGGATTCCATGGTATATAATAATGCTCATATAAATCCCAAAAACATCATAAAACAAATTCATAATATGAATAACACTGTCAACATCATCCCAAACTTCAAATATTGTCTCATCCTCGAGAAAACCAAGTGTTGAAGAACCTTGTTCACATTTCTCTTGTCGTAAACACATGTTTAATGAATAAATCACCTTATTTTCAAAGTTTAGGTGATGTGTTCCCTGTATTATCTCTTGAATATAAATTTGATAGGTTTTACATCTGATTCATCATCAAAATATTCATCTTGCAAAGTCTTCATAAGGTGTTTTTACTTTTTAGTACCCCCATCGCTCAAAGATTTTTTCTTCGTCCCTCTATTCTATTATAATTATGCTTTGTTTAGGATATTTAATGCATCATTTTCTCCATCATCATCTTCTGGTATCCTTCTCACATATCTAACACATTTTACGAGAAATTCACCATCACAATCCTCATCATTTTTCCTTCCATCTTGTTCATTTTGTATTGTACCATTTTTTTGACCTAACTATACTTTTCTTCTTCTCATTTATCACCTTTTCTTTTCTTTATATTTCCTTGTGGTTTTTCTTTCTTTTACATTCTCTACCTTTTCCTTCCTTTGTTCTGTAACATCCTCACACAATGTCATAGTTTCATTTTCTCCTTTAAAACTTAACTTCCTTATCTCTTTTTCTCTTTCCATTTTTTGGTTTTCTATTTTATCTTCCATATGATTCTTCTTTTCTTTCCATGATTTCTCTTGTTGTGGTTTGACAAATTCTATGGATGTATATTTCTCATATGGTTCTATTATTTTGGTCTCCTTTTCTATTTGTGTCCCTTCCTCTTTGAACTATCTCTTCCAATATGTATCTTCTTCTCACAATTTCGTAGTATATGTCCATTTTTTCCACACCAATAACATGTTATCAACCTTCTCCATTGACCATTTTCTCTATATTTTTGATATTTTCCATCCCATCCTTTATTGTAGTTATTTCCTCTATAATAATGATGATAGTTTCCTCTATTATAGTTATTTCCTCCATACCTCCCATGGTATCCTCTATAGTATCCCATCTCATTATCTCTATATCCCTTATGACATCCATTATCTCTCTGATATCCCCCGAAATATGCTCTTTCATTATCTCCATGATATCCCTTTTAATTATCATTATCTCTTTCATATCTCCAAAGGTATCCTCTTTCATTACTTTTATGAAGTATTTGTTTCAGTTTCATTATTTTGTTTTGCATCTTCTCTAATTTTAATGTCATTTCACACTCTCTCCTCCATGGTTCTGCTTCTACTTTTGATGTCATTTCCATTGCTTACGTAAATTTTATGAACTCTTTTCCATCAATTAAAAATATTATATAAGGTAACAATCCTAAAATAAACAACTCAATTCTCTTTTTCTCATTTGGTGGTTCATCTAGTTTTTGCACTATATTCTTGAATCTTTGATTAAATTCCTTAATTGTCTCTCCTTCATTCTGAACTAAGTCCCTCATTTTTCTAACACCTTCCAACAACATGGGATATTAAATTTTTCCAAGGTGTTCATTTCCTCAATAATCTCTAATGGTTGGGGGAATAATCACTTCAAAATTCACTACTCCAACTAAGTAATAACTAAATTCCTTCTCCTTTCCTTCTCAAATAACTATTTTTCCATATTTTATTGCATTTATCAATTCTCCTAATCTATATTTTCTTATCTTTTCTTTCCCTATTTAGTCTCCTCAACCACTATAATCTATTTTATTAAAAAAATTGTTCCTTTGGATCCCCCTTTTTGCATCCACAAACCCCCAGGTAGAAACCATTCTAAAAGAGGCAAAGACAAATCTTCATGTTAATGTTTTCCCCAAAAATCATATTAATGTTCTTTCCCTTTTTTCCTCATTTTAAAATTATCTTCTTTCTCTTGCTACCCTCCTCTAGATATTAGTTAGCTGGACTTGGGATCGAGACACGAGAATTTTGTCTTATAACCCAATGCAATTGTGGATCTTATAATTTTGTTCTTTTCCAGCTAGAGCTAACATCACAAAGAAGGGTAGTTATCTCTTATAAAATAAATATTTATCATTTATTAAACATGAATAAACATAACACTCAACACATTAATGGTTCAAACCACCAATATCACATATATATTGATCATAATTTCATATAATTCAGAAATATATGTTTAAATCAATTATATTCATATCCCTCACTTTTTACATTGATTTCTCTCTTTATTCTTCATGATTATATTAACTCTTCTCACTCATTTTCATGATATTCTCTTCTCCCCTCATTTTACATCATTATATAGCCTTTAAAAGGAAAATGTTGTCTTTTCACTCATAATGACTCATGGTAACCATTGGTTAACTCTTATTTACATTCTTAACTAGTAATTAGTGGATATTTACATATATATCATGGTGTTTATGCATTTTCCTTGTGTAAAATATTATATATTCTTCATTATTATCATTTTAATATGTTTTTGATTCCATGGTATATTATAATGCTCATATAAATCCTATAAACATCATGAAAAAAATTCATAATATGAATAAAACTATTAACAATTCTCTACCCCTTTTTACCCGTAAGGAAATGACTAATCTGAGGCCACCAAAAAAACATTGTCAAAATTTTATGCAAGAAAATTACCTCTAGTGGTGATGATTGGCATAATCAAATATTTTACACTCTTTGGGCTTATCGTACTAGTGTGTATACACCCACTAATTCAAATCATTTTTCACTAGTCTATGGTCTTGAGGTTTTCATCCCACTTGAACTTGAAATACCCTCATTGCAAGATTCTCTCTCAAAGGCATACTTAAAGATAATGAATATCAAGAAAATTTCCTACATGATTTAGAAATGATATAATCTCTCAGGTTTCCAAGAACTCGGACATATTCGTTTATATAGATATCGCATGGCACAAATAAATAATCACAAAAATTGTCCTCGTGAGTTCAACATAGGTGACATTGTCTTAAAAGAAAATAAAAAAAAATGAACATTGAAGCTCCTTTTAAAGGAAAATTCAAGTCCAATTATTTGTGTCCTTACAATGTTATTGAAAAACTTAGTCGTAGAGTCTAAATCCTTACCACCCTTTAGGAAAAACACTCAAAAACCCACTCAATGTCATGCATCTTAAGAGAAACTACATATAGAAAAATGTTCATCACCCTATGACGCACTTTAGTTCCATAGTCCATACTTGACTGTTGAGGGTTTCTATCTTAAATAGACCTCATTATACTCATGTGTTCAATCAATCAGTCACTCACTCACCCATTTACACTCTATAATTTACACTTTCACAATCACATCATATTTTTACACACATTCAAACTATTTCCTGATGAGACACTCTCATTTATGGTTCATTCTTGATTACTGAGGGGGCATAAATAAATGAACCTCATCTCATATATACACATCCACTTGAGGACACTTTGGATTCCATTCTATCTCATCCACAACATTTTGCATATCTTGGTTGCATTTAGTCTTGCTTACACTTACTTGTTACATTTACATCTTATTACACATGTTACATAAATATCTTGTCTATCATTATCTTTATCATACACAAATGTGCATTCACTTTGTTTTCTAGTTGTGATCACAAATTTTACAGATCTATACATGTAGCATGGATGCTTGTCATAGTACCTATTACTAATACCACAGAGGCTCCTAGGGGCATCCACTTTCATACATTACATGTGATATTATTTCATTTGGTTTCATATCACATTACTTTATTGTATTATACATGATTTGACATAATTTTTATCTCTCTAACATGCTAATGAGTTCTTCATGTATAACATCTTTATTATAGGTCTATATGCTTCCATGGTTGTTAGTTATAATAATTTTCATTTCGTTCTCTTTGTTTGCTCTTGTTTGCAGGATTTTCCCTTTGTTGGCCTACACGCATATGGGTCATCCCACCAAAGGTTACATCTATAAAGCATAAGATTCTTTAAGAGACTACTCTTTAGGAACTAAAACTTGTTCTTCTTGGATAAGACAATTGGCTTGGAGAGGGGATGGGACATATGAATCTACATGATAGGAAAATATAGGCTCATCTTATATGGTAAACTAGGTACAATAACTTATCTTGAGTAACATATGAGACCAATCGGAAGACAAGTAACCACCCACCGTAGCAATAAATTATTTGATAGACATAGGGAAACATAGGAGGCGGGTCAATAATTGACACATCTTGAATAATTTTCAGGCTTGGACATGCATGGAGGGTTAACTCAAGATCCTTGATGATTCCTAAGGTGGTGACAATTGAGAAATCAAGTTGTAGGACTCCTTTAGACAAAGGGCTATATTTTAGACCTAAGACATCAACTATCTTCTTAGGCATAACAAAAGTACTAGCACTTGAGTCAATCATGCAATTATGCACTAGGTGTTTACCTATAATCAAGGACATATAGAAGGGTGGGGTTTTAAAAACTTTACTTACTTTTTTCTCCTCTTCTTAGGAGATATTGATAGAAGCATGTGGCTTCTGCATAACCGGTTCAGCACTCTGGAGTTGTGCTAGAGCTTCATGAAACAAATCCTGCTGAGATGGAATGGTCAGGGCATCCCACATTGTGACGTTGATTTTTGTTCTCTTCATCTGGTCAATAATACTGAACGGAAACCCCCCCATCTTGTACATTTGGGGAAAAACATCCCTTCTTGACTGTTCAAGTGTGGAACCACAATTCTAGTCAGGGCTAAGGCTTGGCCTACGAAATGAGGGGCACGTATTGTTTTAGATGGAGTTTTATGAGGGGCCTCATGCATAGGGATTTGAGCATTTTTACTACACGATGCCTTGGATGACTATTTCTTCTTCTGAGGATCTTCTTGCATTGTCAGGGTTATAATATGTGTGCACGACTCTAATATTCTTTTCTTATATCTTGTGTTGTCTGCAACTTGAGCACATAGTTTTTTTGTATCTTCTACAGCTTGGTTGATTGAGCAGAAGTCCTCGACACCAAAGAACATCAAATTGGACTCCAGAGGAACTTACGGTCTATCTGGATTATCTAGTTTATGGGTGTTTATTGAGGTATCATAGTATTACGGATCATGTAGGCTTGGGTGCGTGCATCTATAGAATAATGATACTTTGAATATGAGGTATGTTGCAATGGAAGCACCATTCTGACTCTTGTGCCAAGTTGTTCTAAACTAGAACAAGCGCTCGGCTTACTTTGTAGTCTTGGGAGAGAATTCATAGGAGGAACAACTTACAAGGGTAGATGTGCATTAGGCTTCTATATTTCATTCTACTTGATTGGGAGCATATATTTGATTTCCATATTGATTCCACTGGGCTGATTACCTTGGCCATGTGCCTCATTAGTACTACCTCTATAGGCTTGTGCCTACTACTTTTCTAATGATATGACCTTTTTGATAAATTTTTGATCAATGCCTTCAATTCTTCATCTTCCTTTTTGTGATGGATAATAGGACGTTGTGAAAACTAGTTGTGTGATTTGCTCCAAGATAGGAATAGGGGCCATAGAAGGTTGGGGCACTGTGACATCTCACGAGAACCAAGGCATGAGCAGTCTAGGAGCCAACTTTCCTTCTTGTATGATACTATTTTTGCCCTTACTACAATGATATAAGAAGTTAGTGAAGTCCTACCTCCCATAGATTGGATCATAAATGAAATATCACTTTGTTGAGCACCTTGAGATAATAAAGGAAAGCATGTTAGGATGTAGGTCTTACCACAAGAGGAATTCTATCCAAATTCTTCTAAAATCTAATGTTGAAATCAGTCATTTGCTCATTAGGTTCCCTCCTTATTGTTGTCATTTGTTCCACCAATGATAGGTGATCGACTTATCATCAAATTAATTGCAAATATTTATTCCTAGCTCATCCCAAGTGGCGATAGATCTAAGTCACAAGCCTCGGTACCATTGAATTGTTTTACCTTTGAAAGAGGCCATAAGAAATGTGATTGCTATATCATCATGTGTGATCAGATAGAGTGAACACACATTTGCTACATCTTGGATATGCTCCTGAGTGGTGACTTGATTCTCACCATTAAAGTAAGGAATACTCTTGAGCACACTATTCGACATATCATGTTGTATAGCCAGTAGTAAGGGTATCCCTCCAGCAAAGTTTGCAAAGTTTCTTAATGGAGGGGTTGTTAATGCGCCATTAAAGGGTACACAGGTTGTGTGTTTTGAGGAGGAGTTGAATGGGCATAGCACACTTGAGATAGGGATGTGTGTGTGGGCTTTCTAGAATGAACTCTTCTCAGGGATAGCTGGAGGTATTCAAAATAATCTTCAGTTGTTGCTCTTCTTCTTGTGTGCACTCTTCTCATTAAAGGCACTCAGAACTACTAAAACAAAGATCTTAAAATATTGGGATTTGCCATATGCATTTGAAATGAGCCTCTTCAGAGGCTGAAACACTAAGTTCACACACCAGAACTTAGAGATATGAAATATCTGAGAGGATGATTACAATTGATTAATTATAATCAACCATAACTAAAGAAAGATGTAGGAGTATGTTCTATCTTGATGAGTTATGATACTTTATGAAGGGATAATACATACCTAAAATTATTAGCTATGTATTAAAGACCTTTTCCTACTAATGTAAAATAATGGGACATTGTCATAAAGCTTCCCTAAATTTACTATAAATGAATTAGGGGCATGGTAATGTTTGTTGCTGAAACGTGCACCTACGTCTCAAATCTCGAAAGGGCCGAGGTGTTTGAGACCACAATGGAACCATCCCCAAGTTTTGGTACCTTGCGAGCTTGGGACGGATCTCTAGAGAAGGTTGGTTCCTCTATCTATTTCTACTGCTACTCCTAATCCTAGTGCTAGAAAGAAAGAACTAACCTAATGATACCAGGGACCAGGGATAGAAGGATAACATGAAGTAAACTACAATAAAAGTGATAGCACCGAGAAAGAGGGATGAACACTATCTATTCGAGTAAGAATGATAGGGAATGCATGAAAGGAGGATAGGAATGAGTAGCACAATGAAATATGTATTCACGGATCATTCTCATGGAACACAACCAAATATGGGCTGCAGGGACACGAAGTAGCAAAACTAGCACACAATACAAAAGAAGAGGTAAGAAGAAGGAATGCAAACATGTTATGACAAAGAATAGTCAACAAATGATGCTTTTATTACTTCTAGAAATGTACTGAGCTGTTAAAATGATGAAGGAGGCTGATATCCACATGCAAGAGCCATACATATAGGTCTGAAACTCAAAATACATAAAATATGAAGTCCTTGGCAGAACACACAAGGATCCATATTGTCCAACATAAAAAATGAGCCTTGCTCTTACTTTTATAGATTAATCCATGGAGGAAGAAGGGAAAAGGAGGAAAACATGAATTTGAAACACAACCACCAACAAGAAGCATTCAATGATTGTAAATCTAATTGAAATCTATGAAATATAGCTCCCCATTCTGTTTGATGTGTTGAAGAAAATGGCGGGTAGATCATACCAAATTTGGTGGTTAGAGTAATTAGATCTGCTCATAAATGTTTAGAAAGATGTTTTCTTGTTTCTCACCTATTTAACCCGATCGAATTTGAATTTTGAATTTTTGTACATTTAGGCGATGTCAACAACTCTCTAATAAGTCCAGGCACATGCCGATCTGAGCCTTGTAGCAGAATATATGGCTATCGAGAAGATGTCAGACTCATTGGCACATGTAAAACATGTGGCATGTGTAGATTGGATGAAATGATGGCCAATTGTACAACTATTTGTCATTTACGCCACATGTTGCTTACTAATGTTTTGCAGGATTCGGCACCCTATTGGTGCATTTTGGTGGTTGTGCATAACACACTTAAGTGTGTCAAAATATGATCTGGCATAGAAAGGCATGATGGAAGGGCACACAGATAAAATAGAAGAAATCACATAGGGGTGCACGTGATGTGCACAAAGAGATGAGGCAAACTGGTGAGAAGAGAACATATAGCTAAGTTACAACTATTACATAGTAATGGGCATGGAACTTGAAAGGAAAAGGACTTAGTAGTAAGTTTGAGGTGCATGGGATGGGAAGAAGGTGAATGCACGAGAAGGTGGGCGCAAGGGAGAAGTGGAAAGAGAAAAGGGAAAGGGGCGCGCGAGTAAAGCTGCAACTAAGGGAATGTGCTTAGTGATTTTGAGTGCGTGCAATTCTTCAATAAATAACTTAGGGATAGAATGTGTATGTAAGCTATCCAAATTGCTAGGAGAGATATTTGGATAATAGGTACTTAACTATATTAATGGGAACTCATTCTTAATTGATTAAGTTCAATGCAAAATTAAATCAGTAATTTTGCACTTAAACAAAAGAACGTTTCAATTCCTACTCAAGGAGGAATTTTATAGAACCCTAATTATTCCTTTGGCATGAAACCTAATGATGGGAATATTAATGAGTGAATTAACAAGATGTAAATTAAAATGAATTTATGAACTTGTTAAGATATTAATTTTTGCTTAGTGGAACTCAACTTTGGGCTATCACGAAAGATAGTCGCTACTCTTGCAGAGTACCCACTTAATGATGTAAGTCATTATGTGGATATTGTGCAGCATCCATTATGGTGTGATAACCCACTCATGTCCTCTAAACGTAGTTATCATAAGCTTGGTATTCAGGTCACTATTATACACTAAACAATGATAGGAATATGACCTATTGCTGATGTTAACTTATGTGGACTAAGGGTGATGAAGTGGATTCAAATTGGCGTGAGTCGATTTAAATATGATTGATTACTCTTAGTCATAATAAGTAAATCGTCAACACTAGTCCATGTGATTTTTCCCTTTTTATCATCTAACATGGACTTGAAAGTGGTTGACATAATTCAAGGAAGATTATACTAGAAAACAATTTTGAGTGGGGTGAAAGACATATTCCTTCGATGAGTATGTTGTAGGAATAAAATCATGGTAAACATGTCTTTAAACTTTTGAAAAAGTATTGTAAACTACTGGTTGTGTTATCTTGTGTCGTGCAGGCTCAGAATCTGAAGATGTGTGATATTAGATGAGTATCAGTAATAGATACTCAGATAGGATCTTTAGGCATTAACACTTGATTGACCCTTAATGGGTAAGGGAACCAAAAGTATACTTAGTATACACATTGATATGATGAAACATGAGAGATCGGTTTAACACCAATCATGGAATATGGACAAAGTTACGAAAATTAAACACTAATAATCTTCATTGATTTATTCATCTTGTACAATGTACATACTTATAGGAAAATGGATTTCCTATAATCTAGAAATATCACTAACTATCAAATCTCCTATAATATCTCGTAGGTTATTAACAAACCTATACATGAAATATTATTGTTATCTGCAACAATATAACAATTCTACTAACTAACTATATTACCGTATTTACTCATGGTAATAGTAAATAATAATTTACCATATGGTAAATCACATGTGAACACTATATTCCTAACATTCCCCCCTTAGTGTTTACATGGTAAAAAATATCCGTTCTTTGATTATAGTGTGCTACCTTTGTGTGCTCATGATCAAATTCTCAACTGTCCAACATCGAGCATGCACAAAACTCACAAATGTGCCAACGTAAATTTCTTCCATTGATGGTTTTCTTCAGCTTCTACCAACAACCTTACCCAATTTATTTTGTAGGTGTACCAATAACCTTTCACAATTGGTTTTACAGATTCACCAAAAACCTTACAAAATTGGTTTTACAGGTTCACCAAAAACCTTACACAATTGGTTTTCTTGGTTTACCAATAACCTTCACATCATGATTGCTACAATACATTTTGATCAATATTCTACAATGTTTCTATAAAAGGGGTTACATGAGGAATACTCAAAAGTGAACAAGAATTTACATCATTTGTTCTTATTTTTCATGCCACACTAAAAAACTCAAATCTTCACAACACAACAAAAACAAATTTCATCATACCAAAAGTGTAGCCCCATAATTAATGGCTGATGAGAGGTCACCTGTCGACCTCCAACCTCCATTTCTTCCATCCTCCATCATATGTACTGCTAACTCAACAGAAAGAAAACATGAAGCATATTTATTTCCACAATGAGCTTATTCTTTACTTCCCTCCCGCAATGTGAAACACTTAATTTTTTCGGACATCGGGTAACACCGAAAGCTGCTTCCATAAGGCAATTTTTATTTATTTATTTTCACAATTTTTGACAACTTGACTAGGCAATAGAAAATTACAATAAAATAATATCCTAAAATCATGTATTAAATTGACAATACAATGATTATTTTCCCACATTGATAACACAAAATGACTTTACCAAGTATTCAACTCTTCTGACGAAAAATGACACAAGTTAAAAATGGATACAAGACCCTTAACTATAAACATGCCAATGGTGATAAATAAGACTATTTTTGTTATAATAATGGAATAAAAAACCCAAAGACACAAATATAATAACTCAAAAATTAATAAACCACAAAACTAACATTATAATAATACAATATTATCTAAATGCTAATATTCACAACAAAAACTTGAAACTAAAACCATTGACATACATTGAACAAGACTTTTAACACAAAACTTTTAGACTCAAACACTGACTAGAGATTTAATGACCAATGATAAAAAAAATATATTCACAACACATACACTCACACTTTCATTTGAAAAGTAGTATAGATTCCACACAGACCGTAATATTTTGACACACTAAACTATACATATACTTGACTGGAATCAACATTGAAAAAACTAAAGAAAAACATACTCATAATGTAGGACAATGTTGCATGACATGCCTGATATCAATATGATGACACATCTTCATAACATAGGATAACCCATCGTACTCTATAAACTACCTTTACATTCGAGTGTTGAACACCAATGATTGAGTGGAAGGAGTTTCTCTTCCACTAATCGATCAGATGCAGTTGTTAATGTAAATATTTACCACAAATATTTGTGTATATGGATATAATATATTCAAAACTACTCACAAAGCTTCTCAATGAGACTCCCTTCAACACCATCAAGTTTCAACAAGCCCGATGGAAGAATGGCAATGAAACCAATGTCAATTTTGATGTAAAATGGCTACAGATCCAATATTATAAGGTAACACTTTCACGGGATTACAAATGAACTATGGGTGATAATATATTCATATCAAAAAAATGAATGGTGTCCATAACCATTATATAGTTATACAGCATCGTGAACTCATATTTTTCACAGGTCACACAATTCTATGAAACCCAAAAGTAATGTTGTCAAGGGTAAGTGCAATGTTGGGGACATCCTTATGTTGTGATGTGTTGAATCATGTGTAGAAGGCTCAACTAGATCTGGAAATCATAAATCACTTCATAGATCAAATAACATGTAATAGATATGAGTCATGGAAAGAGGAGAGTATGAGAAAGCACAAACGCAATGGATGGTCTCCAACACTATCCTTCTTGGTCTAAACTTAGTTGGAGTTGTAAATGAATTTTTATTGCTAGCATAGACAATCTATAGAATGGATCTCAATAAGGACTCTGAGAAAACTATACCCAAGGCAGAAAACTTCCACGGATAGCACAGAATGGACACTTAAGCATTCAGATACTAAAACAAATTAAATTGTTCTACGCCAAATTTCTAAACATTTTCAGTGTCCTCTCTCTCGACTCTCATCAGGATCGATATTGCTCTGATACCAAATCATGGGATATGGATAGATTTTTAGAAATTAAGCACTAATAATATTCATTAATTCATTCATCTTTTACAATGTACATACTTAGAGTAAAATGGATTTCCTATAATCTAGGAATGTCACTAACTATCAAATCTCCTATTTTATCTCATAGGTTATTAACAAACCTATACACGAAATATTATTGTTATATGAAACAATATAACAATTCTACTAACTAACTATATTACCGTATTTACTCACAGTAACAATAAATAATAATTTACCATATGGTAAATTACATGTGAACACTATATTCCTAACAACCAATTCATGAAATGAGAGACCATTTATACCGCATCATTACAACTGCATATGGTTTCTTGTTATGTGATGTATTAGATAATGAATTTTTTTCTAAATTATATGAATTTAGAATAGTGAACATTATGTTTTAAAAAAATCACATGTTTACTGAAGTCTTCATTAAGGATGTTACACTAATTAGCCATTCACTAATTTGTAAACAACATCATATAACATACATGTAATCAAGCATGAACAAGAGAAACAACACCATAACACAAGATATAAGTTCTAAATCCTCAAATGGAATAAAAACTAGTAAAACTTATGATTATATTACTCAAATCAAAAGTATTTAGTGAAGCACCAACTTCACAAGGAGCACCAACCCCTAGTTTTGTGAAGCACCAATTCTACAAGGAGACTATAACCCCTTAAGATGCTCAATAACCCACTAAACCACCCATAAATAATATATTTTATATGTTTATTTCTATCACAACTAATTTATATCACATATTCAGCTTGCTCACCTTGAAACCATTGTTTAAACCAACACTTTTCAAAATTACTTAGTCTTTCAATTTATTCACTTATATTTCTTCAAAACATTACACAAACTCTTAAAAAATTTCTTAAACTGGTCATGAAATCTATCAAATATCAAAACATTCCTTGGTACCTGTAAAACACTCTCACATAGGTCGCACTTTTTCCCTCTTGCTCAACTAGTGCAAATTTGAATTCAAACATGCACTTTATACCCTTCTCTTGATTCAAACAAACAACAAGTTTGGTTCCCTCATTTTTTTACCAAGTAAACTTAAAAAAATCCTAATTGAATCATTAAAACATTCATATATGACCCATATAGGTCATCCATGCCCAAAACCACTCATCTTGCACCAAACAAGCTCAAAACCCCATCACTAGGATGAGCTAAAACCACAAACCACAAAAACATGCTTATTCAAGCTCCCAAATTCACCAAAAATGTGTAATATAAAATATAAACATCATACATGGTTTCAAAGTTTCTTGGAGCAATCAAATAAATCATAACATAATCTAGAAGCCTCATAACTTTCACCAAATAGTTATTTCTAACATCATGTTTTCTAACATCATGTTTTCACCTTTGGGCCTCAAGAACACCTAATATAAACTCAACTATGGCATGTAACCACTATATAAAATCCTTAGGACCTGTACATCACATCCATGCATGTTATATCTCATGACACATCCATGTGTTCAAACCACATCTACTTTCCTCTTCTCCAAATTATGTTATCAAGAAACCAATTTTACAAACTGAAATAGTTTTCACCCTTTTTTCCACTTTCATGATCTCCAAAGGCCTTAAAAAGGAACAAAGTTCATCCCCCTTCACTCTCCAGCTGATATAAAGATTCAACCAATCCATTTCATACTTCAATCAACTCAATATTTCAGCCTAAGCAATCATAATCTAAAAATTAAGAAACCTTCTTCCTCACAAACTTACTTGGATGACCCATCAAATATCATCTTCAAGAGAAAAAAAAATATCCATTATAAATATCTCTAAATCATCCTATTTCTATAACATATTGGAACTCCTTTCAAATCCAATTGGAAGGCCTTCAACCAAGTCAATCTCTACAAACCACCCGAAACTACCCCAAAATTGCCCTTTCACTAAGCTTCACAAATACGGTACAAATTTCCTTTTATAAGCATAACCATGACCTAAAACCACCATTAACATCAATAAAAACTCACATACTAAGAAAATATCCATTTATTTTGAATCTCCTTTAGAAAACCTTGTCCCAAACTAATGTTTTTCAAAAACATGCATATTTGAGTGTGTTTCACTCATCACCAAAAGCACTACCATACACTTAGATCAACCTTGAGGAGTATTATACACCATCCAATCATCATACTAGCACTATTTTTTAATTTTGGGTACTAATGAGAAATATCTCTCTTACTACTTTTGCGTTATGGTTTCAAGAACAAAAAAGTTGTTTACCTTCTTAACATTCGTTCATAAAAATGTTACAATGAAATGACCTCATTATTTTTTTGAAACCTTCTAGAATTAGTGTAGAAACATCCCTAAAATAAAAAAATTCCCATGTAAATCATGCAATTCAAGGTGAGAATTAGAAGGGGAAAATTGAGATCGAAATGACCTTCTTCTTGACCCTATTTCACTAAAACAAACTAATCTTAAAAATACTCTTCAAAATGACTCCAAATGTTTCTCACACCTCTAGGACACCTCTGTGCATCATCTCCAATAATTAACATTCCCCAAATATCTCTCCAACTTCTCATCACATCTCATTTTCATGACTATCTATTGGGTTTTCATATGGTTTAGGCTATGGTCAACTAAAATGATACTATAAAACCTCATAGACACAATCCAAAGTACCTAACATCCTTAATAAATCATGAACACGTGCATACATTCATCTATGATCTCACATATCTCTACAACTCAACTTCATGCCTCCAAGCACCTATACCTAGTCTAGATGAGCACCTGAAACTTGGTCTTCAAACTATACATGTGCCCTAAAACTCATGTGAGGTCTTTGTTCTTTTAACATGCTTCTCAAGCCACCAAGAATCTCCTACCATCATGCACCATCACCTAGGCTAGCTATGCCAACTGACTAGGATTATAATAATAAGCCAATCTCACTGAATCAACTCATACCACTAAAAACACACTTGAATCTCCATTTCATCATCAATATGAGCATCCTATGACTCTACTCCATCATCCTCTTTGTCATTAATGGAATTTTACATCAATGATAACACCTAGAACACAACATGCCAACAATCTCCCCTTTTTCAATGATGGAAAACCTTATGAAATTCTCCCCTTTTTACATTAATGAAAAAACATACCTGAACTTGTAATAACTTTCCCTTTATCAACATCATAGGGTCATATTTTTGTTAGAAACATCAACCAAATTCTTCATTCTATATCATAGCCTACTCATTTCTCTCAAAAATCTAATTTTGGCTACTTTCAAATCATAGAGACACTATATACCCTCTAGGAAAAATCATATACAAAACATATCCATGCCAAAAATAATGATAAACATTTGGAAACATATTTCTTACCTCTCTCTTGGCTGCAAGCATCACACAACCTTTTTGTCATGGCTCAAGAATATGTTTTTATCTCCTTATACCCTATTTTGACCTACTCATGACTTGAAATAACTGAAGCACTTCTATAACTGATGCATACACCTTATGAAATATGTCAAAAATTCATGATTCAAGGATTGCAATCACCAACCTTACCTTTTTATACATTGAGAATATAGTTTCACCGAATAATTATGTGATAAAATAGATAAGGTAAAAATGTCAGGAGAAATACCTGTGATATATAGGTTAAAGGATTAATGCATTTTTACTTAATTTAACAAATTTTACCGTAGAGAACTCATTTTTATCTAGGAAGGACTACCTGTAGATACAAATCAAGACCACAAAATGATATTAAATAGAAAGAGTCAGAGGATTGCCTAGCAAGGCTAGATCGAGAAGCGTGATGCTTCCTCAAATGGATGTCAATCCTCTATTTTTATCAAATCAATGAAAGTAAATACAAGAAATAAAGGTCCTATTTCTAACACTTTGATTTAGGTATCTCAAAATGTTATCAACAAACTAGATTAAGAAAAATATTGAAATATAAACTAATTTATCATTAGGCAAGGTATGCTTCGGTTTGGTTGGATAGGTCATAAGGGTGTTAGGTAAGGTCATAAAGGTATCCGTAAGGGATGGGTGGAGTTTTAGGGGATATTAGAGGTATTTTGATGAAGTTTAAAATAAAAAAAGTGACCGATATTGATATGGTGACTGATCTTTGGTAGAGAGGGGTGATGATGATTAAGGTGACTAATGTTGGTAGGGGCAATTTGATAGTAAATTATTAAAAATATATTTTAAGGTTCTCTATGATTACAAAAAGAGTGAGGGTAGTGTGGTTTGGATTGTAATATTGATGAGAATACTAGAAGAGACTAAGAAGGAGGTTTGGAATGATGAAAAGGCTTGGGATGGTTGAATAGTTGTTGGTGGGAAGAAGGTGATGTACAGGAAACAGAGGAAATAAACTACTAAAAGGAGAAAAATATCTACAAAAGGAATAAGCCAAATGATTAGAATCAAAATACTTATTTGTTTTCTTGAAGATATTTGGAGTTGGTATGGTTGATGGTTGATTGGAGAAAAAGTTCTTGAGTCTAGTGCCACAAAATACGAGTTATGTGCTCCCGTGAGTATTCCAATGCTCTGGAAGGGAAAGCGATATATTTTCTTTCACTATGTGGTTGTGTGTGTTCATCATCTGGATGTAGGAGGGCTTAAAGATTCACACTTGAATGCAATCACCCTATAATAACTAAATGACCAACCCGTGTAAAGAGTTGTGAAATTGTATATAAGGTAACCAATGGTGGTTAAGTGACCGGCATCACCGAGGGATAACCAATGTCGATTAAGGTGAGAAAGTGTAGGTTTACCAAAAATAAGTAGATATATACTATTTTTGCGTGATTTTGATTGATTCCACTTAGGAAGTTGATTTCATGTGATAGAAAGCAAGAAGGTCATAGAAGAAGTCCAACTACTTTTAGGAAGAAGTATTAGTTAGTTAGGTTAAGTGGTGACTCAACGCTAGGAGTGATGAATCATTTTTGAGAGTGATGAATTGGTCATTGTGAGTTAAATGCCCCTAGAATGGGTCCAGGGTGAGGTATAACGATGACGTGAAGGTGTGAGGGTGAAATTAACTTAATTAAAATAATTAAATTAATTAATAATGTGAGGATGAATATTAGTATAGGATGAAGGGGTCATGATTAATTAAATATATTACGTTAATTGATTGAAGGGGACAAAGGGGAGTGTGACCCAAATTTGGTGTCTACATTTTCCCCCTTTTTTCATGTATCTTGTATTGGTAAGTGATGCTTTGAAAAAATAGGCATTCAATGTCTTAGGTTTAAGCAAAGGTTAGGTTGACCCAAGTTGAGTTGAAGGTGATCCCCTCAAACTATGAACCAATGACGTTAGAAAATTAGTCGGGTAGTGGTTTGATAAATTGGTGGTTGATGAAAGTGAGGGTAAATTTTTAAAGGTATGGTAATTTTGGGTAACGGGTAATGGTCATTTTGGATAATGGATAATGGAAATCAAATGCATGCACACATATAGATTGTGATACATTACAAAGCGAAGAGATTACAAACTCTACGTTGTTAAAATTGCGAGAGGTTTATCTAAATGAGGTTGAAGTGATTCGGTATCTAAGGTATAGGATATGGTCATGAAGTATAATGAGGTCCAGTGTAAGAAACGAGTAATAAGTTTTGTTCCATGGCACCAAAGCTATGGTTGGGATAAATATCACATCATATGGCAAGGTAAGGTCATTAGGATAAAAAAACATGTAACATCATCACAAGGTATAGCAAGTACAAAAATTCAAATGTCACAAAAGGTGTTTTAGGTCAAGGAACACGTAAGGCTGAGGTATAGGTAAATAACATGTCCTTAAATGTAGTTAATGAAACGTCACGTAATGTAGGCTTCTTGCGGGTAGGGTGTAATATGTTTTGGTAAGGTCAATTTTTTTGGATCAATAATGGTTTTAGGAAGAATGGGTACAGGGTGGGTCAAATGGTTATGTCAGGTGACTTATGTCAGTTATAGTGTAACTGGCATCGGTTGCTAGGGCTCGACATGATCGAAGTGGGTCATGTTGATTTGAGGTTAAAAAGGGAAAATTCCACTTTTTACAGATTCATATGGACCTTTCCACTTTTAGAAATTGAAAGAGGAGAAGTTGAGGAGAGGAAAACGATAGTATGAGGCATCGAGATGAGTAGGTGAGCCACGTAACAGGTGATTGGCATTCGCTTGGTGGGTTCACGAGATGGAGTTGATTGATTTGATTGGTTATGAGGTGAGGAGTTGATTTTGGCATGGTGAAGGCAAGAGAGGGATCAAGTGGACCACTGGCGCAGCGGCCAAATGTGCCACCACAAAGATGGCATTGAGTATAGTTAGGTGGAAATCCAAATCCTTCATTTGGTTGAAAATAGTTTGTAGAAATTGGTTTTGTTTAAAATTTGGGTGTAATTTTAATTTGTGAAATTGTGGGTAAAAAAATGAAGGAAATGAGGGGTGGGAAGGTCAAACGTAGGTAAAATAGGGTTGGGAATGAAGCTAGGAGAGGTTTGGGTGGGTTAGAGTAGGTTTTTAGGTTAGTTTTTGTGAATTTTTGTGATAATGGGGATGGGGGTTTCAGTTTTTTACGAAACAAAGACTAACGAGGGTCAAAGGTTAATTGAAGTTTGTCACTTTGGTCGTTTTCGTCAAGTTTTTGGTGACCGACACCAATCAAGAGGACTGATGACAATAAAGTTGGCCAATGTCAGTCACAATTTAGATTAAATAGGTGAAAGAAGGGCTAGGTAGGAAATTAAAATAGGTGAGGAAGGGGTAGGTGAAGATTCATGTACAGGGAAGAGGGTAAAATGTTATTTTGGCAATGTGGGATAGGTAAGTAGGTGAAATGAACTAAGATAGTGGGTAATGATGATAAGGGACAATAGGTTTGTAGGTGAATTAGGTAAAGGGGGTAGGCATGATTGATGTGGTTGGGTATTGTGTGGTGGGTTTTTGGTGATTTGAGTTGGTCAAGTCTTGACAAGGTCATGTTGGATGATGCAAGCAAGAGATCAGTTGAGGATGAGGGACATAGTACCAACCCTAATGGTACAAATATGGCCTAGTGTGACCGTGGAGACATGGGATCACTTGACCGATGTATAACCTAGGAGCATAGCTTAATGGTCACTCTCATTGATAGATGGGACTCGTGACCAATACCTTTCACTTCTTGATAGGCAAGAAGATGACCGTTACCTTAGAGAAGGTTTATAGGATCATGTAGCTTCCTATTTTTGGGATCTAGTGTATTCCATTTCATCTGAGGCATTGGTGGAGTCAATAGTGGTGATATTTGGTGAGGTAATGGGCGAGTTGAGGTATCACAACACGAGTCTCACTTATGGAGATATGTATGCAGCCTATCCGCAAGAGACTAGGCTATCGGTGCTGATGATGGTGGTGGTCAGATGTATTTCTCTACTAGATTTTGAGTGTGGGACATTCCCATGAGAACTAATGGGGTGTTATAGGATATGATAGAGGAGTAGATATGTTTTTCTTGGGCACCAGATTTCCTAGTTTAGCTGTATAGGGAGCTATGGGCCTATGGGAGATTGAGGAGATTTGGTATGTGTTGTACCTATTTATTACATTGTTGGGCATACGAGCACATCATGTGTGTGCATCTAGTTGGTTTACCATGACAAGGATTGGTTCGGGGGTGGCTTGTTTAGAGTTGTTTTCAGATGATGGGTACCCATCCTGGACAACCAAGGGTGGTTAGGGACACATATGATGTGTCGTACTATAGGAAATGATTAGAGGGCCTTTCGGTAGTTGATATCATGTGGAGGCCATATGCTTACTATCCATCATGCGAAGCATGGATGAGAAGTTAGAGGAGCTTCAGACTCGAGATGGATATAGGGGTGGTGTTCCGGGGCATGAGATGATACCCATGGATAGGGTCGACAGGTAGTTTGGACTACACTAGGACTGCCCTACCATTCCCATAGTACCATAGAGATGATGTGGAGATACCCATTTCTCCACCATGTTCAATGTTCTTATAGGGAAAAAGGATGAGGTACGAGATGACAGTTGATGATGTAGGATTCATCGATGGATGGATATAGTTAGTTATGGGTGGCACAACTATGGGCGGCACTCTGCTTGAGGCCGGGAAGCCTAATTTAGCTATTTTCATAGTGCAAAGGGATTCAATACGGGGTCAGGTGGCCACCCTACAAGTATAGAATTTAGGGTTGCATGGACATCTAATAGGGTTAGAGGTAAAAGTAGCCAGTTTGTAGGCTCAGGTTAAGGACCTACGGGCCTAGGTAGCATAGGGACGGAGGAACACATTGCAGGGGTGGATATGGGGATATAAGACAAGTGGATGCCTTATAGGAACAAGTGGTTGGTTTATAGGGCAAGTTGGCCACGACAAAAACATAGGTGTAGGCCTTAAAGGTCCATATTGTAGCACAAATACCCCCACATGCCTAGGGACATGGTCCCATTTTATAGACACCTTCACTAAGATAGATTCAGGTGGCACAGGTAGGAGGGTAGGCATCAGGACAGGGGCCGAGGTCATTATTAGCAGGAAAGAGTTCAAAATTTGCAATGAGACCCATAACACCACCCCATACTATGTCAATGGTGAGGTTCAGGGATGCCCCTAATGAGGCTCACTACTATCAACATCATTTGATGACTGCCGGTATTGACGTCCCCTCATATGCCAAGTACAGAGCCCAGCAGGAAGCCAGTGATTAGATGAGATCCGAACTCATAGTTCTGGTAGCACAGGGGGTCATCGACCTCATAAATAGGGCCATGGTGAGGTTATGAGCACTTAGAGATCGGGCTTGAGAGAGGGCTAGGGGATGAGATATGTGAGACTAGACAAGAGGGCATCAAGTGGGGGTGAGTGGTCAATGTATGGATAGTGTACCATTATTTTGATTTTTGATATATATACCAGCCTGCATGCCAAAGACGTGAGATTGTACATGAGATTTTTTGAGATACTAATATTTATTGTATATCTATGTATATATGTATTGATACATAGACTCTCCCATTTATATAGTTTATTATGTTAACTAGATGGATGATGTAATCATTTTTAATTTCCATTGTTATTGTGTATTATGGAAACTAGTTGAATTAGGCATGATTGAGTCGAGGTCATGTAGGCATGATTAATTTTTAGGTCATTTAGGCATGGTTGAGTCAGGTATAGGCATGGTGGAGTTTAGGTGAGTTAGGTAGTCGAGGTCATGTAGGCATGATAGAGTCAAGTATAGGCACATGGAGTCTAGGTGATTTAGGTAGTTGAGGTCATGTAGGCATGATGGATTCAGGTATAGGAAGTTGAGGTCAAGCTTTTTTGCGTTTGATTTAATTTCCAACTTATTGGTAGTTTGGAAAATAAATGATGATGTATATGTGTGTTGGGGTGTGAAATTCCAAATATTTGATATCATGGAAATTTTAAATGATTAATGTATGATATGGTGATGTGAGAAAATGGTAGGTATGCATGTTGTTATGATTGTTTAATTTCCCATTTTTGTGTAAAATGGAAAACTCACTAAGGTAGAATGTGAATATAAAGGGGAAAATTGGTTAGGGGGAAGAGTGGCCGAGATAACCTCCAAGGGCCCCATGCCCTCAGAGTGCTACCTACATAGACCTGGTGAAAAAGGGCCTCAGGTTGATGTAGTTCTCCCATAAGTTAGGGAAACATATGATGAGGATAGATGAATGGGTCGGTAGGTTGTAGGCATGATTGAGTATATGTCATTTAGGCATGGTTGAGTCTTGGTCATTTCAGGCATGGTTGAGTTTAGGTCATTTAGGAATGGTTGATTTTTAGGTGATTTATGAATTCCTAAAATGTAGGTGTCAAAGGTATGGTCCTATATAGGAGAATTAAATAACTAAGAAAAAAGTGAATGGTAAGAGGAGACAAAAGAGATTCTTAATTGATAAGAACCATTATGAATCAATCATACCAAAGATCATGTATGAACAAAAATTCTAAAGGCGTTGCATGATTGACTATTCTAACGAAACAAAGGTCACATGATCATGAAATTTCACATTTACCGTAACATCCACTTATTGTTACTTCAATCTTAGAGAATTTTTTTTTTTGTCTTACCTTATGTAGCTGATTCAAATAACCATATATTTAAATCCAACATAAGTCTTAATGCAACCCCCTTTTAATAACTATCATGAACCATGTGCAGATGTATGAGAGAATATTGAACTTACAAGTTCTCCCTCAATGCTCTTACGAGCCATACATACAAATGTATCCCTTTGGTTCTCCTTTAACAGGATATGATATATAAGTGATAACCCTAAGTGTGTACTTGGGTTCCACATATGAAATCCACAGGCATCTCACAACTTAGATAATGGTGAAATCTTGATAGTATAATCAGCAGTTACACTACCTTGTGCAAGGTTTCTGAGTTATGTATACCATACTCAATTCCATGACAGACACACTCGTCATTAGGAAATTTTCGTTTCACCTTAATCACTTTTTCAGTTATAAGGATTTGCAGTCAATGATGTTGTAAACAGCTACAAGTCTTATACAAGGTACAAGCCCGGATTAACCTATACGAAGCATTACCTCAAAGTCAACCTATGATGCCTATGGGAGAGCAAGTGTCTTTATAATGATTCTCATCATTGCTAGACTTCTTCCCTTCCCGTAGCCATCATATGTTGTCATCGGGGTACCAACCCGTGGGGTTTCATCCACCCTTGTAACTATAACAAGCTTGTACTTAAGCAATACCACTCTACATTTTAAGGTCTTGAAAAGGGAACTCAATATAGCTGTTATGTGGCAGTATTCAATTAACAACAACTGTCATTAAACGGATACGTCCACGTAACAACGGTAGTGAGTCAACCTGTCAAGAGTCCTAAAATGAAACTTGGTATCTTAATAAATTAAGCATGACACAATGTTCTAGTTCCAGTGTCTTCATCACTTAGTGAAGAGTATCTAGAGTCCTGTCCCCTAGAATCATGATAGGTTAAATGTAGTTCCAAAACTACTTATTTCTTCCTATCAGTTCAGATATAAGATAGATCAATCTTTAGACCTAAATTCCCAATCCTACGGTTTGTTAATGATTCAATTTCCACCACATTAGAATAATACCTTACATTATCCTCAAGTAATAATTACTAATTTTATTCTTAATCCAATTAGTAATCATGCAACTATGTAATTACTAAATATTGGGTACATACATAGTCTTTCCCGTTACCCTCTTTCAATGGCAAACACTAAACTATTATTAGAATCATGTTTCTCGGTTTCATCTCGGCATTTATTCTTGCCAGGTTTGATTTATTGATAGATATAAATCTTATCCATTTTACGGTTCTTGATTTAGTAGGATTCCCAATTCTCTTGAAAACCTCTATAACCATTTCCAAACCTCAACTTAGGTTTAATTTAATGGCTACTACCACCTTGGTAGAGTATTCATTTTCCCTGGATCCATGTACCAATTTCCTTGGCATCCAAATACTTTCCATTAATTCCAGCTATCGGATCATTGCTATCATTTATATGACTACACCGTCATATCCTAATCATGGTTGGTTTCAGCTCACAATTTTATTTTATTTTTAGGAGCGTAAACACCAAACTTCCATAGTGAGTGAGATGGCGAGTACTCATGTTGAGCACATTCTGAATGCTCCCATCAATAATCTAATCATTTTCATTGGGTAGTAAACCCATAGTTTCATGGAGGTTTAGTATTCTAGGGATTTTAATCATCTCCCAACAATTCTATGCCAACCGTATCCCATATTCTATGGGCCCTTATAGCATTTAGGTTCAACTGATTAATAATGATTTATCTTGAATACATCTTGTTAGTTGGAATAGCTGCAACATAAACATTCGTCACATCATAGTTTATACGATAGCAATTCGATCGATCATACAATTTATTTACCCACTTTATGGAAAGGCGGTTTGCTTGAGCAACAAGAAATGATCTATTCTCATTTATTATTTCACATTGAGGAATTAAGTTGACCTCTCCTTTATGTTAAGGGAGTTGGGTTAGTTTTATCAATTATTTCAACTTAGTTTCCTTAAAAGGTTTAAGTGCTGCCCAAAAGGAACATCAGCAAGTTTTTGGGACTTAATCTTTATATGATGAATATTAACATTTCATCCATAAATTTCATCATAACAATTTATTTCTAATATAGTTACTCAAACTTAACAGAGGAATCTTCCTTTAGTATGCACACATAAGCAACACCTCAAGATTCATATCTAGATGATTTCTCATCTATCATGCATTTAACCTTTACCAGTCTTGTGAGGAATCACTACCTCTTGCTAACAACAATACTGATTTCCCATAAGTTAATCAATCTAGATTACAAAATTCAACAACACTACTTTGTAGTGTATTCCATTAACCTATCCCTTATGTTACTGATTTATAACTTCACAACTCGCCCATTGAACCTTCTAGGTTCACCTAGCCCATAAGACAGTTGTTATATTATAAAATAGAGAGAGTTACAACAGCCCTCCATTACAATCATCCAATGATCCAATTTTCATAAGAGATCATAAGTATAAAGCCATTCTTATACCAACATTACTGCAACATAATGGGATTCATTACAGAAATTTCAGAGAGGCATTAACATTCTTCGATAATATGAAGTGAGTATTTATTGAATAGAATATGGAATCTTTTCCATGTTGCAATAGATCGTAAATGTACACAGTATATTTTCACCAGAGAACCTTTACTCGAAGTCAATAAATAACTTCCTCAACATAAATAAGAATATCTTAAATCAATAATTGGCTATAACTTTATCCTTTAAAAGTAAGCATGTGGTACAATTAGATAACCAAGACATTTCTTTCTTTGCACACACGCTTACCTTCACTCAATTTCTGCTGATGGTTAGGCAAGGTCGGTTTGATGAACCCGAGCAAGAAAAGTCCTTTATCCCATTTATCAATTTATGTCATTAAATGTTAGAATGAATAAATATTGCAATAATCTCAATCCAACATTTTAGTCATATAATTCTACTATATCATTCTTAAGTAACTTTCTTTGCGATCATTAAGAACAACTCCTTTACCTATTTTAGTACTCTGCAAGGACAAGTTCTATTTACTACTTCACATAAATAAGTTAAAGTAAAACCGGATAAAATATATTCATACCCAATAAATGACCATCAAATAATCAATAACACAAGTTATTAAAAATACACTTGTATCACACAAAGTTAGATGGAGTAGTTAGAATTTTATCAATCACGGTATGAATCTATGTCATCCCATTAATAAATATAAATTGCTGCAACTAATGTTAGCTTCTCCAACAATACAAACAGTATAGTTCTTGGACACACAAGGTAATCCAAGCTACGTAAATGAAACTAACCAGTTTCATCAACATCAACACACCCATCCAGATAGATGCAATTAATACTCGGGGCGTTTTATATGTCATAGCTACAGAACATGACATATTCTACTTTATCCATAACACCCTAAGAAGGAGATATATATATCTATACCATTCAAGTTACTTATCATAGTAACATAGAGGAATCAAGGCAATATAAACTCAGTTGCCTATTTATTTCTTATTGTACCTTCTTAAACAAAACTCATCATTTCAAATTATATTTTACCACATTCTACTGCAATAAGAATTTGAAGACATAACCATTCAAAAACTTATTTATGCTTGTGTTTAGGGGCTAAACTCCCAAAAATTATCTCAATGGTTAATACATATTACTCTTTAGTAATAAAGATATGTTTCCCTTGATTTAATCATCCTACAAAGATTAATCCGTTACATAACTTTACATAATATTAATATTAAAATCCTTAGTAAGGATCAATTTTAAGAATGGAGACACTAAGTTTCCTTTCCATTATTACACCCTATATATGGGTCAATAAAACTTATCAAACATATCCATAGTGTAATCCACCAAGAACCCTTGGTTCCAAGTAAGACTTTCTAGTTCTTTCAAGGAGACATACAACAACCAACTCTTTTATTCATTATCCATCGGTCTCGGCTCAATCGAGCTTTCCTCTAGTGTCTTATTATAGAGATATTATAACATCTTAATAGAATAACTTCCTAAAGAGAGAAGAATGGTTTTACGTATCTAGTTGAAGATCAATTAGGTTCAGCCCTTCCAAAACCAAAGCCCAAATTCATCTTTTGTTCTTGAAGATCGATTCAAAACTAGCTTAGATAACTTCTAAGCAAGATAGTAAATAATTATATTCCTTAAAATCGAATTGATTTGAAGGATTGACAAAACCTATGTTCTATTACATCAACTAAAGGTGGTTTCCATATCCTAAGAAAAGGGATATTCATGATGATCTTTACAACCTACTCAAGGCTGAATAGTGACATAATAAGATTTATTCTGCAACTCGTCCATAGTTACTGCGTATGGCAATGAAACTAGTAGTAATCCCTACTACCACCCCATAATCTCTCCAAGAGTTACAAATTCCAATATTCCAATGAAGCTTAACACGAAGTGTTACCAGTTCGTAACCTAATCACTATACAAAACCAAGTCAAAAGGGTAATACCCACATTTTCTCTACGGGGAGAGAGAGATAAAATTTGCTTGTGGATCTATTTAAGGTAACAGATTATATTGGGAAAACTACCAAACCCTTAGTCCTAGTGGCAATTCCGCCTCACTACCATTCAATAGGATGGAGAATATAGAAGGCTTTTAATATACCCTATACATGAGATAGAAACAGTATTTGGTTATCCCCTTCTCATTACGACACATGCTCAAATACGTCTCTATTTTTTTCAGACGCTAATCGCAAACCATAAGTAAAAGAATAAACACCATTATCATTAATCTATTTATCACTAGATCCAAATATCAATATTCAGATGATAAAAGAAAACACAAGAATCTAAATTCAATTATGCATATTATTATAATATTTGCACAGTAACCCACCACTATCCGAGTCAACCTAATCAAACAATGCAAACGAATTACAGTGGTTCCAAAACCTCACCCTGTGGTACCATTTACAGTCGTCATTGTCAAGCATACCTTAAGTAGAAATAAAGATAAACAAACATTAGCTTCCTAGGGTTACATTCATACGATTCTCCATTTCTTTTTACAGAGAAACACAGTAAAAATAAGAAAACAACCTCCAAACATCACGTACCCAATTTTTCTTATCTCAAGAAAAATTACAATGTGTATTCTCTCTAACATCTAATGCAATAAAAAGATAAAAGGGGTAAGGAATGATTCTTACCTGGTAAAATGGCAGACTAGATTCTTTTCTTCTAGCTTCCTTCGCAGCCCCAAATTGAGCATGACTTAAAATCAAACTTAGATCCCATTTTTTTAATAGTCCTTTCACGGTGAAATGTTTTATATAGCAAATGATTTAGAAATCACAAGGATTTACATTCTACTACTCGAGAAATTCGTTATGCAAGGATACAAAAACTGGAGTTTTTCAAAACTTACCAACAAAACTAAATGAAGCAAATTATTTCATGCAATTCACCTCATTCGGGTGTTTACAATTTCCAAAATATTAAATGCAAATTTTAATGACATTCAATGTGGAAGTGCTACACCAAAGGTGGCTTATCCATCTACCACTTTGCCCATTACTCTCCTCCAAAATTGGCGGGGAGTTATTCAAGTTTAAAACCTTATTTTCCTTTTTCCTGAAATTTACTAAATAATAATAACTTAATTATTTTTCATAACTTGCATCTATTAACCTTTCAAAAACATAGGTTATAATATAGCATAAACAATAAGACCAATGCTATTGTACATGCATAGCCCCTTTATGTTATTATTTAAATGCCCCACAAGTCTCATAGAGATGCATGTTACAAATTGAAATTAGCTATAATCATTTCATTATCCAATGTAAGTACCATGGCCTAGGATTCATAAGCCGGAGTCCACTGACCTCAGTGGTTGATCGTTAAAGGGTTTGTTAGACAATTCTGCAACTACGTTCCCTTGTCTAAAACATATTACCTTCTAAGAATGGAACAATGAAATATACTATTTCACAGGTATCATATCATCCTTAGAAAACTTTAACTCTTCCCATTGTGATATCATGACCCAACACCGCCCGATCGCCATATTAAGGCATGTCGTCGATGGCTTATTGCACATATTTTAATCATATCCAATCATACATGATTACAACACTTCATAACTCAGTTACCAGCAAATTATCTTGATTACAAGAATGTTCTTCGCAAATGCAATCTTAATGTTTAAATACGAAATCGGGGTTTAAAGTGAACATTATTAAGAATACCCAATTCCCATCACTTTAGTAGGAGAAAATAACACTTCCTACCGTTATGAAGTGCATGGCTGGTGTTATCCACACAACCTTTTATTGAAAACATGTTAAGTGGCAAGTGAAGATGCACGTTAGAATCTAGGAGTCATTGCATTAAATCCTTTGACTTAGTTTTATCATCCCATTGATAATTTCAACTCCTTTATGATCTTGAACTAAATTTGAGGAGTGTTACATTCTTCCCATATAATTAATCATTGTCCTAATGATTTCATCTCATTTCTCATAGCCAATTCATTCATATACAAATTACACACTTTTTAATTTTAAGTGTTTAATCATTGCCTTTACTGGAACTTGCGATTCACAACTCAAAAGTTCACATTTACTGGATGTCATTACTTGTCAACTAGTAAACCATTATACTATAAGCAACAAGTCATAGATCTATCTCTTCAACATTTTGATTTATGTAACCTTATGTATTACTTACAAAAGGTATTCTCATATTTCTACTTTACCAAGCATTGCAATGACATGACGCGAAATTAACCCAAACAAGTCTAGTCACAACTATCTCACATCAAGGTCTTCTTGCAACACTCAAAGCTAGTTAGGAGGATTGTTTTTAAGGTCATATTAATCAGACTCTACCTCAAATAAATCCAAACTCATATTTTGACAAGCTTAAAAACTAGCATTTACTCATGTTTAACATAAGTAATCAAACAACATAACTGCTCAAATAATGCTAGATTAATAATGTTACCATCATATCAGTAGAACCTTATGAAACATTCAAGCATGTGGCACCTCAATTCAATGATTCCCAAATTTGTAGTTCAAAAATCTGTGACTTGGAGTTAAATAGCCTTTACTTTAGCAATCATGTAACTCCTGTTAGCTTTAAATTACCAGTCTTTTACAACCAAGTTGGTTGTATTTACCATCTTTAGCACATAATGTGGATAACAATATTAAATTTAAGGACACTTTTGACTCTAAAACCTTAAAGGTTAGTTTACATATTCCCATGAAATCATGAATATCAAGATACATACAGAATTTCTTCATTACACTTTTCAATCTCTAGATTCTTACTAGGTGTAAAATTTTACCAACTCACAATGTTGTATCATCCCGTGAAATAATATTGGACTGTCACACTTTAAATTCAACTCAAGGTATCAAATTTTATAGAAAAGTCTAAAATAGCAATGAGTTCCATGTCGTACATGATATTTCGGGATTACTTAGCATCTCGAGACCAAGTAAACAATGTAGTTATCATTCAATATTCAAGAATAGTGTTTACTCAATAACACTTAAGTAAATTAGTCAAACATATTTGACCATAACAATCCTAGTACTACATTAAGATAATGATTATACAAATAATCACATGCTACCACAAGGATAATATCGGATAATTATAATACGAGTTAAATAGTCATATCAATATCTATACCTATTACTTTCAGCCCTTAAGAAGCTTTAAGAACTAAGGTCGTAATACAGTAAAATGTAAAACTATCCCTCTATACCTTAACAAGGTATACAATCCAATTTGGAGGGTAAAAGTTTCATACATTTACAGTACAAGTTAAAAACAGGCCTCCTACATCTGTATTTAGCCTTGTAAACATCCTTTACTTCTACTAAATTCCAATTCCAGATCCCTAGAAATCTTATTTGGTCACGACCAATCAAGGCTGCACCATCCATAATATATAAGAATCTTACATAGATTTATTTCTATATGAAAGGATATAATAAGGATGCATTCACCTGAATCTATCTTTTAATCACTTTACCATTGCATCTTGTTATATAAACAATCTCATGCAACTCTACTATAGTCCAGATACAAGCAAATCAACCTTATCGAAAGATTTCCTTCTTTCTGAAATGAGTTCAATCAGTGACTAAGTCATGATAACTGATACCCAGTTATGGTTCCTGCAATTTTGCTTATTATTGTCATTAAGAATTCCTGAATTACATTTCAGTTTCTAGTTAGTCACTTCGCACTAAGAACTCAACTACATTAATCTTGCATTTGATTAGAATCAAGAAGTTTTTATTTAAATTTCTCATTATTATGCTAGGATGACTTGTTTTCTTTTTTTTCACGAAACTATGGCAGAGACGTTACTTTAAAGTTTTACTCGAAGGTCCCACTTTCAGACTCTTTCTCATCCTTTATCTCTCTTCTAAAATTCGAAGTAAAGAAGAGCTAATGCTCTTACATGCTTTTACCATATAAAATAGCATTTTATTATGGTTCTGACCTAAATGGTCTTTCAAGTTACTATCATTGCGGTGGTTAGTCTTCCACTAAATACCACCTTTATCCTATCTGATTTCTTTTAATATTGGATTTATACCCCAATTTTTATCATAATGCGGTTTGATTAATCGAGTAACACTTTACCGATTATAACCATTCAGCCTAAGTTGTTTTACTTGGTTGTTATTATCTACACTTACCATTTGCTCCTATCTATCCAAAGATATAGTGTGCCATGAAAGAATATTAGAGTATTATTTAACTCTTTTACCCCGAACACAAATCTTAGTTTTAGGTGGCTCGACATCCATGGTACATCCTTCATTCTCCTTATTTTATTTATAAAATAATAATTTTCTAAGTGTAAGGGCTCATTAGGCCCAAGATCTCGCAACCTTCTGCTCACGATACCAAAATGTAACATCCACTTTTTGTCACTTCAATCTTAGAGATTTTTTTTTCTCTTACCTTATGTAGCTGATTCAAATACCCATATATTTAAATCCAACATAATTCTTAATGCAACCCCCTTTTAATAACTATCATGAACCATGTGTAGTTGTATGAGAGAATACTGAACTTACAAGTTCTCTCTCAATGCTCTTACGAGCCATACATACAAATGTATCACTTTGGTTCTCCTTTAACAGGATATGTTATATAAGTGATAACCCTAAGTGTGTACCTGGGTTCCACCTATGAAATCCACAGGCATCTCACAGCTTAGATAATGGTGAAATCTTGATAGTATAATTAGTAGTTACACTACCTTGTGCAAGGTTTCTGAGTCATGTATACCATGCTCAATTCCATGACGGCACACTCATCATTAGGAAATTTTCATTTCACCTTAATCACTTTTTTGGTTATAAGGATTTACGATCAATGATTACGTAAATAGCTACAAGTCTTATACAAGGTACAAGCTCGGATTAACCTATACGAAGCATTACCTCAAAGTCAACCTATGATTCCTATGGGGGAGCAAGTGTTTTTATAATGATTCTCATCATTGCTAGACTTCTTCCCTTCCCGTAGCCATCATATGTTTTCATTGGGGTACCAACCCATGGGTTTTCATCCACCCTTGTAACTATAACAAGCTTGTACTTAAGCAATACCACTCTACATTTTAAGGTCTTGAAAAGGGAACTCAATATAGTTGTTATGTGGCAGTATTCAATTAATGACAACTGTCATTAAACGGATACGTCCACGTAACAATGGTAGTGAGTCAACCTGTCAAGAGTCCTAAAATGAAACTTGGTATCTTAATAAATTAAGCATGACACAATGTTCTAGTTCCAGTGTCTTCATCACTTAGTGAAGAGTATCTAGAGTCCTGTCCCCTAGAATCATGATAGGTTAAATGTAGTTCCAAAACTACTTATTTCTTCCTATCAATTCAGATATAAGATAGATCAATCTTTAGACCTAAATTCCCAATCCTACGGTTTGTTAATGATTCAATTTCCACCATATCAGAATAATACCTTACATTATCATGGAGTAATAATTACTAATGTTATTCTTACTCCCATTAGTAATCATGCAACTATGTAATTACTAATTATTGGGTACATACGGAGTCATTCCCGTTACCCTCTTTTCAATAACACTTAAGCTATATTATTAGAATCGTGTTTCTCAGTTTTACCTCGGCATTTATTCTTGCCAGGTTTGATTTATCGATAGATATAAATCTTATCCATTTTACGGTTCTTGATTTAGTAGGATTCCCAATTCTCTTGAAAACCTCTATAACCATTTCCAAACCTCAACTTAGGTTTATTTTAATGGCTACTACCACCTTGGCAGAGTATTCATTTTCCCTGGATCCATGTACCAATTTCCTTGGCATCCAAATACTTTCCATTAATTCCAGCTATCGGATCATTGATATCATTTATATGACTACACCATCATATCCTAATCATGGTTGGTTTCAACTCACAATTTTATTTTATTTTTAGGAGTATAAACACCAAACTTCCATAGTGAGTGAGAAGGCGAGTACTCATGTTGAGCACATTATGAATGCTCCCATCAATACTCTAATCATTTTCATTGGGTAGTAAACCCATAGTTTCATGAAGGTTTAGTATTACGGGATTTTAATCATCTCCCAACAATTCTATGCCAACTGTATCCCATATCCTATGGACCCTTATAGCATTTAGGTTCAACTTGATTAATAATGATTTATCTTGAATACATCTTGTTAGTTGGAATAGCTCCAACATAAACATTCATCACATCATAGTGTATACAATAGCAATGCGATCGATCATACAATTTATTTACCCACTTTATGGAAAGACAGGTTTGCTTAAGCAACAAGAAATCATCTATTCTCATTTATTATTTAACTTTGAGGAATTAAGGGTTGAACTCTCCTTCATGTTAAAGGAGTTGGGTTAGTTTTATCAATTATTTCAACTTAGTTTCCTTAAAAGGTTTAAGTGCTGCCCAAAAGGAACATCAATAAGTTTTGGGACTTAATCTTTATATGATGAATATTAACATTTCATCCATAAATTTCATCCTAACAATTTATTTCTAATATAGTTACTCAAAGTTATCGACAAATCTTCCTTCGGTATGCACACATAAGCAACACCTCAAGATTCATATCTAGATGATTTCTCATCTATCATGCATTTAACCTTTACCAGCCTTGTGAGGAATCACTATCTCTTGCTAACAACAATACTGATTTCCCATAAGTTAATCAATCTAGATTACAAAATTCAACAACACTACTTCGTAGTGTATTCCATTAACCTATCTCTTATGTTACTAATTTATAACTTCACAACTCGCCCATTGAACCTTCTAGGTTCACCTAGTCCATAAGACAGTTATTATATTATAAAATAGAGAGAGTTACAACAGCCCTCCATTACAATCGTCCAATGATCCAATTTTCATAAGAGATCATAAGTATAAAGCCATTCTTATACCAACATTACTGCAACATAATGGGATTCATTACAGAAATTTCAGAGAGGCATTAACATTCTTCGATAATACGAAGTGAGTATTTATTGAACAGAATATGGAATCTTTTCCATGTTGCAATAGATCGTAAATGTACACAGTATATTTTCACAAGAGAACCTTTACTCGAAGTCAATAAATAACTTCCTCAACATAAATAAGAATATCTCAAATCAACAATTGGCTGCAACTTTATCTTTTAAAAGTAAGCATGTGATACAATTAGATAACCAAGACATTTCTTTACTTCACACTAGTTACCTTCGCTCAATTTCCTGTAATGGTTAGGCAAGGTCAGTTCGTCAACCGAGAAAGTAAAGTCCTTCATCCCATTTATCAATTTATGTCATTAAATGTTAGAATGAATAAATACTTTATGAATAATCTCTCAATCCAACATTTTAGTCATATAATTCCACAAAATCATTCTTAAGTAACTTGCTTTGCAATCATTAAGAACAACTCCTTTACCTCTTTCAGTACTCCGCAAGGACAAGTTCTATTTATTACTTCACAAAATAAGTTAAAGCAAAACCGGATAAAAGATATTCATACCCAAGAAATGACCATCAAATAATCAATAACACAAGTTATTAAAAATACGCTTGTATCACATAAAGTTAGATGGAGTAATCAGACTTTTATCAATCACGGTATGAATCTATGTCATCCCATTAATAAATATAAATTGCTGCAACTAATGTTAGCTTCTCCAGCAATACAAACAGTATAGTTCTTGGACACACAAGGTAATCCAAGCTACGAAAATGAAACTAACCAGTTTCATCAACATCAACACACCCATCAAGATAGATCCAGTTAATACTCATGACGTTTTATATGTCATAGCTACAGAACACGACATATTCTACATTATCCATAACATCCTAAGAAGGAGATATATATATCTATACCACTCAAGTTACTTATCATAGTAACATAGAGGAATCAAGGCAATATAGACTCAGTTGCCTATTTATTTCTTATTGTACCTTCTTAAACAAAACTCATCATTTCAAATTATATTTTACCACATTCTACTGCAATAAGAATCTGAAGACACAACCATTCAAAAGCTTATTTATGCTTGCGTTTAGGGGCTAAACTCCCCGAATTTATCTCAATGGTTAATACATATTACTCTTCAGTAATAAAGATATGTTTTCCTTGATTTAATCATCCTACAGAGATTAATCCGTACATAACTTTACATAATATTAATATTAAAATCCTCAGTAAGGATCGATTTTAAGAATGGAGACACTAAGTTTCCTTTCCATTATTGCACCTTATATATGGATCAGCAAAACTTATCAAACATATCCATAGTGTAATCCACCAAGACCCCCTTGGTTCCAAGTAAGACTTTCTAGTTATTTCAAGGAGACATACAACAACCAACTCTTTTATTCATTATCCATCTAGGTCCTAGCTCCAATCAAGCTTTCCTCTAGTAAGTGTCTGATTATAGAGATATTATAACATTAGAACAAAATAGATTCCTAAAGAGAGAAGAAAGGTTTTCCGTATCCAGTTGAAGATCAGTTAGGTTCAGCCCTTCCAAAACCAATGCCCAAATTCATCTTTTGTTCTTTAGTATCAATTCAAAACTAGCTTAGATAACTTCTAAGGAAGATAGTAAATAATTATATTCCTTAAAGTCGAATTGATTTGAAGGATTGACAAAACCCATGTTCTATTACATAAACTAAAGGTGGTTTCCATATCCAAGGAAAAGGGATATTCATGAAGATCTTTATAACCTACTCAAGGCTGAATAGTGACGAGAATTATATTTACTCTGCGACTCCTCCACGATTCTTTGCATATGGAAATGAAAGTAGTAGAAATCCCTGCTACCACCCCATAATCTCTCCAAGAGTTCTAAAAGTTACAATATTCCAGTAAAAGCTTAACATGAAGTGTTACCAGTTCGTAACCTAATCACTAGACTGAACCAGGTCAGAAAGGGTAATACCCACATTTTCTCTACGGGGAGAGAGAGATAAAATTTTCTTGCGGATCTATTTAAGGTAACAGATTATATTGGGAAAACTACCAAACCCTTAGCCCTAGTGGAAATTCCACCTCACTACCATTCAATAGGATGGAGAATATAGAAGACTATTAATATACCCTATACATGAGATAGAAACAGTAGTTGGTTATCCCAAGCTCAAATACCTGCCACATGCTCAAATACATCTCTGTTTTTTTACAGACGCTAATCATAGACCATAAATAAAATAATAAACACCATTATCAGTAATCTATTTATCACTAGATCCAAATATCAAGATTCGGATGATAAAAGAAAACCCAAGAATCCAAATTCGATTATGCATATTATTATAATATTTGCACAATAACCCACCACTATCTGAGTCAACCCAATCAAACAATGCAAATGAATTATAGTGGTTCCAAAACCTCACCCTATGGTACCATTTACGATTGTCATTGTCAAGCATACCTTAAGCGAAAATAAAGATAAACAGAGACATTAGTTTCCTAGGGTTACATTTGTATGATTCTCCATTTATTTTTGCGAGAGAAACACATAAAATTGAGAAAAAGCCTCCAAACATCACATACCCAATTTTTCTTATCTCAAGCAAAATTGCAATGTGTATTCTCTCTAACATCTCATGCAATAAAAAGATAAAAGGGGTAAGGAACAATTCTTACCTGGTAAAATGGCAAGCTAGATTCTTTTCTTCCACTTCCTTCGCAGCCCCAAATTAAGAATGACTTAAAATCAAACTTAGATCCCATTTTTTTAACAATCCTTTCATAGTGAAACGTTTTATATAGCAACTGATTTACAAATCACAAGGATTTATAGTCTCTTGCTCAGAAATTTGTTATGGAAGGATACCAAAACTGGAGTTTTTCCAAACTTACCAACAAACTAAATGAAGCAGTTGTTGCATGCAATTCACCTCATTCGGGGCTTTACAAATTTCCAAAATATTAAATGCAAATTTTAATGACATTCAATGTGGAAGTGCTACACCAGTGGCTTATCCATCTACCACTGCCCATTACTCTCCTCCAAAATTGGCGGGGTTATTCTAGTTTAAAACTTTATTTTCCTTTTTCCCGAAATTTACTAAATAATAATAACTTAATTATTTTTCATAACTTGCATCGATTAACCTTTCAAAAACATAGGTTATAATATAGCATAAACAATAAGATCAATGCTATTGTACATGCATAGCCCCTTTTGTTATTATTTAAATGCCCCACAACTCTCATAGAGATGCATGTTACAAAGTGAAATTAGCTATAATAATTTCATTATCCAATGTAAGTACCATGGCCCAGGATTCATAAGCTAGAGTCGACTGACCTTAGTGGTTGATCGTTAAGGGGTTTGTTAGACAATTCTGCAATTATGTTCCCTTGTCTAATACATATTACCTTCTAAGAATGGAACAATGAAATATACTATTTCACGGTATCATATCATCTTTAGAAAACTTTAACTCTTCCCATTGTGATATCATGACCCAACACCGCCGGTCGACACATATTAAGGCATGTCGTTGATGGATTATTACGTATATTTTAATCATATCAAATCGTACATGATTACAACACATCATAACTCGATTACGAGAAAATTATCTTGATTACAAGAATGTTCTTCACAAATGCAATCTTAATATTTAAATACTAAATCGGGGTTCAAAGTGAACATTATTAAGAATACCCAATTCCCATCACTTTATTAGAGCAATGAACACTTCCTACCCTTATGAAGTGCATGGATGGCATCATCCACACAACCTGTTATGGCAAACATGTTGTGGCAAGTGAAGATGCACGTTAGAATCTAGGAGTCACTGCATTAAATCCTTTGACTTAGTTTTATCATCCCATGGATAATTTCAACTCCTTTATGATCCTGAACTAAATTTGAGGAGTGTTACATTTACGCCATGTCCCTTGTGTATGAATAAAATTAGAAAGGAAAGGCGGTGAGGTGAAAGAAGTTGTTTTAGTGTAACACGGAGTTAGACAACATGCATCTTTAGCAAGAGACCCAAGATCAAAATAGGCAAGTCTATAATGAAAAGTCATATTTTCATTTTTTTCTTTTATTTTTATACACTAATCGATGCGATAAGTCTATGTGGGATGAATAGAATATCTCATTGAGGTCTTCATGAAGCCAATCAATGTTGGAAGCTTTCATGATATATTTATTTTATTTTTGTAGGAATAGATTTCTTTTTGTGATAAAATATGTATAGTATAGATATCTTTATATAGCTTTCCTTCGAGGATCGGTTTATTTATTACAACAAAATATAAAGATTAGATTTACTTTTTGAGGGATTCATATTTTTGCTACAATTTTGACTCAAGGAGTTTGAGATTGAAAATCATGTATATTAATTTTGAATTGTTTTTTGGACATTTAGGTCATTGACAAGACTATAGAGAGGTATAGGCTTCTTTTATGAAGAAAAACCATAGCACACAAGGGTTAGATATGAAAAAACAATTTGAAGTGACAAATGACCATGGGATTTCATCCTAAAAAGCATGAAAAGTATCCATGAGAATCATGCCATGAGTAGAGCTATGGTGCTCATATTTAAGATAAGGATGAAATGTGACAGGTAATCACATGATTCTTGTTTATTCGGTGATCCTTAAAATAGGTAAGTGTAAGGTGGATGGTGCTCAAGGGACAAGTGTTTAATAGACATAAGATGATCTAGGACTTGATTCAACAATAGAATGGTCGAAGTTACAATGCATTGAGGGCTCAGTTTAGGTTTACCTTCAAGTGAAGATAAATGATAAGCATAGGATCCATAGGTATGAGTGACAAAGATATAGGGTCTAAGCCAATTAGGACAAAAAATTTCCCATTTAATTTTATCCACTTTTGTTACATGTTGATTTTCCTTGGACGAGGTCACCAACTTGGAAGGTTCATTCTTAGATATGTTTATCATAGGCATGTTTGATACACTTTTGGTAGATTTAGAGGTGATTGAGAGCATTGAGATGATGTTCATCTAATAACTCAAGTTGTTCCAAATAGTCCCGGAAAAATCATCATCGTTAAGCATATCTTTGAGTGAGATATGAAGAGATGGAATTTGTACTTTGAGAGGTAGGAAAACCTCTGTACCATAGACCAAAGAGAAAGGCATGGCAGTAGTTGAGGTACAAATACTAGTATGATAAGCCCATAAGGTAAAAGGAATGTGCGTGTGCCAATCCTTTCTAGTATCGTCAACCACTTTCATAATAATTTTTTTTAAGGTTTTGTTGGTTGATTCCACTTGGCCATTTTTTTGGGGATAATAAGGTGAAGAAAAAATGAGTTAAATGTCGAATGCATCACAGAGTTTCCATAGGGTTTTGTTTTTAAATTGTTTTCTATTATCAGTGATGATGTCGTGAGGGACACCAAAGCCAAAAATTATGTGATGGTTGATGAATTCACATATTTTCTTGGCTTTTTATAAATGAGAGGTATTAATTTCACCGATTTAGTGTAATATTCATCGCGATAATAATCCATTGATGACGTTGGGAAGAATGAGGATTGATCTCTCTAACATGATCCAAACCCCATTGAGAGAAAGGGCAAAGTTCTCGTATGACCTGTAAGGCGTGACTAGGGGTGTGATGAATATTAGCATGTTGCTTTGACACTTCATACAATGCTTTACATAGTCACAACAATAATATTTTAGGGTTGGCTAGTAATAGCCAAGGTGAAGTATGCATTTAATGAAAGCTAAACTCTTGAAGTGACCCCAAAAATTCTTTCCTGAAATTCCTTGACGGTGTAGGGAATTTCAGAAATTATAGAACATCGTAGGAGGATAGCATAAAAACCATGTTTATAAAGAAGACCACACATGATGACATAGCAAGGACACTTTTGAGAAGGCTCGATGTCCATTACGAGTAAGATCCTGGAGGTAGGATGTAAAGGGGAAAGGTAGTTAGCAAACTGCTTATACCAAAAGTCACGTGGGTCAGTTTCAATATTTCCTACAAGGTTGATGTCTCAAATCAGATAAGAGGGTGATTGCAACCTTTGTATAGTGACAAATATTTTCGAGTCGGAGGGTGAAGCAGGGATTTGAGAAGTTAGACAGGACATGGTATCTACAAATTTATTAGTGGAACGCAGGGTGGTTTGAAGTTCATAATGGTCAAAGGTAGTCAAAAGTATGTCAACATGATGCTTATACTTTTGAAGTATCTCGTTACGACACTGGTATATACCATTAACTTGGTTCATAACCAGTTGAGAGTCTCCAAAGATATTAATCGATTTAACATCTAAGGCTATGGAGGCTTGAAGACCTAACACGAGTGCTTCATATTTGGTGATATTATTAGTACAATCAAAATATAGTTTGAAAGATAATGGCATAGGATCATTGTCAAGAGGAATGAGGATAAATACGACACCACGCCCACATTGGCATTTGGAACTATAGAATAATAAGGTCATCAGGTAAATGGTATCGTCGAAAGAGAGGATAGAGATGGATTCATCGTGAGAAATTGAAGTTTGAGGATTAATTTCTAGGGAGTGGTGAGTTTGTGAGTTAATCAACAATTGCTTGTCCTTTGATATATTTTTGATGGGTGAATTTTAGATCTATGTCTGCAAGAAGCATGAGCCAACACGTAACACATTGATGTTAGTAGGGCTTAGCATACATGTAATGTAAGTGGTCGAGTATTGGTGACAAAGGTTTTTGGTTGAGTAGGTAATGGAAAAGTTCAGTGGCAAAAAAACTAAGGCTAAGAAGATTTTTTCAATGTGAGTATATCTAGTTTCATAGTCTAAAAGTGTATGGCTTATATAATAAACCACATGTTCCTTGTGTTTCTCATCATGATGAGTGATCATGGCACCCTTGGAATGATTGGTAGAATAAATGTAAAGGCAAAATGGTTGTTCATCCTTAGGGGGAATGAGCATAGGTGGTTGGAGGAGTTATTATTTTAAGGCGTCAAAGGCTTTGTGGCATTCATCATCCCATTTTAAGGGGACATTATTTTTGAGGAGATGATGAAATGGATGGTAGTGGTCGAAAAGCTAAGAAATAAAGCGAAGAATAGATTGTAACTTGCCTTGCAAAATATGAAGTTGAAAAAGGTTAGTAGGTGGAGGAATTTCAAGAATAGCCTTAATTTTAGTGGGATCAAATTCTATGCCATGCAAAGAAACAATAAAACCAAGGAGCTTGTCGAGAGAGAAAATGAAGACACACTTCTTAGGTTGAAGGAAAAAATTGTACTTGATGAGACGGTCGAAGATGACCTTAAGGAATGTAAGGTGTTCGGACCGATGTTTGGATTTGGAAATAATATCGTCAACGTAATATTCCAATATGTGATGCATAATTTTATGAAAGATATAATTTATAGCCCGCTGATATGCAGCACCAACATTTTAAAAGCCAAAGGGCATACACAATAGCATATGGTCCCTCAAGGAGTAATGAAGGTGGTTTTGTGTTGATCTTCCAAGGCAAGTAATACTTGGTTATAACCCAAGAAATTGTCTATGAGTGATAGCATCTCATGGACAGTGGTGAGATCAACTAGTTGGTCAATACTTGGTAAAGGAAAGTTATCTTTAGGGTAAGCTAAGTTAAGGTCATAGAAATCCATGAAAATTCGAGTCCCCATCGCTTTTGTAACAAGAAAATTGTTAAAGATCAATGGGGATAATCAATGGGTAGGATGAAGGGAACCAAAAGGAGGAATTTGATTTCTTCTTTGATAAGAAGGGAAATGTGAGGATGTATTTTCCACATCTTACGCTTCATGGGTTTGGCCTCGGGAATAGTTACGATATTGTGGACAACAATGTTTGGGTTAATACCACCCATATTAGCATAGGACTAAGCAAAAGTGTTGATATGATCCTAAAGAAAATAAGTTAAAGCTTCCTATTCAACAACATCTAAATATTAGCCTATTTTTAGAATGTGTGGGTCATCCTGAGTGTGAATATTGATTTCAATGGTCGATTCATTCAACATGGTTTGCATCTCAAAAGGTAACGAATGGTGAATATAAGAATCTTTTGTACCAAGGTAGGTGAGAATAGACTCATCATCCTAACATTGAATGACATTAATAGAAGGTGTATCATCATCGATCATGTTAGGATATAGGAAGGGAAGAGAAGAGGGAGCCTTGCCATCTCGTTGATAAGTTAGAGGTCCCAAGGAAATGGTGTTCAAAAAAAAAAGTTAGGAGGAATGGATTCTGGATCCATAGACTCTGTAGGTGAAGGTGGTGAAGTTGGTGAATGGGGTGGAGAATGTTTATCATCCTCAATGAGTTCAACTCGGGCCTTCTTGGGAGATGGTTTGGAAAATCCAATACCACTATGGTATTTATGCTTATGAGTGGTGAATGGAATGAAAATATGGAAAAAATTCATACAAACCAAATGAAAATCCATTCCAAGCTCAACGATGAAGGAAGGTGTGGGAGAAGAGCCGGTTGGTGAGATTCTCAATGTCGATGAAAATGGTTGATTTTGGTAAGGTAGCTCGGGTGAGTAGGTAGAAGAATCAATTCCCCCATATGTTAAGTTGCTTCTGAAGGTGGAAATGACCGTAAGGGAAAACCTCACCTATGTGGTGATCATAGCGGGGATGTTGGTGAATTTTACCATACTCGTAAGGAGTAAGAAGTGTGTCAATATTATAAAGATGGTAGTCCCCAGAGTGAGGTATTGAAAAATACCTTCTAAGGGATCAGTAGTTGATATGTGGCTAGTGGGAATGGATGAAGTAGTGGACAGCTAGGAAGAAGAAGCATTGGTTTCTTGAGAAGTATATGGATTGGATGATGAGTCAAGTGTAGAAGCTTGTGGTAGCAGTGGGAATAGAGGAATTATGTGTGGAAGAGATAGAGGAAACATTGGTTGATGGGGCCATGGGTGAAGGGGAAGTGGTACTAGTGGTAGATGTCTTTAACTAGTATAAGGACATCATTGGGTTGATATAAAATGTTAGAGGTATTGAATGGTGAAGGGTCATCTGGAATGGTATATTTGCATCCTTCATGTTCAAATTTTAAATAGCGGTGTAAGGTTAAAGGAACACAACCCATGACACAGATCCAAGGTCAGCCAAGTAATATGTTGTAATGAAATTCCCCCTCTAAGACAAAATAATTCAGGAATGGTACGGGGGCTCACACGAATGTGGATAATGATGGTGGCAAGGGTGAAATTCATGGCATCGTTAAATGAATGCATCATAAGCGGGTTAATATACATGTAATTAGAAGGGATGCACATTTGGTTTTCCACATGGCAATAAATGATATTGATCTTGGTACAATCATTGATTATAATGCATTAAACATGTATATTATCAATCTAGATATAAATGAATAGGGTGGGATTAGGATCATTTGATTGGAGAGCTACAATCTCTTTGTTAGAGAAACTGAGAGAAACTACTTGATGAGTGGTAGTGGGTGCAAGAGGAAGGGGATGAAGTGGTGAGAGAGGCCACATGGTGAGGAGTGATAATGGATGCCACAAGAGTAGGGTCATTAGGTAAAACCTTAATAGATTACAAAACCTCAATGAGGGCCTATCGATGAGACTCATAGGTTTGGACAAGGTCGTACAAAGACATTTTGAGAGGATATTGGTGTAATTATTTAATCATTTTACGATGGGAAATCCCATCAAAAATAGGGTATGTGGGTCCACAAATGGTGATTTTTGGTGCAGGTGCAGATGGGATATTGAGTAAAAGAGTTGTGGATGGGAAAATTATTTTCTCCTTTCCTTTTACCTTCTATGCTCGAGTGGTCATGTTAACCATATTAATATGTGGTAAAGGGGCAAGTGATTTGTCATAGGTGTAGCGACATGACATGAAAAAATATGGTGAGGGCATATACTGGTTTTGTGAAATAAATGCAATGCATTGGCATTTTGCCAGAGGTTTGGAAAGCTCTTTTATGTGGACCATATTGATCTCAAATGCTGGAGGAGGATAAAAGGTTTGTGTAGGGGGAGATGAAGGTCGTTTAATAGGTAAGGGATGAGGAGGTTTGGTGATAGGTGGAGGTGAAATAGGGTCCTCATCTAAAAGATCATCATCATCAAAATTTTCTTTGGGAGGACATAGTTGGAGAAGAGAAGTCATAAGAGCCTTACATTTTTCAACATAATTCCCTAACACATGATGGTAAGCACAAATTTTTTTATCGTCAAACCCCTCTTGTTTAGGTTTGAGTGGGTCGTATAGTTTAAGTGGTGGAAATGTGATGACAAAGCATTCTAAAAGGTTAGCTAATATGTTGGTGTAAGACCACCGAATGGATCATAATGTGAAGTAAGTGTGGATCTAGATGGAAGTGTGGGAAATTTTTGTGGAGAGGTACCATGGAAGGTTGAATAAGAGGTTGAGTCAATTTGACCAACTATTTTATAGGTAGCACATTTTTAGGTTTGGATTGTACCTTATTGGGTAAAGATGTAGTAGATGAGCTAATAGTTAAAGGTGGTATAGGTTTAACTACCTCTTTGGAGGGTAGTGGGTTTTAGACTTTGGTTGCACCTTCTTAGGTAAAGGTGAAGATAAAGTGCATGATGTAGAAGGGAAGGTAGATGGCGGAAGAGGATGGGTTAGCCATGGTGATAATGATGGTGCGGTGAAGGTTGTGGGAAGAGGCAAGGTGGAAGGTATTGGTTGAAGAGAAGGAAATATCATAGGTAATGATGAGGATATTAGAAGTGGTGTAGGTATAAGAAGTAAAAAGCATGCATGTGATGGTGAAGGTGTAAGATGTGTAGGTAATTTGGGTGTAACTGAGGATCGTGATGAGGAGGTGGGTTGTTTGTGCTTTTGGTTTGCCTTAGTTAGGAGGATTCTTGGCCAAGGTTGATGGGTGGGGTCCTATAATAGATGGAAAGGGTGAAGGTGACAGATTGGTAGTGGGAAAAACTAGTGTATGTGGCCTAAGAGGTTGGGTCTTCCTCTTAGGTGGGGAATAGTCTTTGCACTAGCTTGTGAGGATGCGGCTAAATCCAATTTGACAGGAGGATGGACTAGGCTTGATGTCGACATGACTCCCAATCTGTAATGGGTTTGGACATGGAGGAAGATATAGATGTAGGTAAGGCTTTAGGCATTGGAAAATTTTCATTCGATGGTAAAGGTTTAGGTGTGGGCAAGGGTGATGAAGAGGAGGTTGCTACAATTGGCATGGGCATGGTTGGTTTGGTTATCTAAAACACCTTTGGATAAATCATGGAAGTATTAGCAGACAAAATTTGCATCTGAGTTGAGAAAGGTAGCCAAAGTAATCCCCAAATCATTGAATTGTCAACATAATCCAAGTGGTCAACTAGACTTGAAAACGACACCATTGTAGGAGGGGATGATGTTGATTTGGTAGTGATCCCTATAAATAATGTCTATGAGATAGGGAAATGGTTGGATTTAGACTCTGTGGGTAAAAGATACAGAGAGAAAATCCATAGGATCCTTGAAAGCCAATGGATAATTGTCACCAATAAGAAGGGGCATTGCTAATGGATCCCCTATGGGTAGGGGAGATGACAAGTAGGATGAGGTAGGTTCATCTTTTGACAAAGAGGAAGGTAAGCATGACTCTCTCATGGGTAGGAGATTAAATATTGTGGGTTATTTGTTAGGTTGAGAGGTGTGTGGGGAAACTACAAAAATAGATATGATGGTGTAATGTCATGGGTGAAGGGAGAGATAAGGGAGACTCCTATGTGGGTAAAGGAGAAGATGAAATAAGTTCCTCCATGGATGAAGGATATGCGAAGAATCTCCTCAATAGATGGAGTAGGAGGAAATTGAGGAAGAGTTGGTATGGTTTCAAAAACAACATGAACCTCATGAACGTTATTATCATTGGTCAAAGGTTCACTAGTTTGGTTAGATGATGGGGTGTGATTTGGGAACGAATTCTTAAAGATGTGAAGGTTTTGATTAGCTAATGCATTAGGATTATCTAAGATGAGATCTCCACTATCTAACATTTCTTGGACAATATTTTTGAAATTTATACAATTACTATCGCTATGACCTTTAATGCGATGATAGTTGCAGTAATCATTTTCTTTATACCATGCAGGCATAGGATGAGAGGGGTCAAAATCTGTATGTGGTTTGATGGGTGGAAGAGTGATTTATCTATATTTTAAAAGTTTTTCTAAAACCGAAGAGTAGGGTTCTCCTATGGGAGTATATTTTCGTTGCTCTGCTTGAACTAAAAGCTTGAACATGAGAAATATTGGAAGAAGGCTTTGATTGGTTAGATGGATGAGATGGGTTGGCTTTCAAAACTACTCGTGGGCAGATAATTTTTCTTTGGAGTAATTATTTTTGATTTGGAAGAAGAAGAAGTATCATTTGATTTAAACATTGTGTTCTATTGTGTAATTGTATCTTCTTCTCTTCAATGACATGAATTTCAAGTTTTCGGGCCATGATGAATGCCTCGTCAAATGTGTAGAAGGTTTAAACTTGGATATTTAGTGAGATGTGCCTTTCACAATCCCTGGTGAATAAATCTATTAACTTGGTTTGAGGTAGTTGGAATGTGAGCTCATTGATTAGGATTCTCCAACAAGTGACAAAATCTACAATATATTTTTCTTTGTATTGGTGTGTCGAGTACAAGTTGGTCATGGTAACTTTCTTGATGATGTTGATAGAAAAGTGGTCTAGGAAATCTTGAGCTACTTGGTTGAATGAGAAAATGGAGTGCCTAGGTAGAGCACTATACCAATCAAAAATAGGTCATGTCAAGGACATTTGGAATGTTTGTAAGAGCAAAGTGTCATCATGAGCAATCAGATAACACCCATGTTTAAATGACCGCAGGTGTTGTTGTGGGCTTCTTTGGTGTTAAATCGATTGAATTTAGGCATTTCTTAATTTATAGGGTATGGAAGAATCAGAATGGATGGGTGAATGGGATCATTACAAATCTCATCGTATGTCAGAGAATTACGTGATCTAGAAACTGATGCTTCTAATGTCTGCATCTTTTCGATCATCATTTTTATAAGATCATTAGTATGTTGTGATAAGTGAGCACCCCTTGCATTATAAGGGGTAGATGATGAAGGTATGACGTGGGTGGCATCCCAGTATATGGTGGTTCCGAGTATGAAAATTGTGAGGGAGGAATAGATGCAGTTGCAAGTATCCTGAATAAGCGATAGATGAGATAGGGGTTATTGGTGATAAGTGTAGGTAGGTGGAGTGGATGTAATGAATCTATAGTAATTAGAATAAGTGATTGTGGGATGGAGAGGACATTGTTTTGGAAAAAATATGGGTTTACAACACCATGGGTGATTGAGATGCAATAGTTATATGAGAGGTGGTGGGTGTAAATAGACCTACACTCAAGGCGGTTGATAAAGGAATGGTTGACATCATAGGAGAAATTGACGTCAAAGGCATGACATATGCCATAGGTGCAGAAGATATCGATGATGTAGGGTCAATTTGGGACACCATAGGTGGTAAGGTGGAAGAGGGTAAGGTCAAGATGGTAGTAGGCGATGCGAATGGGTGCGGGTATGAGGAATGGACATAGGCATGTCATATACAAGTTACCCTAATGAATCTCGAGTGGATGAATGGGATAAATAATATTATAAAGCAACGGGGTTTTGATCAAGGAGTCTTGTGAACTCCTCATCACCGGTACTGATGGTAATAGGATGACTAGGATCCATAGGTGATAGAATGGAAGGTGGCGATGGGCTAGGTGGGAGTGGTTGAAGGCTAGCATGGAACATGAGGGTGTTGACTTGGCTATGAGTCAAAACCATGTGACTTATAGTAGACCTAGTAATTTGAGCTCCATAAATGACACATGAGTACGAAGGACTAGAGAAAATGGTTCCAGAAGGTGACAACTAAGCGTTGTTTTAATTGAAAATTTAAAACACACACGGCATGGTGGTTGGGTAACCGGTGTCGGTGACGAGAGGGTCATCGATGTCGATCGAGAGAATGATACTAGTTTTTCTCGGAAAATAAAAGGATTTCTATTTTCAGTAATAAATGATAAAAATTAAGCAAATATGGATCTTGACAATGATTTCAAAGACACAGAGATATGGTGAGGTAACTGAAGAAACCACAGAAAGAAAATAAATGTGATGAATGCTACTTTGGTTAAAATGATCAAAATAGTAGGAAACCAACAATGCCAATAAACCGATGATGGTTAGATGAGTAAACCGATGAACGTCAATGGACCAATGCTTGTCACTATGAAATTTCTGAAAGATATGGAAAAAGTGAATTTGGTGATTTAGATCAAATAAAAGACCAACCCAGAAACCTGAGTATGGCAATGATTGACCCTAACATACTCGAAAGATTCAGAATACACAAATTATGATTATTGAGTGTGAAGGGAAAAAAATGATGGAGAAGACGACCTCACACCTCAAAACATAGATCAAGTAAAAACTAGTAAACACCAAATCCTATGTGGTGGATTTTATGTTCTGGATTATGCCATTTAGGATTGACTTGTGAATAGAGTAGAGTTTCTGGTTTGATAAAGGTGCCCTACAAAAATCCAACAAGGATAGTTTCAGGTATGTTTTGGCGAGGGATATCCTTTCTCTGAGATAATAACTAGACAAAGAAACTAGTTTGGAGCCCACCGTTAATTCTCGATCGTGTGATCGTTGAAAAATTCTTCCAAGTAGGATGTTTTTAAGAAAATGAGTAATTTATTTTTAGTGGTTTGGTGTAGAGAAAAAGTTTACACTATGATTTAATTTGTCAACCATCGATTAGGCATGAATTCCAAAGGCATATAGGTTCCCCACAATTTTTAAATGAGCTACAAATGCAACACTCGAAATGGTATGTAAATATTGTAGACCCAAATCAATAATGGCATTCAATGAGAGCAAGAAGAATAGGCAAGAGTATGTCTTTCATTAATGCAATACAAAAATATAAATAATGTTCTTTTAGATCCAAAATATGAGTGTCAATGAGACTAGTAGAATGCGAAAGAATGTTCCAAAGGAGAAAATTTAATGTTAACACTTTCAAAAGGAAATAGACACACAATATTTCACCTAGGAATGAAAAATTTAAAATAACCCTTGATGGCTCCTCTTGGGCATGCCAGAATGTTTCACCGAATAATTGTGCAATAAAACAAATAAGGTAAAAAGTCAAGGAGGAATACTTGTGATATGTAGGTTGAAGGTTTAATGCATGCATTTCTTAATTATCCAAGTTGATTGTAGATAACTCCTTTTTGTCTAGGAATGACTACTGTAGATACAAATCAAGACCACCATATGATATTAAATAACAAGAGTCGAGAGAAGTGTGATGCTTCCTTGAATGGTTGTCAATCCTTTTTTTATCAAATAAATGAAATTATATATGAGAAATAAAGTTCCTATTGTTAACACTTTGATTTAGGTATCTCAAAACATTATCTACAAACTATATTAAGAAAAGTATTGAAATCTAAACCAATCGGCATCGAGCAAGGTATGTTTCGGTTGGGACAGTTCAAAGGGGTGTTAGGTAAGGTCACATAGGTATCTGGTAAGGTCTGGTGGATTTTTATGGTATGTTAGAGATATCTTGGTGAAGATTAACAAAAACACAATGGCCGATATTAGTCGGTGACCGATCTTTGGTAGAGAGGGTGGTGACGACAGTTCGGTGGTTGACGTCTGTATGGGAAATTTGATAGTAAATTATTAAAAAGAGATTTTAGGGTTCTCTCAGTGATTGCACGAGAGAGAGGGTAGTTTGGTTTGGGTAGTAATATGTCTTAGAAGACTTAGGGATACTAAGAAGGAGGTTTGGAATGATGAAAAGGCTTGGGATGGTTTAATATTGGGTTGATGGGAAGAAGGTAATGTACAAGCAATAGAGGAAGTAAACTACGAAAGAAGTAAAATATCTATAAAAGGAATAAGCCAAATGGTTCAAATTATAGTAATTACTTGATGTCTTATAGATATTGGAATTTGGAATGGTTAATGGTTGATTGGAGAAGAAGTGCTTGAGTCCCGTTCAACGACAATATCACCTATGTGCTCCCGTGAGTATTCTAATGCTCGGAAAGGAAAATGGTTACTTGTCTTGGATTGTGGTCATCTGTGTTCATCATCTGGATGTAGGAGGGCTTGAAGATTCACGCTTGAATGCAATCAAGATCCAATAACTAAATGACCAACCCATGTACTGAGTTGTGAAAGTTTTTATAATGTAACCCATGGTGGCTAGGTGACCAACGTCGGTTGAGGGATAACCAACATCGATTAAGGTGGGAAAGTTTAGGTTTACCAAAAATAGGAATATCTTTACTATTTTTGGCATGATTTTGATTGAGTCCACTTAGGGAAGTGGAGTTCATGTGAGAGAAGGTAGGAAGGTCATAGAAGAATTCCAATTAGGTTTAGGAAGAAGTATTCATTAGTTAGGTTAAGTGGTGACTCAACACTTTGGGAGTGATGACTTAGTAATGAGAGTGATGACTTGGTCAATATGAGTTAAACACCCTTGCAATGGGTCCAGTGAGGTGTAACATTGAGGTGGAGGTGTTAGGATGAAATTAACTTAATTAAATTAATTAATAATGTGAGGATGAATAGTAGTATAAGATGAAGGGGTCATGATTAATTTAATATATTACATTAATTGATTGAAGGGGACCAAGAGGGCGTGACCCAAATTTGGTGTCTACAAATACATAATCTTTCCTAGACATATTCATATCTTGAATTCATCTTACCTTGAAAACAGATATCTCTGAGTTGACTACTCAGTGTCATTTGATCAATCTTTGACAAACACTAAAAGCACTTATACCTCATGGAGTAACTTCTCACCACTTCCCGTGGACTCATGCCATGCCATTATAGTATAAAAAAAAAAAATAAGCCTCTCACCTTGCTCGCTTGTCATGAAAATGACTCAACCATCTTGACACTTCCATGAAGCTTATTTTCATTATTTTCATCCTTAGTTAGACCCAAACCACACAACTTTGAGTCAAGAAACTATTTGTCACTTGAGATAAGAAATAATGTCAACATTTACCTTACACCTCTTCTTGTATTTTAGAACACATTTTAAGATGATAAGACATGTTCCCCTTTCCTTAGTGAGAAAATCAAACCTTTGACAAACCTCTAATCTCTATACCCTACTACATCACATAATCAAGTATCAATCACTCCCTTATAACATTATAGTCCCTTCATTATCTCTCAAATATTTGTATTATTCTAAGGAGACCTTGTAGTAATCTTGAAACACCTAATTCTCCTTGAATAAGTCTATTATTGACTCCCATGTCTCTAAATTTTCGCATGCGATCCTGTAGGTCCATGTTTGTTCTCCATACACCACATTAGCATAATAAGAAACTATGAAATTACATTAATCCTTCTTATCCATCCTTTTGACCTTCTCTGAGAAACCTCACACCATTTAAACTATCAAAAATATTATCAACACGTCATAAAATAACTTTACAACCATTGCATACATGTATAAGATCAGATCGGATCTTTAAGCATAAAGTACTTCTGAACCATACCAATACATATTATATATAATTCTAGTCTTTGAATGAGTTATTACCACTATCTCATGCATTAGAAAACTCCTAAATCCATCTAAATCTGATTCAACAAAAAAATTTCCTTGTAATTCTTAAGAACTCGATTCATTTGATGTAATGCTTACTTACCTTTTACCCTATAAAATTCATTTGCTTCTTTTTAAAAATATTTCCTCATTAAATCTTGAATTGGACACTTTCATGCATCTTTCTTGGCCACCTTCTTGAACCCAAAATTATATGAGAAACATGCTAATGATGACTCATTTTAAGTTACCTACCATATATACATGTAACATCATTTTTTGTGTCTCAGTCATGAAGATCCTCATACCTATTTTATCAACCAAACTCTAGACTTAATTTGCAAACCATATTAATCATCATCATGCTAAACCATTTGGCCTTCTATAATCACTAATAAAACCAAGAGTGGCTCCTCTTAACTCATAATTTCTATACAATCCTTTAGCATATAATTTACATTTTCATAATCTACTAGCCCTTCATCATGAGAGAAAATCACTTAAATTTTTGATAAATACACTTTTTTGTAAAAATATTACTATTTTTGACCACCCATTTGGCCACATTATTACCACCATAAATATTTAAGAATGTTACTGTAGAATAATTTCCCATCTTGCAAAATTTCCTCTAGTAATTAGTTCTTTTAGTACACTATCCTATCAAATCTAGATAGTGTCATGAATTATAATGAGCTCTGAATTTTTCAAGGTATAAAACATATTAAATCTTAAAGTACTCACTTTTAGAATGATTTATCCCAATTTTCACCCTCTAATTAAATAATTTTCTCCTTGAACCATTGATTTTCCTTGATGTCATTACTTGTGAACTTTTGAGACCTAGACAAGGCATAAACAACTTAAGATGCACACATTTTGATTTCAAGATCTCATAATTTTCCACCAATATTGTAGAATATTCTTCTAATGTCATGATCATCCATACATTGGCATGAAGGAAATAAAACACATCTCTTTCTTGAAATTTCCTTAACTTATCTATAGAAAACCCTCATGAATGGTGCAATAATCCTCCTTCTCATTATGGTCTCATGAAGTCATCATACTTGATGACTTATTTCTTTTGAAATATTAATTTTTGAGACATTAGTGCATTTGACACCATGATGAGAACACCATAGATATATATAACTAATAACATTAGGACACAAACATATCTAGATGACCAAAACAAACCTTTTAATGATCGTGTATGCTCTGAATGAGTTAGATCACATTTAAGAACTTTGAAACCATTACATAGATTGAAACACATCATAAAATATAATAAATTCTTGATATAAGATTATGAAAACCTTATGACACATCAATTTTGACTCAAAATTGACTCCACATGTGAAATAGAGCCTTGTTCTTGACACCAACCTTATTAACTGACACAGACTAAATAATGACTCTACAAATAGATTTAATGGCTTAACAGACATCCCATGAGATGATAACATGACCATTACACATAATAATTCATTATAAATTGACAAAACACCATGATAAGGTAGTCATATAATTAAGAACACAATCCTGCAGACAAATAGACCATAGGACAATAATCTTATCATTTACACAACATGAACAACCAAATAGAACCTCAGAAAATGTTATCCATTGTGTGTTTGTGTTGTCATTTATGTTAAATCCATTGATGGAAAAGGGTGTTATGAGGTCATATGAGTCTCCATGAGGTCTTATTTAATGGTCAAACATGAATGTTGATTGGTAGTGTCCATGTTTAGTGAATTTCTAGGAGGTCCTTATTCATGGTCTAATGAGATGAGTTAGAGTATGAGTCCTCAAAAGTTGGTTGGATTGTGTCATGAGGTCATACATGCTCATAAAGGTGTGTTACAGATGTATATGGGTTTTCATGATGTCAATATGGTCAGGTCATGAGGTTTCATGGTTAAGTCAGTTCATTTCATGCTTGTTTCTATCCCTGGATCATGCAGAATGAGTTGGAAGTGTGATATTTGGACCTGATAAGTCTTTTTTTAGCATGGATGTAATGTAACTTAGGTGTATTAAAATTTTTAGGTCATAATTCAATGACACAATGCATGTTTTATGTTCTTGGGAAGAAAGAAGTGAGAAAAATGCATGTTGGCATAGGTAAGTCAGTGGCTGGAAAGTTCAGGGAATATTTAAGCTATGTGGCAAGCATGGAAAGTTATATGATGTTGTCATGATGCTACATGACAAGTTTTAGGTCATTCCTCCATGGGAATTTAAATTTATGTAAATTTTGGCAAAACTAAGTATGTTTCATTGTGTTTTTAAGACATATTTGTACCTTTTGATGCTCGTTGTGAATTGTATGCTTTGCATGGGGACATGATATTTTGTAATAGCTTATTAGATCAATTAGGAATATTTAACAAAAATAATGACATGGTTTTATCATCACATTTTTATGAATGATCATTAAGAAGGTAAGTTGGTTTAAAACCCTAACTAAACCCTATCTAGGAGCAACTTGGATATGATTGCTTATATCAACCATGATTTGATTTTATTTCTGAAATGAAAATTAGATGTTATAGAGGACTCTTATATATTTCCATAAAGGTATATTAGAGCTTATGGTGATATGTGGGCCCCACCCGAATTTTCTTGTTTCTAAAGATTTCTAGTTTAGGGAGAATTTCTCCAAAGAAGGTGATGATTAAATAGACATTATTTTTATACCTTGCATTGTTATATATTTTCATGAAGGTTTTAGGTCATGGTTGTGATTAAAAATGTGAAGTATACCTTATTTATGAAGATTGGTTTTGGGGTAGTTTGGAGCAGCTTATAGTAAAATTGAGATTGCAGGAGCTACATGAGTAGTTAGGAATCCATTCAAGTTGTGTTCTGAATTTGGTTTAGATATATTTCCATGGGTAAGTTAAACTAGATTATTGGATGAGGTATGAAAAATTTATGATTTGTTCTTTGAAGCTAAGTTTTGAAAGGATCCTAGATCTAGCAGGGTGCCAAGTGGCTTGATGAGGTAAAGTGAAGATTTTAAGTTGTTCATGATTGGCGAAGATTGCTGAATTTTTGGACATCACGTATACATTTTTTCCATACTTTGGTCAATTATGGAAGTTATTTTTTTTTTATGATGGAGCATGTTGAGCTCGTTTTCATATCTTGAGTCTAAGAAGGTACAAAAGTAGGTTGTAGGGATTGCCTAAGTTGAAGGGCTTCCACTTATATTTGGAAAGATTTTTAATATGTTATGGAAATTTGAGATATTTCCATTGATAAATTTCTTGATTTTTAATGATTTTATATGATGGATAGTTCATGTTTATTTGTGAAGAAGAAGGTAGTTGTATTTTCAAGATAGGTTTGCTTAGGCTAAAAGATTGAGTTTATTGAAGCATTAGATGGTTGATTTTATGCTTGATACCACCCAAAAAATTAAGAGGGATTCATTTTGTTACTATTTAATTAGTGTGGAGATCTTGAAAGTTTTGGCAAGGGTGAAGGCTAGCTGAGTTAGCAAACCATGTTATTGGGAAGCTTGTTTTGGTGAAGTGTAAAGTTGTTGTGGTTTGAGTATATGGATTTTTCAAGGGATATAACTTGCCTATATGTGTTCTACAGTGCGAGGTTTCCAGATATTTGTCACATGCCATATTTGAGATCATCTTGGGTGATCTTGTGGCCCAAAGGTGAAATCATGGTGCTGATAGTAGTTTTTTTGTAAAGGATATGAGAAAGTGGACCCATTTAATGAAATATTTGATTGGTTAAAGAAAATTTGTGACCATATATAATTATGTTATGATATATTACTCATGTGTGATGAATTAGGGATCTTTCCTAATCATAGTTTTGGTATGAGTGGATTTTTCTCATCATAATGATTGGGTTTTGAGCATTTTTAGTGCAAGGTGAGAGGTTTCTTGCATGGCCGACCTACATGGGTCAAATGTGTTTTTTTAATGATCCATATGGGATTTTCTTAAGTTGATATAGTAAAAACAAGGAGGGAAACTAGCCTATTTGGAATTTGAATCATGGAAAGAATATAAAAGTGATGTTTTGGGTATCTTTATGCACTAGTTGAGTCAAGAGAGAAAATATGGCCTAGATGAGGGTTTGAAGGTGGATAAAAGGCATTGTTTGAAGGCTGATTTGATGTGTTACATGTTCAAGACTTATTTAAGGAATGAGAGAAAGTTTTTAGAGTGATGAAAAGTCAAGGAAGAATAGTATATAACAAGTTGAAGACATGAGGGTTTGAGCATGGGTTTGTGAGCTGAATTTGTGATCTCCATCAGTTATGGTGGCAAAAAAATTCACATATCATCATCATTAGGTGGATGAGTGTTACGCCCTTAACCTATTGTTTGTATTAGGATATGAGTAGCCGACTTGTGACTTACCATATCATTTTATTATATCATTTATAGTTTCTCATGCTTAATAGGTTGGCCTTGGTGATGTCCATAGCCTATGAATAGTATATATATGGGATTGTAGGTAGTATTTCATTATCATTTGAGCATTTGAGTCTTATTATATGGTTTGGAGGTTTCCCCCTCGAAGTGGCGAAGCTATTATAATTGCATATTGAGATCATTATTCTGAAATATTGTGTTATTTGGTGTTCTATTATTGCTCATAATCTGAATTATACAAGTAATTTCATTACAAGTGGTATTAGAGCTGCGATCTGGGCCAAAATTAGGCAAAAACCCTATTTTTTTGTTTCCACCATATATTGCGAACTAGAGTGAATTGTTAGGAGATAGTTTTACCAGAGTTTTGAACCATTTCAAGTAAGGTTCCCTAAACATTTCATACTTTTTTAATTTATTTTGTAAAAGTTATTACAAATTTAGGGTTTTTCATAAAATCACTCCCTAGGGTGCAAATTGTGGAATATTTTCAAGTTCTTTACAGTTTCACGAAAATCTCTCAAAAAAATAGTATTATTATTTTCTCTGTGTTTTTTCCTATTCAGCCTAATTTATATTGAAACCCTAAACCCTAAGGTTTTACATCATGGTGGGGCCTTCCACAAGAGCGAAAAAGAATCCGTTTACTCTAGATAAAACCCTAGATAAAGATGGGGTAGTGATTGAAGAGATGGAGTCGGAAGGGGTAAATACAAATTTCTCATCACTAGGGTTTACCTTAGTTGATCATAAGGTGAGAAAACTTGAGTACGATCTATGAAATGTATAATCTAAGATGGCCTCTAAAGGAGACATAGACCAAATCAATCATCGGTTGGATGATATCATTCAACATGTAAATGGTAAAAAATATGGCCCAAATCTGGACCATATAAACCAAGGAGGATTTTCAATTCAAAATCATGGACAAAATAACCATGTTGGATCACTTTTCCAGCCCAATCAGAATCCAACTTATTCACAACCATGGAACATGATGTTAAAAGTTGATATGTGCAAATTTTATGGTAAGGATCCATTAAATTGGATAAATCAAATGGATAACTTCTTTGAGTTACATCAAACACCATCTGGAAAAAAGGTGACATTGGCATCCCCGTATCTTGAACTCCGACCAATTCGTTTGGTATCGATGGTTATGTGCTTAAAGGCATAAGAATGGTCTCAGGGTCACTTGGACATTTTTTACTGAGGATTTGCAATTGCACTATAGTTGTAATGTTTCAAAGAACTAATTTAGTCAATTATAAAAGTTATGGCAAAACGAGGAGCAACAAAAGATTATGTGCATCAATTCTAGAACCTATCCTTAAGGGTGGAGAATATACCAAAAGAGAATCTCAATGACATGTTTCTTGGGGGTATTAAGGACCACATTGAGAATGAGGTACATATGTTTAATCCAATCAAGCTTTTTGATTCTATTATCATGGAACGTCATGTAGAGGAAAAAGTTCTTTGTAGTAGGAGGCCACCTTTCATTAACTCCAAAGACTGTAGTCTCGCTTCCCCTTCATTTGCTAGGCCAATTAGACTGAATCCTCAACAAATGGAATAAAATAGAACAAAAGGATTATGTTTTAACCATGATAGAAAATATGGACCTGGACATAAATATGTTGAGAAGTTGTTATATATTGATGGAGGTAATGAGGATGATGAGGAAGCTGAAATTATAGGAGAGGTTAAGGAACCAGTAGAAGATGAAGTAGAGGATCACCAACCTACAATTTCTTGACATGCATTGTCGGGTATTAGTACTCCTCAAACACTCAAGGTTATTATCTATCTCAAAAAAATAAGGTGACGGTGTTTATTGAATCGGGGAGTACTCATAACTTCATAAATAGTAAGTTAGGTGCCCACCTCAATTGTTTTATTTACCCAGCTCTAGAAATGCAAGTTATGATTACGGACGGTGGGATAGTCAAGTGCATATGAAATTTCCATAGTATCAAGCTTTCCATGGGAGACTACATGTTATACTCACCTATGTTTGTTATTTCTATGTGAGGGGTAGATATTGTTTTGGGTGTCCAATGGTTCACAACCTTAGGTACTATAGAGATGAATTTCTAAGAATTATTCATGTGATTTCATTTAGATAGAAGGAAAATACAATTAAATCGGATGGTAGCTAAGTCTCCACAGTTATTAGCTTTCATCGTATGCAAAATGTTCTCAAAAGAGGAGTAGATGGATTTATAGTAAACTTAGTTTCCATAGAAGTACAAAATACGAGACTCTTGATACCACCCGATCTTTAGAAGATTGTTAATGCTCACTCATCTATTTTTGATGCAATTCCAAAGGACTACCACCAGTTAGGGATCATGATCATGCCATTCAATTGATTCTAGGGAGCCAAACACCTAACATCGAGACCATACAAATAATCATATTCCTAGAAAAGTGAGATCGAGAAAATGGTTGAGGAAATGTTGAAGGAAGTTATCGTCAGGCATATCTAGAGTGCACATTCTTCACTAGTGGTCATGGTACATAAGAAGGATTAAACATGTACGATGTGTCTAGATTACCAAGAACTCAACAAGTACACCATCAAAGATTAGTTTCCTATTCCAGTAATAATTATACGATTGCTTATGGAGTCAGTAGCTCAGTCATGCCCAAGAAAATTGAAGATGTACTTGGGTATATAATATACAATAGTCTCCGAAGATTTTTAGTTTGGATATTAAATTAGTTCGACCTTAGGGATTATCAAAGGACTTAAACTTACTATCAATGCATGTCACATTTTTTCATTCACACAAGACATATCATTCATTGACCTTCATCTTTTCTTCACCATATGCTTATCACGGTAGTTCACTTGCGCCTAGTTGGGTAGTTATATACCCGTTGATTGGGCACATATGATTCTTAGGACTTAGTACAGAACTAAGGTGACTATAAGGGTAGAGCCAATTTGTCATAATCATGTGTAAATATTAAATTGTTAGTCCTATAAATGGAAACTATACTATTTTTGATTAAGAAGAAGAAGTTATCAACCATGAATCAACTACTCTTGTGAAAGAAGTATTTGATACTGTGTTAGATAAGGTAAGTATAGATCACCAGTTTGACCCCTATGCCAAAAAATTGGTAGAAGAAGAAGTTGGTTTGTTTATTTTGGAGGAGACAAGGTTAGGCACGTATTGTATTCACAAAGAAGGCGTAGTTATACCTTAGCTTCTCAAAACCCAAAACAACTCTAAAGGACTTTGCTAGTTTTTCTTCGACGGCTCAAGGAGTAAGATTTGGGAAGTTTGTAGTGTCATGCTAATTTCTCCAAAAGGAGATAAATATTTCTCATATTTTTGATACAATTTAGCTTTACTAACAATGTTTCTGAATATGAAGCCCTTGTGCAAGGAATCCAATTGGCTCAAAAGAAGGGGATCAAATCTTTAACTATTTTTAGAGATAGTGAATTGGTTGTACATCAGGTAAGATCTCGTAGTGCATCAAAAAATGATTTGCTAAGGTCTTACAAGAATCAGTTCTTGAATTTTATTGAATATTTTTAAGATTTCAGAATCTATGTGGTTCTTATAAATCAAAATCAAGATTCTGACAAGTTTGCTACGATTGGCTCACAATATGACATGCTTGTTGATATCATAAAGGATGAATGATAGACCATTAAGATAGTTTTTTGAATTTCTATTCCTAATAATGTGGGTAGTTGGAAATTATTTGATAGTGACAAACAAATCATTCTTTTTCTACAAGAAGAAGTGGAATTTTCTGTGAATAATCAAGCTAAGCTACAAGAATCGTATAGTGACCAAATCCTAAAGTTGAAGAGAAATAAGTGTACAAAATGTTTGGTTACTCTTGAGTCAATATTTAATTTAGATGATCAGGTTAAGAGACGGAGTGCTAATATGGTAGTCAAAGAAGATGGTTTTGAAGAGGCTGAGGTAGAAAAGGAAAATTTTCTAAGGATTGTAAAAGTGTGTAACCTAGAAGAGAAAAAGGATTTTGTCAAATAAATTCAAGAGTATAATGATGTTTTTACATGGAGTTATAAGGATCTACATGGCTTTGATCCAGGCTCACCACATCATACCAATGAACTTTATCCTAATGCTAAGCCAATTTGGAAAAAATAGAGACCGGTGAATCCCAAGATTGAACCACTAATGAGAAAGGAGATTACCAAGATTATTGAGGCTAGCATTATTTTTCTGATCAATCATTCCTCCTGGGTAGCCAATCTAGTTCCCATTAGGAATAAAAATGGGGAGATCTGGTTATGTGTGGACTTCAAGGATTTAAACTAGGCTTCGTTAAAAGACCATTATCCCCTCCCATCTATGGAGTAAATTCTTCAAACGGTAGCAGGAGATGAAATATTTTATTTTCTTGATGGATATTCAGGGTTATAACCAGATTTTGGTCAAGGAATCTGATCATTTCAAGATGGATTTCACTACCAAGTGGGGTACATATGCCTACAAAAAATGTCATTTCAGGTTGTCTAATGTTGGAGCTACTTTCTAACGAACTAACGGACATGAACTTTAAGGGATTGATCAATGAAATTATCTTAGTGTATCTTTATGATATAACGTGTACTCTAAACATGCAAAAGATCACATTTCACATCTTCGAAAGGTTTTAAAGTGATGTAGAGTGTTTGGAGTTTCACTTAATCTTAAGAAATACATTTTTTTGGTGTATGAGGGAAATTTTTTCGACACATTATTTTTTCGTAAGGAACTTTTATTGACCCAAATAGGATTCAATCAATTTTTTCCCTGTCTCTCCCAGTCACAAGAAGGGTCTCCAAAGTTTTATAGGATCTATAAATTTCATGTTGAGATTCATTCCTCGGTTTGCAGCCTTAGCTAAACCATTTATAGCCATATTTGAGAAGAATATTCCTTTTGTATGGATGAGGTAGGAAAAGGAGAGTTTTGAAGCCATTAAGACAACCATTTCTTAGGCCCCTACATTGGTAAATTCTATAATTGGTAAATATTTTATTCTTTATGCATTTATGGGTAAAGAAAGTATTTATGGGATCCTCACTCATGGTAGAATGATGGCCCGATTGAACAACCCATTGTTTTTCCAACCAGTCTACGAAATATTATGAGCTTAAATATTCATTTGTTGAAAAGTAAGTTTTTTCCTTCATTTAAACTTTAAAGAAGTTTAGGCACATAATAAAATTCATTTTATGGTGTCTCATCTAGGTGTTAAATATTATTTAATGAATAAGGATATACATGAGAAATGTGTCGGGTGGATTACTAAAGTCATAGAGTATAACGTACACATCCTGGTTACTAAGATAATAATAGGGAAAGGTTTGTGTTCACAACTTACTATAGACTTGGAATCAAAAATTGAATATGATGTGTCACTTTTGAATAATGGCATAGAAGATGATCAAGTTGGTTGGTTCTCAAAATGAAGACCTTCCTTCCTCGAATGTATCACGTTGACTTGGATAGGACTCAAAGACATAGTTTTCATCTTCAATATATTCCTTATGTTCTAATAAATGGTATTCATTTTTGTAGGGATTTAAATGGTGTTATCCTTAGATGTATAGGACCGATAAGGTGGATAAGATATGAGAATAATTTCACTATGGTTTATCGGAGGGCATTACTCAACACAAATGATTCTTTGTAAAAATAATGAGAGTCAACTAATATTAACCGGATTTGTTCAAAGACACCCATCTCTGGGTTAAAAAAATGTGAGTAATGTGCCTTTTTAACTACAAATAAGAAGTTGATGACCATTCCCCTTCAGCCGATTCATGTCAATCAACCATTTGTTCAATGGGCGTAAGATTTCATTAGAATGATTAATCCTCCATCTAGTGATTGACATAAGTGGGTCCATACCACAACGGATTACTTTACTCAATGGATAGAGGTCGTGGCATTGAAGGAAGGTAATGAAAAGGCATTTCTTGATTTCTTAGAAGGCATAATGACAAGGTTTGATGTTCCATCTATAGTTATTTTGGACAATAAATTGGATTTTCTTGGTCTAAAGCTGAGTGAATGGGTTGTTAAGAATGGATTTTACCTCAAGACTTCATCCAATTACTATCTGCAAGGAAATGGGTTAGATAAATCTAGTAATAAGAACCTCATATGAATTATCAAACACACAATGGAAACCAAATAAAGGATTTGGCACACACAACTTAAAACCGATTTGTGGGGGAATCAAATCTTGCCTAAGAGGGCCATTAGAAATTATCATTTCATGTTGGTGTATGGTAGAGAAGTGAAACTTCTACCATCATTGGAATTCCTTCTTTGGAGTTGGTACATCAACTAGAGGTTATTAAAAATGATCCTATGATAATATCATTTTCAAAGATGATGGATTTGGTAGAAGTTAAGAATAAATAAATGAAACTTTGGAAAAATGTCAAGATCATAATAAGAAAACTTTTGATTGGAAGACATCAAGAAAAAAATTCAGGAGGGAGATTTAGTTCTCAAATGGGATGCTGATAGGGCCAAGCCAGGGATGCATGCCAAGTTTTATGCTCTCTGGAGTAGACCATATGTTATTATAAGTTGTAAGGAGGAAAATTATTTTTACATATCTAGGCTCAATGGAGAAGAACTACCCATTCATGTGAATGGGATACATCTCAAAGCTTATTTTTGAGAGGTTTCACCTTGTATAGTTTAGTTTAGGTCTTTTTCCTCTAAGTTCTTTGCACATTATTTGTAGTGTTTTCTTTTCTGCTTTTCTTCTCTTTATTTTTTGTTTGTGTTTGTTCATATTTTTTTCAAGGTTTAGGATTTGATTACCCAATGGATTGTTTAAGACTACTAGAACAATGCTTAGTAAGAAAGCTTCCCGAGAGGTTTCGAAAATGTTAACCTTAAAAGTTACCCTTGTTGGGAGGGCCATAAACATTTTGACAATTATTTTCCCTTCCGTTTTAATTTTTTTTTACTTTGAAATTTTTTCCTTATCATGCAAAAATTAAAATTTGGGTTTTAGGGTTTAACTTATGTTTTTTGTTTGCATAATTCATAGGGTTTCCTGAATTCCAAAGTCCAAAATTCAGAATTCAGAGTTTTTTTAATTATGAGTTTTCATTATCTTTATTAGAAAACACTTTGGGAAGTTCCGAAATTCAAAAACCAAAATTTCCAAAATTTGGAACTTCAGAGTTTTGGGTTTTGGATTTTTGAATGGGTTTTGTTGGAAAGATGGAGAGGAAAGTTTGAAGTTTGAAGTTCTAAATTTTCAGAACTTCAGGTTTTTGGACTTCGGTAATTTAGTTGCATGTTGAAATGATTTGATTAGGAAATATAGAACTCGATCTATGATGCATTAATGATTCAGAGCCTCACACTTGTTAGTGATATGGAATTAAATTTCAGTTTACCTATATAAACTCGAGGTTTTACCCATACTTTTACCCGGTAAATGTACTCTGACACTCTAAATTTTACTTGAGATCTTCATTGTACTTCCAAAGGCATATTTTCAAGGTAATTTTTTATGTTTCTTCATTTTTGGGGTATGTTTTTTTATTTTTCATTTTTATGCCCTAATGTTTTTTTCTTTAACTTCCTTTCTTTGTTTTAGAAAATATCTTTTTCCTTAGTCTCAAATATGGCTTCAAATTTGATATTGTTGTTAATTTTTAAACCTAAAATGAAAATTTGTGTTCTAGCAGAGACACGAATTATCTTTGGCTTAGGAAACAACAGTTAGAGATTCAAGTTTCATAAAATTCAAACATCAAAATTTATCTTTTGGAGCCTAGAGTATTCATCACTATTTTGGAATTCAAGTTTTTAGGCTTCACGAGTTAATCACATTTTCGGGATTCGTAGATTAAGTACTTCGTGGTTTCGATTTTGAGTTTTAGAAGTTGAAGAATCCAGAGTTCACGGTTGTGTGAATTTTAGAGGTTTTTTTTTTTAGAGTTTGGAGTTTTGTTACTTTGGAACTTTTTGGTTTCAGTGTTTTAGAGATTATAGCTTAGGAAGTTTCTAAATTTAGGTTTCAGAATTTTTCAACTTTGAATTTTAGAAGGAAAATATTTCATAATTTTAGGTTCTAAAATTTCAGAAGTTTTCTTTTCAGTGTTTTGATTTTTCTCAAAAATCTCGCACGGTGTAAATTACAAAACTTAGGATTTCAGAATTCAGATTTTCAAAATTATAGGAGGGTTTTTAGATATTGTTTCTCAAGTGTATACACAAGCTCTGAATTTTGAATTTGGTAAATTTTTAAACAAGCTAATGTCTCCTTCATCTTCAAAAGGAAAAGATAACATGAAGTATACCTATTTGGGGGTATCTCCTCCCTCTTTCCCATCTTAAGACTTAGAAAATATTAGAGACTCCAATTTTAGACATGTGGATGTGGATGAGTTTTGGCAAAGGGTTAAGACCCCAAACATGAAGCCTTAGATGCAAGAAATTTATGATAGTGGGATTACTCTTGTAGCTATTTTTCCATCGTCTATAAAATGTCCCTATTTTGTGCTAGCTACAACCACACAGTTCGAAAAGGCCACCCGATTAGTGAATTATGATTATGGGAATGTTTTAATAAAATTGGATAGTGATTTCTTCAAGGATATTTTTAAACTCTCTAATGTAGAGGGATATACCAAGATTTCTCATGAATCCACAATTGAGCATTAAGCAACGGAGAATGAAATTTGTACCAAATTCATTTCCAAGAGTTACTTGGCTAAAACTAAAGGAACATTGTTAAAGATTGCTAAGATACTTCCCTGTTTATATTTCATTCAGGAGGTGAATGATATAATTATATTGTTGAGTAAGGTTTCAGGTGTACTTGTGGCTAGAGAGTTTAGAGAATGGATGTTTCTATATATAACCATGATTAGAAATAAAAATATCTCATTCAAAGGCATGAACATATAAGAAACTCGATATGTTTCCAACTAGAATATGTGTTGACCTTGAAGAACTTCTTTATGAATTCTTATCTGGTTTATGTGGTAGTTACAATGAGAGAATACTAAGGATTGTATCCAATGGTAATCGAAGCTCTATTTAGATATATGATTATTACTCATAGCTTACCATGGAAGAGAATTATAAACACTTTAGGAGAGTGAACGATGTCTTCTTTTTTGTTATGTTGTATTTTTTCATAAATATTTTTATAATCAAATAATTTAAGATGAATCTTGGTAAGAAGTGTGGGAGTGGGGAGGAATTTATCTTCACTTTCAAAAATTTAACTATATCAAAGTGCCAGGGTTCGCAAGAGCTCCAAATAAATTTTCCATATGTCCTACCAATAAGTGGGTGGTTCTGAGCTAGTTCTTCAATTACTTGATTATCATAAAATCTAGCATAATCAACATAAAGCGGGAGTCTAGTTTCCAAATTTCATAGGGAGATATTCATGTGCGAATATTGACAAGGCCAAAAATGTGGAAGGATAAATGTCTCAAGTCACTCTTAAAACTTTACATCCAAGGAATAACTTTGACTGTTGGGATAACTTTGGTAGAACAGGGCTAGCTAGTGTACATATTCCACAACTTGAGGACATTTAGAATCACTGTTGGGACGAAATCATTGTGAGGAATGGAGAATTTGAGAGGTTGACTATGATTAAATTTTCTCACTTTTGCATTGCATTTTTACCAGAGGGTTTAAAGGATAATGAGCAGGTATTGGATCATGCCTATCAAAGAGATAATTTTTCTAACCAACCATTACCTTGGATAAATTGGTATAATCAAGAGTGCAACAATACCAAATATAGGGCGGGCCTTATTTTAAGGAGAACCTATGAATAGATTGAAACTTTGGGAATCACACCTAAGGTGTCGGATGAACCTACATAGTTTGTACAGAGCTTAGTTAATGACACGTTAGCCTACTCCTTCCAAAGGTAAAAGTTCAACCTCCGTGGCCCATTACAAACCAACACAAAATTTCTTTCATCATAAGGGCTTAGGGTCTTTGATGGCAGCTCCCACTACTAAAACCACATCATCTGCTGAAGTGATAGGTTTGAGTGTCTCATTAGTTGTTTCTCGGTATGAAAACCTTCTCTTTTTTCTTCTCTTCCATCTTCACCACCTTCAAATCCACTTTCTCTCACATCTTACACCATTCCTCCTATTTATTTCAATCCCTTTTCTTCCATCCCATCTCCCTCCATCGCTCAAGTGTTCTCCTCTCTTCTTAAAATATCATTAGGAGAAATAATAGGATCTCCATTTTCCACTCCACTTCTTCAGCAATTCCCCTTTGTATACTTCCATTTCATCTATTCCCGTAGTTTTTTAAAATACTACACCCTCCATGGTCACTACATCACTATGACCTTTCATGAATACCACTAGCAACATTATATTGTCAAGTGTTGAAATCTCTACTGTAACTATGCCTTTATCTACTTTTGCATCACCTTCTACTATACCTGAATGGATGCACATGAAGACTCTCAAACAAAAGAAGAAGGTACCTATTGTTGATGTTGTTGACTTGAGTACTCTAGATCTGACTCCTAAGAGGTAGGAAAAACGTCCAAGGATTATCTCCAATTTTTCAATTGATTGATTGGGGGAAATATTTGTTGAAATATCTACTCCCACCATAGGGAAGACAAAAGAAACTATAATGTGAAAATTACCAAATCTCCAAGTTTGCACTAGGAAAATCTACTCATGAAGGAGCTAAACAAAATGTGTAGATAGCTTTGGGATTTTTTTGGATAAATATGATAAAGAAAAGGTTACCAATGATGAGATGAATGGAAAATTTGAGCAACTCGCTACTCTTTTCACTAAGATTACATATCCTATGCTAGCTACAACTACTCTTTCCATTTCCATTTCTTTTAGTTTCGATGATATGCCCTTCTATATAGTGGAGAAAATTGGTCAAAAGGGTAGAGTGGTTAGAACATGGATGGAATGTGTTATTCAAGATGCATATCCATTGATAACGAATGTTGTAGATTTATACAATGAATTGTATGAGGATAAGGTTTTAGTTATGAAGATGAATGCACTCCTTACTGAAGATAGTGAAAACTTGGATCTTTCCCTAGAGACCTAGTAGGAGAGTCAAAGTTTCAACTCAGATTTACTTCTAAATGAAGGATTGATTGATGATGTTTCAAAACCATTTGAATTTCAAAAGGATATGGAATTTAGGGGTCAAGTGTTACAGGGTTTAATTACAAAAATTGATTAAAAATGGGTTGAAGAAGTCGATGCATTGAATGATATAATGAAGGAATTTGACAAGATTCACTAAAAATTCATAAATCAAATTGTTGATGTTCTCCCTATCGATCGATTATTACAAAATTTACGGGTTTGGTAAATGAGGATGAAGTCGTCACAAAATATTTTGGTATTGATTTTATCTACAAATTGGTTTCTTACCAAAAATTTGTGAGGTAGTTGAAGGAGGTCATCAAAAGAGTTGGAAAATTTCTTGCTTAGGTTGCTAAAGAGAATGATTATGTAGAGGTAATCAATCGACATGCATGTAGGCTGGAAGAAGAGAAAATCCAAGGGGTCATCAAACACATTATTGACTATAAGTATAGGTTAGCCATATAGGAGAAAAATGAAGAATAATCTTAACAAGGAAAGGATGCTACTAGTCCTAGCTAGGCTTGGCAGCCATTGATAGACAACCTCCAAGCTCTAAAATAGTCAAAGTTACAGGGTTAACTTGGTCAAACCCATGTAAATTTATTTTCTATTTTTATGGGAGGTTGTTCCTAAAACACTAATGTACTTTATTTTTAGTATTTAATTAGTTAAGTGTGGAGTTATAATTGCTTAACCTCCTTAGTCTATAAATAGTTAGGTGTATTGTGGATTAAATGTTTTTGATCTTTTGTGAAAGTACTCTCTAGTTTTGGGAGAGTTCAAGAACAAGATTTGAGCCTTTTAATTATATTCAAAACAATATTTTTCTATCAAGTATCTGGTATATTGTGTAATTCATTGATTTATCTAGCACTTGTGAATGTTAATTCCTTGGGTATGATGGATTAATTTTCCTTTAAATCAGTTATCATTTTCAATTTTTGTGGAATATGATATAAAATCTCCATAATTTAGTTTTGGAAATTATTGCTTTCCTTCTATTTGAGTTTTATATTCAATTATATTAGTTCTTGAAAATATTTTATGAGATGTGCATGCCATATGTTGTTTTTTAATAGTGATTGTGCAAACAAAGTGGATCTTTATGTTCAATTTATTCTTAGTGCATCACCATTTTAGTTGTTTTCTATTAAAATTCTCTATCCTTTATCTCTATACAAATGTTTATTTCAAGTGTTATAGCCTTACACATTGGTCTTAAATCAAGTGCACCAAGTTTCAAAGGAATATGGACTTCTACAGAGTCTCATCCTAAGGAAACAATGTCCCACACCTTAGGGATGTTCCAATGTTACACGGGATCACCTAGAGATTCAATGGGTGTATGATCCACGTGACAAAAGGATTCATATTATAATCCTTTTCTCGGTTTACTATATTTATAAATTTAACTCCGTAATTTTTGATGATTTGGAATTTCTTGAATGACACATGTTTTTATACTTCTTCTTCCCGAAACTTTATTGAAACTAGAATTTTTCCATGTGATGGGTTATATTTTTTATATTTGTTTTTGCATTGTTATGCTTTGCTTTAGAATCTTGTTAGGAAATCACCCGAAAACGCATCACATTTCTCTTTTCTTTGAAGTACTACTTTTGGGACTAATTTTCTTGCAACAAACCAGCTCTAGCACTTTCTTTATTTTCTTGCAATCGACAAAAATCCCAAACCTTGGATCAATTAGATATCATCTCTGGAAAGGAAAAGGAAGTTGAGGAGACACAATGCACCACCACACCTAGACACTATCATAGATCAATGGTTATAATTTTGGGCTGCGTTAATATCTTTTAAGATTTTTATTATTATTGTCGTTAAAATTAGAAGAAGCACATTTTTTTAAGTGGTATAATTCATTATTTCATCATTTATAGTATTTTTAACATATGATCAAATCTGCCATTGATATCTTATTCCTATGGATATTCAAGGGAAATAAGTTGGAGGAAGATTATTTGTTTGTATTTCTTTATTTACTTATTCATTTCCAAAGAATCGTATAACTTATTTTATTTTTCCATGGAGTTTTTGGGTGAAGAATTCCTTTTGAGAAGAATTCTTTCTTTCACATGAATTTGAGGTAGAAGTGATTAGAAGAAATTTAAATTTTTAGAATAATAATTGTAAAATAAATTCTTTGTTTCAAATTAGATTTAGCTTCACAATCCTGTAATAGAGGAATAACTACATCTGTTTATTCCCTTTATAGTTTATTTTCATCTAGAATTATTTCATTTCATCTTAGATTAGTTTCTTTTTGTTTGTAACTTTTATTTTATTTTAATTTATTTAGGAAATACAAAATTCAATTTTTGTTTAGTTAGTTTCTTTCAATTCATTTATTTCTCAGAAAAATAGAGTAGATGTTTCTTTCATTTTATTTAATTAATTGAGAATGAATTTAGTTAAATAAACTTGTATTTTACATAATATTAATTTTTTTCTTTATTTATTTAAAATTATCTTTCAACGTAGTTTAGAAAACAAATAAAATAAAATAACCTAAACCATATGGAATTTATGTTACCTATTTATAGTCTCTATTTCATGTATTTCCAACTCACCTATCAGAACACTTCCCGATCTTATCCCCTGATTATCCTTTAGCTTCGCATCAACATCCTTTCAATACAAGACATCCCTACTATCTCAAAGCGCATGACCTAGAGAAATTGAGTACGCGAAATCAAGAGTTGATTTTCGGTGTATGAAAATTGCAAACCTAATGTGAAAAACTAGTTCCTTTTTGTTTCTTTTTAAGTTTCATTTCCATTAGTTAGCCATTTCCTCTCTTCCCTATTTGAGTACGTACTTTATACCTCCTTAAATATGTTTGGTAGATATTTTGGATTTTATAGGCATTATTCCAATGTTCAATCATGTGACCCCTTCCATTTCGGGATGGGATGACAACTAAAAAAACAACGTATAATCCTCCCTAGATATGTCTCAAATCCTATTAGTCATGTGAGAATAGAGGAGGTTGACCAAGCCCTAAACATATGATATGGTCAATCTAATTTAGAAAGTATGACCTTTACAGTGAAACAGTCCTCATACTAAAGTCTTATCGAGTCCTCACATCAATATGAAGTCGTCGAGAGGATGACATTTTTACGTGAATTGCTAGTCCAGTTTACACAATAGGCGATTCCTTGGAAAAAATGAATACTTGTACCTTTGATATATTCAAAATAATCTATCGGCCATAAACCCAGAAACTTATACTTTTAAGGAAAGTAAGAATTCTAAAACTGAATAATTTATAACAAGGTATCATGTGTCTCCCTAGCCAAACCCCACACAACATGCACCCACACAAGTGGCTCAATCCTCACTAGATGATTCGATTTATACCTTTGTAGGGAGGATTAGAGAATTAGAGAGTTTCCAAACTTCAAAATTGGGTTATGTAATAAGGCATAACATGAGGTATCCTATAGATAAAAAAGGATACACCTCTACCAATGCACAACCAATGAAACAACTTGTGCAACAAGGTTTGCTAGTCCAATCAAACTTGATTGATCTTCTCATAAGATTTGAAACTCTAGGGATGGTTTCTCACCCATCTCGTTATTATCCTACACAAGGGCTATCCGTAAGTGTGTTCATAAAGTATTTTCCTCGAAACAATGTGAAATTCCTCGTTTTATGCCTACTAGCCCATATTTTAATCTTTTCCCTCCATATATATATATATATATACATAATAGAAGTGCCCCTAGATGGACATGTATACTTTTCTTGGTCTTTACATGTAGTATCAAAAACTCCATAGATCCCTCCCAATGCTTACACTGTAACTTATCCAACTCCTCCTCCTCCTCCCCCTTATCAATGATCTTCAATGGTGGAATCGTATATGATGGATACTTACACTGAATACTTGAAGGAACCCCTTTACTTCATTATATAGGGTGTCATGATTTTGTTCCCATTTCCTAAAATGCTTAATTTTAATGTAGAATGAGATCCAAATGTTCACATCAAAGTCTATGCCACTTCCATTAGGAATTACTTCGTTGGGATGCTATAATGGCTAAGATATTTCCAAATATTCATAAAGTGGTCACTTTGGATTGGTACTATTGGTTTCTGTATCTTCTATACATAGCTTGAAACAATATTTTCTAAATTCATTAGATTTTTTACATGAACAAGTTGTTACAAACCAGATTACAATTTTTTTGTATATCGGAAAGAACAAAAGGAATCTACCACACATTTTATCTAGAGATGGTGTCAAGTTCTTTACGCCTCTCAAGTGCACCTTACATGGACTTAATCAAAAATTTTAATCTCTTCCTTCAATCTCTCAATCGAGAGACCAAGGAGGAATTTCAGAAGTTTCCTTTCCGTAGTTATGAGGAAATGTTGGAAGGTGTGCTTCAATTGACCAAGCCATTATAAAAATGAGAGTAAAACCTACAGTCTCAATGGAAAATTGGTATCCTTTAGTAAAAAAACATAAGCCATCAAAACAAAAAAAACAAAACCAAGGGCCCAAGTTCTTGAATTTCAATCACGATGCTACCATTGATGGTGTTACTAATTAAGAAAAAAATACTAGTTTTACAAACAATTGTAACACTAACAACAATAACAACAATATGGGAAATCAAAGAGGTCCTTATTTTATTTCCTTTGTCAATATGGTTATTTCAAATTCCCATTCCTCAAGAGGATCAAATCCAAGGTCCAAAAAATACCAAAATCCTAGCCAAGGGGCAAAAAATTTCAGTTATAACAACCAATTTTAGAACTATAATTGGGGTTATAACAAACAAAAAAATCCAAATCAAAGACTGAAAGACTAGGATCCTAACCTATATTATAGTTTTTAATATATTATTGGTCATGATGCTCAGTCTTGTAGGGATTGTAAAAATATCATTCAAATACTCCTTGAAAATCAAAGATAAATCTTTAAGGATATGTTCCTAGAAAATCCTGAAGGAAATTTTCAACCTAGTTATACAAGACCCGTTACACCTAAGAATGCAAACCTATACATCTATCGACTTGTTTCATAAATATTATGAAGAAAAAAATGTAGGTCTACAAAATATAAAAATTGGTATTCCCATTTGTTATAATGACCATGAATCAATAACTTCTAAAAATTCTCGAGTTTCCCCTACCCTAGACCCAAGAAACAAGACAAAGATTTTGGGACTAGTTGAGTTACAAATCGATCCATAAATTAACACAAAAACTCACACCAGGGAGTACAATCCATAACCTATTCCCACTCATTCTCTTTCATAATATGAAAATCCTATAGTCCCAAGGATGTAGGATCTTATGATTTGATTTTAGATTCAAACAAGACCTTTTATAAAAATTTATTTCTATATTTGTTGAATAATTCCCCATGTGCATATTTTTGCGTTGCTAGATGCATTGGGTATTCATCATCTAACCCATGTTATTCCTCTACCTAAAGCTCAAATTAATCATATTTATTTTGAAATACACCCTCTAGGGGAGAATGATAGGGATATCAGGTTTGTGTTTTATATAAGCAAGATTCCCTCTACGATGTTGAAATATCTTGAAGAGGAGATTGTGCATTATTTTTGTAAGTTTGGTTCTATAACATTTACATAAAGAAAGCTATGATTGATGACAAAATGTCATGAATGTAGTCTATTTTTCTTCTTGAAGAAATTGGGATATGGGGAGACTGATTTCTCCTCTACTAGGAATAAATTGTGAGGGTATGAAAGTATTAAGGATACCTTAATTATAAATATATTCCTTCCTATCTCCCTCAAGATGAAAACCATTCTAACCAATTTTTACATAATTGATAAATTAAAAACTATATAATGCTCTCGGGGAGACCACGGAGTCACTTATTGAAGGCCATTCCTTCCACTTTGTTCCAAGAGGTTAGATTCCTCCATCTAGGTAAATTCTTTTCACTTAGGGGATCATAAGTGCTTTTATATAAATTTAGAGTAACTACATAAAAAATTAGGAATTCATTCTGAGTATGAGCTCTTTACGAACAAGTTTGAAAAACCACTTTTCTCAAAAGAATTGGTCGTGACCATCAAGGGTGTTATGAAATCCGAGGTCAATGAGCCAAAAAAATTCAAAGTGGTGAAGATGGATGAGGGTAAGGTTTTATCTGTAGAAATCATATCCAAAAAAACCACATCAAATATTGTAACACTCTTAGATAACTATTAACCAACCAATCTCCTCTTTGAACCATAAGGAGTCAATTTTTTTCCTTGGTCTAGCCTCTCTTCTTATTGATAGTCTCATAGACATACATATGATAGAAGTACCAGAAGAAGAAGAGCATATTGAGAGAAAAATGACCCTCACCAAATCCATCTCTACAATTCCATCCATTCCCAACCTTGGTCTATATGAAAAATTTTCAAAAATCAAACTTGTCATGTCTATGAGACATGACCCCATAGTTTGAAAAATTCCAAACACAATAATTCCTTCGTATGTAGGGAAAAAATTGAAATAAAATCACCACGTTCATGTGAACATGACATGTAAGGAACACAAAAAAATATTTTTATGAATGCATTTTTCAATCGAAAGTCTTACGTTAATATTAGATGTTTGAATGGGTAATATAGTGGGAAAGGGTTGTAACTTTAAACCTAAAATATTAGGCCCTTGTCAAGTAAATTAAAATTTCAAGAATCTTTAATATTGTTTGTGTACTCTAGAGTGTGAGGATTTTAGCAAATATATCAACTCACTTTCACCTCAAACATTTTACATATAGTCATTTTCATCTCCACACTTTCCTCTCTTACATTCTCATTTTATTGTCACCTACGGTGTCATTTTATTGAAATTGTAAAATGAAAACTTACTGTTTAAGGAATTCTTAAAATTTAAAATGTTGGAAAATATCTCAATCATACCTATTCTACATTTTTCACACATTAAAATTATATAATCCTTATCATCATTTTCATTCATGAGACAAATTTTGACATTGGTGTTATAAGGACTTGCATGTTTAATCTTTTTCATGGTTTCTTCCAATTTGGGTGTTTCTTTCTCATAGTTTTCTCTAGAATCTTCTTGATGATATATCTTCCCTAAAGTGATCTCTCCATGAAAAAAACATTCTATAAATTTCACTTGGAACCTTTTTTCATATCTCAACGTTTTATGATGATCCCTCGCTTCCTACTAGTTGCGTGGGGTTGAGATTAGTGGAAAATGTTTGCTGCTAAAAAGCACAATCTAGAGCCAAACAAGATAAAACAATATATAAAAAATACAACCATTCTTATTGAAAATAACTACATTTTTTTGTTCCTAACCTTTGGTGATGAGTCCATGCTTCTTGGTGTTAGTATTGGGCAAAATATAGGGGTCATATCAAAAATATAAAATTTTAAATAAATTGAGAAATAAAAGTTCCTGAAATTCTGAAATTCTAAAGAAATTGAATTAGATGCATGTTTTAGGAGAGATAATCATTCTTTAAAACAAATCTTGTAAATCAATAGGCCATTCATGGATCAAATTCTAGTCAAAATTTCTAAGAAGAATTCATTTTTAACTGGTTAGTTAGTCTTGATTGGGGTTATGTTGTATGTTTTTAAATAAATCTTTGTCAAAGTTATTGTGTCTTGGTTATAATTCTTGTTTACATATTCTACAAATCACATATCTATCATCCTTATTAGCTCTCAATAATGAGCCCTCATATCTTACTATTTGTTTGGAGTGAAGGATGGAGTGAGGTTATTTTATCATCATACCATATTCAACACATTTTTCCAATGTAATAGAAATGTTAAATGTTACTTTAAAAATAAAGTTTCCTGATTATTGTTTGTTTTTTTAATATTGGTAAATGGTTTTTTTAGGGTGACCATACCCCAAAACATCAAAAGTGTAAAAACTAGATATAATAAAAGAGCACATAGGGAAAAAGGTGTAACAACCAAGATATACAAAGTGACACCAAACAAAGTAGTATCCAAACTGCTAAATAGATATAAATAACAATAATAAAAGCCCACTTCCAAACAATGTCCTTCCTGTAATAGAACAATAATCCAAAAATAGAAGGCCCCCATCTAGATAAAGTGATAAAAAATGGGAAATCACTCAATCCTTTTCACAACAATCATGGGTTTTAGTTTGTTACGAAATTTCTTCCCCCTTTCCACCACTATCTAATCCTTGTTACCTTCTTTTGCAAGGAAAATCCAACCAATTTTTCTCCTTCTTCTTGTTCTCTTGTCACACCGTGGTACCTTGAATGCTTCCATTTGTCTTGTCTTGATAGCATAGTGTTCCACCCATCATCATCATCAACTCTACCCCCAAAGGTGCATATGATATATTCACTATATTTCTCACCCTCCCGAAGTCAAGAACCTTGAGGGAGTTAGGATCAAACTCGGGATGTAGAACCTTAAGTAGTTTCTTCTTCTTAGAAGTTGTCTTTTCCTTACGTTGTCCACTAAACCCACGTCTAAAAGAGGGTCAATTTTTAACCAAAAATTCACTATTCCAAAGCTAGATTTTCAAGGCCCTTTTTTTCTCCTCATAAAATTTCCATCTCTCTTATTCAAAATAATCCTCTATTTCAATTAATCTCTCCAGAGGATCGGGGACGCATGTGTAGGTTTTTCATTAGGAATGTTACATAAATATACTTCCACTGATTTATTGCCTAGATTTTCATAATATTCAAAGCTAAAATCCTTGTCGACTCTTCATATTTATGATCTATCCTAGAAACAAGGGAAGAGGCTTTTTCCAAAAAAAAAAAAATTATCTTCTAAAATGTCTCGATTCAGCACTCTAAAGGAGAAGACCCTAAGGTATCATTTTTTCTTTTTCTTTCCTTTTTGGAGTTCCTAGCTTGGCCTCTTCCATAAGGAATCATGTGGAGTGAAATGTTATCTACAAAGAACCCAATGCATACCTTTTAGATCCATCCTCTTCACCAATCACCTTAGTGACACGTCCCTTACGGCCTTGACTCACAAATTATCTCATTACTGCATCACAAGATGATCAATGACAACATAAGGATTAAAGATATTCAGTCCCGATTTAGGGCCTATAAGAGATTGGTCACGCCATCCATCATTTCCCATAATTTATCCACTTGGAATAGGCTAACTCCATGTCTATCCTGTAAGAAAGATGAGCATAATACATTTGAATCCTCATATAGGATTTTTGATTCTAAACACCTTTTTAGTCACAAGTATGATAGAGGTAGGTGCAGGATTACCAACAGTCATATTAATACAAAATCTATATTGTATCATCCTAGATAAAACTTTGGTTGTAGGATCAATCACGAGTGAAACCCCTAAATCCTGCTAATTCCCAAAATCACATCTTGGCTCCAAAACTCCAAGGGTAGGGAAGGAAATCTGATGCACATAGGGAAGGAACTGATGATGGGTCTATTATAGTTCTTAGGTGTCCACTTAACTGAATTCACAATAGTCCTACCAAATAACCGGGGTCCCACTTGTATAAATCTTCCTCGAGAATAAAATTAAATATGAAGGACTCATTGGCTAGAGAAACCACTTCTAAATGACCCTTAGGATTCTATTTCCTCCGATTCCAAAGCCACGCAGCCTTAATGTTGGGTCTGAAACCCATGAATCTACTCAACAAAGAATATTTGTATCTATTAGTAAATATGTCAATCACCTCCTCATGCATCAAGAGGAAAGATCCTTCGTCTTCCCATAAAGGAGAGAATATGGAAAATGGAAAATCCTTACTGTAAGTAAACAATCCAGAGCCAACAACCTTGTTATCCCATGTATTTTTTACAGGTCACTTTCTTCTAAGGAGGAGGGGACCTACACGAATCTAGCGACCACCTTTGATTTATGCATGTAAATCCAAAATTTATTTTTCACCCATGGTTAGGATTTTTGGTGTCCATTTAGTAGCATTCCCATTATTTGGAGCAACATGTTAAAAACTTTAGATGGTAAACACTTTTATTATACCAAATTTATGAACGAGAGTGGGGGAGGAGCACTTTATCTAAGTGGGACATGGGGGAAAACTTTGGATGGTAAAAACTATTATTATAACAAAGCTATGAAATGGAGTGGTGGAGGTGAAATTTCTCTAAGTGGGACATGAGGGTGGGATTGGGTCCTTAATTTCCACCAAGAAATCCACATTCAGAGCTCCTTGTTATGTTCTAATTGGTCCACATGATGAAGTTCAACCCCTACCTCAAGGTTTCCCCATGGCCACTTATTGAAAGTATCCAATGAATTAAATGGGAATGTAACTTAGGTTGATGATTTAAAACTACTTATAACTCCCCAATAGCCCAATAACTTGAGTTCAAAACTTTGGATGGTAAACACTTTTATCATACCAGAGCTATGAACTGGAGTGGTAGAGGAGAAATTTCTCTAAGTGGGACATGGGGGTGGGATTAAGTCCTCAATTTTTGATGAGCGATCCACATTTTGAATGCCCTTCTATGTTTTGCTTGCTCCATATGGAGAAGTTTGACCCCTACCTTAAGGTGTCCCCATGGCCAATTATTGAAAGGATCTAATGAACTCAATGATAATGGAACTTGGGTTGATGATTACAAACTACTTGTAACTCACTAATAGCCCAAGACCTTGAGTTTCATTGTCATATTCATATATATCATTTTGTTTATCACATTACATCATCATCCATAACATGTATTCAAAAACAAAAAAATATCATAAATTACAAACCATCTAAGAGTACACAAATGACATGAACCACAATGAAATTAACTCTTCCAAAGGAATTCCAAACCAAAATATGTCAATATATATATATATGTCAATATATATATATATATATATATATATATATATATATATATATGTATATATACAATGTTATCACAAGGAAGGACAATTGTGGTCAAAATTCTCAACTATGAGCCAAAAATACAAAAAAATGATCCTCAAGAAATAAAGGCCTTTGGCCTATCCCTCTCTCCTATATCCATGTGAAGGAGAAGGGTTAGAAATAATTTTTCAGCTTCGATGTCGAGATTGGTTAGGTGTAGTGTGGAAGCCTTTGTGCATAGATCAATGAGAATGACCATGAGAAAGACCATTGGTTGTAGCCTCACTAGGTAAGGGTCATCATCATCTCTCTCTATCCCGAGGTATTGCAATCTCGGTATTCAACCGAGTGATATCTATTGTTATATGTCGGTTTGGTGTAAACATGTCATTGTGGGAAATGACATCTATCATGGATTCGGGGTCTACAACCAAGGCCTCTTGAGTAATTTTAGTAAAAATCATGTATAGGTCGAGGTTTTTTTGAATAATATCCCACTATCCATCAGTTGTGGCTACAAAGAGAAAATAAACAATGGCAAGTTATAAAATAAAATAAATGGATTTTACTAATATCTAATATAGGAAGTAGAAGGAAAGAGAAGTGTGTAAATACTCACTTGGGTCTCCGCCCACCTAGCTTAAGTTTGCAACTAGTGCTACACCTATATGAGCCACTATGACCTCCTCCTCATAGCCTCCTCTTCCCTCTCCTCTAGATGCACGATCCTCTTCCATCTCCTTGGGATGGAATGAATCCTCCTTCACCTCCTCTTCAGCTCTAACAACCATCGATGACCTATACCCTTCCACTCTAGATATGAATCCTCCAAGCCCAAGTATATATTTCCCTCCTGCTCACTCGTATCGAGCCCCGACCGGTTTGTAAAATCATCCTTGGTCTAACTACAACACGAGTAGTTGGGTCTTGTGCTTCTTGTGGTGTACCAATTATAACACCGGAACTACAACCGTCTATTGGAGTTGGGATTTTGGTTGGTTCTAGCCTCTTGTATTCCCCTATACATAGTGGTGACTACTAGAAGAGTGTCTAAGAAGGAAATAAAAAGAGGTGGGGCAACCTAAGTAGTGATGTGTCTTTATTCATCTCACATTACGGTCAACTAATTGAGATGTAGTAACACAAGTAGCTATAATAACAACCTCCTTACCCCACCGACCTAGCATATCCTGGTGCGGTTTGGCTACCATATCCATTATAGCTAATGTAGACACTAACTTTGGCATGGTCTTAACGAGATCCAATTCTATCCATCTAGTGGCCCTATCTCTCAAAGATCTTCTATCCTAACACCCATCCGATAGGGTAAAACACCGCTCGTAAACCCATGACATCACTAATGTGGGGTGGCTAATGTATCTAGCCCCACATCTTAAAATCTTGTATAATTTGTGGTAATTAATTCCAAGTATGTCAAGCCCCCATGAATATACCCTACCATAGATCTTAATGCTCTCAATAATAGAAGCCTAATAAAAATAGGAACATGTCCCCACTACTATCCCCAATCAAACATGAGGCCGAGTGTACTAGTGATGGCCATGCATAGATTGGGAATATGGGAAGTATTGATCATAACTAATCCAAATCCCTTCTTGGAACCCGTGTCAAGTGCATGTGCATTTCCAAGGTATGTCACCCATTTATGATCCTCAACTAATGAGTTGGTGCTCTTTAGTGCAAACTTCCTACCAATCACGGGAACTCGAGGATCCTATAAACGAATTCCAATATGATAGTTGTAGTCTTTTATTTTACCAAACATCCCAAGGCATGCTCGCACATAACTTAGGAAGATATGAGCACTCACTCAAAGTGTGCAAGGGTACTAGGTCCCTCTTTTATGGATGTTTTTAAGGAGTTAGCATGATAAACACACATATAATCTAGATCCATAATATCCATTCAAAATTAAAGCATAAATAGATCTAGATCACAACCATATGCAAGAATGAACTAAACAAGAATCAAGATTAGATCTACCATATAAGATCCAGAAACAAATATGTCAATAACCATTATCCAACCACATAGATCCATTATATTAATCATTGCAAAACACAAAAGATGAATACATACATAAGAGTATCATCATAGGTCATGCACGCCCATAAACCAACAACATAACCTTACAAGCATTCATGGATACTAAATCTATACAAATCAATACATATACATAGGGGTGGAGACTTTCCTTTCACTACTTATGTATCCTCAAAATAGGCTACATGCTAAGAATATCCATGCACCACTTATAAGGTTAAAAAGGGAGCATGCTAGATCATCTTAACAATATATCTTGTCTAGATAACTTCAATTCCTATCTTATTATTATCTCAAAACAATGCATCTCATTTTTTGTTCCACTTGTCCCAAAATATCCTTGTGTAGCCTCTAAGTCTTCATACTCCAGTTCAAACTACTAGTTCCATGCTCCAAAAATAGACTCTTCCTACATGGAATCCTCTCTTGCATATTTCCTATGCCATCTCTATATTTAGCATCATGCTCAAAATTGACTAAGTCCTCACTTATTCTAGAAGCAATCCTTGAACACCCTTTTCTATACTTTTGTGCATGAATAATCTCATCCATGCACACACTCACAATAGTCTATCATGTGTGAATTTCCCTGTAAGTCTTCCACATGCGCTCTTTAATACTTATCCATTTCCATGGCCCAATAATATTTCACTTCCATAAAACACCAAGAAATAATAAATTTTTCTGACCAACATCCCAATAGGTTAGAAAGTCACAAAGAAGGTGACTCACCAAGGCACTTGGTCATGTTTGGGATAACCTCCATATGCCTTCCCTCTCTAATACCCCTCTCTCTGTTGGTTTGATAACTAAGAATCTTGGGAAAGGAATCCTACTCTTAGGTTTTTCTCCATCTAATATAACTTCCCTTCATCCAAAACAAGGATAAAGAGCATATTAAAATATGAAAAGTGCATAATACGCTCAAAAAAATAATGTAAATCAAAACAAAAATAAGAAAAATGTCATGATGGTTAGAAACCAACACTCTTAGTAGGGTTGCGGTTGTGTAACTACCACTCTACTAGAGCAGTGGTTATGTCACCGCCATGATGTTTTATGTAACCACTTCTTTACATCGAGTGGTGATTGAGCAACCACCATGGTAGTCATGTTGACCAAAATAGTGCCACATGCCTAAATCTAAAAACTCAAAAAAATAATAAAATTGACCAAAATATCTCAAATCAATTGCAAAATATACAAAGTGTCCCACCTCCATGATCATTTTGACTATTAAATTATGAAAAACCTCACCTTCTACAGCTATTTTCAAGCAAGAATGACATTTTAAGGTAAAAATAAATAAATTCTTCTAACTTACAAGTTCTTGGCCCTTGATGTCTGCTCGCTAGTTGCATTGGCATCATGATTGAGTGATATTTTATTTTACTATATTCATGAGAAAAAAAAGGTAATTGGTAACTCGAGAGATTCAAATTTAGCTAATTGGGTATGTAATAATGATTTCTAAAAATAGTAAAAAGTGATATATATATAGCTCATATTTGGTTTTCTAATGTTGCTTTGAGTGAGTGTATGTAGGGATAATGTGTTAGAGATAGTATATTTCTCATCCCCGCAAAATTACTAAATATTCTTCTCTTTTTATTTTGTTATATTTTGCTAATTTTGTATTATATCTGCACTTGATTCCCATCTCTCTTTTAAAGGTAGTGTTGATTTCAAAACATGAATGAGTAAGGTAAAATTCCTAACTCTCCCACTTAAGAGAGTCATACTCGAAATAATGTTTTATGACCATTCATTGCTAAAATGATCATCGAGGGTCAATATGTTGCAAAACCAACTCACCAAGTTAGAAATGTTGTAAAACTCAACAATGCCTATTATTCCTTCCAAACCACTTCCTTGTCATGTTCACAAGCACCCAAAAGTATGGAATTTCTTAATCACTCACTCTATAACACTATACCAATCATTTCATCATATTCTTAAGTACTTAACTACACAAAAAAACCTTTGAAAGTTAATGAAAATAACCAAAAGGATCAATTTGACTTACCTTATGACCGAATACCTTATTATCCTTCTTAAGTAACTTGATCTTGGTAGGTTGATAGTTGGAGAATTCAAAAATTTCTCAAAATTAACTAATTTCCTTTTCTAGAACCCTTTAGGGGTCTTGAAGTGTATGTAAAAATTTAGGTTCCCATTCCTAAATTTAGGGTCTTTTACTCACTTTACTAATAAGCTCCTTCTTACCTATTTTAATACTTCTTGTATCCTTGCCAATGAGGTTTTCCAATCCTAACTCCTGTTAAAATGATTCAACTAAAAACAAATAACTATTGTTGGAACCTAGTTTCCTTGTATTATTTTATGCAAACTTTCACCATGTATTTCTTTGCACCAATCCCCTCAAAATCACTCCTTTAGTTACTAAGTTAGTTCTCTTAAGTGTATTTCCAAAAATTTTAATGGACTATAATGCAAAATTTCACCTTCTTTTCTTATTAACACCCCTAACCACCTTAAACAGATGCATAACCACTCTTCTCCGATGTAGGTACAAGGTTTTATGACTCAAATCTCATTTTAACTCTCTCCATCTTCAAAACTCTCTCATTTACTCCTTTTCTTTGTATTGTCTCAACCCTATTTGAAAGACATAACTAGAAAATATCAATAAAATAAGAATCTTAGCGACTTATAGTCATTAAATTCTTATTTATTATGTGCACTCAAGCAGTCCTAATGAGTTTTCACCCTATGATTCACTTCCATAGTCATTCATGGACCTTAACGGTTTTTTTCCCAAAAGAAATGGACACCAAAAATTTTTAGAGGAGATTATGACATTTTCCTTCTATTTAATTAAGTTTCAAGGTTTTAAAATATCATATTCCTTCTTGTTAAGTCTCCATATAATTTCCTTGAAGATCCTAGATCTTAACTCCCTCTCTAATGGCTTTGACACACTCATAGCTACAAAATCCTAAAGAGGGTTTCTTATCAGTTTGGTATATGATATTTTGTTATTAACAGATAACTACTTACTTTCAAGGCTTGGAACTTGCATTAGATACCTAGCTTCACCTCTTACATGTTTTCTTCTTACGAGTAATGATTTAATGCCTCTTAAATGCATGAATACCACTGAAAAATATCCCACTCGGTTTCTTAAGAATAGGGTTCTTAAATAAATAACATTTTGGTCGGATATGATAACTCTTTCCTCACCTTACAGAACATGGTTAGCATGGAATAGGCTTGTGAAATTCATTATCCTCTCTTCATTGTAGAAATTAATATTTATATAAGACACTTTCTCAAATATAATGGCAGGTTTAGTTTAGTGTTGTGAATCATGGCTCTTGACTACTACATGCACCGTAAGCTCTATTCAAGTGTTATACTCACATAAACAATAAAAATATCCACAATCATCAACAAAATCATAAATAATCAGGTTTATCATCATGTATATATTCCTCCTAAGTTGCATGTGACTAGTTTGTTAATCAACAAGATGTATAAATCAATGAAATTTCATGTCAACACTATATATACATAAATTTCCTTCTTGAATTCCATTGGAGCTCTTTCCTCTACATCAAACCATTCGAATGATAAATACATCATTTACAATATGATTTTTATATATTCTTTGTAATCTTGATAACCAATTATTGGCTCATAAACCCCTTCAAGTACATGCTTTTGCATTTATTTACTCATTAAATGACCACAACTAGTCTAGAAGTTTACGACCTAAGAACAATATTACAACTATGATCATAGTAAGACTCCCGAGCTAACTAAGACTCATTTAAATCATGTTACATATTATAATGCTCCAAGATCACAACAATTTATCCAATACAAGCCCAAATTCCCTTTAAGGTTCAAAATTACAATTTGGATGGAAATTTACAATTTCAAAATTATGGAGGTCTTAAACTAAACTAACTTACCTCTTAGACACTAAATGACCCCTAGACACTCTTGAAAGAAAAAAATTTGTGATATCATCCATATGTACAAGTTGGAAGTGATGCTTCTACATCATACTCCCAAGGGGAAAAGATATGCTTCCCCATACTCATGCTATCTCTTTTTGTTATTCTTCTTCTTCTTTCTTTGTTTCCATTGAAGAAAATCCTTTGAAAATATCTTTTTTGAATCCCAACTCTACTCCATCCTCATTAGTTGTTCCTTGTCTTTCACATACTAATTTTTCTTTCGATTTCTCATATTATTGACTAAAATTTTTCTTATAGGATTGTATATAATGTCCCACACATAAAGTATGATAATTTACTTCTTATTCATGATTATATATGCTACCTCTTCACCTATCATGGATATGAAACTAGTTCCTTTATCCTATTTTAGTTCTTCTTGATTCATTTCCCTTATGATTTCATGAAATAGTAGCTCTGTTTGACAAGGATCGCCTTTCATTGATTTATCTTCCTTCATCTCATCTATTATGTTTGTAAAATAATTACTTAAGAAATAGTTAATTTTACTAAATTGATCTTCATCACTCTTCTTAACCATCATTTTCATGCCATTCTTAATTTTATCAATTGATTTATCTTGGTTTTCTACTAGAAATTGCAATTTATTATCATTTAGAACAATTTTGCACATCTTCCATTACTGATTTCCTTATTTTCAAGGTCTGAATGTTGCATACTTGTGTTACATTTTGAATTTTGGTCTTCTTGGTCTGCATCTTCCTTGATATTTTCATGATCTTCTTTTATTTAACTATCTATATCCACTTGTTCTTGAGAATTGTATTAAATTTTCCATGTCCACTCCATATTTCTCATTAATTTTTCTTCACTTTCCTTCCTTTAACTTTTACCTACAGAGAATTAAAACTTAGAAAAATGTTAGATTAGAAAAACAATAGGCTTGTATTCCTCATTCTCCTCCCTCATGATCTATTTTGTCTCTTATGTACTCATAAGTTCCTCACATAATATTTTCTTGCTTCTTCCCTCTATCTTTATTTTCATATCCCTAATATCAACTTCATCATCTAATTTTTTTCTCGCTAGACCTCTCTGTTGGTATCTGAAGTACTCTTGAATGTGCTTTTCTTCTCTCTATCATCTATTTGTTGTTTCTTATCATCATCTTCATCTTTAGCTTTGTTTATCTTCTTCTTGTCTAGAAACCATGTCAATCTCCTATACATCTGACATCCATCAATAAAATTTTACTTCGAGGCTTAACATCCTGTATAATGTCTTGTTGTTGCAAATCAGTAGCACCCCTGGATGTAAATCAAGGTTCTAAATGATGTCTTAGGCATCCAGTGCGATTACACAACATGGAAACCTCTCTCCAAGTGTGGGACTTGTGAAAATGAGAGAGGAATCTCCAGATTAGAGGCTGGTTCCTCAAACTCCTCTGATTTAGATCTATATTTTGCACAACTACAGAGGTTCAGATCCTAATCCTACCCTAAATTGTAAGGAGACAGGGATAGAAATGCAAAAAAATTGAAACTAACTAATGATGGTGATGCACCAAAGGAGTGGTGAAACATTTTTTGCCATGTAAATAGACACAAATTCATGAAATGCAACAAGGTAAAGCATACATAAGCTGATAGATGCAATTAGAGGTCTTAAAATGAAGTAAAACAATACAAACAGAGGACTGAAAGGCATTCACAGAGTTTACACTGTCATTTCCATGTAAAATCTCTTGCATTCCACCATCAAAGAGGTATAAACCTGCTACAATACTTGAAAAAGGCCTGATTCTTGCAACAATCACTTGCTGGAGGTGAAATAAGAAGTTTTCTATGCCAAAAAGTGTTCAACCCTGAAGAAATGAGCCAAATCTGGCTTTTACAGTGCATGGGTCGAGCCCAGGAGAGAGAAAATGTAAAAAACGTGGGAGCCCATTCCTCATTGACTGCAAATGCATTAAAATAGCATGGGGGTCCTTGCAAACCCATACCCTGACATTTTTGACCATGCTGGAGAAGAATGCGACCCATTTTGTATTAAATTTGGTTGTTGAAATGTCATTTCGGCCATAGACACATACCGAGAAGCGTTTTTGAATTTTATCTCTCCAAAATGAACCAAAATTAAAAATTGACCATGGAATCATGTAGAGAATTTCAACATCTTTCCAATGATATAAATAACGCAAAAATCTGAGCTCTGGATCAAAAGATATGATCGTTTGAAGATTTAGGGCAAAAATGGCCCAAAAACGGATCGGGGAAAAAATTTCAAATTTTACCTCTTTTTTGTCTTTGGAAAATTTTCCTGAAAAATTCCGTGCTCCACTAGTCTGAGTGCCACGTGTCAGCTCTGATTGGCTCTGGAATTCTCTCTCCTTCCTCCTCCATGGGTTTTCCTTTGAAATTCGACCTTTTTATATTTTGGGAAAATTTCCCATTTCTTCTCCGCGCTCCGCCTGGCCGGGACACGTGTCGGCTTTTGAGTGGCTGACAGGGGGCACGGGCCCTTCCTTCACTTTTTAGTTTTTTGGCTGAAAGCTTTGCCAAATTTCCAAAGTCCTCCCCTAGTCTGAACCCCCCTGCCATAGGACACGTGTCCTATTCCTATTAGCTCAGGGCTGACCACCACTCGCAAAATTTGCCCATTGGAAACTCGGCAAAAACACTAAGTGAAAATTTCACCCTCTCCTCTACCACTCTGATCCATGAAGACACATGGAGGGATGCCATTGGATGCGGGCCGCGTGGGCCAAAATTTCCTTTTGAACCTTTTGGCAAGACTTAGCCAAAATTTCAATTTTAACCCCGATGCCCGCGCCCCTACTTTGGACACGTGTCGTGCTCCTATTGGCCGTGGGCCAAAATTCAAAATTTTTCCTTCTCAAACACTTAGCAAATTTTTCATTGCGCCTCCCCTAGTCTGACACGTGTCACAACTGACATGATTGTCTGCGGGCCCCGCAGGCAAAATTTTCATTTTGAACATTCGACCAAAACACTTGGAAAATTTTCAAACTTACCTCCGACCTTTGAACTCCTCTCGCCACATGTCGACTTCTATTGGTGTGGGCCTCCAATGGGAAAATTTCTGTAAAAACTCCGTCGAGCCATAACTTGAAAAATATGAGGAGTTAGGAGGCAAACTTTACCTTTTGGAAAGGCCGAGAGAGAGCTCTATCTGATGGTGCCATTTCTAGAAAGCCTTGAGTGCTGAAAATCAAAAAATGTAGACTGGGGCACAAGAGAGGCAAGAACACAAGGATTTAGCCATCCAAAATGAGCAGGGGCACATTTTGGATAACATGTCTTTCTACATCATTATCTAGTCTCTGTCAAGACATTCTTGGCATGTCATCATCATCACTAGTCCTACTTGTGTTTCTTCTTCCCCTTTTATGGGTAGAAGTATATGGCTAACTCTATTTGATAAACTAGTATAAGTGTTCTTTTTACCATTATGGACTGATTTCCTTTCATATTTCCATGGTCTTCCTGACAAAATTTGACAAACATACATAGGAACTAAATCACACAACACCTTATCCGTATATATCCCAATTTGAAACTCAACTTGACATTGTTCCCTAACCAAGATATGGTGTCCCTTTTGCATCCATGATACTTGATATGGGTTAGGGTGCATAATAGTTTTCAGTCCTAGCTTCTCTACCATCTCAAATGAAATAATATTTTTTGTACTTCCACTATCAATAACCACATTACAACACTTTCCCTTTGCTTTAAACATAGTTCTAAACAAACTCCTTCTTTCAGTTACCTCATTCACTACTTTATTTGGTGTTAAAAGAAATATTCTAAACAAAAATGACTTACCTCTATCTTTAGAATTTTTATTAGTACCTCTATCATAATTTCTCATCTTTGTATTCATCCTATAACACTCATATGCCTTGTGTCCTACATATCTCTGACATTTGTAACATTTAACTACAAATTACACTTGCATATTTGCTTCATTCCTATGCATAAAACTCATCTTTATCCTCATCTTTATCTAAGTTTCATCCATTCTATCAAACCTACTCAACACAATATCCATTATCCTTTCCATATTTGTTTCCCATACCGACTTCCTCACTTCTCTAACTTGCACCATTTTATCTTCTCTACCTATAATAACTCTCAAAAAAAAATTATTCCTTTCGAGAATCAAATACATGCTCTATTACAACTATGATGCAGAGAAAATTCAACACAAACCAAATCATAAAGTTATAAATGTTGAAAAACTCAACAAATCCTATTAGGCCTTCTAAACAGACTTCCTTGTCAAGTTCACAAGAACCACAAAGTATGCAATTTTTAATCACTTAGTTTATAACACTATACCAATCATTTCATCATATTCTTGGGTACTTAATTACAAAAAACCAACCTTTTAAAATGAAGAAAAGGAATCAAAAGGATCAATTTGACTTACATCATGACCAACTGTCTTATTATCCTTCTTGAGTAACTTGCTCTTAGTAGGTTGATTGTTGGAGCATTCCACAATTTCCCAAAACCAAATAATTTCCTTTTCTAGTACCCTTTAGGGATCTTGAAGTGTATGCAAGAATTTAGGTTCTCATTCCTCTTTTTACTCACTTTACTAATAAGCTCCTTCTTACATATCTTAAGTCTTCTTATAGCCACCGCCAATGAGGTTTTCCAATCCCAACTCGTGTTAAAATGATTAAACTAAAAACAAATAATCATTTTTAACATCCATTTGGCTTGTATTATTTTATGCAAACTTTCACCATGTCTTTCTTTGCACCATTCCCCTTAAAATAACTCCTTTAATTACTAAGTTAGGTCTCTTAAGCGCGTTTCCAAAGTTGTTAATGGATTTTCATGCATAATTTCACCTTCTTGTCTTATTATCACCCCTAACCACCTTAAAAGTGTATTCTCACTCTTCTGATGCTAATTATAGGGTTTAATGATCCAAATCTATTTTGAAATCTCTCCATTTTCAAAACTCTCTCACTTACTCCTTTGCTTTATATTGTCTCAACCCTATTTGAAATGCATACCTAGCTAATATCAACTAAATGATAATATTAGGAACCTATACTCTTTCCTTTATTATTTAATATGTTTACTCAAGAAATCTTAATGATTTTTCACCCTATGATTCACTTCCATAGTCGTTTTTGCACCTTAACAATGTTGTGTTTTCATAAGAAATGGACTCCATAGATTTTAGAGGAGATGTTACGTTTTCCTTCTATTTTAGTGGGTTTCATGGTTTTAAACTATCATATTCCTTCTATTTTAGTCTCCATAGAGTATTCATAAAGATCCTAGAGCTTAAATTCCTCTCTAATAGCTTGAAACACTCGTAGCTACAAAATCCTAAGGAAGGTTTCTTATTAGTCTAGTATGTGATATTTTGTTGTAAAAAGATAACTACTTACTTTCAAGGCTTGAAACTTGTGTTAGATACATAGATTCACCTCTTACATGTTTTCTTCTTACAAGTAATGATTTAATACTTCTCAAATTCATGAACACCCTAAAAATGATCGCACTCTATTTCTTTTCTTAGACAAATAAAAGTTTGGTTAGATATGATAACTCTTTCCTCACCTTACAAAGCACGATGAGGATGAAATAGGATTGAGAAATTCATTATCCTCTCTTGACTGTAGACATCAATATTTATATATAAGACACTTTCTCAAATATAATGACAATTTAGTTTTGTGAATCAATACCTCTTGAATGCTACATTCTGTAAATTGTACTCAAGCATTATACTCACATAAAAATCACAAATATCTACAATCAAAAAAATAAAAATTAACCAGGTTTATCACAATTTATATATTCCTCCTAAGTTGCATGTGACTAGTTTACTAGTCAACAAGATGTATAAATTAATGAAATTTCATGTCAACACTATATATACACACATTTCCTTCTTGAATTCCCTTAGAGATCCTTCCTCTACATTAGACCATTCAAATGATAAATGAAACATTTAGAAGATGAGGTTTATATGTTCTCCCTAAGCTTGATAACTGATTATTGGCTCATAAACCCCTTCAAGTACATGCTTTTTCATTTATTTACTCATTAAATGACCATACCTAGTCTAGAAGTTTACGACATAATAAGAACAAGATTACAACTATGATCATCCTAAGACTCCTAAAGATCACTAAGACTCATTTAAATATTATTACATATTATAATGCTCCAAGATCCCAACAATTTATCCAATACAAGCCAAAACTTCCTCCAAGGTTGAAAATTACAATTTGGAGGAAATTTACAATTTGAAACATATGGAGATATTGAACTAAACTAACTTACCTCTTAGACCATAAGTGACCCCTAGACACTCTTGAAATCCAAATATTGTGATATCATCGATATGTACAAGTTGGAAGTGATGCTCCTACATAATACTCCTAAGGGAGAAAAGAGATGCTTCACCATACTTATGCTAGCTCTTTTTTGTTATTCTTCTTCTTTATTTGTTTCCAATTGAAGATGATCCTTTGAAAATACCTTTTAACTGAATCCCAACTCTAGTCCATCCTTATTAGTTGTTCCTTGTTTTTAACATACTGATTTTCTTTGGATTCCTCATATTCTTGACATAAATTGTGCTTTTAGGATTTTAGATAATGTCCCACACATCAAGTATGATAATTTTACTTTTTATTCATGATTATGTATGATGCCTCTTCACTTTTCATGGCTATGAAACTAGTTCATTCATCCTCTTTTAGTTATTTTTTATTCATTTTCATTACAAGTTCATGAAATAATAGCTCTGGTTCATAAGGATTGCCTTTCATCTATTTATATCCCTTCATCTCAGTTGTTACATTTTTATATACATTACTTAAGAAATTCTTACTTTGATTAAATTGATCTTCATCACTATTTTTAACCATCATTTTCATGCCTTTATTAATTTTCTCAATTTATTTGTCTTGATTTTCTACTAGAAATTGTAATCTATTATCCTTTAGGACCATTTTTGCACATATTCCATTACTGATTTCCTTATTTTAAAGGTCTTAATGTTGCATACTTATGTTACATTATGAATTTTGGTCTTCTTGGTTTGCAAATTCCTTGATATCTACATGATCTTCTTTTATTTCACTTTCTTTGTCCACTTGTTCTTGCAAAGTGTCTTTAATTTTCCATGTCCACTCCATGTTTCTCATTAATTTGTCTTCACTTTCCTTCCTGTCACTTTTACCTAGAAAATTAAAACTCAAAAATGTGTTAGATTCAAAAAACAACATGCTTGTATTCCTCATTCTCCTCCCTCATGATCTATGTTATCTCTTATGTACTATTAAGTTCCTCACATAACATTTTCTTGATTATTCCCTCTATATTTCTTTTATTATCACCAATATCATTTTCATCATCTAATTTCTTTCTCACTAGACCTCTCTGTCAGTCTAAAAGTACTCTAGAATTTTCTTCTCTTATCACTATATCATCTCTTTTTTATCTTTGATCATCATCTTCATTTTTATCATGTTTATCTTCTTCTTATTTGGAAATCATATCGATATCCCTATACATCTGACATCCATCACTCAAATTTAACTTATGAGGCTTAACATCCTTATATAATGTCTTCCTACATCCTTCTCTAGTCTTGTTTGTGTTTCTTGTCCCCCTTTAATAGGTAGAAGTGTGTGGCTAACTCCATTTTATAAAATAGTATAATTTTTATTTTTACCATTATGGACTACTTTCCTATCATATTTCCATGGTCTACCTAACAAAATATGAAAAACATCCATAGTAACTAAATCACACAACACCTTATCCTTATATCTCCCAATTTTAAACTCAACTTGACATTGTTCCCTAACCAATATATGGTGTCCATTTTTCATCCATGATACATGATATGGGTTAGGGTGCATAGTAGTTTTAGTCATAGTTTCTCTACCATCTCAAATGAAACAAGATTCTATATACCTTGAATTTCAATAGCCATATTACAATACTTTCCCTTTTCTTTACACATAAATATAAAAAACACCTTTGAGTTACCTCATTCACTACTTTATTTGGTTTTAAAAGCACTCTTCTACACAAAAATGACTTACCTCTATCTTCAAGATTTTGATCAGTAGCTATGTCATACTTTCTCATCTCTGTATTCATCATATAACACTCATATGCCTTGTATCTTGCATATCTATAACATTTGTAGCATTTGACAACAAATTGAACTTGCCTATTTTATTCACTCCTTTTCATATAGCTCATCTCTTTTGTCATCTTTCTCTAAGTTTCCTCCATTCTCTCTAACCTACTCAACACAATCTCCATCATCCTTTCCATCTTTTCTTCCCATACTTGACTTCCTTACTTCTCTCTCTTGCACCACTTTGTCTTCTCTACCTATAATCACTCTCAAAAGAAAATATTATTTCTTTCAAGAATCAAATCCACACTCTGATACCACTATGATGCATAGAAAATTTAACTCAAACTAACTCACCAAGTTAGAAATGTGGAAAAACTTAACAAATCCTATTAGGCATTCCAAATTGTTTCTTTTCAATTCACAAGAACCCAAAACTATACAATTTCTTAATCACTCACTCTATAACACTATACCAATCATTTCATCATATTCTTAGGTACTTAACTACACAAAAACAAAATTTTAAAATGAAGAAAAAAACCGAAAGGATCAATTTGACTTAGCTTATGACCAACTTCCTTATTACCCTTCTTAAGTAACTTGCTCTTGGTAGGTTGATAGTTTGAGCATTGCATAATTTCCCAAAACCAAATAATTTTTTTCTAGTAACCTTTAGGGATATTTAAGTGTATGAAAAATTAGGTTCCCATTCCCTTGTTTACTCACTTTACTAATAATATCCTTCATACCTAGCTTAAGACTTCTTGTAGTGTAGTCATTATTTTACCCTCAATACTTCTTTCTAACCCCAAATGCATCTCGCCTATCATCTAGCATACACTAGGTGATCACTTGAGGCATGCACGGGAACTAAGCCCCTCCTTTATGTGAGATTTGTAAGAGAGTTCTGTCATTAATGGAGAATTATTTACAGAAACAAAAGTACATTCATCTAATTTCAAAGGCAGAAGATTTAACTAACATATCTACACATTAAAGCATCAAAAAAAGCTAAATAACATTGTAATAAGTACAAGAAACCAGATCTAATTCATGATAAGACATATAACATGAGGGCTACATCCATAAGTAATTTTTACAAAATAGATCCATGTATATTGATTTAACAGAGTTCTGGTAGCCATATTACATTCAAAAGGGTCATCTCAGACCATATACATCAAATGACAAAGACTCAACTCCTGCAAACCTATATGATCAGAGATCCTATTTATGATTTTTCCCATTATATCCCTTGTTACAAATCTCAATACCCATACATATGTTTAATGGTATCCCTTAAAAATATCTATCACTAAGTAATTTAAACCCTAGCACCATGAACTCCAAACCCTTAGCATTTCCTAACATTTCTACAGCACTTTGTTACCCTCCTTCTCATTCTCTTCTCCCCTTTGCACTTTACACCCGTATATCTCTCTATTTGTGTCTTTGTTCTGTCCTAAGAACTTATTTAAATAGCACCATTGACCACTACCATGACTTCTCTTCTAAGCGGACCGTGTGCCAAGTGTCGATGTGGTCCTCCATTGGTGAATGCTTATCCTATTTGCAAACCTTCCACTAATTGTAATGATGCCTCTAGGAATATACCCTACATGAAATATCCTTTTCTTGACCTCTAAGGTTTTAGGATAGCACCTTATCCACTTATCACACCTAGTCGGGTCCAAACATTTTTCCTCAAGTGACTTCATGATTCCAAATATGGCTAAGTCCTTTAAACCATTATTCAGACTCCCGTACTCACCCTAGTTTGAATTAAACCCTTCTTAAACCTTTTTTCATATGTGCTTTTCCCCGAGTTCCTTCTATTTACTAAACCTATGTGCGCATGCCTCTTGGTACTTAGCCATTATTTTAGGTTCCAACATCACCCCACACTATGCGTGTTCTTCATCCTCAGAAACATTATGCTTCCTTAAATAATAAATAATAGAGGTATTGAAACAATTAAAAAATGGAAGCATGGAATAATGGAAGAATAGAAGAATATGCTACTACTGGATGAGGAGTGATAATTCCTTCTTCAAATATTCCTCAATCTTCTCTGAAGCATCTACTTCTCCCTTCACTTGCTAAAGTAGGTCACCCACTAATGTGCTTAGTTCATCAAAACTAAGTTCCTAGCTCTTAGCTTTTAGCATATCTATAATGTTTTATAACTATTTTCTAAGATCACCTAGTGCATCCATCCTGTGAGCGAATTGGGGTATAGTTCCTTTAGCTTATTCTTAATTGAACCCCACAAGGTTTTGATTCTTCTAACTTATTCTCAACATTGGATAAGATCTTCTCACACTCCAACATATTGCCTTTGTGATTTTCCTAAAATTATTTTAGATTTGCCTCATGTGTAACAACCAATATGCTTGTTATCATGTCTCTGTTGACACATTTTTCATACACGGCTTCGTCCATCTATGCGTCGGTCTTTACTATAGCAAGGAGCATAAAGTACTTGAGTCACTTTGTCTCCTCAATCTTTTGATTTTTCTCCTTCTGGCATGCCATCACCTCCTTTGTTGACTCTAATATGATTGGTAACCTTTCCATGCTAAGGATACAACTTAAGTCTTCCAAGTAGTGCATTGTTGACTTGTATTTTTGCTCAAGTGGGGCAAGGTTTGGGTGCTTCAAGATAATGTTGTCTAAAATGGCCTCTATCTTTTTATGGTATTCACACACATTTTCCTTTAAATCCCTAAGGTCATACCTTAACGCACACTAATCAATTCCTTCTGTTTTATCTCCTTTTCCTACTCAATGATCTCCTCATTATTTTTCTCAAGTTCTTCCTTCAAGACCCTTATTCTGTCTTTTTTTTCCGAAGAGTCTTGCCTCCACATCCACCGATGCTTTGTTGAGCACATTGAAAACTTTCTCATCGGATGGTTGTTAGGGATTTACTAGAGGGTTTACTCCTTGGCATCCATTATCTTAATCAATGCATATCAATTTACCTTGAACTTGGGTTCATAACTGTGGAACTCAAAAGGCCAAGATAGCATTTTCCTTGTGCACAGGTACATACCTTCTTCATCAAAAGAAGACCAAGTGATGAGTTGGTTTTAGGGCACGGTACTTTGGAGGTGTGCACCCAGTACATTGTTTGGATCATTAATGTAAGTACTTTCTTGTTCTTTCACCACTACTATGCCCTTTCCACTTGTGTGCACTACCTTAGGGAATCTTCCTTCCAAGATGGGGTCTCCGCTCATGCTTCTATACTACTTTCCCACACTTGCGCATTCCTTAGTTTCCTTCAGCACTTTTTCAATGTTGTCCTCGGCTTCATGCTCCATGAGGTATTGGATAATTCCCGACACTTCCTCTCTATAGTGTTATCTCTATGCTCCTTTATCAAGGTCGAGTCTTCTAATCCTTCATGTTTACTTCCTCACTCCCCCTTTTTCATGAGTGATTTCCTCATTCTCATCATTCTCTTCATTTCCTTCTTTATCTAACTTATGTACATTGTACAAAGGATGCTTCGATAATTATCATGCTCTTCATTTTCTTCATCACCATTGTAGGCCTCCATGATTTTTGTTTCACCTAAGTCTCACCCTTTTTCCATTTTTCATTCTCCGCTTTTTCTTACTGCAAACTCTAATTTAAGGGAATTCTCTTTTCTTCTTTCTTGGGTGACTCTCCCCTTACTGGTGACTCTTTCTTCTACGAAGAATCTTATTTTGGTGGTGATTCCTCCTTCTAGGAAACTTTTTTCTAATGAGATAAATTTTCCTGTGAATGTAACTACTTGTTCCCACACTTCGACTCTTACGCCCTTACTGTCATGTACTTATCTGCGTGCTAGGTGCATTTTTCTCAAGAGCCTCTCCTCTGTCTCTTTTTCGTAACACAATATTTTTCCATACAATGGGGTTTTTAGGAATGGAGACATCATCTTAAACATAAGCACCCTTTTCATACTTAGGCCTTATATGTGAATACAACTTCATTGTTTTCCTCCCTGTAATAAGTAATGTTACTAGTTTTAACATGTGCACGCTATGGGAGACATACTTCTCCACATAGGTGCACATATTGGGGTATATTAGTTTCCTGTGTAGCTCACGGTAGTCTTGATCTACTACACTTAGATCAAATATGAGTTTATTTACCTCTTTGAATCAATTAACCTCAACTTAGAAGTACTACGCTGTGAAGGAGAAAGGAAATTTACACCAAGGACTCTTGGTGCCATCTACCAAAGTAAATTTTTCGATACAAAAATGTTGGTATATGGAAAACTTAGCCTCTCCTTGTACTAATGAGGGTAACTACTAAAGTATTCTCCATTCATCCCCAAATGTGTCACACATTTACTTATACCACTTTTCTAGGCGCACCTTATGAGCGGTTGTCATGGTGTTTCGGTATACCATTCAAACCTCTTGGTGGGGGAGGGGTTCTCATTTGGATATTCCCAAAATAACTTATCCATCCCATCGGAAATCCAATATCTATAAAGGTAATAGTGAGGAGGATATTACCAAACATGATCTTCTCTCTATCACACATGACATTTATAATCTCCTCTGCAATAAAAACTTAGAGGTTATAGATTATTCCCTCTGAGATCTTGTGGCACACATTGAACAAGACCTTGTTGATCTATTTCCATCTCTCTTACCCATACAACTTTGTAACCAAGTGCATGATCATCCTCATCACTTTGGGTCAGTAATTGTAGAAATGTCAAAGTAGCGCAAACCATTCTTGTAGTCATAAGCCTCAATAGTCCTTTTAATGGCTTCCTTGTCTTACAAACCATTTTCTTATGAATCTCCTTCATAGATATGGTCGAGTGAACTTATAAATTAGTCAGGGGTTATTTGCATCCTCTCGACCTACAAAATGGAAGTGGTATTCATGCATGTGTGACATTAACCATTGATATAGACATTAAGGCTTGCCAAAACAGGGAAACTCATAGAGTTATAAAACCCATCCTTCTCCATTTTAACCTTTACCTCATCGTTAGAGATCGAAATTACATATGGTGTCTTCTTCTCTCAGTAGGGAAAACCATTTCTAGTGTCATTTCATTTTCTGTGGTGCTCGTTTAATGATTGTAATCACTAACAACCATTTTCTTGATGTGAGACACCCATTCTTTACCAAGTAATACATCATCTAGGTACTACATTTCTACGTACCATTCTTCATTGAAACTAGTAGAAATGAATTGTTTTCCTTGCCCTTTCCCTTCTTTGGTGAAACATTTACTACTTTCCTTAGTTTCATTCCTTCGTTAGGTCCTTAAAATTCTTCTCTCTTGGTCTTGGCTCTGCTCAACTTTGCAGCTCCACTCCTTTGTGAAAATTCCTTCAAACCCCATGCCCTAGCTATGTAACCCTAACCAGGGAAAACCTTTTTTCAAAAGATGACGTAACACCCGTAGGGATTCTTCCACATAACATTCTCCGCTTATGACCACATACTCCTTTCCACTCTAGTTCGCTGATCAAACTAGCTATACATGTAAATCTTCACAACTCTTCTCAAAATTTCTTCGCAAGGATGCCCTAGTTCGCGAGATATCTTTGATAACTTAAAACGTAAGGTAGAAAATAACACACCCTCAATCTTCTATTTATAAATTTTTCTCTTCTCTGTAATAAATGCCATGCCACCTACCAATGTACTTTCATAATAAAGGCAGATTTTTTCCAATGCCAACCTTTAGCACTTTTCCTCTACACTCAATCCTACACAAACACTTATGTAACCTTCTAGCATGAAATTTTTTCAACCATATAATTCTTCACACTTTCTCCCATGCCAAAGTCAATTCTTCCTCTATGTATTGGACCAGAATCTTTCTGCTTCCTACCTCATGTTGCTCCTACAACTTTTACCCTTATACGTGGTTTCTTAAAGCCTTTTGACACCATCCTTCTCTTATATTCACTTTTTCCACGTGAAATCTTCCAATCCACGTGTTTTTGATGTTTTAACTGGTCCATCCATAATCAGTAATCTTCCAAAGACTTGTCACATCACTTCATCCTACACAAAAATGGATGTGAGGTCTTTTGTGCATAGAATTTTTTTGAAAATAATAAGTGGCTACCAGTGCACAAATGCACAAAAATAAAGCAACAAGAAAGGGAAACAAAAAGAAAGGAAACAACATTAAAGTAAAATCTATGCTAACTAGCAATACTACCTTATTTACAAACACAAAGATGATTTATTTCTAGTAGGGCTTTAGCCTACTCCCATTGAAATGGCCTAGAAACCATGTTCCATACAAAGGCTTATAATCGATAAGTGCATGAATCAAGTACATAAGATACAATGTATGGTCCCATCTAATGAACTTTGAATTTCCCATGATGGCGCAGAAAGTTGGAATCATACAATAGAACCATCTACCCAACCTCAAATTGCTTTTTCTTGATGTGTCTATCATGCCATGCCTTCTTCCTATATTTTTCTATTTTCTAACTCTAGTGAGTAATAGCCCACCTCTCATCCAACTACATCAACTTATCAATCCTCTCCTCAAGTGCTTGTTCATCATCTAACCCTCTTGCATGCACTATACACAAATGATGGTAACATGAATTAAATAGGTAACACAACTTCCATGCAAAACACCAATTGAAAAGGTGTGGCCTTGTTCAACATTTTATACGTAGTCCGATATGACCATAGCACGCAAATTTTTTTATCATCCCAATCCTTTCTTCCCACATAAAAATATTAGTTAATGTGTGATTTATAATTTTATTAAACATTTGAGAAGTCTCATTAGCTTGTGGGTGATAAGGGGTAGTCTTGTGATGGGCTACCATGAATTCTTCCAATAATATTCTAACTATCTCATTTAAGAAATGAGTACCCCTATCACTTGTTAAGCTCAGCGGGCATCCATATCTACTGATTATATTTTCCCACAAGAACCTAGTTGTTGTTTCCGCTATGAAATCCCTTATAGGAACTAATTTTTCCAACTTGTGAGGTTATTTTTGCATGTAATGATATAGCACAAACTGTCCTTCTAATGATATAGCACGAACATTGGATTTCCCTTGAAGACTTCTGATTACATCCATGGTCTCTTGATAGACTTCGTTCTAATGCATAGGGTCCAGATACTTCCCATATACCACTTCTTCTCTTGTAATTAGTGGCCTTTGCTTTGGTATCTCCCTAGCACACACAACCTCAGCTTTCATCATCACCAAGACAGTACTAACTTTGAATCACATGACATTATAGGAATCCACTATTGATCAACATGATTTACACTCACCATCCCAATGCCCTTATCCTTCCACTACTTTTGGCTCATGTGTTCAAATAATTTTGGGCACTCCTCATACTTGTGCTTCTTTCCACACCAAGAACACTATAGAAGATCGGGGCATTCATGCTTATAGTGTTCTGTAGACCCACAATTGTAACAAGTTCCATGTGGGAACTCACTTCTTCCACCTCTGTGGTTGCCACGACCTCTAAATCCTCCGTGAAAGCCTCTTCCATTGCTTCCTTCATCCATGTGCCCTTCATAATGAAGGCCCTCATCCTTGGAACTGCTTGTAATACTAGTATTGTACACACCAGTATCAATGGCATCATGTATTTGGTTAATCAATCTATAATCCTTGGTGTCATGAGTAGTAAAGGTGAAAATTTTCTAACATGAAGACACATTCTTATGGATCACGCATTTGTAGTAACAAACACCTACTTACATCATGATGCCCATGGAAAATATTGTAGTCTATCATCATCGTGCATACCAATTTCCAAGAAAATTTTCCTTCATATGTCCTTCTACCTCACAATCCATAGACCATAACCTATTGCAAGTCTCATGATCTAAGTTCACATATAATTTCTCTAGTTACTTTTCCATTACAGCAATTTGGGCTTATAGGAATAGAATAACTCTTGTATCAATGCTTCCTACTACCTCAGCACATAAGGTATCCTCCAAGGCCTCACGTGGACCTGTTAAAGTTCCTTCTTGAATGGTGTGATCAATCCTCTAATGAACCACTAAGCATGTAATGAAGGATGAATTTCATAAGATAACTTGGATAAGAGAGTCTTGAAACACCTGTCATACTCCCACTCACTCTCCATCATTCCTTATAAACCTCCTTCAATGCGCTGATGCTTTTCTGTTCAAACTCAATTATGTGGAACTCTGCCAAAAATGCATTACACAATGCAATGTAATCCACCATAGTCTATGGGTCATACTTCTTGTACTAGTTATGCACGTGTCTTTGCAAAGCATGGCTACAAACCGACTTTCTTTCTACTTCAAAGTAGTGATCCCCTTCATGTGTCATAGTTACTCGCACTTGTGTACATGTTCCATGACATCCTAAATGCTATTATAATCATGTAAGTGGAGTGGCATCTCATAAAACACCTGTTGATGGTGTTGTGGACCTTGCCTACCGGATCTAAGACCATGATTCCCTCTAATGTTACCTTCACCATTAGACCCACTAGATCCACTAGTGTAAACACCCCCAGATCCTCCTCTTGTCATAGGAAAGGAGCCTAATGCATTTTTGCCCTTTGAACCCACCATCGCGCTAAACTATACGCTAACAGGTTTGTGATACCAAACCACTCTCATACGCGATACTCAAACCTTGTGATCCCACAACTTGCCCAAATGTTGTGCCAAAAAAATGACCCCAAATACGAAATGAATTTGAATCCATAGATGTACCAAATGAAAAATTACACCTCCCGAGTGTTGCTTGACTATAAATACGATACCAACCGGATTATCAACACTTATCTTAGGAACTAGAAAACTAAGTGCAAGGGTTTGATATCCATCTAGGTTAAGATGCATGCCTACGACTCTTCTCCTTTATTCATATTACAATCTCTCAAGAAGCCGAGGGGTTTCTCTTATGTGCTTACTAAGATGGGGTAGCTCGGACTACCTAAGATCCACATCCTCTGCGTGAACCTCAAATCCTTCACGCAACATCTACCTCCATAAATCTAGCACTCATGTAGCTTTGTAATGTCTTGCCAACTCCCTCTCCTAAGATTCATTATACTTGAGTTGCCTCTCCTCGCTCTCTCTATTTCTTCCATAAAGTCTGTCATACTCTACCACACCCATGTGCCTAGTAGGAATTTATCCATCCATGGGAAAGGCTTCCAAACTCAAAGTAATGACCAGGATCTTGATAACCAGTGGAATAACATGTAAGAATGATCCTCTAGGATCCCTCAAGAACTCAAAATCAGCAATGTTTGGGAAAAATATGTATAAATAATTTATTCCAAGGTATAACTAGTCATAACTCTACTCTACTATTGATTAACCACAAGGGTGCATGTTAGATCAACATCATGCAACTACTGATATGCCTCTTGGGTCAGAAGATGATGTCTATAGTACCAAATCTTCCTTGATGCATACGATGATAACCATTCATATAAATATATTGGGAAATAACAGAAGAATGTATCATAGAGTTCGTGATATAGGTTCTCCTCCACCCATTTTCATGCATCAAAATCAGATCCAGTATTGAACCTTTGAGAAAACTCATCCTCTGTGCTTTTAAGCCGTGTCTCGACACTTTGTCCCAAGGTCAAGTGCTTCGTCATTACACATTTCTCTCACAATATCTTCAAAAGAGGTCCTAGAAATGAAACCAAGATGTAGTCATTATTTTACCCTCAATACTTCTTTCTAACCCCAAGCGCATTGGCCTATCATCCAAAGATACACTAGAGCTCATCCAAGGCATGCGCAGCACCAAGTCCCTCATTTATGTGAGATTTGCAAGAGAGTTCTGCCATTAATGGAGGATTATTTACAAAAATAAAAGTACATTCATCTACTTTAAAAGGCATAAGATATAACTAACATATCTACACATTAATGCATCACAAAAGCTAAATAACAATGTAAGAAGTACAAGAACTAGATCTTAATCATGATAAGCCATATAACATGGGGGTTTACACCCATAATAAAGTTATGTAGAATAGATCCATGTATATTGATTTAACATAGTTCGGAGTAGCCATATTAGGTTCAATAGGGTCATCTCACCAATATACATCAAATGAAAGAGACTCAACTCCTGCAAACCTATATGATCAAAGATCATAACTATGATTTTTCCCATTATATCTCTTGTTACAAATCCTAGTACCCATACATATGCTTAATGTTATCCCTTACAACCCTCTATCACTAAGTACTCTAAACCCTAGCACCACGAACTCCAAACCCTTAGCATTTCCTAACATTTCTGTAGCACTTTTTTACTCTCCTTCTCTTTCTCTCGCTCTCTTTTACACTCGCACCCATATATCTCTCTATCTATATCTATGTTTCTATCTTAAGAACTTATTTAAATAGGACCATTGACCACCACCATGACTTCTCTCCTAAGCAAATCACGTGCTAAGTGTCGATGTGGTCCTCCATTGGTAAATTTTTATCCTCTTTGCAAACCTTCCACTAACTATAATGATGCCTCTAGGAATATTCCCTACATGTAATATCCTTTTCTTGACCTCCAAGGTTCTAGGCTGACACCTTATTCACTTATCACACCTAATGGGCCCTCACGATTTTTCCTCAAGTGACTCCATGATTCCAAATATGGCTAAGTCCTTTAAACCCTTATTTTGCATCCTGCGCACACCCTAGTTTCACTTAAACCCATTTATGTTGCTCAATTTTCTCTGAGTGCCCTTCTCTTTATTGATCATGTGTGCACACACCTCCTCAGTACTTAGCAAATATTTTAGGGTCCAACATGTAGCCATGACAATGAGATTTTCCAATCCCAACTCTTGTTCAAATTATTCAACTCACAAAAATATCGTCATTTCTAGCACTCCATTTGGTGCGTATTCTTTATGAATACTTTCACCATGTCTTTATTTGTACCATTCCCCTCAAAATCACTTCTTTAGTTACTGTGTTAGGTCTCTTTAGTACATTTCAAAAGTTGTTAATGGAATGTCATGCACAATTTCACCTTCTTGGCTCATTATCATCCCTAACCACCTTAAAAAGTGTCTACACACTCTTGTGATGCTAAGTAAAAGGTTTTATGATTCAAATATCATTTGAACTCTCTCCATCTTTAAAACTCTCTCACTTACTCCTTTTATCTATATTATATCATCCCTATTTGAAAGGAACAACTAGAAAATATCAACCAAATGAGAATCTTAGGAACCTCTATTCATTCCATTCTTGTTTACTAGGTACACTCAAGAACTTTTGATGAGATTTGACCGTATGATTCACTTCCACAGTCATTCTTGGACCTTAACAAAGTGTTGTTTTTGCATAAGAAATGGACACCTACAAATTTTATAGGATATTTTCACATTTTCCTTATATTTAAGGGGTTTCAAGGTTTTAAATTATCATATTCCTTCTTGTTAAGTCTCCATACAATTTTCTTAAAGATCCTAGGGCTTAACTCCCTCTCTAATAGCTTCGACACACTCATAGCTATAAAATCCTAAGGTGTGTTTCTTATTAGTCTCGTATGTTATATTTAATTGTAAAAAGAGAAATACTTACTTTTAAGGCTTGAAACTTGTGTTAGATATCTAGCTTCACCTCTTACATGGTTTCTTCTTACCAGTAATTATTTAATTCCTCTCAAATGTTTGTATACCCTTAAAAATATCCCACTGCTTTCTTGAGAACACGGTTCTTAGACAAATAAGAGTTTGGTCGATATGATAACTCTTTCCTCACCTTACAAAGCACGATTAACATGAAATAGGCTTGTGCACTTCATTATCCTCTCATGTTGTAGACATCAATATTTATATAAGACACTTTCTCAAATATAATGGCATACTTATAGTTTTGTGAATCATGCCTCTTGACTACTATGGGCTTGTAAATCGTACTCAAGAATTATAATCACACAAGAAATAAAAAATCTCCATAATCATCAACAAAATTAGAAATAATCACGTTTACTAGGATGGATATATTACTCCTAAGTTATATGCAACTTGTTTAATAATCAATAAGATGTATAAATCAATGAAATTTCATGACAACACTATATATACATAAGTTTCCTTCTTCAATTCCCTTGGAACTCCTTCCTCTATATTAGAAAATATGAATGATAAATGAAATAGTTACAAGATGAGGTTTAAATCTGCTCCCTAATCTTGTTAACCGATTCTTGGCTCATAAACCCCTTCAAGTACAAGCTTTTACATTTATTTACTCATTAAATGACCACACCTAGTCTAGAAGTTTAGGACCTAAGAAAAATATCACAACTATGATCATCCTAAGAATCCTATATCTCACTAAGATTCATTTAAAGCTTGTTATATATTCGAATTCTCTAAGATCACAAAAATTATCCAATACAAGCCAAAATTGCCTACAAAGTTTAAAATTGTAATTTGGAGGAATTTGGCAATTTCAAACTTATGGAGGTCTTGAATTAAAATAACTTATCTCTTTAACCATAAATTACCCCTAAACACTCTTGAAAGCCAATTTTTTTGATATCATCCATATGTAAAGTTGGAAGTGATGCTTCGCATCAGTTCCTTCATTTAATTATTCATTTCAAGTCATTTGTATAACTTATTTTATTTTATTGTGGAATTTTCGGAGGAAGAATAAATTGCTTCTAAGAATATTTCTTTCTTTCCCGTGAATGAGAAGCGAAGTGATTAGAATAAATTTCTATTTTTAGAATAACAATTGTAGATCACATTGTCTTTTTTAAATTACATTTAGCTTCACAATCCTACAACAGAGGAATAACTACATATGTCTATTACGTATTTATTTTATTTTAATTTAGAAGTAGTTTGTTTCATCTTAGATTGGTTTCTTTTTCTGCGACTCTAAATTTCATTTTATATTAATTAATTTTAGAAATTAAAAATTCAATGTTTGTTGAGTTAGTTTCTTTCAATTCATTTATTTATCAGAAAATAGAGTAGATGTCTCTTTCATTTTAGTTAATTAATCGGAATGATTTTAGTTAATTAAATTATTGAATTGACTTTTATTTTACTTAAGATGAATTTATTTTATTTATTTATTTAAAACTAGATTTCAATGTAGTTTAGAAAAAAATCAAAGAAAACAACCAAAACCTCGGGGAATTTATGTTACCCTTTCATAGCCTCTATTTCCCTTCTTTCCAACATATCTATCAATAACTCACACTACCCGTTGTTAGCCCCTAATTATCCTTTAGCTTCTCATCATCATACTTTTAATTCCAAAGATCCTGGTTTTCACCATGAGATCGAGAAGGTGAGTGCATATAAAATCACGTGTTTATTTTCGGGAATATAATTTCCATGTACAAAATCCGTCAATGTGATCCAATCCTAACTATCATATACATCACACATCATTATTTTAGCAAAGTGTTCTATTTTCACATCTCACTCACCTCAAAGGAGGGGGTTTAGTTGAGTTAACATCATGAATATGTATACAAATAAGGAACACATATACAATTCACGAGTATAATGACATATTATATAGTTACTCAAGAACATAATCAAATAATAATAGGATTAAATTATAAATAGAGACAAAACTATCCACCAAGAATTTTTTTTTGGATGTTGGAATTTATGATGGAAGTTTTTTCCAAGCTAAAATTTTCAAATATTTTTATTTTTGATATACAAATTTTCCTCATTTTCTTTGATACCATTTCCCTTGTCATGGAACCATTTTTCATCCTCTTCATCCTTGGAACCTATCTCCTCTTCATCATGATGTTTCTCTTCCTCCTTATGATATCCCTCTTATTATTCATCCTTCTCTATCTCTTGCTCATGATCTCCATCTTCATCCTCAACATTGATGACCTTAGGATTATTATTTGAGGGTGGATAGGTCTCTACATTAGAATATATAGGATTTTCTCATTTCTCCTACTCATCCTATACATGTGAAGGGATTATTGTAGGGATGGGTACTCTTGGAGGATTTATTTTTTTGGATGTGCTTAACTTATTTCTTCCCCTTTAGTTCCAAGTGTTTATCCTCAACTAAATTTTCCACTCATGTCCATATAGGTTGGCAAGATGTTCTCTTTTGGCCTTTTTATTGGTCCTGAAATACGACAAACCCACAATATTTCCCTTTTTCCACTCAATTTCACTAGTTACATGAGTTTTTATTGATTCTGAGCCAACCATGAACATTCTTTCTACATCCAACCTTGTGGAGGAAATTTCACCTGCTTTGGCCTCTTGATCCCCTTAATCTTCACTTGGCTCTTCCTCCACCTATGATCTAGTTATTTTTTCCTTTTCCTTGGCATTAAGTTGTATAATAGATGATGGGCATGGTTGCCCACTACTATTGTCTCTACTTCTCTCATGGTATAAATGTAAGACTTGCACTTTTCTACATACTCGTCTTTTCCTAATACTTGTATTTCACATGTAGAATATGTATATCCTCATCATTTTTACTATCTGAAGTATTATATTTTTCACATCCTTGATTCAATTAATGGATCACATGAAATATTCAATGATGAAGGTAAAAGGAAATTCAACACATGGAGAAATTTTTATGCTACTCATTTTAAACCACAATAACAAGTAGTGTAACATCACAAGAAATTCCACCTCCCCTTTTACTTTCTTGGGTAATTACCACAATATTCTACATTCCTCTTAAAATACATTTTGTAGATTCTTTAACTAGTTGTTGATCCTAGTATTATATGCATTATTGAGGGTGGAAGGTGCTAAAATTTCCTTTTGTTGTTCTCAGAAACATTTTTCAGGGGATACACGTAATTGGTATTTCCACTTCCATTCAAAGCACCTATTTCATTGAAAACTATAATTATAAGTATTATACCCATGAAAACATGACCCTAACCTTATGATGCACAATTTATACATCTTGTATGATTCCTTAGTGATATATTGGGACAAGTTACATCATGTCCCATGCACCATTTTATGCATGATGTATAAGAAATTATTATTGAATTTCATCTATCCATTAGTGTCATCTAGTTTGGAGGTTAAAAGGAATGTTGTGACTCCTATATCTATGCATTTTACCTGTATAATGGGGAAGGTATGCCAACCTTTCTTGTATTTTAAGATATCCCTAGTCTCATCAATCTATTTATCATTACACAAGTCCTATGCCAATCATCTCTAGTATTGATCAACCAAATTATTTTTTTGATCAGTGAGTGGGTAATTCTCATGTGACAAAACACAAAATAGAACTGTAATAAATGAACAAGATCAAATACTATTATTTTGTCAAATTTTTAAAGTATGGTAGCTCATAGAGCTAGAGGACCCCAAAATTTTCAAGATATTTCATCATGATGTCATACTAATGTGATTGTCTTTGTTGATCTTATCTTTTATTGTATGAAACAAATATTTAGTTAATGTGCCTACCAACCTAGTTATATGATGATTGAAGATAAAAATTTACAGACGCGACTTTTTTCTTCCATTTCTACACCTCCAAAACATCTTCTGGATATTGCATCTCCAAATCAAGTGGTCATGGTGACACAATACTTTGGTCCTTTTTATTCTTCCTACCAAACATCATTTTTCTTGACCTTTTTATTTTACTACATAGAATAAGTGTATTCTTCCTATGTTTTGACTTCTTTTCTATCCACATCATCTATAATGTTTTTTTCTTCCTCTTCCTCTAAAATTTCTCTTCTTGAGGTGTTATCTAAGTCCTTACGTGACATTAAACCTATGAATCTTTTGAAAATAAGATCACTCAAAGAATAATATTCTCATGTGATTCCTTGTTAGTATTCCTCCTCTAGCTTATACTTCTTTCTTCATCTAGTCTATATTTCACTCTAATTTACTTGGGGGTGGTTAAGTGCCCCAAATTCCCTCATCTTAGCAAAAATATTAGCCTCCACATTAATGAAAAATGAGATAAATTTGTATAGCTTGAATCACAAACTTTATTTTCCAAAATTTAACAAATTTTTCTAGTTACTTCCATTTTTTTATGTCATTATCCTCATACCTAGTACCTATAATAGTTTTTCTTATTCTCTAAAAGAGGAAAGTGTTTGGGTTTTACATGTTTTGAATAATTTTTTTCACTCATTTTCACCATTTTTACTTAGAGCTCTCATTCATTTTCATTCTTGGTAACTTCAAAATGACTTATAACCCTCCTTTTATACCTCTCCAACATAGACAATAAATTCACATTTATTAAATTCTCACACATAAACTCTCACTTCCTTTACCAACTACATTCAATACTTAGTGGTCTAAAATTGTTACCCAATTATTTTTGTCGTACTTGTTCACCTTTTTTTCAAACTTTACATAAATAACTTCATCTACTTGCATTTTTGCACCACAAATTTCATGGATTTTTATTTCTTTATCCACATGCCTCTAGCTATGATAGGTAACTTATGTTTGTGGTCCGCATTACACTTCACCGTGAACTTCCCTTTTCCTTGTTCTCTTCATTATCACATAGCCTTCCCGTAAATACTTTACCATATCCACTTCCTTTATTTTTTGACATGTTTCATAACCATTCTCCTTACAATTTTTTTTCCAAAATTTCATGTTCAATTGTATTCCAATAATTGTTTTATGTTAACCATAATATCTCTCCTAAAAAATATTTTTGAGATCCCATCCAGTACCTTATTTTATCTTTCCCATTATTTTTGAAATTATTCTTTTTATCCCATTATAGACACCTAAAATTGGTGTCTTTACTTTGTCTTCCCGTGTGCACATATTTTGTTAGGGTCCTATCTAGGTTCCATTTTAATTAAATACACCCCCTTAATTTAATTAAAATTCCCATCCCATCACCTTTAGTTAATTTAATTAATTAAATCCTATTAATTAATTAATTAATAAATTTCCACATAATATCATGCTTTGATCCACTTCTATTTAGGATTCTTTTATCCTAACCTACACTCCTCGCTTTTCTTAGCTTTCTTCCTATCTATTTTTATGCCCTAACTACCCATGACACATCCTCTTCCTGCCTATATGCTTTAAAGCACCCTTCCAACTCTTAAAAACACAAAATCATGCCAAAAACACTAAAAGCTAGCCCATTGGGGAAACTTTCGTCGTAGTCGATGCGACCCGGTCTAGTCAATGTCGATCCTATAAAGCTAATCGCAAAACTTTCCATAGGGATCAAAAATCAGATGTATGAAAATTATGGAGCTCTCTCATGAATTTTGCACTCATTCGCTTGCTTGAGTACTCCTACAATAGCCATAGACCTCCCAAAATTCCTTTAGACATGTTTACATCACTCACATTCATCCTTTGTGAGCTTATTAGTATCTTGATATTGCTTTAATTAGATTATCATATTATCATTGTTTTACTTGCTTCTAACATTTTTCAAGTTCGATAAGCATTTGTAACACTCATATCTTCTTCAACAACCTTTTTTTCTAGGCTCTTTACTTGCAGGTTGTCTTTTCATCCATTTACCGTTAGCCTTATCTATCACTAATATAGTCACCATTGACCCACCCTAGTTTCCCTTGACCAGGGTCCTGATTCTCAATATAACCTCATCCATATTTGGTTTCTACCATTTTTCTAGTCTCTTCTTCCTCGATGCCATCAACATGTTGAGTCTAGCATCTTAAGACCTTTGCGCTTTCAGTTACATCCATATATTACGGGGTTTTGCATATTCAACTCATATTCCAGATCCAGGTCTCCCGTGTCACCCGTCACCTTCTTGTGTATAGTCTGGGTTGCCATCAACCCAAACCAGGTAACCAATAATTTACTCTTATTCCAATCATATCAGTTTCTATAACAATTTTAATCATTTCTTAGATTCAATATACTTTTGTTTCTACATGATATTTACTATTCTTGTTTTATTTCACTCTTTCTAAACACATAGGGGTTGACATCCGCTAAGGAAGTTAATGTTTCTTGGGTCCGCTTTGTTGGGAAACCCTCACATAAATCTATATTATCAATCAAGTTCCATTTTAACTTATTTTCGGTCATCAACGATAGCAATGATCGACTACTTGGCACCCGTTCATCCATCACATCACACTTATGAGGTATTATAAACCCTCCATGTTATGAGTTGCTAGTTTATTTCAATAGCTAGTTCATTCATTTGATTAGGAATGAAGAAACTTGTCCAAAATTTTTGGCATGCCTAATGGGACCACCCTTTAGGTGATCCCTTTATTTTATATTTTCTTTCTTCTTGTCTTCTACTAACACTACAACGTTAGGACCTTCTTCTTGATTTCTCATGCTCGTTCGGATGCTAGATTATGCTTCACTAAAGTTTAGATAAAAAGGAAAATCTTTATCTAGGTTTTCCTCTTTTTCCTTATTTTCTCCTTTCTGCATCGTATTTCCCTTTCATGTGTGTGTCCTCATCAAAAGATCACACTTTGATTTGGTTTTAAAAAGAACCTTTCTTTTTTGCATCCTACTTGCTCACATAGTTTAAGTAGGAGGTTAACTTGCTGCATTTCACAATCCTCACACACAACCAAAACCTCATGCATCTAAATTAACACATAAAAACAACATTTTACCTAATTGAATTATTGGGATTTCATCACCGAACAGAGAACCTCCTTAGAGTCTTCTAAGCAAAAATAGTCCTTAACCAAACATAAACTACCTTTTTCTAGGTACCTCGTTATCCATCCCCTTTTCTATTTTTCAAATTTTCTTAATTAAGAACAATAAAAATATCTGTTTACTTAAATTTTTGGTTTATTTAACATAAAAAATGTTCTTGTTTCATGCCCGTAATTACTCGCTCATTAGCCAAGAATGGAGAAAAGTCTCTTTGAACAATTCCATTACAACTTAATAGATGTCTCAAGCTACAACAATTACTTCAGCCATACCATTAATTACGTCTTTCATGAGTACTAATCCTCTCTTTCATGTCTCTTATCTAGAATGCTCTACAAATACCACTACCTTGGGAGATATTAATCCTTTTTTACCATAATTTTTTCATGTCTAGACTAGCTACCCACCATCTTCTAGAATAAAACCTTTTGGACCCCATCTTATCCCTCGTGGTGATGCACATTTCCAAGAGCTCCTTGATGTCAATCTAGTGGCTCTCTAAGACTATCTACTCAGGAAATAAACTTAACTTCCCCTAGATGGTCCACCACTTTAACAGATCTACCCTTATAGGACCAATCTCAACACTAATCAAGAATTTTCAATATCCTCCAATAATCCACCACCCCACCCAATTGCTCATCTAGTCATTTCCATTCCATCAAATAATCTAATCAATACAAACATCACAAATACCCTTTTTATTTCCTATTTGGCCCCAATCTCACACCCCTATTTGGATAACATGATCCCCTCACATCACACATACATACCATGGCTTCCTAGCCACCTCTTACAAGTCCTCTTCCTTATTCGATGTCTAACCTCTTTCAACAAAAAAATAAGCCTACTTATACACATCAAGCACCTACCCAATATAGACAATCATACAATATTACCATGACATAACTCAAAACATTCCAAACTTAATCTCAAACTCATGTTCATCAAACAATCCCCCAAACACATATTCAATCTCACCAACAATTTTTTCTAGCTACCTCGCAAGTTGTAAAACCACAATCAAATCACTTCATCAAATTATTTGATGCATGCTCTTATGAATAGGTTAGCTAACCTCGAGGCCTACACCCTTAGGTCTAAAGTTACATTATCATATGAAAAAATATGCAACGAGTCAATCCATCCCTTTGTTCCAATTAATTTATATCCTCCACATTAAAAATTACTGAAATTCTCCAAGTTTAACAAAGAACGAGGATCCACACAACCACATTTATGCATTCAGGGAATATGTGTTACCTTATTCCACATGATTAGGACTTGATGCTCTATAATTTCAACATGTATTTAGCTGGTCCAATGTTAGAATGGTACAATAACATCCCTTAATACTCAATATTATCCTTTAATTAACTCACCCAATTGTTTTTAGAAAAATTCAATAAAAATTATACGTAGGATAACTATTAATGATCTATATGATATCTCGATGAGCTTTTAAGAAGAGTCCATTAAAGAATTCATCGCACTGCTTCGTGGCATTATAAATCAACTATCATTCAGACCTTCGTAAACCAACTCATTGATCTCTTCTAACATTCATGTGAAAAACATATATCTTCTACCTTACAAATCATGTCCTTTCAAAATTTTAACGAAGCCTTTACCATGGCTCGCAAGCTTGAAACACGTGCCCTTGAGTAGGGTCATTTAAAACTAAAATAAAACAAGTCTAAACATGAATTTACTAAAACATCCACACCTAATGAGAAATATAAGGGAGTGATCAATGTTGTATTCATTAAATTTTCTTCTCGTACTAATAGATAGCACATGGACTCAACAACAAGCCCCACGAACAACACCCAACTACACATGTCAGGGAATCATATGCATCTATCTTTAACAAATTGTTAACATAAAATATAATCACACTATTGCCTATCTGACCAGTTGATGAGTCAAGACTGAAACCCGTGTGGTATTGTGAAGACAATTACTGCAAATACCACAAAACATAAGGTCACGACATAGAGAAATCTCAAACTTGCAAGGATTTGGTTCAAAGGCTCATTGAACAAGGTGACCTTTAGGTCAGAAATACTAATGCTTCACCCAATCGACCGCTTGACATCTTCAAACAAACTTTCCAAAATCATGCACCGACAAGCCAATCCGCCACCACTTCCACAACCCAAGCACCTAATGCCACACTATAAACAATTTTAACATCACGGACAAGAATCTACAATTTATCCTTCTTGATCATCAACTACATCAATCCCTTTTGATATTATTCCTACATCTATAAATCCATTAACACCTATCCCCACAACCACACCAATCATATCTACATCAACCATGACATTCATTCCTACTATTAGGAGCCCTTAGGAAAACATATCATTCTTTCCCCTAGAAGAATTTATGAAATGATCATTCCCACCTACTTATACAATCAACATTAGTTCTACATCTACTATGTTACCTATTATATCCACTTCATTACATGCCAAATCCACTTCACCGATTTGGCTACCTTACCTACATCCATTCCACTCCTACCTGTTATACCATCCTCCAAATTAGAATTGGTACCTATTTTAGAGATTTTATCCAAACCCACATCAATTATTAAAATTCTGTCCACACCACCTTCTTCTTCAATACCACCTCCATCATTTGAAGAATCATTGGAAACACTTTAAACCATCTTCAATGATTCTCGTACCTCATCGGTGAAATCAAATCAATCTTCACTACCCTCAGATTCTATCAAACCAATGTTGTTTCCTATGCCTTTACTAACTGTAATACCACCTTTGAATCCCCGGTAGAAATTTTTGTCACTTCTCCTAAGGGTGCACCCTTACAAAAAAATCCAAAATCATTTGTACATTACCTAAAAACATCTTATACATTCCCACAAGAAAATTGACATTTCTTAACCATCCAATGCAACAAATATTTCATCAAGAACATTTTAGCAACACAAATTAAAGTCAATCAACTTATCCTAAGACTAAACTGAACCATCAAGATATCAACATTCCTGAAATTTATCATCTAATACATTCACTTCTTCTTCAAAGACCAAGACACTCCGCATGAGGACAAAAAAACCTCCTAAGGATTTGGGTGAATCATATGCTGATATTTTCCAACACTTATTATGGATTTATACAATCACACTTCGCCTATCAAGGCCTTTGATCAAAACAATGAAAATCCATCATGGTTCAATCCCAACCTTGTCTCAGTGTATATCACTTTGTGTTCCTAGACATAACATTGAACATTGCAGATAATTCCAAGCCATTACCCATAGCTTCAATAAGGAAGACTAATTTATTCACAAACCAAATCAATCTCTTCCTTCTACTTCAACATCTGCACCTTTGACTTCGTGCATTCAAGTGATGAAGTCCTCTAGTTATTCAAAAAAATTCGTAGCCATCCCACCTCCTGATGACTATTATTTTGAGGATAGGCCCCTTTTTCTTCAACATTGTTCGGGTCACCACTCATTCGTAACAATGTGAACCTAAATAAACAACCCAACTGAAAGCTAAAACCTTCATCTTTGTTCCTTTTCCTAAGGATTTAACGACATCATTAACACCTAACGTTTCCATCTTTGTAGCACCTAGGCCTATTGAACAAAGTATAGTCAAACAAATCCACCAAGCCCTGGTCAATATATCACTCTACAAGTTCATTCAAAGCATGCCATGGCATAGATAAGCTCTCAATGATGCCTTAAAGTGCATTCGACATCGAGTGATGAAATTAAGCCATTCACATCCCAGTAGGATCACTTACGGCTTATACTACCATCTCATTCAATGATGCGGAGATTCCAGATATCTCACCACAAGAACATGATCTTACCCTCTTTCTCACTATCAAGATTAATGCCACATTTATCTGAGGGTCCATTTTTGCTAGTGGAGTGAGCATAAATGTCATCCCATCACATAATTTTGATCAACTTAAGATACCAAAGGCCTCTATTTCCCAAACACCCATGGTTATTTGTGCTTTTAATGATGTTTTTTCTCTCACCTTAGGGACATTCATTCTTCCTATTAACTTTGATGGGAAGCTCCTCCATAATATCTTCTACATCATAAAAGGGGAATTTCAATACAATGTTCTCCTTGGGTGACCTTAGATCCGTATTATGCATTGTGTAGCTTATATACTCCATCGTTCCTTAAATATGAGTATGAGGGGAAGGTTTTAACACTTCTTAGGGACACTCCCCCTTTCAGATGTACAATATGACTTATTGACCCAATGATGTTCTTGTTCCCAAGGATGATCCATCTGCACCATCCACTAGTTCACCCATCCCTTCTTCCAAAATCCCTAACAATGACTCCCTAGACAATGTGATGGAAAAACTTATGATGGGGGAATATCATCTTCTCACACTTAACACCTTGCCCACTCCTCACCATCTTGGTAGGCCTGATAAGGCACCTATGTACCAACCCAATGTTGGAGATGTCATTCCTTTCGGTCCACCACATCTTCACACCAACCTCATCTATGGTGGTTTTGATACCCCCTCCTCTCACATCAATGATATTCCACATGCTAAACCTTATATTGGTGGTTTCAACTTCCTTAACAAACCATATTTTTCCCACACCTATCTCCATTGTTGCATATTGCATGAGAAATTACGATAATGGGCCACATGGCCTTATTATCGATCAATGCCACAAAACTCACGAAACTTTTGCATTGGGCTACCAAGAGCATTCCCCTGACCTAATTCTACCATCTAAGATACTGATGGACATGCCTTTTCCACTTCCTCTATCCTTTCTAACTCTCAAAGACATGGACATGTCTTCTCTACCATCTTCATCCTTTCTAACTCTCAAAGAAATGCACATGCCTTCTCCACTTTATCCATATTTTCTGACTCTTGAAGACATGGAATTAGATGACACCATTTCTATTGCTTTCTGAATTTATTTTTAGTCTCCACCATAAATTTTGGGCTAGTCACCTATCAATGTGAGAAAAGTACTAGGTCATTTCCCCTTAGCCATGCGAAGATGATAAAAAAAGAATCTTATACCATTGATGTTTTTAATGGAATCACGAAAAATTCCATTCTTTCCCATATGGGGGAAAAATATTCTTATCTTCATAAGACCTTACCATCTGACACATCCACTCTTCTCAATGAATCAACCATCAATGTTAATATTGGGACTCTCAGGGCCTCACATCCTCAAGTGAGGTCAATCTCTTGATTCACGTGAGTTTGATTATTTTGCCACATGTCTCTCACATCATAGAAAGGATTTCACATAGTCATATTAAGGAATTCCCAGTCTTGACCCTTCCATCATTGTCCATAATATTGTCACCTTTGCTAACGCAAAACCGGTAAAGCGAAGCTTGACCGCATGCATCCTTAAATTTGCCTCCTTGTTAAAGAAGAGTTGTAATGTCTTATTTCTACCAATTTCATCATCCCCATTGACTATCCCCAATGGGTTTCCAACATTTTTACCATCTCTAAATCATCAACAAAAATTTGTATATGTACCAACTTTGAAGATCTTAATTTCACTTTATTTAAAGAAGACTTCCCAATTCCCAACATTGATCAACTTGTAGATCTCACCGCAAGCCATGAGATGCTTTCTCTTATGGACAAATTCTCTAGTTATAATCAAATCCTCATCATGCCATAATATCAACACAAGAATTCTTTCATCACCCCTTTGGGGAAAATTTTCTTCCGTGTCACGCCTTTTGGTTTAAATAATTTGAGCCACCTATCAATGAACCATGACTTAAATATTTCATGATCTCATCCAAACAATTATAGAAGACTACATCGATGATCTTTTGGGAAAATAAAAATATCAGCATGACTATCTCTCTATTCTTGAGGTGATTTTTGAGCACCTTATCCATTTTTATCTTCGAATCAATCCAAAGTGTGTATTTGGAGTGCTAGTTAGAAAACTCCTTGGATTTATCATATTTATTAGGGTCATTAAAGTTGACCACGATAATATTAAAGAAATGATCAAAACTCCACATTCTTTATGGTTGACTCCAATCGATCTGTCATTTCATCTCGCAACTTTTAGATTGTTGTTAACCCTTTCATCACCTCCTTTACAAGGATATATAATTTAATTGGTATCTTGATTGCTTAAAGGATTTAAATGACCTTAAAAAATAAATTTTATCTCCGCTAGTGATTATACTTCCACACGAGGGTAGACCATATATCTATACATTTTTACCATCGATCATGCTCTAGGAGACATGCTAGCACATCATGATGACAAAGGTCATAAACAGGCTCTTTATTACATTAGTCACACCCTTCATGACTGTGAAACCCACTACTACACCGAATCGAAAGGATGTGGTGTGCTCTTTTCTTTGCTACTTCAAAACTTTTACACTATTTTCTCAATTACAAGACTTATGTTGTTACTATATTTCATCTTCTTAATATATTGTATTATAAACCTTATCACAATGACCATGTTACCCGGTGGCTCATGCTCATGAAGGAGTTTGACCTCGAGTTTATTCCTCAAAAATCCATTAAAGGCCAAGCTATCGTAGATCAATTAGTAGAAGAACCACTTCTGATTTTTCATATTCCTCATGAGAAATTCCTAGACGAATCAATCAATCACTTCCATCATGAGAATTACATTCTTAAATTCACTCTCTTCTTTGATGATCGTAAATGTTAGTAAGGGGAGGTGTCGGCATCATTCTAATTCCTCTTTGGGATACTCCTATTCCTCTCACCAAAAACTCAATTTTGAGTGCACAAATAACATGGCAGAGTACGAAGAACTTATCTTAGGTCTTAAAACCGTTTCCTTCCTAGGTGTTCAAGTCCTTGACATATATGGAGACTCTGAACTTATCATCAAATAAGTAACATGTGAGTATCAGTGTAAAAATGATACTCTTCAAAAATATCATGACATTGTTCATCTTCTCCTCAAAGCCTTTGATTCCTACACTATCCAATTTGTTCCTCGATTGACCAATCATTTCACTGACACAATGACATATCTTGCAGCTCTCATTACTCGGATAATCGAGGAATCCAAGATTCTAGAGGTAGTTCACCATAGTGATTAGGCATTTCAGGAGCTACCTAAGTTAATATTGTTGAGTCTCATTCATCGGACCATTGGTAGTCCTAAATATTTGATTATTTATCCAAACCCATCATTCCTACCTATCTCTTCAAATATTCTAAGAGATCCTTTCTCTAGTGTTCTAGGTACTATGTTATCCTAGGTGGTATTATTTTCAAATCTAGATTTGATGGTATCATTCTTTGATGCTATAAATGCCATGAATCTCTTTGTGTTATCTCGAGAAGTCCATTATGGTATTTGAGGTGGAAACTTTAATGGCTTAGCTGTCATTGTAGCGCATTATTCATCTTGGCTATTTTTAGCCTTCTATCAATCATGATTGTTGTGTATATGTTAAGAAGTGTGAAAAATTCAGCATAATTCTAATCTTATTCACATTCCTAGCCAAGTGTTGCATCCGGCTTAGGACCTTCGGCCATTCTCGGAATGGGGTATTGATCTCATCGGTCTTATTAATCCTTGATCTTCACAAAACATCACTTCATCATCACTGCAACTGAATATTTCACTTGGTGGGTGGAATTAATTCTGTCACCTCAACTAAATTCATTCCAATCATTAACTTTATCTACCAACACATCATTTACCACTTGAACATTCGTCACAGGCTTGTCATGGACAACACAAACTCCATTAAAAATAAATATCTTAAGAATACTTATGACTCATTTAATATCCAACTTATCTTCTCTTCTCCATAATATCCTCAAGATAACAGCCAAGCCAAATCCACTAACAAAAAAATTTGAAACATTCTTAAAAATTTTGTTGACCAATTAGGTCCTAATTAGCATCTCCATATCCCCTTCGATTTTTGGGCTTATCAGACTAGTATCCTTACCTACATAGGGGCTACATCCTTTTTGCTTATGTATAGTACCAAATTTTTTTCTTCCCCTCGAAATGAAATTTTTTTCTTTGTGCGTCTCTCTTTGTGACTTGATCTCTCGAAGAGGAATATCACCAAACACATCTAGTACAACTTGAGTTTTTATATGATCACCACCTTCTCACTTTTAAAAACCATCATGTTTATCAAGAGTGCATCAAACATGCTTACAACAAGAACATCAAAGAACATGACTTTAGTGTCGGTGACCTCGTTCTCAAAGAAAATCAGAACATCACTACTCTAGAAAGGAGCCAATGTGGAAATTTTCTCTCTAATTAGATTTGACCATACATTATCATGCATAAGTATGGGTCGGGAGCATATGATTGGCCTTCTTTGATCGTAAACCAAAAGTGGAGACTCTTAACGCATTGCACTTGTGGTTATTCTAATATTAATGTGTCTTCCAAGTATGTTCTTAGTCATATCCTTAGATCATCGCTCCATCACTAACCTCTTCCATATTTCATTGTAGTGATTTGGAATTATGTGGTGATCCATCAACTTCCCCAATGTGACCTTAAATATATGAGCACCACGACTCTACTCATAACATATTCCTTATGGAGAGGTTATCCATTTTCATTAGAACTTCGTGATCATTTTATCCATCACCCTATCATTCACCTATTATAACCATGCAAAGGGTCCTAGGGAGTCTCATGTACAATGATTGTCCCTTCCTAAATGGTCTACTTAGTTATTCCTAGCTCTTCCCCATATCAAAATAAAAATCAAAGGATGCGCAAATAATAATTCAAAAGATATAAAAATAGATTTGCTCTGTGAAGGATAGTTGTTTAGTAAAAATAAATATATATAAAATCAAAGAAATAAACCAATCCCCAAAGGATGGATATAATTTATATTATATTTTTCCATCCATATTATATATTAAGTAGACCATACCCTCAAAGTATTGTTACTCTCTTTATCATGTGATTAAAAGCTTCTAACATTGATCAACTTTCTTCTAGCATTACTTTTTCCCCTTCCCAAAGTTGGGGCATAGATTTAAGGAACAACACTAATGGAGAAACCTTTTCTACCGTATAAGTTACATATAAAACCACTTTATCATTTCTACATTAGGCATTTAGAGGTCACTTCATCTATTATCTCTCTATGATCTTTGATATGACTAATTATTGTTGGTGTAGACACCAAAATTGGGTCACACTCCCCTTGGTGCGTCTTTTGAATTAAAAACTTTTAAAAAATCACCTAACCATGACCCTTATACCCCACATTAATATTAATTTAATTATTTACAATTAAATTAATACTCATCCTCACCCCATTTATTAATTTAATTTAGTTACTTTAATTAAATGGATGCACACCTCACTTAGACACCTCACCATAGACCTATTCATAACATGTTTCCATAAATGAATAAGACTTAGTTCAACCCTAAAAATCAATTCCTATTATTCCTCTAACCACATTCCTACTCATAAAAACATAACATCCATTTTGATCCGTGAATAAATGGACAGACCTGACCCAAATGAAGGAAGATCTGTCATTTTTAGTAAACCTAGAGAATCCCACCTTAACCGATGTCGGTTATCCCTAAACCAATGCCGATTAGCCAGAACTATTGTAGGTTACAATATAACCATTTTGGTAACCTTTTTTTGGGAGTTTAGTCACATTCTCAAATTTTTTTGGAGAAAAAGGAGATCTCAAGGTGCAAGCAAGAACAAGAGCTCTTTCACACATCCAAGCAGTCATAGCCAACATTAAGACAGATCTAGAGGTATCACTCTCACGGTAGCATTCCAAGAAGCACCACTATGCAACACTAGGCTCCTTCCCACCGATCAATAATCACCATAATCTAGACATTGGAACTAAAACATAAGTACATTTATCACCTGTGTTATTTCATCCTTGTCATATTTTAAAGGTTTTTGTCATCTATGTTGTCATTTTCTACTTGCATTCCCTTTTCCCCACTATTATCTTTATGTAAACTCAACCATTCCTCTACCCACATCATAACACCACCAATACCTGACCTCTACATATCTATGAGTGTTCCTAAGATCCCCATATACCTTTTCATGCCCTCTATCATCTTTGCTTGACCTCATATCAAACCCCACAACCAGATCATATCGAGTTTTATCATCCCACCTTTACTAACGCCGCTTACCCATAACTATCGTTGGTTCTTCCTAACCTTGTTCGGTCATACTTGGTCGACGCTAGGCTCTGTTCCTTGAACACTGCGTAAACCAGCAAGAACCAACCTACCTACCAAAACAACTGAAACACCTTACCCAACCCTCGCTTAGACATTTTACTGTGACTCTGCAAACCACCTGAACAACTCAGTAACCCGACCAAGACCTTAACCTACATAGTTTTTAGTATTTAATTAGATCAATACTGATAGTCATCTAAGGTACCAAAATAAGAATACTAGCACTAGATTCATTTATGTACATATTTCAGTTATTTCATAGTTGTTTTATAAAAATGATGGATTGACATCCCTCTAGGAAGTATCACACTTCCGGATCTAGCATACGCTAGGTAGTCCACTGTCATATACTATTTAACTCTTCTTTGGTGGTCTTTTTTTCTATTTCAAGTAGTTCCTCCTAGCCAAAAGGAAGCTCTCACAGTCAACATTGGATCAAGAAGTCTAGAACACGCACACAACCTCCAAACCAACCATCGCAACAAGTATTTTTCTCGCGATAACACTATCTCTTTTTGTCACATTCAAAATGTAAAGAAAATGGTGAAACATTTGGTTACATTCTAACACATGTTTTTGGTTTCATGTGCCTTCGTTATTTGGATCTCCTATTTTTTCCTCCAATGTAAGTAGAGGCATATTTTATTCTCTAGTAATCCTCTTTTTATTTCTAATTTCTCTAAATGAAATATTTCTTTTGGTGCATTTAAAAGGAATCATTCTTCTTGCTTTCTGCATTTAGTAAAAGAGCACCCTCCCCTGTTCATCATTTTTCTTCATTGAATATCACATTTCAATTTGGGCTTAAAAACATGCATTGTATTTCTTGTATGCTACATTTAGTTCACATTAAACTGAGGGCAACCTATATGCTAGAACTTATGCCCAGTTGATGGTTGACGTAAAAGAATCTTAGAAAGTAATCTCTTTCTTCATCCACCAAACTACACAAATTTAAATATACACACTTTCTTAAATAAATAATTACCTAGGAATTCTCACAATGATAACACAATCGGAGGATTGACAAGTAATCCCTAGTTGGTTATCTATGTCTAGTACCCCATCAGAGAGAGCCCCCTACCATAACATAACCTGAAACCTCACCTTCTAGATCTCCTTCTTCATAGGACACCTTCCCAACAAAAATTATATTCAGATTGCATACAATCATTTCTAAATAGTGTAAGCTATACAAACATAAAAATAAATAAAAATCACTCTTAGGATCATGTTTTTATTAGCTTTATTTTTGACTTTTGTTTTGAGGTGAGAGACTATGATTCTACATTTTTCTATTTTTCCTTGCACACTCCACCATCATAGGTGGAGTATTCTAACTTTATCTAAGTGTGCCAAGGCCCCATATTTTCATTCTCAGATTCCTGAGTTTGATTCTTCACCTAATTTAATTCACAAAATCTAGTTTTCTCCATTCTCTCTAAATTTCATAAGAACTGGTGTCAATCCAAAGTGACCGTTATTGGTTTTCATCGACCATCGATGGTTATCCATAACCGGTGTCCTCTTTGGGATTTATGGGTATCTTACCTAGGATAGTCTTCATTCACTCATTCTATTTTGATTTTGGCCCTCAAGGCACCAACATATTTTCCTCTTGTTGGTATTACTTTCATACAACACTACTTCCATTGCACATTCATTAGTCCTGTTTCACTTCTTGAAATTGGTGTTTTTCCACAATAATTGACATCATTTTTTCGGACCGACATCGGTTCCCGACTAATGGCCATCAATCAGCCCGACCATCGTTGGTGTGTGTTTTTGGTTTTCAAAATCCAACCTTTGACCGAACTCACCCTCCCAATCTCATTTTTTTATGTTCTGTTGTTTTTGTGTCGATTCTGAGAATACATTCTTTCTAGGTCAACACTTATTCCCATGGTGTTGACTCACAACCAAAATAATTCTCTTATATTCCACACCACTCATCAACCACTGCACCGAGTCCCTCACCACCTTCTATCCTGTCACCCATGGATCCTACGTTACCTACCACCATTTCCACAGTGACAAGAAGTTCACATGACTCCTCAAAGAATCCCGCCTTACAATTTTATCTTTCCCACTCATCCACTCGGGATTCCTCAAGTCAGTTTATATATGGCATGCCTATATCCATCTCTCCTTCCCTTGTCCCTACTTTTGTATCAGCCACTACTAGTTTGACATTACCCTCACCTCGCTTTACCCCCATTAGTTTTGCATCTAGGCCATTGCATCTACAACATCCATAGCACCCGTAGTATCGCTTGTTCCATCATCACCACCAGAGAATAACCCCATTCACACCCATTATTTCACATATACCAATTACAACACAACCACCCATGCTATTGGTGACCCCTACCCCATTCCAAAATCTTGTCCTCTCCATCTCGCAGTCTCTGCCCCCAATCGCTACTAGATTCACTTCGACTACCCCACCTACATATACATATTATCAACAACCCCTATCAAGTCTATCATTCATTCTGGGTATATGTCCTCCATGTTGGTCTCCCATTCTCAACCTTCCTATTTAGCATCACCATACACAAGAATGCCACCCACATCACATGTTCAACACCAACCCTCTTACACCATGAGAGGCATGTTCCTATCACAACCTACCAATGACCTCATCATGTTAATGATGGAAAGGATGCAAACATTAGAAGCATCGCTTTCGACTCACACAATTCCTCACATATGATGAAATCAGTAATGAGCCCATTCATATGTCCATTCCTATTTGCCTATACCATGTACATTGGGAAATGCCAAAATTCAACCGCTTCGATAGTAAAGAAGACCCTGCAACAACATTTGTAGTCTTTCAAACATGGGTGTTACCTAATCTCCCATGATGATGCCTTACTCCTACAGAGACCATCTCGATGTCCCTAACAGACTCAGTATTAGATTGGTACAAAGTGCTACCTAGATATTCCATTTATTCATTTAATCAAGTAGCCCAAGCCTTCTTAGACCACTTCTCAATCAAAATTTTCATGAAAATCACCATGACTAATCTCTACTCCACTCGATAGTATGAAGACGAGTCTATCGCTAACTTTATTACTAGTTAGCATAGCCTAATTAACTTGAGATCACATTTCAATTACCTCAAATTGAGATCATAGAGTTGTTTACTCGAGCTTGCGCTAGACACATTTCACCAACCCTATAGGTGCAAACCTTCCACACCTTTGATGAGGCATTCACCATGGCACAAAAAATTGGATATCCATGTTGTCGAGGAGAAGAAAATTCAGATACGTAATAAAAAAGCTGCGTTCAAATCGAATGACGCTTCTTCATCTCTTTGAAACCCCATAACAAATATTCAAAATCCAAATGATTTTCCAATTCTATGGTTCTCAAGGTTGGACCCTCTTACCCATCAAACCAAGCCAAACCTTTTGCTAATGTCTCGCCCATCTAAACTTTCCAACTTAGATAAGAACAACGAAATTACACCCTAATAGGGGAACCATATTCCTCTATTTTGGAAAAATCTTATTAAGGACGGTGCCATTACCCTTCCACCTATAAAACCAAATAGTTGTTTTGAACCTGAATGCCCCATGCCCACGTGGTATAAGGAACATGAATTTTGTAACTATCATCATGTCAAAGGTCATAGTGACGGTAACGGCATCGCCATCAAGAGTATCGTCCCAAGAAATGTTAGACAACAAATATTTAGTCTTGGATAAACCAAATGCACCAACCAACCAAAACCTACATATCTTCAAAAATCCATTCCCTAATCATTTTACATCTTCCAAAAAAACTGGAGACACTTCAACTAATGATACGGATGTTCGTGAAGTCCATACTATTTTTGATGACATACAAGTTACTTCCCAATTGCCACATGTTCCTTCCATAGAATAAATCCTAGCTTAACTCCCCTATCTCAGTATAGGAACCTATTTCATCTACTCCTTCACCCACAGAGGAACCTCCTTCATTTTCTCCTTCATCTGTGAAAGAGCCCATAATTAGCACTCCTCCTTTGGCCTCTCAAATTACCAAGCAAATGTCGTGCTTTGTCCTACCCATAGGGGTGAATTTCCCTCCTACACCATTGAAAGGAGATTCTACCTCCTCTTTCTTATCATCTCCTTTTCCCATAGTGGATCCTGTAGAAACATCATTTCCTTTAGGTGACCATTCTCCATTGGCCTTACAAGATCCCACTCGACTCCTTACGGCTCTCTTACCCATAGAGTCTGGTTAACCATTTCCCTATTTCTCAAACTTATTTGACAGAGATTGCTACTCGATCCACATTGGCCCCTCTTATAGCATTACCATTTTCAGGCTTGGATAATCACTTGGATTATGTTGATCAAGCCTTGCTTTGGGGATGTCTTCTACTTCTTGCTTCAACCCAAATACGGTTGTCACTCACTCGTCATGTCCACAATCTATCCAAAAGTGATTCAAGTGACCAATCAAAACATAACCATGACTATTAGAACACCTTCCATGTCATTTCCCACAACCCAACACACACCTCTTCCCACAACCCAACACACACCTATACCCAAACACCTACCCATGCCTATATCATCTCCCTTACCTAAACCCATCACTACCTTACTCATCCACCCATCAAATTAGATTTAACCACATCTTCCCAAACCAACACTAAACTCATTCCTACACCTAAAAGGAAGACCCAACCTGCTAGGCCTCATACACCAACCTCACCTACCACACCTTTGTCACCTTCACCCCTTCTGTCCATCCTAGGACCTCACCCCTCAACCCTGCCAAACAACCTTCTTCCACCGATAAACCAAGAATGCAACAACCCACCTCATCATCACGGCCCTCTAATACACCAAAGCAATCCACGTAACCCCTTCACACCCATGACCTTCTTACCACCCATACCACCACTACCTTCCATAACTTCTTCACTACCCATGACACTCTCCTCTCTTCCACTCGCACCTTCCATGTGATCTCTACCAACGATGAATATTGCACCATAATTATCCCCATGGGTAACTCACTCCCTTACACCATCTTCTTTTCCTTCTACATCTCGTACCCTTGTGTCACCTTTACCCAAGAAGGTGCAACCCAAAGATAATAATCCACTACCCTCTAATGAGGTAGTCGGACCAACCAAACCTTCCATCACCTACTCTTCTACCCCATTTGTACCCAAATAGATGCCCACAAGACCTAAGAGCACTCCACATACCAAACTAGTGGACTAGCCCATTCCCCTTCTCAGAAAGCCTCGTTCCTTCATAATAAGTCACACTTGTACCCAAACACACACTCACCTCTCATTACGATCCATTAGCGGGGTCTCGACACCAAGATTTACACGAATCTCCTCAAAACCTCTTTTCATCACATTACCACCTCTTAGACCTTATGACCCACTCAAACCCAAACCAAAATGGTTTGACAAAACTAAAATTTACACCTACCATCATGTGCCAGGACACAATGTAGAGAACTATAAGGCTTTAAAACCACTCTTGTCCAATTATGTCCTCTCGAAGAAAATTTTGACGATGAAAATCTTCTTGATGAGGACCCCATTCCACCTTCACCAATCTCCCCAAATATTCTTCCATTACCTACTCAGTGACCAATATCTCCACCCCCCGTAACCCTTTTATCCACCCCCAAAATTTGAAATCAACATGATCCACATTTTCACCCACGCCCAGAAAGAAAAAGGAAAGGAAAAGGAAACTATCCCATCAACTAACCCTATACCCAACATACCATCTACACCCACACCCAAAGTCACCATTTGAGGTCTTGCATATCCTATTTCCGATGGGGTCACACATCACACAATTCTAAAACAATTGCACCAATCCTCCCTCAAAATGTCTTTATATGACCTCATCCAAATCTCTCGAGTCACATCGTCAAACCTCATAGAGGTCCTTGAATCTATTGAAGTTTTACTAAATGACCCCACGCCCGCAGCCTCCATCATTACCCCTCATCACGTAGCCTCTCTCATTAAGTTATCACCTACTTATACACCTCCACCTACTCATGAAGTAGCCACCCTCATCTTTTCGGATGAAGAGATCACTCCCTTCCAAATCGATGATCATGATCCCACTATTTTCATCTCTTTCTATATCAATAATATAATCATACAACACATTATGATCAATGGTGATGCTAGTATTAACATCATCTCCTCCCATGTGTATAACCAAATTTGCATACTTTCCAATTACATGCATGGTAACCTAGTTATGTGGCACTCCTTCAATGACGCCATGACCTCTACCCCGGGTACCATTGTTCTCCATGTCTGCATAGGTCCCTGCACTATCCTAGAACTATTATATGTCCTAGAAGGGGAGTTCTAGTATAATTTGTTGCTTGTCTGACCTGGGATCTACACCATGGGTTGTGTCCCTTGGACTTTACATTGCTGCCTCAAATTTAAACATAAAGGACATAACTACACCATATTGGCTGACCCATCACCTTTCAATACCTCGTAACATGCTATACTGCCCAACAATGTACTTGTACCAGTCAAGGCAATTGTCTCTACCCCCACTTCACCTTCACCCACAAGCCCATCTACTAAGTCTACTATCACCTCTTCCACATCTAACCCTGTTATTCCTACTACCGCCACAGCCTCTATAGTTGACTCACCTACTTCCCAATCATCTAGCGAGTCATTTATCCCCACTACCCACATATCGACTACCAATCCCTTAGAAGGTGTTTTTCAGCACCTCACTCTAGGGGACTACCGCTCAGTATAATATTGACATGTTCCTCATGCCACAAGAATATGGGAACCTATGCCATCACCCTAGTTATGACTATCGCATAGGCAAGGTTTTTCCTTATGGTCCTCCCCACCTTTGCACTAATCTAATGTATGGGGGACTTGATATTGCCACTTATTCACCCAAAGCTCTATCCCAAACACAACCATTTTCATCTGACTTACAGTCCCTTACTCACCACCACTTCACTCACACTTTTATTCACTGTTGTGCATGGAAAGGCTTTGGATTCAATTTTTATGAATAGGGCTGCCATAATGTCATCTCCTGTACCAATTGTAAACAAAATGACCATAGTGGCATTGGATTTGACGCACCATCTCCTAAGAAGGCTCATCTCAATCTCATTAAGGAAGAATAAAATTCTCCACCTCATTCACCCACATCACCATCCTCACCCACGGAGTCCATAGATCTCGAATCTATTCCTCCTAAAAAAATTCGTAAACACAATTTCCCTAGGACCTCTAACCTATCAACGCGATGGCAAGGCTCCCTCTTCTCTCCCCTTCCTATATCCTGACATGATCGATGATGATACACCTTCTATTAATGTTGTTCAATGTCAAGATGATGAGTCCATCCTCACCTACCTTGGTGCGGAAGATTCTTATATTCACCAGTCATTACCTTCTAAGACACAAAGCATGTTGAATGAATTGACCATTGAAATCAACATTACCACTCAGGAAAATCCACACATTCGAAAGACAGACCAATATTTAGATGAACTCGAGCAGAAGATTTTTCCTCTTTCCTTTAGGACCATAGCAATGCTTTTTCCTATTCCTATGCTTTGATATGCTAGGTATTGACCCAAAGACCACGATCCATAATATCATAACCATTCCTAATGAAAAACCCATCAAACAAAAGCTATGGAAAATGCATCAGAGCAATTTCTCTTCTAGTCAAAGAAGAGCTTCAATGCATTCTCTCGGTTTCCTTCATCCTACACATTGACTATCTCTAATGGATTTCTAACATCATTCTCCGTCACAAAGCCGACAGGACTTTGAATTTGCACAGAATTCCATGACCTTAACCTAGCTTGTCCTAAAGATGACTTTCCTCTACCAGGTATTGACCAACCAACTGATCTCTCTTCGCCGCCATGAGATGCTATCACTCATGGACGGTTTATCAGGTTATAATCAAATATTACTTGCTCGAGAACATCAACAAAAGACTACATTCATCACCCCTTGGGGGACCTTTCACTATCAAGCCATGCATTTTGTCCTTAAAAACATTGTCACTACATATCAAGAAGCCATGACTTACATCTTCCATGACATCATGCATCACATTTAGGAAGATTATGTAGATGATCTTATTTCCAAATCTAAACATTAAGCTAAACACCTGGCCATCCTTAAGGTCATCTTTGACCACCTCATCAAGTATTGTGTTCATCTTCAACCAAATAAGTGTGTCTTTGTGGTACTTTTAGGAAAACTCCTTGGTTTCATCATTTCTTTGTTTGGCATAGAAGTCGATCATACTAAAGTAAAGGTTGTTCTAGAAATTACTACGCCTACTAATCTCCATGAACTTCAAAGCCTATAAGGAAATTTGTAATCCATTCATTGTTTTATCTCACAAATCTCTAACCACTTGTCAATTATTCCATCTTCTTGTCAAAAAGAACATTTCATTCAAATGGGATGATGAATGCCATAAAGCCTTAAAAGACTTAAAACAATACATTCTTCAACCACTAGATCTCATTACTCCTAAGGATGACCACCCCATTCACCTATACATTTCCACTACTAACCATTCTTTAGGTGCCATGTTGGCTCATCGCAATGAGCAACATAGAGAGAAAGCGTTTATTACATAAGCCAACCATTATGGACTACGAAACTAGATATAACCACGCTAAAAAATATTCTTAGCCTTAGTTTTCATTGCCACCAAACTCCACAATTACCTACTCAACAACAAAACCTTTGTTATTACTAATACTAACCCCTTACACTATATGTACGCCACACCATATCAACATCAATGTGCCAAACATTGGTTTATGCTTATTTCGACCTCGATCTTGAATTTATTCATCAAAACTCCATCAAGGGCCAAACTATCACTCACCAAATAGTAGACATACCTCTTTCCAGGAATCAACCCTATTAATTTTATTTCCTAGATGAATCCATAGCTACCCTCTCCTTAGACGAACCCGCTTATCAAATGACACTCTTATTTGATGGCTCCAAGTGTCAGCGTGGAGGTGGGGCTGGTGTTATCCTCATTCCTCTTTATGGTGAACCTATGCCTTTTTCTTTCAAACTTGATTTTGATTGTACAAACAATATTACTGAATATGAAGCACTTGTATTAGGTCTCCAGACTACTTATGCCTTAGATGTTAAGTCAATCAATATCTTTGGTGATTCTCATCTGGTCGTAAACCAAGTCAATGATATATACCAGTGTCGTAATGAGATACTTCAAAAGTATAAACATCATGTAGACATAATTTTGACCACCTTTGACCATTACGAACTTCAAACCACCCCACATTCTACCAATAAGTTTATGGATACAATGGCTTGTTTGGCTTCTCAAATACCCGCTTTGCCCACCGACTCTAAAATATTTGTCACAATACAAAGGCTACAATCACCCTCTTATTTACCTCATGAGGTCTACTCCATCGGAACCATTACACTTGACCCATGTGACCTTTGGTACAAGAAATTTGTAGACTATCTTTCCCTTTCCATTCTACCCACCAATCTCACTCGTAATGGACAACGTGCCTTTCTTAAAAGTGTCTCTCATTATGTCATCATGGGTGGTCTCCTTTATAAGCGTGGCTTTGACGGTATTCTCTTACGATGCCTTACAAGTTCTGAAATTCCCTACACCATCAAGGAAGTTCATGATAGAATTTGTGGAGGCTACTTTAGTGGTTTAGCTATCACAAAACACATTCTTCACCTTTGCTATTATTGGCCAATGCTAAAATGAATTTTTGTGATTATGTCAAACATTGTGTAAAATGTTAGCAACATGCTAATATTTATCACACACCTAGTCATGCCTTATAGGTAGCACGAGACCTTTGACCCTTTTCTTAATGAGGCTTGGATCTTGTTAGTGAGATAAATCCCCATTATTTAACATGCCATCAATGGATCATAACCACTATTGAATATTATACTAAATGGGTAGAAGCCATCCCCCTTATTTCTAAAAATTTGAGAAAATATGTGAATTCATCAACCATCACATCATTTGTCACTTTGGTGTTCCTCACCACCTCATCACTGATAATGGAAAGAAATTCAAAAACAAAACCCTATGTAAGTTATGCAACACTTTTGGCATCCAACTCAATTTCTCATCACCTTATTACCTGCAAACTAATGGCTAAGCAGAATCAACCAATAAAACCTTGAACAAAATTCTTATGAAAGTAGTTTACGATATTGGGAAGGATTGACATACGCACATTCCTTTTCCCTTGTGGGTTTACCACACTAGTATTCACATTTTGACTGCAATCACACCTTTCACTCTAGTCTACAGTAACAAGGCTATATTACCTCTAGAAGTCCAAATTCCATCTCTTTGTATCTCTCTACAAGACATGCTCAACGATGATTAACTTCGCCAGGACCATTTAGCCCAACTTGAATTATTATATGAGCATCGTATTAACACTCTTAACCATCTCCAAATCTACAAAAACTCAGTATCAAATGTGCCTATGAAAAATGTGTCATGAACGAACCTTTTAGGTTGCCGACCTCGTCTTGAAATAAAATCAACATGTAACCAAATAAGAGAAAATTAAGCATGGAAAATTTAATCCTAATTAGCTTAGACCCTATATCATTACCCATGCCTATGGATCAAGTGTTTATCATTTGTATTCACTCAAAGGTAAACCAAACTTGGGCCTCTCAATGCCTTGCATATTCAAACATTTTATTGTTAACATCAAGTCCTATATCACTTTTTGTCAATTGATCACTTGTCCCTCCATATTACCCATTTTTGAGGATCCATGACTAAACAAGAATCATGTGATTACCCATCACCTTTCAGCCTTATCTTCAATATGAGTACCACGACTCTACTCATAGCATGATTCTCATGGGTACTTTTCGTTTTTTCTTCAAGATGGAATCCCATGGTCGTTCATCACTTAAAACCACCCCTTTCATAGTTAACCCCTGTGTACTATGGTTTTTTCTTCAACAAGATCCTAGTCTTCCTCTATAGTCTTTTCCATGACTTAAACATCCAAAAACAAAAAGGGATTCAACTCCTTGAGTCAAACTTCCAAAAATATGACTCCCTCAAAAGGGACATCTCTTCACTCTATTTTCGCCACTATAAATAGATTGTTCCTTTGAAGGAAAACTATATAAAGTCATTTGCAAAAATACAATAAAAATACCCAGAAGCTTCCCGCATCGATCATCTTCACGAAGACCTCAAGGAGATAATATACTTGTCCCATATAGACTTCCCACATTGATCAGTCTATTAAAAAAACAATGAAAAAATGAAGAAAATGAAAAAATTCATCATGGACTTACCTATTTTTGATCATGGGTTTCTTGCTAAGAAAAATATGTTGTCATACACTAAGTTGTGCTAAACCACCCACTCTCATCTCATTTCCTTTTCATCATAAATTCATTTCTACTTAAGGGACTTTCTGTAACCACGATATTTCATGATCATGTGACTTTCTTCAGACTTAGAATAGTCGATTATGCAAGGCCTTTAGGGTTTTACGTTCATAAGCCCATTTTGCGTATGGTTGGCTGATTAGGTATCTTATCAATTAATCAGCTCTTTGTACACCTCTTCCCATTCTCCTTCCTAATTAATTATTGATTATCTTACATAGGATCAAATCAACAACACATATATTTAAAACACCTCAACCATGCCTATGTTTTACACACAATCATGCATATGACCTACATTCAACCATGCCTAACACCTACAAACCTATTCCTCTACTTCATCATATTCTTCCCTAGCTTATGGGAGAACTACATTGGCATGAGGCCCATTTTTGTCCTAGCTATGTAGGTAGCACTTCGAGGAATGGGGACCTTGGAGGTTAGCTCGGCCACTCTTTACCTAACCAATTTTCCCTTTAACTTTCCTATTCACATTCTACCTTAGTTTCCATTTTATATAAAAAAGCTGGAAATTAAACCAAACAACCATCAATTAATACACATTCATGCCACATCATCAAATCATTCATTTATCATTTTCACATTTCCACTATAGCACATATTTGGAAATTTAAACCATAACATGCATATACATCATCATTTATCTCCCATGTTACCAACAACTTAGACATTGAATCAAAATTAAATCCAAGACTCAATCACTCCTAAACAAACCTAACTCCACCATGCCTAAATCAACCTGACTCAATAATTCATAAACCAACTTGACTCCACCATGCCTAAGTCAACCTAAGTCAATCACACATAAACCAACTTGACTCCACCATGCCTAAATCAACCTAACTCAATCATGCCTAAACCAACCCGACTCCATCATGCCTATTCACCTCACTCTGCCATGCCTACATGACCTTGACTCAATCATGCCTAATTCACCTAGTTTCCATCATGTACACACATAATAATGGAAATTAAAAACAAGTACACCTTCCATACTATAAATATAATCATCTATAAATTAGACATTTTGTGTATACATAAATATGTACAAAGATACAAATAAATACAAAAATATCAAAAAATCTCATGTACATCCTCACTATTTTTTGTTGTATACGTAGGCCACTATATACTAAAAATACAAAAAAATGGAGGTACATGCATATCGTGTATCAAGAATCACCTCATCAAATATCCTCCATGCTTATCTCACCTATCTCCTCCTCCTCCTCTTCTCCTGGTGTTGACATCTCTTCATCTCCCCACCCTCCATGGGCCTTAACTCGACCTCTACTGGTACCTATCCTAGAGCTGGCCTCCATGCACTAGTCACCTCACCTTGACCCTATCTTGAGGCTCGCCAACCCCCTTACACTCCACATTATGTGTACGAGACTCAGTCCTCTCTCCTCGAGGCCTGCTATGCTCTATACTTTTCATAATAAGGGACATCTATCCTTGCAAGTCCATTAGATGATCCTAATAATATATCGCCTCTCCTAAGGCATCCTCAACCTAGCCATGGGTATTGTGTGTGGTGGTTCCATCATCCTCTCGACCACTTTATTCTATACATCAAGAGAGCATGTCCCACCACTATCTATAAAATGGTACCCTTTCCTCAGCTCGTGTAGGTAATCTTTGTTCTTCCTAGGCACAAGGGCCAAAATATGTGCCGTGGAGTCTTGGAAAAACAAAACCTATAACCTATGCCTGTAGGGTGACCACTTACTCCATCTCCATTCTTCGCTTGTGTAGATACCTATCTCTATGCTACCTAGGCCTATAGGCATGCTACATGTGCTTGCAACATTACAACCTGTGCCTTTAACTCCTATCGCTTGTTCTTGCATATCTGACAAACTATTTAACTAGAGTTGTCACTTTCCCATAGTTTGTCTCTCTATCATCGTGATGGTTGCCAAGTCTCACTACCCCAATGACCTCATTTTTTACTTCTCACATATGTGATTCCCACCATTTTCTCGTCTATATAACAACTTTGGCATCATCAATCCACTATGTATACCACCTACTCCTCCTTCCCCCGTAGGAACTTAATGGTGCTTTGGGTAGAGGCATAGGCCTCTCCACATCATCCCTCAAGTACTAGGGAAATGGTGGAGGTACATCTTATGGAAACCCAAATTTCCATCTGACCCTGTAAATGGGTATCATCTCATGCTCTCCTACATGGTGCCCCTCTATCCATGAGAGCAACTATAGCTCCTCCATCACATCTGGAATCTTCTTATATGATTCAAATCCCACATAAGGCCTCCAATTGATGTCCACACTAGAAAACATCCTGTAATACATGCCTGTAACTATATACATCATGTGTAGCCTCGTAGCTCGATGCTCTCGAACAACATGTACCCATTAACTATAGACAACCCTGAAAAATGCTCACCTCAATGCATTAGGTCTTGCATACCCTTGCACACACTTGATCTGCTTATATTGCCCAACAATGAAGAAGGAAGGTACAACATAAGTTAAACCACCATAATCACCTAACCCAATAATTCTATGTAAAGTTGCACCAATAATGTTGGTGCCCATGTAAACAGTCCTATCTCAATCATTCCATTTCATAGAACCCATTAATACAATGCTTCTTGGGAATCTCCCACCGTCTTCAAATATGGCAGTCTTGAAAAACAACACACTTCCTCCATCATCTAAGCTATAGCCTCATCTCTCTCGCGATGGGCCCATATATCTCCATAACTTTGTTAGCACTATGTAACCTCTTACTTCACCAGCCCTCATGATGAAAACTATCAACATCAACTCCTTAGATGCCTCTGAGATGAAATAAAATACACTTGTCCCTACTATCGACAAGATGATGAGAATCCTATAAACATCCTCTAAGGTGACGGTCATCTCACCAATTGGAAAATGAAATGTGTTGGTCACCAAATCCCATATATCGATGAGGGAGACCATGAAACACACTGCTCTAGACAACATGTCGATAGTGTTTAACCCTAATCAAGACCACGCCCTTAACATGGTGCCACTCTCGACCGTCGCACTCCCTTTGTACTCCTAATAGTAGGGAGGTACCCTATCCCACATCCACTAATGGTCCTCGCTTTTGTATCTAACAAACCATAAATCATTATACCTCAACCATACCCAACTTCATCCATACCATCCAATTTCTATTCCCAAGACCTTTCCCACTCGTGACCTCTCTTCCCAACCCCAACACTAACAAACTATCTTTCCTCCCTTCTCAAATTCACACCCCTCGACCATACCTATTTGTACCCCTTCCAAAGCTATTTTCAATCAAATAATACCTTCCTATCAACATGACCTATCTCCCTACCCCAACCTAACATAATACCTTTCCCTCCCTATCTCAAGTTCAAACCCCTTGACCATAATTCTTACCTATTTGTTACCCTTCCTTAGTTATTTTCAATCAAAAATACTTTCCTATCACATGACCTATCTTGTCCACCCACCCAATCTCATCTCTTGGCCTATTTTTCACTAATGTCGACTAGCATCGATTCTATTAATGTACTCAAATCTCTAAAAACATCGGTCACCCCATCCATGACCGATATCGGTTAACTCTCACCAATATCGGCCAACCCTTGACTGCCCTTTCGATCTACATCACAAGTGATAATCCATGAAACCCTACCCTATTTCTTTAAAAATTCACCATTTCTACCTAACTACCCCCATTCCTACCCAAATCTCCCCTCAACCCATCCCCACCCCTCCTTAACCTACATACACCTTCCTCCCTTCCAATTTTCTCCCTCTATATTCCAAATTCAAATTTAATTTTCCCCCAAACACATTTTACCTTTCTTGGACCTTGATTTCTACTTCCTCTTCCTGAACAAAATCACCTAAACAACAAAGAATGAGATCGAATCTTATCTAGTCCTAATCCATCTTTGTGGGGGAACCTCGATCTTTTGCTTCATAATTCGGTGGTCCACCTGACCCCTCTCCTACCTCTTCCATTAACAAATGCTCTCCTCACCTCCACCCAATTAAATCTCTCCCCTAAGCTCGTGGACCCATCTCTCTATTTCCTCTCACCAAATCGTACTCTCCACCTTTTGATCTGATGTCATGTCCTTCTCTCTTAGAGAAAACACCACAATTCAAATGGTTTTGTCATTTTCTCCAATGGTACAACACAACAATGATTTTCGTAAACTACGAATTTTAGTTTTATAAACCCAACTGACCTAAATGACGTCGGTCCTATTTTTCCCTATGCCCATGACATCGGTTTCACCTATAACCGACATCGGTCCACCCTTTTGACTATTTGGTTTTGTTAAGATTCCTTTTACTATTATCATTAGTGCCAATACACCTTTTTATTATCCCGGACACCCATTGAACCATACATACAAACCCATCGTACCGCTACATTGCCTTTGATGCATCCTAGGAGTTGTTATTTTACCTAAAACCTTGGCCTTACCTGTCATTCCCTATATACCTTGACTTTAAGAATAAATTTTGTGACCTTTGACCCTATGCTCATTTACCTTGCTAATTATTACCCACATTGTTCTACCTACCAACCCTACCTTAAATTTTCGTTTGTTTATCTTGATCTTACCTTTGGTGTAAAGGAACATACCTTAACATTCTTACACCTAACCTACATTGTGTTTCTACATCATATCCTATACCTTGATACGGATGGAATCACTTCATTTTCCACTTTTATAGAACTATCGACCTTAGACAACATAGAGTTTGAACACTTTCAACATAGTACCACATCATAGTTTCCAACATGTGTGTGCATTCAACTTCCACTACCTTGTTACCCCTGGACAATTTAGCTATTTACCTGATTTGACATTTACCCTTAACCTAATGCACCCACTCATTGACCTTCATTTTCCCACCTCCTCCTTTTATCAAGCCACTCACAATTCTGTCTTACACCTCATTACTTCCTAGTTTGAGGGTAGTAACCTTCACCCACACTTGGCGAAACACCACCCTCACTTACACTCGACACAACCATTTCCTATTTTTTCAGCATAAACTAAATACAAGCCATGCAAAAAAAGGGGGAAAATGTAGACACCAAAATTGGGTAACACTACTATTGGTCCTTGTTCAAATAAATAACTTAAACACATTCACCTAACCATGAGCCTTATACCCACATTAATAGTAATTTAATTATTCTACAATTTAATTAATACCCATCCTCAACCCATTTATTAATTTAATTTAGTTTCTTTAATTAAATGGATGCACACCTCACCTAGACACCTCACCATGACATATTCATAACATGTTTCCATAAATGAATAAGACTTATTTCAACCCTAAAATCAATTTATTATTCCTTTAATCACCTTCTACTTATAAAAACATAACGTCCATTCGGGTCCCGATAGTGGTAAGTGAATAAATGGATAGACTGACCTAAATGAAGGAATAATCAAATTCATGTCATTTTTAGTAAACCTAATAGAATCCCTCCTTAACAATGCTATTCATCCCTAAACCGGCGCATTCAACAAGAACCATAAACTCGATTACCATTTAACCATTTTGGTAACCTTGTTTTGGAAGGTTAGCCACGGTCTTGATTTTGGGGAGAAAAGGAGATCAGCCCAAGCAAGAACCAGATCTCTTTCACACATCCTATTAGGAATTAGAGAAAAAATATGTGGAAACAATTCCTCAAACCACAACAGTAGGAAACTATATAGCAAAATTATACTTGCAAAAATATAACAACATAAATGAATAATGCACAAAAGAAGACAAGACAAGATTTAATGTGGTTCACCCAATGTGGGCTACGTCCACCAAGAACTTGCTCATATTTTATTATCAACAAGAGTAAAACAACTCTCACAATATTCTCTTAGTTATGAACTCACAATAGAATTCCAAAGATGCTAAACCACATCTAAACCACAATTGACACCCAATTGATCATAACCTTGATCATTAAGACTCAAGACCTCTTGAACACTCAAGATATCTTTAAGATACCTAACACCTCTATTTATAGGATTACAATCCTTCTAAGAAGCCCTAAAGACGACCCTAGAAGTTTGAAAGTCGTGATCTTTCAACTTCCCATGGCTGGAAAATAGTCCCGACATTGACAACATGTTAACAACAACGTCGCAACAACGGCACAACAACTGCACAACCACGTCACAGCAAATGACTACAATGCTCCTAAAGTCTCCAAACTTAACCATTTGAGCTCTAACACTTCAACACTGATTCAAGAAGACAAAAAATAGGCTCCACACCCCAAAATCTCCCACTTGGAGATTGTTTCCACTGAGAAAAGTTCTTAACCCTTCATTATCAACCATGAAGGCCAATCAAAGTTGAACACAAATTTAACTTCTCCCTTATGACTATCTTGGTCATCATATCCATAGGATTATGACTGGTATGAATCTTTTCCAGCTTTAACTTATCTTCTTCCAAAGTTTTCCTAATGAAATGATATCTCAACTGAATGTGCTTCATCCTAGAGTGGAAAGTGGAGTTCTTCACCAAATGAATAACACTCTAACTATCACTGTAGTCTCCCAACTTCCTACTTATGACCCAACTCATCAAGAAACTGCTGTAGCCAAATCATCTCCTTTCTTACCTCTAGTGGTAGTAACATACTCAGCCTTTGTGGTTGACAAAGCCACAACCTTTTATAACCATGAAATCCAACTCACTATTGTATCACCAACCATAAATACATAACCTATCATGCTCCTCCTTTGTCCAAATCTCCTACCATGTCTAAATCTACATATCCACGTAATGTAGTGTCTGATCCACCAAAACACAATGTTTCTCCCATGGTCCCTCTCAAATACCAAAGGATCCACTTTATTGCTTGTCAGTGCTCTCTACCTGGATCACTCATAAACTTGCTCTCACTACTCCCACTACATGGGCAATGTCAGGCCTAGTGCATACCATAACATACATCAAGCTACCAACTACTGATGAGTACGTTACCATAGACATCTGGATTCTATCCTCCTCAGTCTTGGGACTATGTTCCTTTGATAATTTAAAGTGACCTGCCAAAGGAGTACCAACCGGTTTAGCATCCTACATGCTAAACCTCTCCAAGATCTTCTTTATGTACTCTTCTTGAGATAATACCAGCTTCCTCTCCTTTCTATTCTAAGTTATTCTCATACCAAGGATTTGTTTTTACTCTGCCCCAAATCCTTCATAGCAAAGGATTCACCTAGTTATTTTCTTGAGTACCTTTATTTCTCGCATGTTCTTCCCCTGCAACAAGCATATCATCTACATACAGGAGAAAATAATATAACTACCATCACGAAACTTCTTGATGTACATGCAATGGTCTCGAGTGACACTGAGTAACCTGCTCTCCCGCATAAAACTGTCAAACTTCATGTACCACTGCGGTGGAGCTTGTTTCAGGCCATATAAGCTCTTCTTCAATTTGCACACTAACCTCTCCTTCCCTTTGACCTCATAACCTTGTGGCTGCCACATGTATAATTCTTTCTCCAACTCACCATGAAGGAATGTAGTCTTCACATCCAAATATTCTAAGTGTAGGTCTTCTACTATAACTAAACCAAGAACATTCCTAATAGAAGTCATTTTAACAACCTGGAGAAAAATTTCATCAAAGTCTATACCTTTCTTCTGCAAATCCTTTGACCACCAACCGGGCCTTGTATCATTTCCTTCCTCCATCTTCCTCTTTGATTCTATACACCCACTTTTTCTGCAATGCTCTCTTTCCCTCGGGTAGCTCCACCAAATCCCAAGTTTGGTTTTCCATAAGAGATCTATGCTCTTCATCCATGGCCTACTCCCACTTCTTCTTAGCATCCACCTACACTGCTTCCTCAAATCACTCTAGCTCTCCACTATCAGTGAGCAATAAATAATTCAAAGATGGAGTAAAACATTTAGGTTCCCTTCTTACCCTAGAAGACCTTCTCACCTCAGGAGTTTGGGGTTCTTGATGAGTAGTACCTAAGTGGCTATGCCTTAAACATGTTGCACCTAAACCGGCCCCTTGGACACCTTGCTATCTGTAATGTCCTCTAACACTATGTATTATTTCTTTGATTCCTCTTTTTGTTCCTAGAATTGATCTTTATACATGAGTTTTTCATTAAAGAAAATATCTCTAGACCGAAATATTTTCTTGTCTTTAAGACTCCAAACAAGGAAAACAAAATCATCTTCACCATATCTAACAAAGGTGCATTTCTCATAATTAGCCTCTAACTTGGTCCTATCATCTTTATCAATGTGAATAAATACCTCACATCCAAATACTCTAAGAAATGAGTAATCAATTTTCTTACCAGACCAAGCCTCCTCAGGTATACCTCTATTCAAGGACTTAAAGGGTCCTCTGTTAATCGGATAAATAGGCAGGCGTGCTTCTTGCTTCCACCCAAAACATGAGTGGCACCCACATGTAACCTCATTCACCTATCACACTCCATGATTGTCCTGATCATTCTCTCTGACACTCCATTTTCCTATGGAGTATTTGGAACTGTTATTTTCTTGTGGATCCCATTTACCGAATAGTAATAAATAAATTCATTGCTGCAATATTCCCCACCATTATCCGACCTGAGACATTTTAGCTTGTTTCATTCTCAACCAAGGCTTTCCATCTTTTGAAAGTTTCAAACACATCAGATTTATTTCTAATGCAATATACCCAAACTTTTCTAGTTGCATCATCAATGAAAATGACGTAATCACATGAACCACAAATAGAGTTTACCTTAGCTAGCCCCCATACATTTGTATGCACTAACTCCAACTTACCCTCCTTCCTGGTAGGTCCAACCTTGAGGACTATCATCACTTTTATTTCCCATAAACACACCCTCAAAGACGTCCAAATCTAACTCCTTTAATCAGAAACCTATCCTTTATAATCTGCATGCCCTTTTGACTCATATGACCGAGTCTCTGGTGCCACAAAGTTGCATCTCCATCTGCAGTAACTAAATTACAATAATCAACACCACTGGTTAAATAAAAGTACCAGTTTTCTTACCTCTTGCAATGACAAGAGCTCCTCTTAGTAACCTTCTAAGAATTCATTGTAAAACTAATCACTATATAGCCATCACTTCCTAGCTATCCCACCGATATCAAGTTCCACCTCAACTTATGCACATGCCCATCTTTAGTAGTCATGTGTTCTCATTCTAAATTTTCAACCAAACACAACCTTTCCCTACTATGTTGCATGGGTCATCATCACCAAGATAACATGTCCAAAATCACCTTGAACAAAATCGGTAAAGTAATGTATATGCGGGGTGGCATGGAAAGAAGCCCTCGAATCTAACACCCAATATTCACCAATATTATCTAAAGAAATAATTAAGGCATCTTAACAAACATCACCTCTTGCCACATTTACCTCTTTAGTTTCCTACTTCTTGTTCTTCTTATCCTGAAGAGCCCAAGAATCTTCTTTAGCATGACCAACCTTCCCACAAAGTGCTAACATTCTAACTTACTCTTGGACTTTGAGCTTCCACGATCATTTGACTTCCCATGGTTACCTTTCCCTCTGTTCTTTTGTCTCCCTCTGCTCTCTACCGTCAAAGCATTTCCAAAAGTAGAAGAATCTTTGGTGCTCTTCCTTTGCATTTCCTCACTTAGGATCACACCTATTACATCCTCAAACTTTAACTTTGAGTTATTAGAGACTGAATTACTTACATCCATAAAAACCTATCACAACTATCTCGTAAGGATCACAAAATCAACAAATCCCTGACCTCATCATCAAAGTCAATTTTTACTGAGTTTAACATACTCACAACCATATTAAATTCATTCAAATGATCAGCAACAGAACCATTCTCAGACATCTTCATATTAAATAACTTTTTCATAAAAATATTTTATTAGGGGCAAATGTTTTTCATATAACTTCCCCAACGCACTCATGAGACCTTCCATAGTCTTCTCTTGCGATATGTTGGAAGCAACCGAAGATGCAAGGCATAAACGAATTGCCCCAAGTGCCTTTCTATCCAACAACTCTTAATCCTCATCGACATGGTAGTAGGTTTCTTTTCTTTTCTAGCCAAAGGAACAAGGAGGTCCTTCTCGATATAAGTAATCCTCCATTTTCATCTTCCACAAACCAAAGTTCTACCCGTTGAGCTTCTCAACCCTCGATCTGCCCTCATCTCGCCATAGCTCCCACTCAACCTAAAATTTCCTATGATTTACAACTTTAGCAAAAACCACCAAAGCTCTTATACCAATTGTTAGGAATTAGATAACAAATATTGAAAAAAACTTCCTCAAACCACGGTATTAGGAAACTATATATCAAAATTATACTTGCAAAAATATAAAAGCATAAATGAATAATGCACAAAAGAAGACAAGACAAGATTTAACATGGTTCACCCAATGTGGGCTACGTCCACCAAGAACTTGCTCAGATTTTACTCTCAACAAGAGTTTAAAAACTCTCACAGTATTCTCTTAGTTTTGAACTCACAATAGAATTCCAAAGATGCTAAACCACATCTAAACCACAATTGACACCTAATTGCATAACCTTGATCACTCTTGATCACCTTTTGATCATTAAGACTCAAGAACTCTTGAACACTCAAGATATCTTTAAGATACCCTAACAACTCTATTTATAGGATTACAATCCTTCTAAGAAGCCCTAATGCTGACCCTAGAAGTTTGAAAGTCACGATCTTTAAACTTCCCACGGCTGGAAAAATAGTCCCGATGACATGACGTGATGTTAACAATGATATTGTCGCAGCAATGGCACAACGCATCGCATAGCCACGTCACAAAAAATGACTATAGAATGCTCCCGAAGTCTCCAAACTTAATTGTTTGAAACACTTCAACACTGATTCAAGAAGACCAAAAAATAGGCTCCAAACCCCAACACATCCAAATAGCCATAGCCAACATCAAGATAGATCTAGAGGTATCTCTCTCACGGTAGCATTCCAAGAAGCCCCATTGGACCTAGCCATTAGACTCGTAACATAAGTAAGTACATTTATCACTGTGTTATATCATCCTTATCCTATTTTAAAGGTTTTTGTCATCTCTATTGTCATTTTCTACTTGCATTCCCTTTTCCCCACTATTACTCTTTTAATAAACTCAACTATTCCTCCACCCACATCATAAAACCACATATACCCAACCTCTACATATCTCTAAGTGTTCCTAAGATCCCCATATACCTTGTCATGCCATCTATCATATTTTCCCGACCTCACTAAAACCCCACAACCATATCTTATCAAGTTTTATCATCCTCGCCTCTATGGATGTTGGTTACCCATAATCTTGTCATCATTTCTTCCTAACCATGATCGGTCATACCCGACTAACACTTGGTCTCTTTTCTTGCCAACACTGTGTAAACCAACAACCAACCTACCTACCAAAACAACCCAAACACCTTACCCAACCCTGCTAAGACCCTGTTTGTGACTTGCGGACCACCCGAACAACTGCTCGCAACCCTGACCTAAATACCTTGACCCACATAGTTTTTTAGTATTTAATTTGATCGACGTTGATAGTGATCTGAGGTACCCAAATGAGAATACTAGCACTAGATTCATTTATGTACATATTTATGTTATTTGATATTTGTTTTATAAAAATAATGGATTGACATCCCTCTTGAAGTATCACACTTCTTCGATCTAGCATACGCTAGGTAGTCCACTGTCATATATTATTTAACTCTTCTTTGGTGGTCTTATTTTCTATTTCAGGTAGTTCCTCCTAGCCAAAAGGAATCTCTCACGCTTAGCATTGGACCAAGAAGTCGAATGCACACACAACCTCCAAACCAACTATCGTAATGCACAGGTATTCCTCCTCATCCCATAACACTATCTATTTCATCACATTCAAAATTTAAAGAAAATGGTGAAATAGTTGGTTACATTCTAACACATGTTTTTAGTTTCATGCGCCTTGCATTATTCGGATCTCCTCTTCTTTACCTCCAATGTAATTAGAGGCATATTTTCTTCATGTGTTCCTTGATATGACATAGTGTCATTCATACCTATAGGTTTCCATCGTATGGTTATGTTATCCCGATCAATCTATTTATCTATCCAAAATACATCAATCTTTTCTTATATTAATCAATAATCACATCTACATTAATTTTTTATCCACATCACATTCTATCCATTCATCTCATCATCATGATCAAATTCAAAATTAACATGTAATCCTAATCCTCATTAACCATACAACAAATCCACATCATCAATCATCCATGCATATGCAAATCCAAAGTAGCCATACATAACCAATAAACATCATCATCATTAGTAAATATCATCATCACCGTAAATCAAACAATCACATTACACAATTCACATATATCAGATTACAACAAAATGATAATCATATATATATATATATATATATATATATATATAAATATTTATATATATCATTTATATATATATATAAATATATATATATGAATATCAAATATTCTTCCAACATAGTTCCCTCTATCTCTCTATACACCTCCACCACAGGCCGTCTCCTCTAATGTTCTGAACCATGCTTAAAGTATGAAATATGATGGCCCATCTCCAATTCTTCTTTGTACATGCTCCCAATTTGAGTGTTCTCATAAGCTTCTCGATCACGATCCCCTCATAATACTTATCCTCTATGGCCACTCTGTGCCATCAATCAAGATCATGTCGAGGTGCCATCTCTCCTCCTCCTTGTTGTGCTACATGTCTTCCACCCATATCCTTGGTAGCAAATATAGTAGCAAGATATCCAAATAAGACCACGAAAGCCTCCTCTTGTTAGTGGTATCGATCCTTATCATATATTGTAATTTCTATCTCCACCCTCATCTAATCTAACTTGACGTGAAGTTATGATATCCTTGCATGTTTGATGTAGGACCATCTCCAACACATAATAAGGTCATATAAGACCATGATACATGTTTTTAGGTGTGTTAGAGTTAAATATGTTGTAAAAATGAATATATGCTTGTAAGAAGTTGGTAAGGTGACTAGACTTGGCATTAAAGGAGTAATATTGGAAAAATGAAGCCATGTAATCATGTAATAGTTGTCTTATATGGATTACATGAGAGTATTAAGGAGATATCCACGTGATTTCTATGTAGAGGAAGTTGTTGAGTCTTCCTAGAGTGTGAGTTGGCTTAGGAGTCGAAGGAGCTTTAGAGGGTCTATTCTTAGCTAATGAATACCTATTTCATAGGTGATTCATGGAAATGAAAAGGAAAGGGGTTCTCAAGGTTTTGGAGGATGGAACAAGGAGTAACAATGTGTGTATGATGTTTGGAAGAAGATATTATACTCTAGAATGCATGAAATAGCTTGTTTCAATGTGTGTCAAGAACCACAGCAGGACAGCAAGGTCAAAACCCTCCATGACCTTAAAATGATGTAATTATCTTGATTATCAGTATGGAAAGACTCTCTGAGGTGATGTGGATCACATTGATAAATTTTGTATGTTTTGAAAATGCATAATTTGAATTTTATAGCAAATTGTTACCTCTCGGGCCTTAAATAGGGCATCGCATATCTTTTGATTGGATGGATGAAATTGGCTGAAAATTTCAGGATATCTCTGTATTTATACTATCTAACTACTGTCAAAATTTCAAGGATAATGGGTTTGTACAGCTCAAGATATACGTGACTGTTTTTTTTTTAATTATGGCAAGAATATACAACGTACAGTGAGAGAGGAATTGAAATGCATGAAGGGTCATAACGTGGAATCAAGCCACCAAAATTTGTAGCAGTCATCTTGATGACATTTCTGAAGTAGATCCATCAAGATCCAGGTGAGATCAATGCCCAAAGTGCCTCTTTGTCATGGTTAGGGTCGGGATAGGCTGATTTTTGTATGCTACAGACCATAAAGGAGGTGTGTTTTCTAACAAAGAAACAAGGTATGAAATTTAGTGATATTGGAGAACCTTGTAAAGGATATTTGGGTCATTAATCTGTATGTATAGTTGATTCAGGGGAAATTGAGATAAGAGACCATTTGCATACTCAAAAGACTAGTAGCCAATAAGGTCCAAAAGAGAAAACTAGCATAAGATGCAAGGTACAATTAAATAAAGGGTCTTAGACACCTTGGTTAAGGTGAATTGATTCTAGATAATAGTTACTCAGGCTTTGAAACCTTGTCTTTGCATATATGGCCTTGAATTAGACAAATAAGGATCATGTGAATCCTTGGGGCAGAGTGTAGAGAGTTCACACTTGAAGAAGCAATGCTTGAGCATTCATAAGGGAGCTTGAAACTTTGGTTTGCTGTCTTGATCATGTTCAATCAATTAAGAAAGAGCTTGCGACTGTAGTAAAGAAGAACTCCATTGGGAGTAAAGTGTATGGTAAGAAATATCAAAAGGTAACATATGCTAGATACCTTATCAATAGATTTTGTATCTTGGGACAGTCATGTATATGAACGTAGGAGCATTACATATCTATTATACATTGTGTCTATGGTCACAAAATGATCACCTTAGCTCATCTCTGATCAAGGAAGTCCTTTAATGGTTTTTATTTCATATAAAACATGCATTAGGCCTCCATAGACACCAAGGGGCTATAAAACATGTAAATGGTGATCCTCAAGCAGGGGTTGGTTGGAGTATTAGAGTAGGTTCAAGCTCTTGATTATATAGTAAAGAAAATTTTGGTATTGACCCCTGCATCATTTGGTATCAGAGCAAGGATAGGAGACCAAAGGACAGCCATAACAGGAAATGAAAGGTAGATCCAATACCAAGGAGTTCAAGGTAACAAACACATGTTTTCAAGCTATTTATTTCTATAATTTTCAGAGAACTCCATATTGTAAAGTGTGTGATTGAATCAGTCATGGAGGTAGGAGCAGTGTGTGAATTGGTTAAGTTCCTAAGCTATCAAAAGGAACAAGAAAAGAAAGAGAAAAAGAGGAAAGAGGAGAAGATGAGAGGAAGATTGGCACTTCAAAAAGAAATAGATGAAGTGAAGAGAGATTTGGAGAAAATGACCACCATGTGGTTACAAGGAAGAAGAGAGCCATCAGAAGAGGAGTGGCCTAGTATTGAGAGGGAAGATGAAATGGCCTGTGAGGTCATTGGTGAAAAGAGATAGAAGGCACAGAAAGGATGTCTTGAGGAAGAAAGAAGAGTTTCCAAATGAGCAACAAGAAGAGGTGAAAGGAGTTCTCATTGTAGAGAACAAGAAAGAGGAAAAAGTGTCAGAAAAAACACTTAAGGAAGGAAAGGAGAATGAGAGGAAGGTGCTAAGGAAAGGAGCACTCATGGAGACACTATGGTCTCTTGTTTTTATATCTAAGCTTGTGTTTATGTTTGCAGGTATGAAGAACTTGTTGATGCAGGTTAAGCTTAAGAGCTTGAGAAATATGAAGGATGGGGTAAGCCAAGCACGCATGAAGAGAAATGAACAAGACAGCTGCAGGGACCAGCTTGAAGAGGGATATGAAAAGAATGAAGACTTCCATGATGACAAGGGAAGCATGACAGAGAACATGGAGTATTATGATGCGTTGGATAGCATCACAAGTGAAGAAGAAGTCCAGGAAGAGAGTAAAGCCAGACAAGAAGCCATTAAGGAGGATATAGGCAAGCTAAAAGCCATCGAACAAAGAAGGTTCAAGGAAATAGGGAATGAAGATAAATCAGCAGGTCATCAGAAGTATATGCTACCCAAAGAGATCAAGCATAATTATGTGATGCCTAAATGGCTTGAGAAAACTAAGGACAAAGAGGAGAAGGTAGAGTCCAAGAAAGAGACCATCAAACTGGAGCTCAGTCATGAAGAACCAAGGCAAGGTATGGAGGAAAATTCAGTTTACAAGATAAAATCAGTCCAGTATGTAGGTGCACAAGAGAGTAGAAATGAGTACAAACATGGCCTAACTCATGAATGGAGAAGAAAACATGAAAAAAAAATGGTGTATCAACCTAAGGTCATCCAGAACAAGGTATGGCAAGCTAAGAGCTTCAAGGAGCAGCAGTACAAAGTCATCAAACATGAAGTAATGGAAAGTGGAAGGTCCTCAAAAGATGGTGAAGCAAGAGCTGAGTACAGTCAGGGAAGTCAGAGTTCAGAGAAGGATGAAGAAAAAACAGGTCCTATATATGATGAAGATGAAAGAGAAGTTGATGGAGCTGACTTGGAAGAAGAAATGAAGATACTAGAAGAGCTGATGAAGAGAATGACAGAAAAAACAAAAAGAAATGGAGAAGAAGAGCACTCTGTAGACATTCAAGAGGCTTCATGGCCTCAACCCTTTACTTCTAATGGTGTTGTTAATATTGTGAATGCAGGTTTGGTAGACAAAGAGATGAATCAAGTGTATGATTCAATGAGAAAGTTCATGAGACAAGAGGAACAAGAAGATATAGAAGACACATGTGATGATGAAGTTGAGGCATTTGAAGGTGAAGAAGCACCAAAATGTGATTTTGAGTACAAAAGTATGGAGCAGCTGCAAGAGGAACTAAAGGCATTAGAGGAAGTCATATATCAAGCCAAGGAGGATCATGCAGATAGACATGAAGACCATACAAGTGAAGAGTTGATAGAAGACAATCAGATTTCAGTTGAGGAGGCATATGAAACTTCAAAGCATGTTGAGGAGACAGATTTCAACACTAAAGACCTTCATTTCATTCCTAAGGTGAAGCAAGCCTATCGGAGGCCAAAGATGAAAGAGAAAGAGTATTGTTGATAGAGCAGGTGGAGAAGACTATTAAGTCTTATGAGAACATTCTTAGCAATGATCAAGGAGCTGTAGCTACATGCTATTATGAACACAAACCAGAGTTGACATACTTAGTGAAGGAGATAGAAGACCAACAAGAGGTAGAATTGAAGACAAAGACCATGAAGAGGAAGATGAAGCAAGGAGCAAGCAAAAGAGTAGAATTGAGGAGAGGAAATGCAAGAGCAGATGGAGGAGACAAACTATACCAGAAAAGTCAATAATGATGAATTGGAAGACAAGAAAGAAGAAGAACCATTTGAGCAGGAGCTCAAATTCTTTCTCTCAAGGGCACTCTGATGCAGGAGCATCAAGGAACAACACATAATAAGGTCATATAAGACCATGATACATGTTTTTAGGTGTGTTAGAGTTAAATATGTTGTAAAAATGAATATATGCTTGTAAGAAGTTGGTAAGGTGACTAGACTTGGCATTAAAGGAGTAATATTGGAAAAATAAAGCCATGTAATCATGTAATAGTTGTCTTATATGGATTACATGAGAGTATTAAGGAGATATCCACGTGATTTCTATGTAGAGGAAGTTGTTGAGTCTTCTTAGGAGTGTGAGTTGGCTTAGGAGTCAGTTTAGGAGCTTGTTAGAGTCTATTCTTAGCTAATGAATACCTATTTCATAGGTGATTCATGGAAATGAAGAGGGACAGGGGGTTCTCAAGGTTTTGGAGGATGGAACAAGGAGTAACAACGTGTGTATGATGTTTGGAAGAAGATATTATACTCTAGAATGCATGAAATAGCTTGTTTCAATGGACTGTGTACAAAGAACCCTGGCAGGACAACAAGGTCAAAACCCTCCATGACCTTCAAATGATGTAATTCTCTTGATTATCAGCATGGAAAGATTCTACAGGTGATGTGGATCACATTGGTAATTTTTGTATGTTTTGAAAATGCATAATTTGAGTTTTATAGCAAATTGTTACCTCTCGGGCCTTAAATAGGGCATCACATATCTTTTTATTGGGTGGATGAAATTGCTTGAAAATTTCAGGATACCTCTGTAATTACATGATATAACTACTGTCCAAATTTCAAGGATAATGGATTTGTATCGCTCAAGATATACGTGACTGTTTTTTTTTTTAGTTATGGCAAGAATATACAACGTGTTGGTGAGAGAGGAATGAAAGTGCATGAATGGTCATAACGTGGAATCAAGCCACTAAATTTTGTATCAATCATCTTGATGAAATTTCTGAAGTGGATCCATCAAGCTACAGGTGAGATCAATGCCCAAAGTGCCTCTTTGTCATGGTTAGGGTCAGGATAGGCCTGATTTTTGTATGCTACAGACCATAAAGGAGGTGTGTTTTCTAACAAAGAAACAAGGTATGAAATTTAGTGATATTGGAGAACCTTGTAAAGGATATTTGGGTCATTAATTTGTATGTATAGTTGATTCAGGGAAATTGAGATAAGAGACCATTTGCATACTCAAAAGACTAGTAGCAATAAGGTCCAAAAGAGAAAACTAGCATAAGATACAAGGTACAATTAAATAAAGGATCTTAGACACCTTGGTTAAGGTGAATTGATTCTAGATAAAAATTACTCAGGCTTTGAAACCTTTTCTTTGCATATATGGCCTTGAATTAGACAAATAAGGATCATGTGAATCCTTGGGGCAGAGTGTAGAGAGTTCACACTTGAAGAGCAATGCTTGAGCATTCATAAGGGAGCTTGAAACTTTGGTTTGCTGTCTTGATCATGTTCAATCAATTAAGAAAGAGCTTGCGACTGTAGTAAAGAAGAACTCCATTGGGAGTAAAGTGTATGGTAAGAAATATCAAAAGGTAACATATGCTAGCTACCTTATCAATAGATTTTGTATCTTGGGATAGTCATGTATATGAACGTAGGAGCATTACATATCTATTATACATTGTGTCTATGGTCACAAAATGATCACCTTAGCTCATATCTGATCAAGGAAGTCCTTTAATGGTTTTTCTTTCATACAAAACATGCATTAGGCCTCCATAGACACCAAGGGGCTATAAAACATGTAAATGGTGATCCTCAAGTAGGGGTTGGTTGGAGTATTAGAGTAGGTTCAAGCTCTTGATTATATAGTAAAGAAAATTTTGGTATTGACCCTTGCATCAAGTTTCCTCACATCTAGCTACTCTATCTCCACCTCTTTGAGCTACCTCAGGCTCAACCTCCACCTCCATCTCCTTTACATCCTCCTTTCTTCCCTCCATAGCTACTCTTCTTTGCCTAGATAATAGTCATCTAGTCACCAAAAAGACCCCAACCCCGAATCGTATATCATCATCCTCATCCCATGGTGCATCTGCCATGATAGGGCTTGACATCTCCCTATCTGCCTCCTATCACTTGTACAAAATGGGAGAATCTTGTATAGTCTGGATGACCCTAAACTTTCATCATACTCAATCTAACTGAATGGCCTCAATCATCTCCGGCCATCTCCCCTATATCCACGTCATCCTCCACATCATGACTAGGAAATCCCTATGTAGGGAAATCCCTATATGGTCACCATCTGATCTCCTCAATCTCTAGCTCCATAAACCAATCAACATACCAATCAACTCCTCTATTCCCCTTGTCCCCATGGCCCTAGTAAGACCTCCATATCAGAAATTCTACCTCTATCTAAATATGGTATCTTGTGACCCATAGAAGCCCTTGTGGCCAAATCACTACTATGTGCTCATACGCCCAACAATGTAATAAGAAACCAACATCTAAACTTGATCTCCACCCTTCCCTATACATGGAAATATCATGGTAAACTTGACCTAGCAGAATGGTCCTAAACAAAAAAATTGTCTAGTAATCCATAATATCTACAACCAAACCAGGACAACCTCCATGAAAAATTAGCTCCACCTCGAGTTTGGAAAATCATAACATGACACAACCATCATCACCATATAGATCAATCGACAACATGAAACTCCAGCCTCATATCTCATCTCATAAGAGAAATCCCCTAAAGAAAATATGATATGGGGCACATCAGCTCCAAATAGATGCATTAATACTTCAATCTGTCATCACTAGTAATGGGAACTATCTACTCCTCCTATAAAAGAAATATGAGAATCGATAAACATCCTCCAATGTAAGCGTCATCTCCCTATCCTAAACCAAAAGTTACGTGTCTACTTTTCCCATCTCTCCACTAAATAAATCATCATCCCCACATCCCATGGGATCCTCTGATAATATCTAAAGCCACCTAGCCCCATACAACCAAGTGATCCCACTCGGCATCTTTCACATATCCTCTAATTTTATCATATAAATTAGGCCCTCTATCTCTCAAATATAGGGTCTCCTGGCCTCAATAAAAAACAAAAGCATGAAAACATCGGATCCTCAAAATCCACAATCCAATCAAAATGCATTAAACTCATCCAAAATTCAATCCAATCCAACCCTAGTCACCACCGAACAACAATAGGTCAATGTGTTTCAGGTTCGACTTCCATGCCTTAGGGCCCAATCGACATTGACCCACTTGGGTTGCTGCCACCACCCTTGGCATCATCCACTTTTTCTTTAAAAATGTAAAAAATAATAAATAAATACAAAATTACATTAAAAATAAGCTTGAGTTTTGTTACTCACCATCCTCAACACCTAATGGCATTTCCTTGCAGCTCCTATAACCATAATTTCTCAACCTTATCTTTAATCACCGTGATCTCTCTCATCAAATTTTCATGTGGAAATGAGCATCGTTGGAAGACCCACAGGCTTATATAGCCACCGACACTTGGTTGCCATCAACCCCCTTAGGTCATCGCTGATTTTCCTCGGTCACCACAACTGGTCTTGGTATCCTTCACTTTGTCTTCCCCGATCTTTGTTTATGACCTCTTATTGGGAATTCTTCAAATTCCACCTTTGTGGCTATTTTTATTTTCCCTTTAGGGAATTCTATTTCAATATTTTGATCATATCCATTCACAATCATAAAGTCCATTTCGTGGCCATACTTATTCCCTCTTCGGGCATTTTTTTTTTCAATCCTTATCTAATTTGTGCACAAATTCCACTTCATGGCCATACTTACCCCCTATTCGGGCATATTATTTCACCACTCACCTTTTCAGATTTTTTTCTCATGTCCTATGCTAGGACACCATTTGTTCTCATCCTCGTCCTTTGCAAACGCATAGTTTTTTCACTCGATTCCTCATGTACAAAGGATTTCACATACTTTTTGCATTTATTTACACATACTTTGATTCTTTCCCATGACCCCATGATCATTTCATCTTACATCCATTTGAGATATTTCCCATTGGATTATCTCCATTTTGCAGTGATTTTCACCCACTCGCTGGTCATGTACAACATTGTAGCCCGTTTGCTTGCCGAGACCGCAATTTCCCCTCTACCGATGTGATATTAGAGCACCGAAATATTTTTCATTATCATTATAATCCTTTTTCTTAGGTCATCTTTCCTTACAATATCATTTTTACCCATGTTTCTTCACCCACCCACCCTTCATCATGTACCTTTTTCAAATGTGACATCGAATTCTCGTGGCATCATCGACCCCACATTTGAAGGGGAACTCATTATCCACCTTCTATCAATATTCAACACACTTCTCTTCTTCCTATTTTTTTCTCATGTCATGTTAGCGCAAACCACTCAATAAAAAGAGACAAATGTAGACACCTAAAATCAATATCTTTACCTTGTCTTCTGTGTGTGCATATTTTGTTAGGGTCCTATCTAGGTTCCCTATTAATTAAATACATCATCTTTAGTTAATTTAATTAATTAACTCCTATTAATTAATTAATTAATATCGACATCATATCATGCATTAATCCACTTTCTATTTAGGATGCTTTTATCCTAACCTACATCCCCTTTCTTTTCCTATATTTCTTCCTATCTATTTTTATTCCCTAACTACCCATGAAAAATTCTTCCCACCTATATTATGTAAATAACCATTCCAACTCTTAAAAACACAAAATCATGCTAAAAACCAAAAACATAGCCCATTGGAGAAACCTTCCCTACGATTGATGACGACCAAGTCTAATTGTCATCCACCCTATAAAGCTAACTTCAAACCTTTCCATAGGGATCATAAATAAAATACATGTGAATTTTGGAGCTCTCTCATGACTTTTGAACTCACTCTTATGCCTGAGTACTCCTCCAACCACCATAGACCTCCCAGACCTCATTTGGACATGCTTGCATCACTCACATTCATCTTTCGTGAGCTTATCATTATCTTGGTATTGATTTAATTAGATTTTTATCATATTATAGTTTTTTTGATTACTTTTAACATTATTTCAAGTTTAGATCAATCTCTACAACACTCGAGCTTCTCTAGAAACCTTCTTTTCTAGCCTCTCTACTTGTATGCTTTCTTTTTCATCCATTTACCTTGGGCCTTGTCTAGATCTTATACTTGACGTCATAGACCCACCACCGGTTTCTATCGAATAGGGTCCCGATTCTCAATATAACCTCATCCATGTATTTTTTCCATTTTTCTGGTCTCTTCTTCCTTAGATCCCTTTTGATAGAGATCTTGCAGGGTTTTGCATATTCAACTCATATTCTAGATCTAGTCTCCCGGGTTGTCGTCAAACTACCCATGCCTTGTGCAGGTCACCATCAACCAGACTAGGTAGCCTTTAATTTATCTTTTTCTTTCAATCATATCATTTTCTAAACCAATTTTAATCATTTCTCGGATTTAGTACTTTTGTTTCTACATGATATTTATTGTTATTTCTTTATTTCACTCTTTCTAAATACGCAGGGGTTAACATACACTAAGTAATTTAATTCTTGTTGGGTCCATTTTTTTGGAAAACCCCGCATAAATCTATCTAATCAATCATGTTCCATTTTATCTTATTTTCGGGTCATCGAAACCATAAGTATTGGCTACATAGCACCCGTTCATCCATCACATCATGCTTATGAGGTAATAGAAACCCTCGATGTTATTTTTTTAGTAGCTAGTTCATTCATTTCATTAGGAATGAAGAAACTTGTCCAAAACCCATAATAATTCGATTCTCAATTTTTCTACCTCATGACCATATACAAAATCCCCTATTAGTGCATCTCTTAGTGTGCATAAATTTTGAAATCTTATTTTATTGATAAATTTTCTTTTCACCATCTTCCTCCCATATAATTTCTCTGTGTGGTCCTCCACATTTAATATATTATTTATCTTATAGTAATTAATAGAGGACCCAAACAAACCATATCTTTAGTTTTAACCCATGTGTTAAACATACCAAATGGAGATTATTCTTGCACCACAAGATGATTGTTTATTACATTAAGAAAAACATGCATTAAAGAAAATTATCCTAACTACATAAAAGAAACTAAACTAAGAATGTAAATGAAATTTATCCTAATGGCATATTCCTTGTTTAATAACAAGGTAGGACATGTACTAGAAGTAGGATTTTATCCTACTCCCATTAAAGTGACCTAATAAAACTTCTCCATTCAGATTCTTCAATTTGCATTCCCCGTTGGAAATATTTCATGTATTTTGTAAGTTCCCAACAAGTGTGTCTTAAATTTCCCTAGGTATGACACAAAGTTTGAGTCATATAGTAGTACTTTAGAACTAAAACTCAAATTGTTATTATTTATTTGATTATCATGTCATGAATTTTGTATCACCTTGGCTCAACCATGCATGTACCATTTTTTCATCCAACTATAAAATGTTACTCAAGCACTTTGATTGAGGCTTCATCATCCACATTTACAAATTTTACTATCCTTAGTTGTGGAACCATAAATTTAATTGGTTGTACCGATTCTTTTCCAAATACCAGTTAAAAAGTGTTGCTTTGTTCAATTGTTTGTATGTTGTCCTATATTTCCATAACATTATTGAAACTTAATAACCCCAATCCTTACGCACATCACATATCTTAGTCAAAGTATTACTTAACATTTTGTTGAATGTTGATACCATTCCAATCGATTGTGTGTTGTAGGGTGTTTTTTTATGGTGTGTGATCATGAATTATGGAAGTAGTATGCATAGTCTCATTGAAGAAGTGTGCTCCTCTATCACATTTAAGGCTCTACCAACATCCATATCTACCGATAATATTTTCTCATATAAACCTATTTCTATTGTTGTTGTACTGATCATTTATTTGCACATATTTGGATCATTATGTTAAATAGTTTATTCTTGTTGTATGCATGTTAAACTTAAGCTAGGTTAATTATATGAACCTACCTCCAAGTACATCCTAAATTATTTAAATTCAAGAAAATACATCATGATAAAGTAGAAAAATAAGATAGTTAAACCAAAAATATGGATCTATACAAGGTGTAAACCTACTTTTGATCTTTTGGTGTGATTTGGAAGTAGGTATTTCCCTAGAGAGTTGTTGACCTAAAACCCTAATAGCAATGTGGGATTTACGATGTTTGACCTTAAGTAAAGGATGTATGTAGGAAAATTAAATTAAACTATTAACGAAATAGGAAACACATAACGTAATTCATCCCAAACTCCAACCTTTATTCATTTCTCAAGACTCATTACATTATTCTCAATTACATTTATATCTTTCTCATTTTATCTCATATAATTCATTCCTTATACAATTCTCTCAATATGGCGCTCACATATTAATTTCTTGTGATTCTCCCATATACAAAAATTTAGTTACAATAAATATATAAAAGACATAACATACAAAAAGTCACTTCTTTTACTTTGTGCTTCTGTCAGATTCTATTGTGTTCGACTTGGTTTGTCTTTATTCCATAGATTTCTGTTGGATTCCATGACTTCCTACTATGTAATGTGGATTTTTCCCATATATCACAGCTTCCTACTCTTCTACGTCTTGCTTTAGTTATGTTTTTCTTATTCCTTTTATATACAGCTTCGTCCTTTATCTATGGCTTTCAGCTTTTATCCTCAACTTTCACCCTTTTATGTGCGGTTTTGTTCCTTGGCTTGTGGTTACTTCAAGTATTTAGTGGCTTTACCTTTATATTTGTTCTAATCTCAAAATGTGATGAAGAACCATGTCAACATCATCCTTTGACTTAAAAATTTTTTTGTCCTCGAATCAACCAAAACTGATGAATAACCCTATCTTCATCTCTAAAAATTGAACAAAATTTTATCTTTCTTTTTCCCTTTGTCGAATGGGGATTACCTCCCATGAAATCAGATGTTTGGCGTAAGGGAAAATTTCCCTCCCTCGACTCACCCAACTAGACATACAAGATGCCATGATAAGGGGCCCTAGGCATCATCCCCCATAAACTTAGATTTACGGCATAAGGAAAAGTTCCTTCGCTTGACTTGCCCGACTAGAATTATGGGATGTCGAGGCCTCTAAAATTGTATTCTTCTTAATGTATGTGTTGAAGGGCTGTATTTGGTAATCTAGGGTATGATATTCTTCTTAAAAGTATACCATAAATCTATATGTGTATCAATTTGCTTTGTCCCCTCCTATAGTTGTGTATTTTCCCGTATCAATTGAAGAATATATGATGGTAGTGCTTTGGCTTATGCTTGACCCAATTTTATTCGGGTTGTTGTGATCTCTTGCTTTATTCTTATCATTGATCTATTCAGTGGTGTACTCCATTCCTATATATCTAATATTTTTTCATTCCACACCCTTTGTTGTGTTAGGTACATTTCAGATCAGATTATGTTATCTTTCTTCTTTGAATGTCATCTTTATCCTTGTTGATATCATAAGCCATTGATTCTATATGAATATGTTGTTCCATATTTTTAAGCTCCATTTTTTCTTTCTGAGTTTCGCTAGGCCATCCAATTGTATAAGTATAATAGGTCATGAAATTTTGTAACTCTATCTCCAACTTAGTCACCGCGGCTTGCATTTATTCTCTTCTTCTCTCGATTCTCTAGACTCGTGGCTTAATGATTTGTTGTTTATAATCTTCCACAATGTTTTCATGGATTTTCTTAATTATTGTTTCCAAACTAACCTTGAATTCTCTCAAGATGTCATTTACTTCCTTTTATGTAGTTACTTCTACTTGTAGTTTTGGATCAGTGGTGATGTGGGGTTTTTCTGTTTGAATGGAAGATAAAATATTTTGCATAACTTCTAGGAACTCTATGCACCATTGCATCTAGTCCTATTTAGCACTTTGCTCCAATATTTGGCCACAAGATATATTTTACAAGGGGGAAATTTTGTTTATGTGCACCTTATATCCCTTTGTGGTTTTTTCTACTACCACTTGTTACATTGTATAGAGTGGTCTTTCTCTCTTTTTAATTTCTAACTTTATTTTTAGTAGGGGATCCTTAGGTACTTGTGTGGAAACTATACTTGTAGATGTTTCTATGGCTGAAGCTAATGGAAGTGTGTTTCTATGTTCTTGTGCCTTCCTCTCCTTTTCCTCCTTCTCTTTCTTCTCTTTCTTATCCATTATAGTTTTCTCTTCTTCTTCTTTTTCTTTCTGTACTTTCTCCGCCAATTCCTTTTTCTTCGCTTCTTCCTTTTGTTTCCTTTCTTGTTTCCTTCTTTCTTTTTCTTTCCTTTCTACCTCCTCTTTTTTTTTTCTCCTTTTCTTCCTTTTCTTTCTTCTCTTTCTCTTCCTTTTCTTTCATTTATTTCTCCTTCTGGTCTTTCTTTTCTTTCTCCTTCATTTCCTTCTCTAATTTTTCCTTCCTTTCTTTCTCTTCTTTCTTTTTCTTTTTTGTCTCATGTTTTTATTTTCTTTTCTTTCTTCTTCTATTTTCTTTTTTCATGTTACTCTTGTTCCTTATTTTTCCTTTCTACCTCTTCTTTAGTTTTTCTCTCTACATCTTCCAATTATTTTTTCTTTCTTTCCTCTTCAACAATTTTTAGCCTCCTATATTTATTTCTTCTTTTTGTTTTTTTGATTGTATTTTATTATGTCTAGCCACTTCCATGACTTTACTCGGTTTTTTGTTTCAAGGATTTTCATTTTCTCTTCCTCCACTACTACATTTTTATGTTACGAGTCTTGAGTGAGGGTTTTGATGTTTTGTCTTATCTTTCCTTTCTTGTTTTAATTAATAAACCAATTAGTTCTTCTTAGTCTTTGAACTAGTTTTTTTCTCTGACAGAATTCTTCTTGTTTTGCTTCAATTGTGATTATTCTTGCTAAACATATATTAGGTGTTGTGTTTCCTATGCCTCTATATGATCTTGCATCTCCTTTGCTAACTCAGGTGAGAGTAAGTGACTAATATCCCCAATGTCTAATGTAAATTTTTTTAGATAGTAAACCAAGGCATTAGCTATGGCCATTTGTTCTCTCCTTGATATGGCTTCGTACTCTTGAGTTATTTGGGCTATGTAACCTTGAGATAAGAATATTTTATACACCCACATGCCATCGTGGTTAATTGTGTTTCCGCCCATGGCTCTGCTTCTTCTAAAAATTGAGGTGTTGTTTATTCTTGTGGGTGTAAGGGTGATGGGGTGCTCTCTTCTTCTTATGATTCAAATATTTCTTTAGTTTCATCTTCTTATTTTCCTATATTGGATGCGACTTGTTTTAGTTTCCCTTTCTCTATTAATGCCTTTTGGTGTTTGGTGATAGGTTTTAAAACAACAGGGCATTTTTTCCTTTTTTATGTTTTAGTTACTCCTTTACTCAATTTTGTCTTTCCATATTGTTTTGATTATTTCTATATGTACTCCTTAAATGTTTCTTCAATAACTTCATCAAAATTACACAATTTGGGGTTTTTAGGATTTGTGGGAATATTTCTATCTCGCTTTAACTTATGTAGCTACTAGTTTATCGAAGCCTCTTATGTTAGTGGAGGTATGTGTTCTATGCGTGGATTTGTGAGCCAAATGAATGTAAAGTGGATATCAACAATGAAGTAACCCCTTTCACATATCGTGCCACAATTTTCTCTCAAACACATGTGCCCTATTTCCAATTTTTTTCCTTATTGTGTTTACCCATCCTAATAATGATATAATTTGGGTGACGACATCTGGAGTTTTTACATGTTTCCAATTTTTTCACCCAATGGTTTATCTTCCTATCATTCTAGTAGTTCTACTTTATGGGGTATGTTTTTATGAAATACATATCAATGAGTATTAATATGGAGCCATAGCAAAATGTATGTTTTCATTCTTTTATTTTTCTTTCATTTTCATGAAATTTAGAGGTCAAAAATTCAGCTAGGTTATATTCTAATTAGAAATTTATGATGTCTAGGTCTAGTTGTGCGCTAAGTCTATGGGCGCCATCTTCTCTATTACTATGGTAAATATTTAAACATATGTCCTTAGTAGAATACTTGATGCATTATTTACAATGTCTAAGATGCATACCCCATGATTTTAATTTGTTACTCGCATCACTAGTGTCATATATTTTAATTTCATCTTCTTATTTGTAATTTTTGAGCATCCCTTTGCCCACAATCCGGTAACCCTAGCCATAAATTTTGTATCAATAAGGTATGGTTTATTAAAATACAACATTTGATTATGTATCCAGCTTAGAAGGACCCGAATGACATGATATTCCCTAAGAAAAAAGGGAATGTGACTCCATACATTGATCTTTATTTCCCTGATGACTTTGGTAGTATTTTTATACACTAACTCCTTTATATTGGGATCTTCTTCTATGAGTAACACTTTTTATACCTTGAGTAGTGTGTGGTCATATTTAGAAATATGAGAATGAATATACTTATGTAAATCCTATGTGTGGGTGAATTTGTAGGGTATATGTGAAAATGCATCCTCTATATTATGTTGATTTGATTTCATGGAATGATTCATGAATTCTTGCTTTAGGAGATTTGCTTGTGTGACCTCAACTTGCATTGTCCATGTTTTCCTTCATGATTTTCCCTAGCTTTTCCCTAACTCTCTTCTTCGCACATCATTGGTGAATACAAATTTATTAGATTTAGCTTTTTGTGCCTTATTTTGTTCCAAGTTGATGCCTTTTATAACCTCTCTCATCACACCTCTTGTATTTATTGTATTTTTGCGGGATAACTTTTTTAACCGCATCTCTCTCATTCTGTGTTTTTTCATGTCCCATGATTTTTTTCATTCGATGGCTTTATTCTTCGGCCCATGGTTATGCCTTTATTGTGTGGTTTTCTCCTTCATTACGTGGTTTGTCTATTGTATTTTTCATTTCATGGCTCTATTCTTTATTTCTTCCGTGACTTTATTCTATTTTATCAATCTGCAACTTTCCTTAACTGTGTGTTTTCTTGTGGGTCTCCTTTGTTCACGATTTTCTTGTATTTATTTTCTTTATTGTGTGGGTATGCTCCCTCTGTGGCTCTACCTTCTCTTTTTGCATGGGTGTTTTTCTTTCACGGCTCTTTCTTTTCTTTATTGTGTGGGTATTCTTCCTCCACAACTCTTTCTTTTTCTTGTTTTTTATTCTTATGTTTCTTAGATTAAGGATGTCTTTTGCATGTTATCATCCTACCCCATCATCCTATCTGCCGAATTATTAGTTTTGAGATAGGCCGGATTTTTTTAGTTTTTATTTTATTTTTGTATTTTTCTCTCTTTTTTTTTTGACAAGTATTTTACTTTTTAATTTGGCTTCATTTGCAAATCCTGGTAGTTCCTTTTGTTACAAAGTTTATAATTTTGTAGCTCACGAAGATAGTATGTCTTTGACAACATAAGGTCCTAGACATCTCACCTTGATCTCACCCGAATGTTTCCATTTTCTATCATATCATAAGACCTTATCTCCAATATTGAACTCCTTCTTTATGTGACAGTCATTCCATGCCTTTTTATTCTTTTCTCTTATCGTTGGTTATAGGTGGCTATGAATACTTTTTCATCTAGCTTCTTGAATTCAATTAGCCTTTCATGTAGTGATGAATCTTCATTCAATCTAAAGGTAACTTCAACTCTACAACTTGGGAGCACAGACTCTATAGGTACCATGGCTTCCAATCTATAAACCAATTGGAAGTGAGATTATTTGGTGAGCCTTTTATATGTTTTGCAGTATGCCCATAGAGTGGTTGGTATCTTTAAATCCCAGTATTCCTATTGTAATGAAAAAATATTGATTAAAACCTTCTCTAAAACATTATTAAAAGATTCTACAATTCCATTTTCCTAGGGATGGTATGGTGTGCTCCTATTTTATTGATCATGAATTGGCTCATAACTTCCTCGATGGTGGCATTGAAAAAGTGCTTCCCTAGTCACTAGTAATGTGTAATGGGCATCCAAACCTTGTAATGATATTTTCATAGAGAAACATACCTAAAGTATTTGTAGTGAAATCTTTTGTAGGAATCACCTCCCCCACCTTATTAAATATTCGATGAGCTTTATGATGATAAACCTATCCCGAGAGATTTTAACATCCGGTTTGATTGCGTAATGAAATATATTGCTCATTTTTAGATAGTGCAAGTGTTAACACTTGTTTTTATGAAATTTCATCATGTGAATTAGATTTTCATATTCTTTGACAAATGTCACAAGATCTATCGTGCTTATCTGCATCTTTAAATAGTGTGGGCCACCATAATCCAACCATCAACACCTTTCTTGATATATAATCCCCACCATTATGTCCTCCTATAAATCCTTCATGTTCTTCTATCAAAATGTTTTTCCTTTCATGCTACCAAGCTACTCGTCTTAAAATATGATTCCATCATATTCTAAAGCAACCCATACACTTTCCATTCATCTAAATATACTTCCAAGAAATCATGGATAAATTCTTTGAAGGTATTAATCATAATTTTACTAAAGAATGATGGTGAATGATTTAGTCTAAAAGGAATTCCAATATACATAAATGAACTCTATTATGTGTAAAATGTATTCTTTGACTTATCTTCGGGGAAATTCTAACTGGTGGTACCCAAAGAAACCATTAGTAAAATATTAAACTTCCCTTCTGTTACATTCTCTAATACTTCTTACGTGAAAGGTGTAGGAAATGGGTAATGAATGTAATCTTTGTTTAATTCTCTATAATCTACACATATGCGTATTTCTCCAGTTTTCTTATTTTGGATGACCATTGGACTTATCCATTCTAATATTCTATTAGTTTGATGATTTCAGCATTCAACATCTTATCAATCTCTGATTTCACCTTAACTTTCAGGTTAAGATTAAGTTTGTAAGGTATTTTCCTCAAAGGTTCGAAGCCCTCTTGGATTTGGATCTTCATTATGCCCAATTCTTCTTTTATTCCTTTCAGCTCCTTAAAATCCTTAGGAAAGATGTCTTGAAATTCTATGCAGTAACTCTACTACTTTGGCCACTTCCTTGTTTGACTATTAATCTCCAATCTTGGAAAAATTTTCATCCTCATGTGTGCCAATGTTTTTAGTTCTGAGCTTCAAAGGTTGATAATAATATTTTTCCCCTTCCTCCTTGGTTTCTACCACTTCTCTTTCACCTTCTATTGTTTTGTACCTTATATTCTTTGGATTTTATTCTCTGTCTTGTTTTTCTAATGCAAAATAATGTTCTATATCTAGAACTTTGTTTACAATTTCTTAAATTTCCAGTACTTTGGTTTCTAATTTTTATTTTGGGTTTTTTTGTTTTACGTATTTTGTATTTAAGAATAAGAAAGTTATGATTTTCTACACTTCCCACAAGATGTTCAAATCTGCATCCCAAAAATTAAATGTGTGACAGAAGTATTTGATGATCTAATTTCAATCCCTTGTTTCACATCTAATCTCTTGGTGCATATACCAAGACTACAGTAAGGGTCCTAAAGTCCATCCAAAAATTGGGTCCATACTAATGGGGAATTCTCTCAACATATCCACCAATTTTGTTCAAAATTTTGAATTTGTCTTTGTGGATCAATTTCACCAATATATTCTAGTATCACTACATAATAACCCTCACTCTCAAAATATCTTGTTCTAAAAATCATGGTAAATGAGTTCTAGTGAGATATATTTTGTTTATTAGTCACCCACTAACCCACAAAATTTATTGTTAGGGTGTCATCTAGGGCCTCCATTCTATATTTTTTGGGGGAATATCCTCTCCATTATCTTAATGTACCCTTCTAAATCTATAAATCCTAGATATTTCAGTAGGGTTTGGTAGGATGCCCCATGAATTAATATATACACGCATTTAATAGGTAATTCTTCAAATTATTATTTTTATAATGATACCCATTGTCATCTTCAAATCCATCTTCTTATTTTACAAAAAAGTAGAAATCATCATCTTCAAATCTATCATGCACATGATATAAAATGTCTAGATCAATATCCATGGAATCATCATCCAAAGTGATTAGTCATGGTGGGATCCTTCTTGCATATTATAGTTTTCTTTTTACTGATTCTAGAAATCCATGTATCTAGGCTATAATAACATTATCTCGAACTATCACTTTGGTAGCTTCACTTTTAATCAAAATTTCATCCTCTTAATTTGGTTCAAATTCTTTATCAATATTGAAGAACTTATTCAAAGCATATACTCCTTGAATATCATCAAATTATTCCCCTTAAGTATTGTGTCATACTTCTTTTGCTCATATGGCAATCATTCCTTTATGTAAGGGTACATTTATACATATGCCATCTTCTTAGAGTGTCACTTCTTCTTCTTATTCTTTTTTTAAATTGAGGGTTCCATTACAATCCACGAACACTTCTAAGGCTAAGATAATATTATACGAGGGAGTTAAATCTAAATTTTCTACCACCTCAAAATTAACTTGCTTCTTTATGCCCATGAAGTTTACTTCAACATTTTTCAATTCTCCTAGTGGTTATCTGGATGATCCATCTACTAAACCAATGAAATACCTAGTAGGTTCCAAAGGAGGCCTACCTAGCCTCTCCCAAGTAGTCTTGGACATCATGTTTACGTCCGTGCCAAGATCTAGTAGCACTCTTGTGATGGTGGTTTCAAATATATCAACTTCCAAGTAGATGGAGGACTTACGCCATGTGCGTTGGGTACAAAACACATTTCTCTTCTTATTATTATGTCCTACTTCAATTCTCCGGACATGAAAACTCTTCTCCTCCTTATTCCAATATTTGTTAAATTGTTTTAATTTTTCTACCAGACCATGGTTGATTGTTAATTTAGATATTTATTTTAAAGCAAGGATCTCTTCCTCTAAATTTTTTTTTTCTCCTTTTCTTCCTAGGCTTGTGCCTCTTTTACCAATGCCCTACTTTTCTCAACTTCTTTCATATAGAGATATGGTCTAATCTCTTTAAAGTTCCATTCATCTTCACTAGAAGAATTCTCCTCTTGTGGTAACCTAATTATTTTCTTCTTTTTAGGTGTAACTTCATTTTTATGGAACTTCCGGTAGTAACTAATACTTCATATCGAGGTTCTTTGATGTTTTTACCTTCTTTTTTTTCCTTCCTCCTCAGATAAATCTCTTTTTCTTCTTCCTTCTTATCTTCTTCTATTGGTCTATTGTTGACCTAGATGCTCTTTCGACCTAATCTTTTTCTATTGTCTCCTCATCACATGGAATTTTGGTAAGATGTTGCACATGCTTCTAACCATATTTTACCAAATATTCTATCTTTGTCCCTTCATTCCTATAGAACTATGCAGCTTTAGGACAACTAAATGAATCATTTCCTCTTTCATGACATACGCCTCAAGGATTAGGTTATGTGTAGTTCTTGCTAGTTATCCATCTTGACCACAATGATAGAAATTTAGTTGTTTTATATCTTGATATCCACCTCCATGATTATCCCTATAGCCTCTATGTTAACCTCCATCATTCTAACCTTGATAATTTCTTCCTCCTTGTTAATTGTCATAATCACCTCTATATCCTCCTTGATAACCACCTATATAACATCCCCTATATCCTCCTCTGTATCCCCCACCATATCCTAGTTCTTTATATCCTTAGTAATTTGGATTATAATTGTTTCCCTGATAGTCACCTCTAAACCGTGGTTGTCAACCTTGCTAGTTTGGTATTGTGGTGTAGTTATTGTTGGGTTACGAGGGTGGCGGGTTTTTTGTAAGAATTTTTTGTGCTATAGGGGTAGGATTGGGTGTTGTAGTATTTCTCATGGCCATTTCTCGGTATTATAATATTTTAAATCCTCCAGTACCTCTACATAGGGGAAAGTGTGATGGTAATGGTTATATGATCCGCATGTAGTGTAATACATCAACTAATTAGTTGGAAGTGCAATTCTAGTAAGGGACAAGTATCCTATGTATGTTGGTCCCACGAGTCTACAAATTCTACACCATGTTCTTTTCTCGATGGTGATATATTACTAGAATATTCTCTCTGTGAAGAATATTGTCTAACTGCGATGACTCTTTTTGTACTCTCTAAGTGGTGACATTCTATTCTAATATGTCCTTCTACAAAACATACCGCACATCAAATATTAGGATTTAAATGAGTCCTTGATGGTGAACTATTTCTAAGACCTTCGTTCTTTTGGATTTCTTGTAGAAGTTTTAATTATGATAGTTCCATCCGTACTCTTTCCAATTATTTTTAAGTGAATTTTCTCCTTCTCTACATCATGGCTATGACTCTAGTATAATTTCCATATCTATGGACTCTTAAAGTGTTTTGAACTATTAATCATCTAGCATTCCTCGATATAGGGAAGAATTCTGAAGCAATCCATTTGATCTATTTTTTATTGGTGAGAGGCTCCTCTAACTTCTTGGTAGTGGTTTTGAATTGATGGCTAAATTATTTAATTGTTTACTTTTATCCCGAATAAGGTCTCTCATTTTTCTCACCCCTTTTGATGGTGATTTTGGAAAAGTGAATTCTGTCTCGAATTCATTTTCAATAACATCCCAATCCTTATTTCCTTGGGAATTTGTTTTCATGTACCATCTCAATGCATCTTCCCTCGAGTGGTGATAAATTCATTTAATTTGACTATGTTATCTCGTGATGTTTCTATTCTTCTACTAGGTCTCTAATAAGAACAAATTTTCCAAAGCACCACATCGGTTGGAGTCAAAATAATGACAATTTGATCTTTTGTGTCATCCTTCCGATGATTGATACTATCTTTGAGGTTAATTAACTATCTCTGTTGTTTTACTTGGTTTTACCTTCTTTGACTGGTTCTAGGATTTTTCCAACTTATTTTTCACCGTTTTTCTCTAGATATCTTGATATCAAAATATAATTATCATAATAGTTATCTAAATTCTCTTACAATTTCTTGTCTCTTCTCACTTTCTTCTTACAATTTGTGATATCTTTCTTCTAATCTTTCTTCCTTTTCTTTCCTTCAAATAGGTGTGATAAGTGGCACATGGAATGGAAACCTTTCGAGGGGTCACTCCTTTGGGATTGTGTGGTGGTTAGGGGATGTGTCTATAATTGGTGGCTTCTCATAACTATCCTTTTTCCTAACTACCTTCCTATCTTTATTATTTATTAATCTATGTTTTTCTTCTAATCCATCATCACTCCTCTTTATATTTGGTTTTTATTCCTATTTTTCCTATTTTCCCCATCTATCTCCTTCATCATTTTTCTCTTCTATTGCATATGTCTTTTCTTCATCTTGTTTCTCCATATTTTCTCTATTTTCCTCATCTACTATTTTTATTTTCTCTCCAAATTCTTCAATTAATTCCTTCATTTCAGTAACTTATTCTTCTTCACCCTTTTCTTTAATCAGTAATGGTGTTCTTATTTCCTCTTCTTCCCAACCTTCTGCTTCTAATACCCTCTTAAAATTGGTTCTAAACCTCCTACTAACTATTGTAAATCTCTCATTAAAATAGCTTGTCTTGTTATCGCTTGTTGAACTAGAATCTCTATAGTGTATTGTACCATGGAGTTTTATGGGGTAACCAAACCATGATTGTATCTAATTGGTGCATGTATTATAGCTATAATTTGTATGTCCACCTCCATTTCGACATAGCTACTTGCTAGCCTCCTCCAATTGAAGTAGGTGTTTCTTTATTTCTTTTCTTTTTTCCGAGGTTTCTTCAACTTTTCGTTGCTCTTTCATCTCTTTCCAATCTTTTTTTCTCTATTCTCTTTTCTAATTCCCTCTTCTATACAACTAATATTTCTCTCTTCCATCCTCGTCATTTTATTTATTTTTCTCAAATTACTAACTCCACTTAATTCTCTTAATCATCTTTTTGCCAACTATCTAATTTTTCTATCTTTTTCTTTTTCCCATGTCATCCTATTTCTGCCACCCCAACCAACACCCCATTAATTATGATAAGTCATGTCTTTTGGATCACCCCTCTTCAGTTTCGCCATCCCATGGTTCTTATCCCCTAAATAAACTTTATCATGCTTTTGATTAATCCTTTTCCTATCATAAAAAACTTAGTTAAGAATGGAAGTAAGTTGACAAAGAGGCCTCTTACTCAACTTAAGACTTCACCTTTCTTGTAATAAAAATTTCTCTAACCCTATATGGCCCAAGTGATTATGTATGAATCTAGGGAAGTCTCGTACCAATAGTCAATTGCCCTCATCTTAGGTTCATCTAGGTGAGTAACTATAGTTAAATTTGTTGTAGTCCACTCAAAAGGTTCTCTCAAATGTAATCTATACCATTCTAATCTTTTGGCATGAAATAAAAGGAAAGGCCACACCAAATGTGGAAACTAAGACCAAAATTCTTCACCGTACTCTCCCAATTTTTTGATTCTATTTCTTTGTATGAAACCTTTAGTATTTTTAATTATCCCTTCACAAAGATATATATATATATATATATATATATATATATATATATATATATATATATATATATATTTATATTTATATTTCCCACCAATCCTATATTTCTATCAATGTTGGTTTCCAATATCCTCGTGGTAATATTTTTCCTAACATCCACTTAACAAAAGGATACCTAGGCTCAGACACCAAATGTTGACCTAAAACCCGACAGCAGTGTGGGATTTAGGATGTTCGACCTTAAGTTAAGGATGTAAACGGTAAAAATTAATTAAACTATTGACATAAATAGAAAACACATAACAAAATTCATCCCAAACTTAAATCTTTATTCATTTCTCAGGAATCATTACATTAGTCTCAATTACATTCATATCCTTCTCATTTTATCTTATATAATTCATTCCTTATACAATTCTCTCAATATATCACTCACATATTCATTTCTAGTGATGTGCCCATATAAAAAAATAATAATTACAGTAAATATATAAAATACATAGCATCCCAAAAGTCCCTTATTTTTATTCATGCCTATGCCAACTTTTTTTTTTGTGTTCGACTTGGTGTTTCTTCCTTTCGCGGATTTATGTCAGGTTTATGCAGATTCCTACTATGTAGTGTGAATTTTTACCATATATCGTGACTTCTTAGTCTTTTGTGGCTTCATTTAGTTATGTGTGGCTTCTTCCTTTTATATGTGGCTTCCTCCTTTATCTACATATTTCACCTTTTATCTGTGGCTTTCACCCTTTTATATGTGGATTTGTTCCTTGTCTCGCCGATACTTCAAATATTTGGAATCTTTACCTTTATCTTTATGGAAATCTCAAAATGTGACATACAAACCTGTCAACAAGATCCAAACTTATACCACGCATGATCACAGATTTATGAAGAAAAGAGGAAAAGATCTCATCAAGTATGGCTTAATTGTCATTTTGATTCTTCTCTTACTACTCTTTAATAAGTAAAAAGAGGGAGATTTAACAAGCCTTCTAATAACATGAAATGATCTCCTCAAGTGTAATTTATGTCAAGAATATGTTTTAAGTTTGACAATGTGTACTAGGTTTCTTAAATAGCTTTCCATTTTGAGAGAAGCTTACAACCTAGTGAATGTCGAATAAAGTGAAATATAATTTGAAATGGGTTAGTATTATTAAAAGATATAAATTAGAGATTAAAAACTCGTGAGAGTTTGTGAAGGCTTAATTAATCAATTAGGATTAATTAATAGGCCAAGTTAATCTTATAAAATCCATTTGGAGATGATTTGGAGGGAAATTAGTATAATTTAAATAGATTGAGAGGGGGATTTAACCAAAATAGTGTTTATTGATTAAATACAAGATTGAAATCTTGACTAACTAATAATGGTTAATTATTTACGTAATGGGTGGTTTTAACTAATAAACCGATGCTAATTAGCATCCAAGATGAGGGACGAGGATAGTTAATTAACTAAGTGACTTTAATTGACCGAGACGGAGAAAAATGTTATCTCATTAGTAGAAAACCACTAACTATAATGAAATGATAGTAAAGAAGACAATTATTTGAATTTTAGTGTTAATATTGTGTGGTTGAAATTAGGTGTCTACAATTGCGATAATATATTGCACTCTAATTTCTCACATGGATGGATTTATCTTCCCGAAACGTCTATAGACAAGTTTTCAAATGGTTTTTGAATAAGGATTAGATGCAAGCATATTATCCCTCTTGTTTGAATTTTCAAAATGATGACAAATATCACATTTATGTGTAGTCCTTTACATCATGCAATAATTTCTTTTACCATAATCTTACTAATTTTTTTCATATAATAGAATCTTCAATGTAGTGTCTTCTTATTACTCAATCATGTACATCACATAAAATCTATTCTTTTTCATGTTCCATTACATAATGCCTTAATAATTTGTCTCTTTTTTTGTATAGCATGTCACTTATCATTTTATGGGGGAAACTTTGATAGATAATTAATTCTTTTGTTAGGTATTCCAAATATTTGTACGATCTAGTTTCAAGGAACAACATGATATCATCTATTTAATCTGGTTCATTTATAATTTTTGTATTTATGCATTGTGCATTTCATCCGTAATTGTTTCTCCCTCTGCTATTACAATATCCTCAAAGTTAAACCATTTTAAAGATAGTAGATAATTCTATTTTGTATGGGTAGAAGAAAAATTAATATGATAGATGATCCCCCCTCGAGTATCGATGGGGTGATAGAAGAAGTCGATTAACACTAAAAAAGAAGACAAATATGGCCATGGTTTCATAAAATCTCATTTTTGTGGATGGGATTCCAAATTGGCTCTATTGGACATTGTTTGATTTGATAGATTTGTTAGAGCCCTTACATGACAAGGGTGATACAAAGGAGGGAGGGAGCGGTGAGTTAGAATAAATAGAAAAAGGTTAGTGAGAAGGAATGTTAGGTAGAATGGGGAATTAGTTAGAATGGGAAAAATGATAGATGAGGGAGGGAAATATTTTAGCGTATCTTATGTACTATACTAGATTGGAGCTATTGTTTTATTTGATATAAGCATAGAACAAAAGGGTATAATGACACGAAAAACAATAATACCAATTTTAGTGTGATAACAAAGGATTGACTTAAATAAAAATAAATAAGTAATTAATAAAAGAAATAAAATAAACAAGAAAATAAAAAATTAAACAAACACAATCAAATACACTTAAACAAGTAATGTTTAAGATAATTGTACCAATGTTTTTGCTATCTAGCTTCAATACCCAAATGTTATAGCTATACAAAATCAGCTAAAATGGTGCCCCAAGAAAAGATACATGTAAGGGATTGGATGGATGACATAGAAGTCCTATGAAAATTAAGTATGGACTATGAAACTAACCCAAGAAATGATATACGCCACGAAGACGGACATAACAAGAAAACAACCTTTGTTGGCGAAAGTGATTAACTAAAATTGACTATACTAAGTGTAGTGGCTATAGTAGTTAATCTAATCTAGCAAGACATAAACACTATAAATAAATGTGGTAAAGCAATATGAAGTAACTAAATAATCAAAATAATGGAAATAAAACCTAATGTACAAGAAGAGGGTGAGGAAAGGACTCAACTAATAATTGATGACTTTTGCAGAGGGTCACAAAGATGACTGGAGAAAATAGGAGCAGAACAACTAGACAGAAGTTTTAAAAAGGCCATATTTGGAGGATATGAGAAGATTGGGGCACCCAAGGAGGTATTGAGGTGCCGATGTGTGCACTAGAATGTAGAAACATGTGCCTTCATCTCTAAAAAAATTTGATCTTTGTTCTCACAAGGTCAGAAGATGATCTGTAACCTTCATTATGTGTGGTGTATGATTATCTGCGTACTACGTCGTATGCTTAGAATATTCCAAGAGGAAGAATAACCTGTAAAATACCAAGAAGAAGTATCAAAACCCTATGAAAAAGTAAACATGAAAAATGAATGGGTCAGACTGACCTCAACTACCACAATAGTGGGCTTACTAAAATAAGTGTTGCACTACATTTCAGACCCAAATGTAGTTCTTGTGTGTGTTTTTATTTTGTGCCCTAGGTTCTCTTGTGCTAGTTGTACTTTTTGAAATAGTGAGGAATAACTAAATTTAGAAAAATATAATAGCATGTGTGCATGGAATAGAATAGAATCCATCCCCATATGAAGTGTGATGTAGACTTCCTAGCTTGTACCTTGATGATGGAGCTATGTGGATGAAAATGCAATAGATGGATACAACTCTAGATGAGTGATAGTAGTAGATGATGTTAGGTTCCTCATTATGATCTCATAACTTTATATTTATAGGGTTCTCTTACTCTAAGTTCGTAATTAACACCGAAAAGGTCGACCAAAAGAAAGATAAATATTAAAAATGGAAAGAAGAGGCCCAAAAAGTGGTAGGAAAGTGCTATAAGGATGAGGCAACCCTCGGGTGGGATGAGGGAACCTTTATGCGCCGCAAAGTTAAATTTGGGTTCCCTAGAATTTAATTTAGGCACCCCAGTTGACGCTAAAATAGCATGGGATGTCAGAAAATGGTTAGGCATATGGGTGCAATAGGTCACAAATTACAAAATAAAATAAACAAGATGGCCAAAAGAATGGGGGTTAATTAGTACTTTATTCACTCAAGAACCTTCTAAATAGTAGTATGAGACTGGGATAAATAAATGTCTAAAGTGCATGATTTTGTGACTACATTTTTCCCCACTTTATGTTGGTGAGCAGAAATCTCGGTAACATAAATTAGATAGAGATTCATACCTAATGTCCATGAAGAGTGTAATAGAAAATATGTTGAAGGACTAGATAAAAGCATGGAATGATAAAAAGATCCAGAACATCAAAATTATAAATGAAAAATGTGCAAAGATAAAGTGATGAGAGTTAACTTAGGTTGAAACACATGTGTGTAACTGTTGCAATGTGTAGTGTACTGGATGATTAGTAAAGCATGTGATTTTGCGGAATGTTGTTGTTGTCATTTTTGTGTTTATTGCCCCTCAATTTGACTTCTTGTTTCTCATATGGGTGGATCTCGCAGGAGAAAATGATCAAGTAGTCAAAAATGTATCTATGTAAATGTAAAAATGCTATCTAAAAATACACACGTGTATAAAAATGTGAAAAATATGCAAATGTAAAGTACATTATATGAAAAGTGTAAATGGAACATGTGCATCCGATCCATATCGAGAAAAAGGGTGTAGAAGGATATCATATACTATGATTTTTTTGGTAAATCTCATGCTAACTTTGGCTGAAGAAGTTTAGGAGGAAATGCTCTATGTCCTCCAATATTTAACTATATCTACTTAAATGTGTGTGAAGAGATCTCTATAGCATCCTAGTTTTTGGGTGATCCGACAACACTTTGGCCGAAGTAGTGTAAAAGGCACACCCACTATAACCTCCAAGCCTATAAATATTTCCTAGAAACACTAAGGACACCATGTCTTATACAATCTACTATGTATAAGGTTCGTGGAATGGTCTCGAACCCACTCACCGTATGTAAATCCACAATGCCAAGAGTGGAAAGTGCACTTTGTAATGAACTATTGTAAATATGTTTTGTTAGTATGTAACAACCCAAATGATGTTCCCCCTCTTTTGGGGCACAAGTCACGTTTATGATAGGATAATGCAGCCCCAAAGAGGACAAACCACATACATGTTGTAATCCTAAAAAGTGCTTATTAGAATTCAAGGCACACAAAAACAAGAAGGCTAGCCAAAGAAAAGTGTAAAGAAATAATGCATACATATAGAAAACATGTGTAAGCTACACAGACGATGTAAAAACACGCAAGCAATACAATAAAACAAAAAAGTGAGATATAAACATGGGACATCACACACGATGTCATAAGACATGTAATTCCATCATGGTCATAAAAGACAAGAAAGTGTGCATGGACACATTGGGCAAAGACAACATACAAGAAGCAAACAATGGCATACAAGTACAAACAAGAAAACAAGTAGTCATAGAAACATATAATCCTCCAAAATAAGAGCTTCACATGGAACACCCATTAACATGCTAGAGAAATAGACAATATGTAAAAATCATTTATTATCAATTAATGTAATTAAAAAATGAAACAAGAACACTTGGGTGAGAATAATGTGGATGTCGTTAGTGACTAGTATAGTAAGGGTAGAAGGTGAGAATCCATACCACGTGTAGGAGTCTTTTATCTATAATCACACTAAAAAAAGGTGTGAACGCACATGTGTAGTTGGTATAGATAATGACATATAAGAAATCACTTTAACATGTTAGTAAAGTGATCATGTAAAAGACTAAATGCGCAAAAGACAATGCGGTATGTTGTGGATGGATGGAATGGAATGAAAATTTGAATGATGGGAGCCACATGCCCCCGATTGGATGGAAGTGTATGTAATGAGGTTCATTTTTTTCCCCCTCATTAGTCAAGAATGAACCATAAGCGAGAGTCTGTCATTGATAAATGGTCGAGTAGTGTATGTTATGTCTAGCAATGTGATGAATGTGTATGTGTAGTGGTGATAAGATGTGACATATAGAAAAATGTGTTCATGAACCCTATAGCCAAAGTGTATATCATGACTAGATGAATAGGTGAGTGATGATTTAGGATAAGCTTATATCACTACATGATGAATGGAGGGGTGATGATTTATCCATAAGCGCGTATTACTATAAGATGATATAAATAGGTGACAATTTAGACTAAAGTGTATGTTACTAAAAGATGAAAGGAGGGAGTGGTGATGTAACCTAAGGTGTATACCACTACAAAATGATAAAATAGGTGATGATTTATCCTAAAGCATATGTCACTAGGGTGGAAATGTTGCATGATGAAATGTCACATGGTGAGTGTAAGGTCCATTTGATTTGTAAACCCTCTCGATTGAGTATGGACCGAGAACTAAAGTGTGCCATAGGGTGGTTATAATAGCTTGTATAAAACAATGTAGTAGGTGTAATGATGAAACGACCATGTGGTTAGTAGGGTTTGTAAATTCACGGTGTGTAAAATGCAATACTAAATGTATAGGATGTGAAATATCTAATGTGTAAAATGTGATATAATAGGTGTAGATAGACTAGTAATGTAAAATGTAGTGATGAAATGTAAATCTAGACTCATATGCAATGTAACCTAGCGTAGTATGTAAAATATAGGTGATGTATAAATGCACATATGTGGCTATGTACATAGATGGCCTAATAATGTATGTAATGTGTAAGATGAATAAAATATGATCATAAACGTGTAGATGATAGAATTATTGGAAAAAGAGTAGAAATGTGTGATGTAGGAATGTGTAAATGTCAAAGGTTATAGCCAAAATTGTTAGATGTATTTTGTTGGACGTGCAATGTGTGATGAATTGAAATGTGTAATGCCTAAATTTTAGTGTGTGGGGTTTATTGTAGTAATAATCGCTTAACATTCAAGTGTGAACCAAAGCACAAGATTGCGTCATCCGGTAATGACAGGGGAAATGTATGAGTAGGATACCTATATGAAAATGAAAAGATAATGGATCCAAGTGAGAGGATAATGAGGTGGATAATTTATTTTCTATGCCCCCAATGTATGTGTTATAGAAGGTAATTAGGGGCCACTATCAAGGAGATCATCGTTGTTAGGGTCAAATCCTACTAGAACAACATCGAAACCTGATATGCTATAGAATGAGGATGATAATATAAAAACCATTATGGCGAGTGTGAACATGTTCATTGCATATTATTCATCAATAAATGCAATGGGTGGAAAACCATGGGCCATCAATAAGAGATATTTGGAGCAAAAGCGGGAGAAGAATCATTAGAAATAGAGATAACACTAAAGGGCATATGAAACGTGAATGAAAAGTGGAGGGGATATATTTTACCACCGATATAGTCGAGACAAGACTGTCCCAGTGTGAGTGGAGAGGCATGAGAGGTATGTGTAACAAATACTATTATATGAAAACCTGCAACCATAAGCCTCTATAATGTGAAAGTAGCCATAATAAAGATGTAGTGAGTGAAGAGGAGGTAAGATGTCATTAAGTGTCATACGAAACCTAGACAAACTATCACATGTACAAATAGTATCCAAACAAGTGGAATCAATCCAAAAGGACTTGTTGATAAATAATGTGCATGTAAACGGTGGTCATGGAGTTGCTTTATAAGTAGAAGAGTAGATGAACTAGCATCAACACTTGTATAATGATCCTTTATAAAATACCATGGATTTAGTAGAGGGAGGAGTTTTTAATCGATATTCTCCTGGACCGTTAGCCACAAATATTTCCTCAAAATAAGTATCATTTCAACCAACAGGGGTAAAATCAAGTTAATGCAATGATTCGTCTGCATGTTTGATAACATCTATGTCATCATCGAGTCTTTGGAAGTGTTAGTGTGAGCATCATCATGTTGTGTGGCACTATTAAGTATGTTAGCGAGAAGGTTGTGTAGTCAACGAAGTAGAAGGTGCCACAACTGGTGGAGATGAGACACTAGCAAGGACGAATACTATAGGTGAAAAAATAGTCATAGTGTAAGCAAAAATAACATGAGTGTTGATAGTTAATGTAGGTGATTGTGAGATGTTATACTACCCGATGTCATATGTATTAAGACTAGTATATGAAATATCTAATGGAGGTTGTATGGGCATAGCATTAACGTGATCTTTATGATCGTACTTGAATTGTTCAAGGTCAATGGTAATAGTATGTGCATAAGCATTATGTAAAAATTTGACACATTGGTGGATAATAAATTGAATTGTTTACATTGCATTAATCCAAGGTCCACTAACAAGAGATAGGATTGAAAGGAGGTATTGATGATGTAAAATTTAGTGAGAAAATTTTTAGGCCCAACCCAAACATGTAATGAAATTATTCCTAAGCATGTGCGAGTGGTAGAATCATAACCACAAATGATAGTAGAATTTCGGGAAATAAGGAAATCGATTATACCTAATTTTTGTAAGAGTTAATGAGCACAAAGATTTACATCAGATCCATTATCAATTATAAATTTCTTGATACATGTGGTACTAAAATGGTGGAAATGAGAAAAGGAGTATATGGATTGCTTTTAGCAAAGGGTGACATATCCTCGTCAAGTAAAAGAGAGAACACATGGTAAATTATGAAGAGATTGTATAGGACATGAGAAGGCCTTCGTGGAGTTATCATGTTCAATATGAATAAAATTAAGGGAATATTCTAATGTGTTACGAAAATATGGCATAGTACACAATAAGTCAAAAAGGGAGATCTTAGTGGGCATAAATTTTAAGTTGTTCAACAATGTCATATCCCGTAGAGGTGGTACTAGGAGCTGCTAGTGTAATGGGTGATGGAATAGATGTGGGTGGAGCCATTGGTAGAGTAGGACAATGGTAATAAGTAACAAAAACATTAATGGTTGGATCAACCTTATGTGTGATAAAGTGCGGAGGATGTTGGGTACGCATATGCAAGAAATCAATAATGGTGGAAACTATTCCCAAGACCTTAGTGGGTATGTAAGTAGGATAATAATATGGATCCATTACTTGATAAGGGGGTGACATTATTGAAAAGGAGGTTTTGAAATGTGGGGTTCACTGGTATGTAAGTAGGATAATAATATGGATCCATTACTTGATAAGGGGGTGACATTATTGAAAAGGAGGTTTTGAAATGTGGGGTTCACCAAAATGATTAACTAAAATTTACTACACTAAGTGTAATGGCTATAGTAGCTAATCTAATATAGGAGGACATAAGAAATGTAAATAAATGTGCTAAAGCAATATGAAGTAACTAAATAATTAAACTAATGGAAATAAAACCCTAATGTGCAAGAAAAGGATGAGGAAAGGAATGAGCTGATATTCCCAAGACCTTAGTGGGTATGTAAGTAGGATAATAATATGGATCCATTACTTTATAAGGGGGTGACATTATTGAAAAGGAGGTTTTGAAATGTGGGGTTCACCAAAATGATTAACTAAAATTGACTACACTAAGTGTAATGGCTATAGTAGCTAATCTAATCTAGGAGGACATAAGAAATGTAAATAAATGTGCTAAAGCAATATGAAGTAACTAAATAATTTAACTAATGGAAATAAAACCCTAATGTGCAAGAAAAGGATGAGGAAAGGACTGAGCTGATAATCGATGAATGTCGCACAAGTGTTGCAGAGATGGTTGGAGAAAATAGTAGTAGGAAAAACTATACAAAGGTCCCACAAAGGCTAGATCTAGAGTATCGAGAAGATTGGAGCACACAGAGGAGTCTTGGGGCACCTATGGGAACCATGACAAAAAAATGTGCCCTTGTCTCTGAAAAATCTCTTATCTTGGTTACCACAGGGTTGAAAGATGATTTTTAAGCTTCATTGTGTGTTTCATTAAATTATTCATACTTGTGCCATATGATTTGAATATCCCAAGTGGAAGAATAACTGTAAAAGACCAAGAAGTACTATCAAAACCAGAAGAAAAAATAATGTTGTAGAATGAATGGATCGGATGACCTTAGTTGATACAATAGTGGGCTTAATAAAATGAGTGTTGCATTACTTTTTGGACCCAAATATAGTTCTAGTGTGTGTTTATGTCGTGTCATAGGTGGTCTTATGTCATTCACACTTTGGGAAATAGTGAGAAATATCTAAATGTAGAAAAATGTAATAACATGTGTGTATGGAATAGAATAGAATCCCTCCCCTATGAAGTGTGATGCAAACTTCCTAGCTTGTGTCTTGATGATGGAGCTATGTAGATGTAAATGCAATAGATGGATGCAACTCTAGATGAGTGATAGTAGTAGATGATGCTAGGTTCCTCAATATCATCTCATAAATTTATATTTATAGGGTTATCTTTCTCAAATTTTGTAATTAACCTCAAAAAGGCTGACCAAAAGAAAGATAAACATGAAAAACGGATTGAAAAGGCCCAAAATTTGTGGGAAAGTGCTAGAAGGATGAGGGCACCCCCAGGTGGTACCAGGGAACCTGTATGCACCCTAGCTAATTCTAAAATATTGTGGGTTGTCAGAAAATGGCTGGTCATATGGGTGCAATAGGTCACAAATTACGAATTAAAATAAACAAGATGGCTAAAAGAATGAGGGTTAATCAAGTACTTTCTTCACTCGAGAACCTTTTAAACAGTAGTATGAGACCGGGATAAATAAAAGTATAAAGTGCATGATTTTGTGACTATAGAAAGAAGATCATAATATCATCCACATGTCATGCACTTGAACTAGAAAGTAATAAAATAGGACATTTTGTAGGCATAGTTTCCACTTTAGTGTTTTCTAGTTTTTCTATTAAGAATGTAATATTCTAGAAACCCTAAACTATTAAACAAATGAAGAAGTTACAATGTTTATAGGAATTGAAAAACAATAAAAACATCTCTTGAAATGGATAAATTCACCTAACTTTGGAAAATATGCAGAAATAACATATTACCCCTAACTAATCGCACCCATGAACATCCGGGAATAATAAAGTAACAATATAATATCCACCAATAAACTAGGGATGTGATAACTAAGTAATAGCTAACTAACAACTAGGTTAAAGTAATTAAATTTTATTACTTTGACTTTACATATTTATAAATGATGAATTAACCTATGTTTATTCCTAACATTCCCCACTTAATTCATCATGGTCTCAAGTGAATAAGAGAGAGAAAACTTTGAACCTAGGAAAAAAAATTACAAAATATGTTTACATGAGGTAAACATTTATTAGCACACACATTCTAAAATAAACATATTCTAAGGTGAATGAAAGAATATTTATCATTCTACCATTAATTTAGTATAGTCTCTCTATATCTCATCTGAATAGGAGTATCTGGATGAAGGTGCTTCGTCTGAAAGGTGTGCAAAAGATTGAATAGGCTTAGGAAATATCTCTAGATGTCTAGAACCTCTTTTGGGGTCACACATGTGCTAAAAAAATAAATAAGTAGTTATGCATGTTTTAAAAACCTCTATTTCCTTGGCTATTAAAAGGAATGATAACCAGATCGTACCAAGCCAAGAACACAGATGCTAATCAAACATCACGATCAATAAGATGAAAGTAATTCCTCAGAATAACTTTACACAAAACCTTTGCAAACAAATGAGCACCAATATCATATATTATTATGGAACTCAATTAAATGCAATGATAATGGGCCTTGCTTATATAGGTAAGGAATAAAAATCTAAGAACCGGTCAAGGTCGTAGATCAAGCCATAAATCATGGAAAGAACTCGTCATCAAAGAACTAGTCAAGTCCATATATTTATGAGAGAACTAGACATCAAGGATCTAGTCAATACCATAGATCTAGGAAAGAACTAGTCAATACCATAGATCAAGGAAAGAACTATACCTAATATATAAATAAATAAAAATAAATATCCACACACATAAGTGGGTGAGGATAAATAAAATAAAGGTAAATAATGTACGTAGGTGAACATGAGCTAAGGTAAATACCTACTCTAATAGTTATTGCCTCAATAAAACCTATTTTTTTGGCTAGCATCTCAAAATTGGGCCGACACAAAAACTACCCTCCGTTCACTTTTCTCTAATCTAGAAGGAATACCATTATTTGAGCGATAGATGAAGAATTTCAATTATTTCATATTTTCACCCTAAATTTTGAGTGAAAAGAGAAGAAAACTAAGCTCAATGGGAATGAAAAAATATATTGGCACTTTATAATTATAGTGCATTTACAATTCTGTCTCTTCTTCTATGGAAAAATTCCCTTTTGGGATACATTTTGAGTAATAATTTTAAATATTTTACCCTTTTTGTACACCTTATTTCATCCTTTGAATTTTTTTACCAAAAATTATGAACGAAAATCACCCTAAACCTGATCTATCAATTTCGTATCGGAATCTAGAATTTTTAAAATAAAGCTTCACAATTTTTCGTTGAATGTAAATTAGGTTATGGTAGTTTGAGTGAAGTATTTTTTTGGTTCAAAACGGACTCCCATGAGGATTTGTTTTTGGGATATTTGAAATCTTTTAGATTTACAAGTGTCTTGAAATCAATTTTTTGATCAATTAGGAGAATTTTTTTTTTTTTTTTTCATGCAATAGGTGTTTGTTTGCTAAATTTAGCATACGCGTAGTTAAAACTAACTGAGTTAGTTGACCTTTTCAATTGCTATGATTGTTTGTTTTATTAAATTTACCTCTAATTTTTTAAAAATGAAAACAAAGTTGATTTGGGGGATCAAACACGAGACATATCCTCCCAATATTTTTCAAATAACCAGGAAGGAACTCAATGCACGTGGCTAGTGAAATCAAGAAAAATTTATTTGAATAATCATTAAAGTTCCCTTACCTTCAAACAAGCGATGTGTCACCAGATGTGATGGTCACATGTCAGTTATAAAAGGAAGGCGGTTTAAATTTATTGTTGACAAAATAAATCTGCATGCTTGTTTTCTTTCTTTCGCTTGGTTTTATTTTGTTTAGAATATGTTTTATTTTATTTTAATGGGTTTTTTTGTTTGTTTGTTTTCGCACCACCGTGCATTTTGATTGAAGGTCAACATAGGGACTTGATCAAGTCAACATTTGGATCATTATAAGCACAACATAGGGGATTCATCCTTCATTATTGAATAAATGTTAAGAATGTAATAGTCTAGAAACCCTTTATTATTGAACAAATGAAGAAGCCGTAATGTTTATAGACATTGAACAACAATAAAAACATCCACGAGAAGTGGATTAAATATCCTAACTACGAAAAATATGTAATAGCTAAGTAATAGCTAAGTAATAGGTAACTAATAACTAACTATGTTAAAGTAATTAAATTTAATTACTTTAACTTTACAAATTTTTAAATGATGAATAATCCTAAATTTATTCCCAACATTTTCACTATTTTTGGGTTTTCATATTTTGTGACTGTTATGGATTTTTCTAAATTTTCAAATGTTTTTATCTTTTCAAATATGTTTACAAATGTTTTTGGATTGTCATATGTTCTGAAATTTTAGGATTTTCAAAGTTTTGGTGAAATTATATACAAGAGAGCAAAAATCCAAGATGCCCCCAACAAGAGGGAGAGTATATAAGGTAAAATATCAAAAATATGTACAAGAATAGGATATGTTGGATTAAGGAAAAGAGAAATAGGTTTAACAAGGTTACTAATACAAGACAAGGAAAAATACAAGAAAAAGTGATCATTCCCCAAGTACAAGTTTCTTGTGAACAATAATATAATGCTCCTAAGGTGCCGTAAACTAGTTTTCACCAAAGGACCAAAGTCTGAAGTGTCATAATGGTGTGGTTTTCACATTTGAACAAATTTATTTCATTTAATTTTTTAACTTTTTTTTATGTTTTGGATATTTTGATTTTAATGAAATTCCTTTGAGCTCAAGTATAAAAATGATTGAGATGCATTATGTTCATGGAATCTTGGAGCTAAGAACCATGAGGATAGGTAATTTTATAGGGCCCTAAACCAAATTTTTGACCAAATTTTTAGTCATAACTAGTTAGAATTAGATTTTCCTTTCTTTTCACACTTTTTGGTAATATTCAAATAGTATTCTTTAACAAGAAGAACTCCAATATAAAATTAACGTGAAATAATGTACTTGTTGTCACTAGAACAGATTTTATTCTTATACACGTTAAGGTGATCCAAGACATGGATGATTTTTTCATCAAGTAGTTTTATCTATGTTATTCTAGCCATTCTATACTCATCTTCATTATCTAGATAGTCTTTCAAGGATATTCACAAAGAGGGAAGATCAATCTCTAATAGAATGATAGCTTGAGTGCAAAATACAAGGGAATATGGGGTACACTTATGGGTGTGTAGATGGAAGTTCAAGTAGCTCCATAAGGAAGGATGGATTTGGATGCTAGTTATGGTATGTATTACTAACCATTTTCTCCATAATCTAAACAAGGATTTTATTGGTGGCCTCATCTTTCCCATTACCTTGAGGGTAATAAGGGGTAGACCAATTTTGGTTGATTTTAAAGCGTTGGCATAAGGCCTTCATTTTTGTTCTTAAATGATTTTCATTCTCAAATACAATAGTATATGGGATGCTATAACAAAAAATGATGTGATTTATGATAAATTTTAAGATCTGAGCACCGGTAACATAGGTGAGAGGAATAACCTCCACCCATTTGGTAAAGTACTCAGTCATGGTAATGATGTGTTTATGGCCATTAGATGAAGTGGGTGTAAGTTTCCTTACGAGATCGAGCCCCCATTTCAAAAATAGCCATGGTGTAGTAATGGGTTACAAATACTAAGATGGTACATGGATTAATTTATCATGTTTTTGGCATAAGACACATTTCTTCATATGCATAGAAGCTTCTTTATGAGGACCATGCCACTAGTGTGAACACCACATATGCCTTTGTGTACCTCTTTGGTGGCTTGGAAAACTTATTTAGAATTAATATAACTCAATAAAATCCCTTTGTAGCCTGGACAATAGAGAGTTATCCCAATGAGGGTGTAATTTTTATGTGTTTGATAAGGTTTTTGTTGTCATGTAAAATTAATAGCCTAAAGATTGAAACCTTAAAGCATGACAACTAAGCGCATAGTTCAAAATTTTAATTTCCAATCACGTTGAGCCTCTCTCATGACCAAACTTCCTTTAATGAAACCATCCAACAAGATCTAAGGAAGATCCTAATGAAAATTTCAACCACGCCTTAGTGTGAAAAGAAGGGTGATGAAGTTAATAGATGAATTCTCAGATATAGTTATATGAAATACAAATCCTCTCGGAGGCCTAAAAGACCATTTTTATCATTTTGAAGCTAGTATGCATCCTAAAGGAATGTTTGGGAATATCTCAAGTATCTAAGGATGGTGTAAGAGAGTATTGAAGGTTTTTGAAGGAATTTAGGAAAAATTGATGTTTGACTAGTGAATTAACAAGTATGAAGAGCACGCGAAGAACTATATAATGCAAGTGGGACATGTGTATGCATGTAAGTGCTAGTAAAGCAACATGTGGAAATCTTGCACCCATAAGGAAACAACAAATGACTTAGAAAATTTTGTAGTTATGGGCTAAAAATAGAAAAGTAAGTTGGAGTGTGGCTCAAGCAAAGGAAAAAGAAAGGACACCGGAGGCCAAGTAAGGGCTAATGGATAAAGCACATGCATTACGAAGATGAAGAGACATGTATGGATTAGGATATTATTAGGACTAAATCAAATTTTATTTATAAGATAGTCTATTATTATTAACGCATTGTAATTCATGTAATGTACACATGGCTATTTTGAGCATGTAGTCTATTTTGAGAATGCATAAGTGGTGAAGGGAAAGTCCCCACCCCTATATAGTTGTTGTAATTCATTATTTTGGGTACCATCATCATGTCCTTTTGTTCATATCTGAGTCTTTGGGATTATTTGTATGCAAGGTTTTGGATTAGGTTAAGATGTTTGCGCATGTTCCAAAGGTGCCTATTTATGGTGATGTATTCATCTTATGTTATGTAAGATTTTTTTAATGGATTATGGTTATTGATGTTTCTGAATATGGTAATTACATGGTGTAATTAATATTAATCTTTATCTAATTTTTATGTTTCCTTATTACACATGTTTTTAATTGAATAAATGTAATGGTTTAGTGTGATTCAATTAACACTAGGTTAGTTTATCAACATAGATCTGTATGCTAACATCTTGACAAACATCATAAAAGAGGGACCTAGTAGCTTCACGTGCTTTGGGAGAGCATTCAAATCTATCTGAATGAGGTATCAATGTGCATGATAGTTAAGTTGAAATAAGATACTACATTTTGGTTCCATTGTCAAGACCTCATTTCAAATTATATGTCAATATTTTTCTTACGGATGTTGTATTGATTAACTCTGGAGAGCATTGAAAGTTTAATAAAGAATGGTCGGATCGGTTTGTGTAGATAGATAGAAGCTGAACCTAATTTCAAAGCATGTCATTAGGTAGAATATAATATTTATCATGAGCTCTATGAAATTTTCTTCATCTTCTTTCTAGTAGAATTGTATGAGTGGATTGCACCATATACGGTAGGGAAGCATTGGGGTCCTAAACTGATAATTTAGACACAAGATAATTACTAGACTCTTTTTGTTGCTCATGTGGAGTGGACTAGAGCTATAAATCATTGGTGGGTTGAAGTGTTACATGATTACACATTAGAGTATACTATTTCTACATATTATTGTCTAGATCATGTTGAATTTAGATTCTTGTGCGATCCTAAAGGATATTAACTATGTGTTATATTGTTTTTGATAAAGATTTTGATTATAGAACTGGATTTAGAGAGCCTACCCATGGCTAGCTAAAACCCTCATGCACGTAGGGGCAAGAGTAGGTGTGGAGAAATATGGCTGACCTTGCGACAGAGAGGTATAAAGAGGAAAGATGAATCAAGTTTAATGAAGTACGAGAGAGGGACATGACATGTAATTGGGAGATTACGAGGCGCTATAGTTGAGGAGAATGATGAATCACAATGGTTATGAAGCTCTCGTAGAAGACGATGAGCCCCATCATCAAGATATCCCAAATTTGGGAAATCCTAGTAGCTAATCCCCTTCATATTTGGATTAGAGCACATTAAAGGAGATAATTAGGACCCCACACATGCATTTGATCTCTCCTAGCCACCTAACCCTTATGCTCGGTGTTCCTGATGTAGAGGTAGTCATTGAGGAGCATGATAATGCAAGTAAGTAAGAAGTGATGGGTAGATATCATTTTTTGATGAATTTAATTGATAAAGTTAGTAGCATGCCCATGGCATCACATTTGGCACTATTGTTTGGGAGTACCTATATAGGATTATTTTCAAGCACATTTTTAGGAAAAAATTTTGGCACATGAGACCTTTGGGAGTACTTCAATAGAGCTACTGATGCATAGACAATAGGTGTCTAATATAGTACCATGATTAGGACACAAATAATTACATCAACTAGAATGCAACCCATAATAGGTGGTGTAGGAGGATTGGGTGGATAAGGTCATCCATGGCACGAAGGAGGAAGTTCTCATTATGGATTGGTAGGAAGGGACCGTAACCACCAAAAATCAACCACCACCTCAACAAAAATTGTATTCAACACCCTAGGTTTAATATGATATTTCCTCCATTTACCAGCGTATAGAGGTATTGAATATGCAATGGAATATGTGCATAAGTGTTAATTACTATAGCACAATAAAGGGATTATAGATTTAGATAGGAAATTCAGTAAAATTTCCACTATACTACACTAAGGATGTACATATAGTTAGTATCATAAGTATGATCCACATTAGATTGTGGTGGACTACAATGATTTGCAAAATGAATTTCTAGATGAGCTTCACATTACATAGTTTGAGTAGTAGATCATTAGTGCACTCAAGGATACCAAGCATAGATTATCTAAAAGCATGAGGGAGTATGTTGTAGATTTTAAGACTTTGTTTTCTAAATTATCTTATGATATTCATCCTAGTCAGCATGCATAGTGGTTCATTAGAGGAAACCTAAATTCATTCTCAAGATCACTCTCGATAAGAATTAGGTGGATCCGTGCGAGGCCTTGGAAGTTACCTTGTGGGATGAAGTAGTTGGAAGTGTGTATACTAGTGTGAGCCCATTCTTAGAAGCATATATTGTAGTGATGGAAATAAATCGTAGAAAGCTTTTGGCCAACTCAACACATGAGAGGCGCAGTGGTATATGGTGCATGATTGTGAAGTGGAGGGACATACTAAAGACAATTTCCCATGTAAGTCAATGCACACATTATTACTAGATTGTGAAGTCTGTCACCTAAACCATGATGTCTAGGATTTCCCTCTTTTACAATGCACGATCCAAAAGAAGGTGTCCATGTACTGTAATATTTTCAAGTCCCATACTCATGAAACCATTGACTACAGATTGATTGATCACATCTACAAATCCATTCAAACAGAGTGCGTCATACTAGTGTGGCGAGTGGATCCAAGGAGATGGAAGGAAAACATAATGAAGTGAACAACTATGGAGATAGTATGAATGGAGGGTTCTGGGAAGGATATCATGGCTGAGGTCATGGTGGTGGAAAAGGTATACTTTCTCGATGAATTTTTACACTTATGGATCCCTTGATCATTACCAAAAATATTTCCCTCATAATACAACTTGCTCATGGTATGGAAAGCCACATAAGTTGTAGGATTTCCCAGACCTATATGAACACATGAGTGAAAAAAATAAGAAGGAAAAATATATGGGAATGATCAAGGTGCAATGTGTGAATTTTATTCAATGGATGTTAAAGAAGATGATTGATAAATAATTACAACCCATTTCGGTCACAACTTGCATCAAATAAGCATGTGTGTGTGAGCCTCTGAATTCAAAACCACTTATAAAAGGGAGGAAGTGATACATGATAAGTACCTGGATGCGAAGCATAAAAATAAATTATACCAATATAATATGAGAGTCATTATGGATCTATAAGGTGAAATACAATGTTTTAAGGAGTAGGAACGCACAAGAGAACATGAAAAGAATGTTGAGCTCCAGTAGTTGGATGTGGGTGATCTAAAGGAGGTGTATAAGATATTGCACCAAGAGAAAATCATCCCATTATTAGGGGAATGGATTTAAGATAAGATACCGCATGCTAGAGTTTAGTGCAAGAGGTAAATTATTCATGAAAATATACCACCTCATGACCATGAATTTGAAAAAGAGATCACACTTGAAAAAATTATTGATGGTTGATTTGTAAGCAATATCTTGATAGATACATGTGTTGAGGTAATCTGTACTCAATCTAGAAACATGGAATCTAATGGGGATGTCTAAGTTAAAGCCATCTTTGAATGTGTTGTACATGGAAAACAAAACAAAGGTTATGATTATTGGGATACTAAAGGACTCATCTATTATCATTCAGAGAGCCAAGTTTACTGGAGACTTTGAGGTGTTAGAGCATGTTGAAGTAGAAAAATTTCCAACATTACTTGGATAACCCTTGTGCTATGTAAATAATTTTGATCTATGCTTTAACAAGAGATACATAAGTTTTGAGAACAAGGATAAACACGTGATTATAAATCTATTTGAAAAGAAGATGGATCCTTATGTTGAGCCCTTGAGTGACGAAGAGCTTAATTGAATTTATGCACATATGGTATATAATCCAGAGAATATAGAACCATCAAAAGAAGGCATTCTTTAGTGGGAAGATGCACAATCGGTAAGTGACACTACTAGTGTTACTTTTGATAATTGGGCTCATGGAATGTATGAAATGGTTGGGCACAAAGTTAAGGGGCGAGTTACAAGGATGACTAGACTATGCATGGTGAGGAATTTGGACCCAAATATAGTACCAAGGTATACTATGAAAGAAATATCGATACATTCCTATGGGCTATGGAGACTCGGTGGCTGAATGAAGGACATAGAACAAAAATATTGGTTTATACCTTGCACGGGATAACAACGCATTGGTGGGAAACACATAGAGATAACCTATTATAGTGGTGATAAGTTAGAATCACCTTTTCCACTAGGTTCACTTAGAACAATGTACCTACACACATTTTTGAATTTCATGGTAATAATATGACTTCCCATCATGCCCATAATTTGAGATATTATGAGTGCAAGGCTAGGAGGCTTTACCACCGTCCCTTCTAGTACATAAGTTGTAGTCCACATTTTGTGGATGTGCACATGCCGGTAAGTCCATGCTAAGTTAAAAAGGGATACTATGAACTAGCAAGAGATGGTCAGTAGGTATGATTCAAAATTTTGATTACTTTTTACTAAGCCTGCAATCAATGAAGCTTTACGAGATAATGAAGATCATCAAATTAGGGGTTATCAAAAAGTAGAACATATCATGCTCTAACTATTTGGAGAACCTGATCTCAAGGAGTGACTTGATCTTGATGAGAATGAATAAGCACATATGGGTCATGCCCTCGAAAAAAAGAGAAAGGTAATTGGTCTATATGATTAATGACAAGGAAGTTACCAATTTTAACGTTACCTTCACTTGAAGGTGTGCACAAGTAATGGATTATGTAGATGATAAGGCATATACATACCATGCTCCTATGAAAAAAATAAGTTTAACACTAGTATTGAGGGAAAACCTAAGGAATAAATCATTGGGGATTATTGGTTAGAACAAGAAGTAGCAAAGATCATTGACCTCTTGTGAAAATTTAAGGATATATTTCCACGAGGTTACCATGAATTAAAAGGTGTGCATCCTTCTTTAGGTGATATGAAGATAAAGTTAATAAGGCATGCACCTAGTTAGAAAGAGGCCTTATAGGATGAATCCTATCTTGTATGTGAAGTTGAATGAGGAAATAGATAAAATTATGAAGCCTAGAATTATTGGTCCTTTTGAAGAGTTTGAATGGGTCAAACCCATGATTACAATATCATTAAGGATGGGAGGATTATGATTTATGTGGATTATAGAGAGTTGAATGCTTCATGTGTCATATATCCTTTTCCCACCCCTTTCACAAAAGAAAAACCTTGAAAGTGTAATCAAAAGTGCGAGATATATTCTTTTACAGATGGTTTTTCAGGCTATCACTAGGTGTGCATCATGAAGGAAGATCAAGAGAATACCACTTTCACTACTAAGTGGGGCATCTTTTCATACACAATTATGTTGTTTGGATTGAAAAATTGCACCAATAGTATTTTTTACACATTGTTGTGCAAAAATTTCAATTCATTCACAAGTTGTTACAAGTATATATAGATGATTAGAATATTTATGGGTTATTCAAGGATCACTATGATAATACGATGCTTTGTTTGAGAGGTGCAGAAAACTGAACATCTCTCTCAAAATTAAAAGTGCATCTTTTCTATACCTTTTTGGTACCTTGCTTGGGCACATCATTTACAAGGTAAGATTTTTGGTAGATCTAGCTAAGATAGCCATGATTTTAGGTTTGGAAGATCCTACCAATTATAGTGAAATGCATGGATTTATAGGACATACAAAGTATTAAAGGAAATTCATAAAATGATATGTAAATATTTTCATGCCCTTGGATGACGTGCAACAACATGTATTTGAAACTTTAAAGGAGAGGCTTACTTTACTGCACCTATTTTACACTTTCCATCATTGGATAATCCCTTTCATGCTCATGTTGATGCCTCTGGCATGTCAATCAAAGACAATGTTTGCATAACCTAGAGAAGGGTTTTGGATCATCCTATTTTTTTGCAAAGAATAAAGTTGACACCCGAATAACATAATTACAAAACCACTTTGAGTGCGAAGAATTCTCTATGATCTACGTGCTCCATAAGTTCGGACATTTAATTTTGGTGACTTCATTTATTTTCTATATCAATCATTTAGAACTCTAGGACTTGGTCAACAAAATTGTTTTACAAGGTATAATATGCGAGATGGATACTTATGTTTTAGGACTTTGATTTAACAATTGTGAAACCAAGTAAGAGTAATTTAGGGCCTGATCATTTATTAAGGATTAACTTTGGTGAGGTCATGTAGAGAATTGAGGACACTATGCCCGATGCTAAGTTTTTAGGTTGAACCGCATGCACATAAATTTGGAAGCTATTGCGACTTTTGTGTACTAGATAGATGCAATAAAGGAATGAAGACTTTGGATAAAAACAAGATTGATATATGTGTAAAACCTTATCAACTTATTGGTGTAGACTTATCCAAGTTCGGTCATGATCAAGTCTTGTTCCAGATGTGTTATGGAACACGAGCATGATGTCATTATGGCAGAGGCTCGTGATAGAATAAAGGAGGGAATTATTCAGATGATGCAACCATACACAAAATACTTATGGATGGACTTTAGTGGTAAACATTATACAAGGATACCAAGGAGTATGTAAAAGCATGTGATCATTATCGAATGCCTTGGGAATATTGACATAGAGATGGGATGTCGTTAAGACCCATAGAAAGTGCAGATCATTTTGAAAAGTGGGATATTGACTTTGAAGGTCTTATTTCACCACCCGAATGTAGGACTGATGTGTCCTATATTAATTGTAGAATATTTTACAAGGTGGGAAAAGATGAAACCTAAACATGATTATACTGTAATAATAGAAAAAAATATTCTTATGGGAAAACATTATTAGCAGATATGGCTTCCCATTAAGCTTGAAAAGTGACAGAGGAACTCATTTCTTGAATGATACGATAAGAATTTTATTGGCATAATTTATGGTATCACACCATGAAACTACTCCTTATCACCCACAGGCTAATGGAACTACATAAGATTTCAAAAGAATTTGGGAGAAAAATTGACAAAAATATGTGATGTTGGGAGAAAATATTGGGATGATAAAGTGTCAGCTTATACTTTAGGCTTACAAGACCACTTATAAAAGGTTGAACAATGTCATACCTTTTCAGTTGGTGTTTGGTGCAAAAGCAAGACTACTAGTTGAATTCATGTTGCCATCCCTGTATTGTGTGTGAAGGTGAACTTGATGATGAAATATACATAAGAATTTAATAAGAATTTGGGACAAAATTTGATAAATATATGTGCTATTCAGAGAAAATATTGGGATGATAAAGTTTTAGTTGTACTTTGGGCTTACAAGACCACTTATAAAAGGTTGAAAAATGTCATACCTTTTCAATGGTGTTTACTACTAGGAAAGTTGAAGGTACTACTAGTTGAATTCATGTTACCATCCCTGCATATTGCACGTGAAGGTGGACTTAATGATGAATAAGTTATGGAAGAGCGTATTGAAAAACTAATGTAGTTAGATGAGAGGCGTGCCATTGCACATTTGAGCTAGAAGATCGAGAAAGTGAGACAAAAGGCATGTCATTATAGGCATATTAATAAAAAAACATTTGAATTTAGAAAGATGATCCTTCTATATGACTCCAAGTTTTAGTTATTAAGTTCCCTTATGCATAGGAATCCGATTACTATTTATTGAGTCCATCTGCAGAGGACCACACATAATTTTAGTGTGGGGTGAACAAGGTATAAGTACATAAAGGAGAAAATTATTGGCATTGGGATTTATATAAGTTAGATAGTTCAAGGGTGTTCTCTAAATTATTGTCATAGAAAGAAAATGTACTACAGTGATAGGTATAAAGGTGGTGATCTTAAATAAATTTCTCAAGATGAAGACCAAGCATGAGAAAAGGTTTGTACAGGGGTAATGTGAGGTAGGAAACGACATGGTAAACTACTTGGGATGAGCCATAGATGATTATGTACTATGGAACATATTGGCATGTGTAAGGAGGTTTATGAAGTAGTGGGGCATGTGAGAAGGTTACGAATGAAGTGCGGAAGAAAGAAAAAAAAAATGTGGAAAAAGTGAAAAAGCATAATTAAATATGAGTATGATGGTAGGTGAGGAGAAATTAATGTAGGAAATTTTGAAAAATATATAAAAGTAATACAAGTGAATTCATTCTTACCTTACATGTTTGAGAATTTGAGCCTTGAAGAAAATTTATATATGAATGAGTCAAAAGTGCGAGTACAAACAAGATTCCATTGAACCTATGATAATTATGTCATCGTCAAAGTGGAGATCCTTTGAGAGAAGTGTGAGAGTGAGTAAAAGGTGTGAGAAGAGGAGAAAGGGGATCTAAGGTTCAATTTCCTAATCTAGGGTTTTAAGAAACCACATCTAAGGCACGTGAGTTCAGGGAGATAGAGGAAATAGGAAGGAAAAGAAAGGAAAGGGTATGTTTTGAAAATTGGACATGACACCAAAATGAGCACCAACAATCACCAAAAGGAGAAAAAATCATAAGGAACTAGAAGTGGAAGTAGAAGAAGCACCCAAAGAGAGATTTTATGAAATGTAGTATCCCAAGGGCATGATTATGGGGCATGTTTTAGAATCCCACGTCTAGAGAATAAAATTGAGTGATTATAATCATTGCACTAGTGTAAACAAAGATCAAATATACAAGGAGTTAATAAAGAAGACAAATTTATGAACAAAATATGATAAACCCATCTATGATGATGAAGGGTATAAGACCTTGGAAAAAGTGGGAGTTTTACAAATTTATTAGTTTCTAGTATTTTGGAAAACTAGAGTGAATTTACCAATGGATCATGTCAAGAGTCCATGAGGACTTCTTTTACTTCATAGAAGGAGAGTGAAAATCACCATGCCACTGATTGGGAGACTTATAGGGTTACAAAGCTCAGATATAAATATTATCATGGATATAGATGATGAAGTAGGTATGGAGGCCACTGCGGTTGAAATGGAGTATCGAAATTTGGGCATGTGATGGTAATTTCAAAGGTGAATGATTCTATGATTAAAATTTTCACGCACCTATTAACCAAGTTCAATGGCCAAGAGAGGTGGAGCTAGGTGAACAATAATTGGATTCACATCACGAAGAAGATGACAAAGGGAACGATGTATAATATTTTTGCATTCATCACATAAGGAATTATTGTGGAAGTGTGTGCAGGAGATAAAATTACTTGGGGCACGATCCTCTTATCTATCATGTTTGTAGAGGTTGGGGTACCAAGATGGCCCTAAGGACAAGATATGGAAATACCTACAGAGAAGAAGTCATTGGCCACGAGGTTTTCGAATACACATGTGATGGAATGATAGGTGCCTACAAGCTCATATTAGAAATTTGGTACATGATAATGTGTGAGGCATTCTAGCATGAGTGGTGAATACCAAGAAATTTTCTTGTTGTGTTGGATGGGAAGGTGGAATTTGTAGTGTACTAACATTACTACATTGGGAGATTCTTCATGAAGGATGAAAGAAGATCCCTTTGTGTAAGTTTCCATATGCATTTACAACATGCTACTTCCAAGCCTCAGTGAACATATTTTTAGATGCACAAAAGATGAGGTTCAATGTAGATAAGGTATAATGTGACTACCACATGCTTCAGAAGACTTACGCGTATCCTAGTAAGTCATCCTATAGTGAGACTATGATATCAGATGATATAACCATAAACTTCATGACTTTGATAGTCGGGAAGATATATGCGGCTAAGGTATACCAATATCTAAATCCTAGATTGGTTAATGGAAAATACATTAACGATGAACTCAAAATCCCGAGATACCTAAAGGAAAATAACCAATCAGACTACACCAATGCATAGTGTTACCCCTCCTAGGAAAGAGGAGGAAGAAGGGCCTAATAAAGAAGTGGAAGAATATGAGGATGATATCAATGCACTTGATCATGGTAGTATGAGGAAACCCATCATAGGCACCAAACGAATGTGTAAGGATACTCCTCCTAGGTAAGAATAATAAGAGGTATTAACCTTGAGGTCAAGGATATAGAAAAAGAACAAAGAGGAAAAAATTTCAAGGGTTTCATGTGAAAGATGAGAATTAAATACAAGGAATAGAGTGGTAGCACAGAACATCTAAGGAAGTGAGGAGGTCACCGAGAACCATGCTAGTCAATCCAATCCTAGAGAAGAAGATGAAGAGAAACCACAATCTCTTGACTCATAATGAAATCAAGGAAGAGGGGATTTCAGACAACGCTCCACGTAATATAGGTTCATTACCTCTTATTAATATGGAAGACGGCGTAATGCACAAAAAGAAGATGCCCACCATTATGAATAATTTCTCAATAAGCATGAGGAAAAAGGCCCCACTGGATGAGAGGAAGAAGGGGAGAGGAGTGTAGGTGAGACATCTGGTGTACAATGGGAAACTTTTGGTGAGAAAGGAGAAGGTATTTTCTTAGGTGAGGAGATGCATAAACCCACATGTAAAAGAACTAGTAGCAAAAAGGGGAGAATAATTCATGTGCACAACAGACCTTGGGTATGTTAACGACCCTACTAAGATCATTCACATGAGATGCTAGAGTACACTCAATAATGAACACTTATATGGGTGGGAGTTGATGGACCCTGAGGGCACAAATATGAGCATAAGGAAGATGTTGAGATGGAATATGTAGAAACACATGAACAAAATTGAGTTTGATTTCAAAAAGGAGGCATAGGATGAAGAATGTGCCCTGTGAACCCATGAAATAATAAATCCAACCTTGTTCACAAAAAAAAAGCTAGAAATGAATTGATGAAAAATGGCATCTGAAGTGGCTCAAAGAAATTTGGATAAGGTATCTGTGCTTAGGACATTATTAGAGATAATAAAAATAAGGAATATGAAATTGATAAATAGACTGAGGCACATGACAAAGCAATTGGGTGTAAGAAGGATATTCTAGACATTGTTATCACAATTGGAAATGAGGTTTTGGAGGTGCGTCTAGAATTTTATGAGAAAACATAGAAGACATACCAATCGGCCTTGTATTTTTTATAATATTTAGTTCACCTACAACTCTAGGAGAGGATGATTGTGTAATGGGTACCTCAAGTAGACATTGCACGGAAAAGGAGAATAATAAGAAAAGTAGAGTGCACAAGATTGTGGAGTATGATGCCATGCTACAAATGTTGAAGTAATAACTAAAGAAGTTAGGTTGGGCCTTGAATAATTTCCAAGCTACATCTAAACATGTGTTTAAGGAATACCCAATCTAGGAAGAAACTGAAGTGCTAGTAGCTAAGAAGGATGGGGTGCTTGGAAGAGATGAGAAATAGTCATAACTACGAAGAAGCGCAACACACTCAAGAAAACAAGAGATAAACATCAAGTAAGAATAAAGGAGTTAGGGTCACTGGTGGCATGGAAGATGGACTTTAAGGAGGGAATGAGTCCAGACCTTGATGGAGTGACAAGGGAGCTCAAGAATAAAGGGGAAGATATGACTCTAGAGGAGATGGAATGGATAGTTGGGACAATCCCAATAGATTGAAAAAGGGTCTTGTGGAATGTAATGAGATGGATAACATGATTAAAAAAGAGTACCCTGAGCTTTTTTACCACTTGAGGAGTAGGAAAAATGCGTTGATCATTTCTTAATTATTTCATCTTTCATTCTTAGTAATAAGTTATTTATTATTCAAAGCTACAAGATAAGATAACCCCATTACCGAGGGCAATAATGAATTAGTGTGGGGTAATGTTAGACTTGTGAATTAACTAAGTATGGAGAGAGCACAAATAAATATGGCACACAAGTGCGACACATGTATGTGCACAAGGGCTAGTAAAGTGACACGTGGAAGCATCATGCCCAAAAGTAAATAACCTAAAAATTAGCCGATTTTGTAGTTATGGGATAACAATAGAAAATCAATCTGAGTACTGGCTCAAGCAAAGGATAAAAACAAGGAGACTTGGCAACCAAGACAAGGATTTTTTGGATAAAGCACATGTAGTACAAAGATGAAGAGAAATACATGGATTGGGCTATTAATAGGACTAAATTAGAGTTTATTTATATGATAGTCTATTATTAACATCACGTTGTAATACATGTAATGTACGCATGGCTATTTTGAGCATGCGGTCTATTTTGAGAATGCATAGGTGGTGAAGGGAAAGTACCCACCCCTATATATATACAAAGTCATTATTTTGGGTACAAACATCATGTAATTTTTGTATATCTGAGTGCTCAAATTATTTATATGTGAGGTTGTGGATTAGGGTTTGACGATTACACATGTTCTAGCACCTACTTATGGTGATGTACTCAACTTTTATTATGTAATACTTTGTTATTAATGGATTATGGAGGATGGATTATGGTTATTGATGTGTTTGAATATGGTGATTACATGGTGCAATTAATCTTAATTGTTATTTGATTTATATGTTTCCTTATTACATGTGTTTCTAATTAAATGCATGCAATGGTTTAGTGTGATTGAATGAACACTTGGTTAGTTTATCAACATGTATCTCGTATGCTGAAATCTTGGTAATTATAAAAAGGAGGGACCTAGTAGCTTAGCGCACTTTGGTGAGCATTTAGATCTCCCTAAATGAGGTGTCAGTGTGCATATCGATTAATTGGAAATAAGAGACTACAATTGGCAAATAAAATCTTATTCAAGAACAATTTTTTCAACACCGATTTTTAGGTGCAAGGAATGAACATAATAATGGTGAAACTTGACTTCTCTCGGATGATTCTGATATTTATTTTTTTATTTAGGAAGAAAATAAGTAGGCATAGGAAACATGTCGAATTATCTACAAGGTGGAAACATCAAGTTTTCTCCAAGGATTAAAGGTTTCTAGAGACATTTCAAAACATTGTAGCTTTCTATCTTAGTTTGAGATAGAAAAGGACCTAAATTTTTAATTTTAGGAAGAATAAAGTCTTAGTAATGGTTTTATTTATTTGAAATGTGTTTTAGAGTTCAAATCATATAATATTTGACCCCAAAACGTTATTCTAAGCCTCCGAGCAAGGTTCATTTTAGGGGCGAATATTCATGAATAGGTGAATATTATGATTTCTGAATTTTGAAATTGAATAATTTTTACTACCATACAATAGTGTGTTTGCAAAAATTTTATGGTTCCTAAATAGATTTCACCTTAGTGTTTCAACTAAGGGCCGAATAATGTTAGTCTATTCGTCTCCATGTTATAATAAACCATTACATACTAGATTAATTCACCGTAGTATAATAATTTAATATAATTTTAAAAGTTGTTAATTATGAGATATGAAGTTGAAGATGAATGTAAAATAGAATAATCCTATGGAAATTTTGAAAGTATAAGTGAAAAATATGAATGAATAAACAAAAGAGGTAAGTGAAAAAGTTTGAAGTATCAATCATCAAGGTTTTTCTACAAAACTATTACTGAATGGAAATCTAAATACATGATTTCATCCAATAATGTGAATATGAAATGTTGTATGGTAGAAAGAACATATTACTGGATGGTAACAAATTTTTTGTTTTCATTCGATCAAACAAGTATACAATCATGCGGTGATCCGATATCTTGTTCGCATAACTTTGTTCGGTGACTAACCCATATTACCTTGTTATCATGTAGCAATATAATGATCTTTATTTTTCACAATGTATTACATTTATTATTTAAAAATTTAATATTTTGTCACATGTGCAAACTTTAAAATTACCCATATGATGGCCCCCATTGCAGAATGAGAAAATAAATCAAGGAAAAGAAAATGATGTGAATCCAGCTGTAAGAGGTTGAAATACCTCCAAAAACACACATAAAAAGCTTTGCAAATAAAACCAGGAGTTTCAAAATAGCTTACTTCTCATTCTGGAATTCACACTGATCTATTACATCATTACAATCCTCCTTTTATTTCAAGACTACTCTAAAACCCTAAAATGCCAAAAAACCCTAAAATTCAAAACAACTCATATTGACCCCAAAATTTGCGTGCCAAATATACATTCATAAATTAGGGCTCACATGAAATTTGGACTTATTCTGACAAGCACAACAAAAGTTATTAAAGTTCTAAGACCTAGTCAAAAGCGGAAAAAACATTCGAGCCAATTTTAGGCCACTAGATGACATAATCCGAGCCCGAAAACGTGCCAAAATGATCACAATCTTGCATGCAACATTAACCCCAGCATAGTACTAATGTATATCTACCACCCTGTAAAATTTCAGGACGATCCAACAGTCGGATCAAAAGTTATGGTCTCTGCAAGTTATGCTCCCGCATCATTCTCCCCTGGTTGAAAAGAATTCAGCTCCTGCAAATTTCATTGTGAAACTCATCTAATTTTGCACTGTCAATTTTCCTCAACTCCCACTCAGGAATCCAAGTATTTTCTTCTTGTTGCAAACCTTCCCACTGTACCAAATATTTGTTGTAGCTCCCATGTCTAGTAGTGATTGTCTTTTGGTCCAAGACACGCATTACCCTTTCCTTTTTCTTCTTCGGCATCTGTTGCTTCCAGTTTATTTCTTCCTCCTCTACAACATTTTCATCATGACCTGGAAACTTATATAAGTTAGAAACATTAAAAACTAGTGAGATAGCAAAGTTTTCAGGTAGCTCCACCTTGTAGGCATTATCACTCATTTTCTTCAGAATCCTACATGGCCCAATCTTCTTATACTTGAGTTTATTATATGTACCCTTTGGAAACCTCTCTTTTCTAAGATGAACCATCACCATATCTCCTTCTTCAAATACACTTACTCTCCTACTTCTACAACTATTTTATATTGTGCATTACTCACTTTCAGCTTTTCCCTCACTTCATCTTGTAGCTGTAGAATGTGTTCTGCAAATGCTTCTGCATCATCACTAGTTTCATCTTCACCTGGTAGAACAATTAGATCAAGGACCCCCTTCGGATTCCTACCATACATAATATGGAAAGGAGACCTCCCTGTTGACCTGTTTATCAAGCTATTATATGCAAACTTAGCTTGAGGTAAAGCTAAGTCCCATTGTTCTGGCTTCTCTCCAACTATAAAACGTAGGAGATTTCCCAAGCATCTGTTCACTACTTCAGTCTGCCCATCAGTCTGGGGGTGATATGAACTACTGAAATATAGTTGTGTCCCCAATTTCTTCCACAAAGTCCTCCAAAACTGACTCAAAAACTTCGTGTCCCGATCTGAAGTGATCATTTTGGAATTCCATGCAATCTAACTACTTCTGAAAAACAAATCTGTGAATTCAGAAGCATCCTTAGTTTTTACAAGAAATAAAATGTGCCATCTTAGAGAATCTATCAACCACGACAAAGATAGAATCATTCCCTCATTGTGTGTTAGGAAGCCCTAACACAAAATCCATACTCAAATCAACCCATGGCCCTATAGGGATAGGCAATGGCATATACAACCCAGTATTCTGTGCATGACCCTTAGCCATTTGACACACTCTACATCTTTCTACAACCCTACTTATGTCCCTCTTTACCTTTGGCCAATAATACTTTTCTACAACAAGAGAAATTGTCTTACTTATACCAAATTGTCCACCAACCCCCCACTATGCAATTCTCTTATAATATTTTCTCTCATTGAACCAGCAGGGATGCACAATTGTTTCCCCTAAACAAATAACCATCTTGTATCAAATAAGCAAAAGAATAACTAACTATTGTAGGCTCCTTAAGCTTTACGACAACATCACCAAAATCGGATCACCTTCATACAATTCCTTAACTGCCTCAAACCCTAGGAATTTATTTTCCATTGTTGTCAAAGGGCTACACGCCTACTCAAGGCGTCAAAACTTGATTACCTTACCAGACTTATGCTTTAAAAAAAAAGTATATTCCTACAAAAATGAAACCCATTTTACATGCCTACTATTTAGTTTCTTCTGTGTGTTTACATACCTCAAGGCTTCATGGTCAGTGAAGAGTACAAATTCCTTTGCTACCAAGTAATGTCTCCAGTTCCTTAATGCCTGAACAATAGCGTAAAATTCCACATCATAAGTAGAATATTTCCTCCTGACTTCATTTAGCTTTTCACTAAAGAATGCCACTGGTCATCCTTCTTGACTCAACACAGCTCCAATCCCAACATGTGAGGCATCACAGTCAACCTCAAAGACCTTGCTAAAATCTGGCAATACCAAAACAGGTGCTTCTGATACTTTCTTCTTCAACAATTCAAAACTATCTGTTGCTGCCTTGGTCCATACAAACTCCCTCCCTTTTGTACACTCTGTTATGGGTGCAGCAATGCTACTAAAATTCCTGATGAACTTCCTATAAAAAGTTTCCAATCCATGAAAACTACGAACCTCTGTCACATTCCTTGGAATAGGCCATTCCAGAATTGCCTTTACTTTTTCCTCATCCATCCTCACTCCATCCCCTGATATGAAAAATCCCAAAAAAACAAGACTCTTCTGAAGGAATCTACACTTCTTTAAGTTTGCATATAGACTCTCTTTACGTAACAAGTCTAGCACCAATTTCAGATGTAACAAGTGTTCTTCCACTGTCTTACTGAATATCAAAATATCATCAAAATAGACAACAACAAACTTACCATTGTATTCTTGGAGTACTCTGTTCATCAACCTCATGAATGTACTGGGTGCATTAGATAGCCCAAATGGCATCACCATCCACTCGTATAATCCATCTTTTGTTTTAAAAGCAGTTTTCCATTCGTCCCCTTCACGGATTTGGATCTGGTAGTAACCGCTCCGTAGGTCAATCTTGCTAAAATATCGGGCTCCCACTAGCACATCCATCATATCATCCAATCGTGGAATTGAAACCGATACTTAATTGTGATCTTGTTTATGGCTCTATTGTCTACACACATTCTCCAGTCTCCATATTTTTTGGAGTCAATAACGCTGGAGTTGCACATGGACTCATGCTTTCTCTCACTAACCCTTTCTATATTAGATTTGTCACTTGTCTGTTCAACTCTTCACTCTGTGTCGGACTCATCCGATAGGCTGCCTGGTTTGGAAGGGCCGATCCTAGGATCAAATCAATATGGTGTTGAATATCTCGCTTTGGAGGTAACCCATCTGGTAGCTCATCTGGTATGACATCTTTGTATTCTTTTAGTATCTTTTCTGCTGCAATAGGTGTATTAAAGCCTTCTTTCTCCAGCTTCTTTGACATTAGTGCATAACAACATCCAACTTCTTCCATTTCTATAACAAACTCTTTTGTATCCAATAAGCCCTCATTCTTCTCTTCTTCCTTGAAGGGTAATAAGACCACCTTTACACCATCCTTCCAAAAGGTATATGTATTTTTCCCTCCATCATGTGTAACCTTTCTATCGTATTGCCAAGGCCTACCCAGTAATATATGACATGCATCCATTGGGATAACATCACACCACACCTCATCCCTATAGGTATTCCCAATTGAAAACTTTATAAGGCATCTTTTATCTATGGTTACTTCATTTCCTTTCTTGAACCATGATATACGATATGGATATGGGTGCTTGTCACATGATTCGATTCGGTTTATCAACCATTACAATTGAAACCATATTTTCACAACTACCACCATCAATAATAACTTTACATACCTTTCCTCCGAGGTGCATCTTGTGTGAAATATATTTGTTCGAAGCCACGAATCAGCTCTAGAAACGTCCACGTTCTTTCTTTTTCCTTGGGACAATCATCGTCCTCCTTATCATGAGGGTTTCACCCAAGTCTCAGCAGAACCTCCATTTCTTCTTCCTCTTCACCTCAACCAGATTTACTCGTGGTTGTTCTCCTTGCCATCTATCTTGTGTAGGATAGTGCGGACACTCAAAAGCTCTGTGCCCCTCTTCACCACATCTATAACATGTATATTTCCTTTGGGGGCTATTCCAGCCCCATCCTCCATTATAACCTCTTCCCCTCTGAAACCCCTACCTCTTTGGTAGTTACCATGGCTTTGGCTAGAATCTTCATGCCCTTCTGTATTAGAGGATTCACCTTTTGTAGATTCAAATCTACCCCTACCCCTCATTGGAGATGATGATGGACCTCTCTTCACACCTCTTCTAAAATTACTCCTCTTGTTCTTTTCCTCTGCCTTTAATGCAAGTTGATAAGCATCATCTAGGCTATGGATCCGGAGCATACTCAGCTCATCTTGTATGGTGTAACTCAACCCATTTATGTACCGTGTAGCCTTTTGTTCTTCAGACTCTCCCTGTTCCACCCTGATTGATAACTTGTAAAATTCATTAGTATACTCCTCAATGCTAAGATCCTTCTGTCTTAGGTTTTGGAACCTTTGAAAGAGTGTCTGAGCATAATCTACAAGAAGAAACTTTTCTTTCAACTTCTTTACCATTTTATTCCAGTTTCAGATCTTTCCCTTTCCATTCCTTTGTCTTTCATTTTGTAGGTGATCCCACCAGATCAATGCATGTCCAACCAACTTAGTGCATGCAAACTTAACCTTCTTCTCCTTTGAAAGGGTTTTCCACTCAAAGAATTTTTCCATGCGATTTAACCAATCAATCAACTCCTCTGGTCGTAACCCTCCACCATAATCAGGAACATTAATCTTGATGTCATCATTCTTTCCCTCTAAAGCCTAGATCAATCTCTCCTCAAATGGTCTCTCATTCAAGGTTTCTTCATCTCTCTCATTTTCTTCTTCATCTCCTCCTTCATTCATTAATGGAGGTACTTCTTCAATATCACTATCTAGGTTTACATCCCCATTTGCATGTCTCCTTCTAAGGCGGGTAACTTCTCCTGTGAGCTCAAAGAAACTTGTCTCTGTAGCTCCTGCATATGCCTATTCATCTGGGCATAACCTCCCTCCCACGTCTAGCCATGATTATATAAAATAGAGGTAAAAATTACACACATAAAAATGTAATATGTTACCTTAACTATTTCCATAAGATCAAAATCCTACTCTGATACCAATTGATGTGAATCCAACTGCAAGAGGTTGAAATACCTCCAAAACACACATAAATAGCTTTGCAAATAAAACCAAGAGTTTCAAAATAGCTTACTTCTCATTCTGGAATTCACACTGATCTATTACATCATTACAATCCTCCTTTTATTTCAAGACTACTCTAAAACCCTAAAATGCCAAAAACCCTAAAATGCCAAAAACCCTAAAATGTAAAACAACTCGGATTGACCCCAAAATTTTCATGCCAAATATGCATTCATAAATTAGGGCTCATGTGAAATTTGGACTTATTCTGACAAGCACAACAAAAGTTATTAAAGTTCTAAGACCTAGTCAAAAGCGGAAAAAACATTCAGAGCCAATTTTAGGCCACTAGATGACGGAATCCGAGCCCGAAAACATGCCAAAATGAGCACAACCTTGTAAGCAAAGTTGACCCCAGCATAGTACTAATGTATATCTACCACCCTGTAAAATTTCAGGACGATCCAACGGTCGGATCAAAAGTTATGGCCTCTGCAAGTTATGCTCCCGCATCAGAAAACATGACATGGACATTTCAAAATATTTTAGTCAACCAACAGTAACACTAGTGCCAAGAGGTAATTTTGAATCTTATTATGTTAATTTTACTTTATATGTTGACTTACTTAAGGATGCATAAGGAAGCAACCCAATTTCTTTCAAATGCGTAGTAAAACACTAGCAATGACTATACTCTAGATGAAATTCATAATCAGTAGAGTAATTCAATTCAAATTGATAGTATTGATAATCCCAATTTCCATCCAACTCAAAATTCAGATAAAATATTTCTAAAAAAAAATCAGAAATGTAAGAATAGGAAGTGAACTTTAGGAAGGACTTATAAATTTGAGCGGTCACCAAATATACATTCATTAAACCCGTCGAGACAAAAAACTATGTTTATACTCCTACATAATGTAATGTACATGTACTTGTAGTGCCCACACTTTTTATAGCTCAATAGATTGTTGTTTCTTTTCTCATAGACATGTTTTGACAATGATTGGTTATATCTTGGACATTATATTTAGAGATTTTTTCTTATTAGATGTGTGTGGACATTTAGGCATATAGCACCAATTTAGCTTAATTTCTATGATTGTCACATTTTCTTATGATGTCATGGATACTAATGGATATGATGTTGTTGTTGGAACATAATTATATTGATGGATACTTAGTTGTTGCATGTTGGGATCCTATGTCACTTTATCATCTTGTCTAACTTTGGAGAATTGATTATAATTGTGCATGTTGTCGCATTTTGATTTCAGTAGGATGTTAGGCTAGTTTAGAACTCATTGATATCATGCTGAGTCATTGATTTATATTTATCAGATAGGTGTAGTTAATGTGTGCAGTGAGTGTGCAGGTGACAGGTTTATAGGAGAACGTGAGACTCAGGCCAACTACACAATCTTGCACATGCAGCCCACGGGCTATTTTCTAGCCATGTTCATTGTGTGAAGCCTTAGTATAGGAGATTACTATTTTGGGCACTATGAGTGACCCCAGATTTTGTAATGTATTATGCCTTGAATTATTAATTTTTTTAGGGTTATTAGTGGAGTTGTAAACTTGTTTTGGGAGTTAATAATCCCACTTTCAATAAATGTGTATTTTATTTAATGATGGAGTTTTGGAGTTGTGGGGAAGAGAGAGGGATTTTCTCTCTCAATCCTCAAGGCTTGATGGACAAGCCTTATAGGGTCTTATAGTTTTTCCCCTCAAATGGTTGAGGTGGGGAAGTTGATTCATTTGGCTTGAATCTCCTTCCCCATTCTTGGTAAGGAAACCCCTTTGGGGTTTGAAAATCCTTCCAAGAAGGACTTGGGGAAAGGGTGGAGGAATAAGGAGGGATTGTATGTAAATGGAGAAATAAGGAGGGTATGGAGTATTTGGTTTTATGCAACTATCATTGGATTATAATTATTGGAGAACATCTTTCCTCTCTTCCCCATGTTGTTTTAGAGTTAGAACTTGGGTTCTTCTCTTCTTCCTTCCTTGTAAATTTTGGAGTCTTGTTTTGTTTTTGTCCTATTTTTGTGTGTTTATATCATTGTTAGTTCACCCTCCATCTTGTGCAAGTTGTGGTTAGTTTCCCTCTTTCCCATGGGCTTGGGGAGGCTAGCATGCATCCCAACCTTGGGAGAGGCATGTAATGATGCCTATGGTTGGGTGGCAAATAATCTCTTTCTCCTTGTTAGTTTACTTGAAGGCATGAAGGATGTATCTCAATCTTGGAACCACTTGTCATCTTGGTGCTCACTATCTCCTTCACTTTTTTGGCATTTCTCTCTTTGTGACTCTAAATTATGGCTATTTGAAGGGTATTCTTATTTTGTAAAGTATCCTCCTTGTGATTTGGAATCACTTGTAAGATTGGTAGTCTTTTTGTATTGGAAGATCTTCTTTCAACCTTGGAAAGGAATTTTGTTGGAATGTTGTCTTGTATATTTAGCATGATTGTGAAATATGAAGTATTGAGTTATTGAGAGATTGTGCAAAAAGGAGATTTGTTAAATGTTGTCTTTCTTTAATATACATTTACTAGAAACATTCTTTCTTTTCTTTTTACATTTCTTTATCATGCTTATAGTTGGAATATTTATGTGACAAAAAAATATATTTTGCATTGCATTTGAGAGGAATAGTAATTCCTTGTTGAAAGTCTTATGTATTTTATAATTTATTTTTTTTTTGGAATAGTATGCTCCTTTGCAAAATTTATTAGTATTTAGATTTTTATATATATACTTGTGTTGTTTTCTTCATCTCAAATCTGATAATCAATTAATGTGAATAGTTGGGAGTATTCAGTTTATCTTTGTATCAATCATAAGGTTTAAATCATTATTTATTTAAGTTGAGATTAGCCTTTTTTATCTTGTGTACAAACAAAAATATATATATATATAAAAATATACATGTAGTGTTAGTATAATTATTGTGTTACTTTAAGTAGTTTGTGCAACTTGATATGTGTTAATGCAGATGGACATTTTGGAATATAAATTTTCTACACAATACTACATATATGATAAAATGAAATGCATATATTGTATACTTTTAGTAATATACATATAATGTTTTGTATAATATACACATATTTTAATGTATGAATGTATATAATATATTATATAATAAATGTTATATTTTATTCGTTTTAATAAAATATACATATACATATACATATATATATATATATATATATATATATATATATGTTATAATATATATGTGTGTGTGTGTGTGTGTGTGTGTGTGTGTGTGTGTGTGTGTGTGTTTTTATATTAATAAATAAAACAAAAAAACAAAAAAAAAAAATTAAATTCAAATGTATATATAAAACAAAAAAATGTGTTGTGGGGGGTGGGGAGGGTTCGGCCCCCACACTGCAACTATCCTGTCACAAACCTCCCTGCAACCCCTTTGCCATCCCTGCCGCGCCCAGGCCTCTGCCCTCCCGTGCGAGCCACCTGTCCCTCCCCTCATGCCGAATTCCCCTTCCCACGGCCCTTACACAACACCACGCCACCCACTTACCCGCCCTCACAATCCTCCTCGGATCCACCCCCTATGTAAGAAATGAAATAATAAATAATAAAGCAAAATAAATAATAATAATAATAACAAATATATATATATATATATATAAAGAAATGTATAAATATAAATATAAATATATATATATATACATATATATACATACATATATATATATATATATATACACATACATACATACATATATATACATACATACATACATACATACATACATACATACATACATACATACATACATACATACATACATACATACATACATACATACATACATTTTACTATATATATATATATATATATATTATAAATATATATATATATATATATATTCATCCAAGGTTTTCAAAAGGAGGCTCCATTGATTTCCATTTACCTACTTGAAGAGACAAAGAAAACAAATGAGAAAAGAATGAAATGAAGAGAAGGAGAAGAAAAAAAGAAAAAAAACATAAGGAAATTTTAGGGCATCTTTAGGGAAAACTTAGATCAAGGGTTGAGGTGGTTTCTATCCTATGGCTCATAATTAACCCTACACTCTTTTGGAGCCTAGTGTATTTAAAATGTGAATGGGAAAATAAAGTTTAGGGGGCTTGTATGTGGGAGATTAAATCTAATTAAATATCAATGGGGTGTAGACTTTAAAAAATAAAAATTATGGACTGAGGAAATTTTATAGAATAAAAATAATTATGATGTTATGGGATGGAGTTATTTTATTTTTGGGTACATTACATTTATATCAATTAACTAATAATGGGATATGGCTAAGCAAGGTGTTGGAAAATATTGTTTTCAAAAAAAAAAAAAAATCTCAAATTTGTAGTCATTATTTGTGTACTTTTGCTAGGTCCTGAGGCCGGGCATGACATTTGGTATCGAGCAAAGGTTCACACACGCGACACTCTAGGAAAATAAATCAAGATAGTTAATGGTAATGTTAATAACATTAAATTTAATAAATGGATTTTAAAATAAAATAATAATTAATAATAACATTAATTAAACACCATCCACAACCATTAAATTTTAAGTTAATAACTTTCTCGCTCACCTCATGCACAGGATGGCACCCAAGCAAGGTCAATCAGCTAGAGGCATGGGGCATAGTGCACCTACGCGGGAGCAGCCGGTACCCAAATTTGGGCCTCGGATATTAGAGGCCTTGCACCAGCTGATAGGCGTTGTGGAGCAATGTCTACCACCACCGTAGGAGGCGAGAGTGGAGACACCATTGGGAGACGAGGAGCTGATAGGTGAGGACGCACATTCAAATCAGCCAGAGCATGATACACCGAGGTGGGAGAGGTCATGTAGCCCTTCCATTCATCACGAGAGGGTAGCCTTGTTCCATCATAGCCACTCACACAGTCTCGAGGGACCATTCGAGGATAGGTGACCCCCTTCACCTGTTGGACTACATCACCAGGATCAAGATACAGGTAGTGTGATCAGGGATATCCTTCACTTGCATCCACCCACCTACATCGGCTCTAGAGATGGCTTTGGGGCTAAGACATGGCTCCTTAGTTTGGATAGTTTCTTTGGCTGGCACTCTTACGAGAGCAACGTCAAGGCAAGGTTCGCCATACACCTCCTTCGAGATGTAGTAGGCATTTGGTGGAGGAATGAGGAGCGGAAGCTCCATTTGACTCAAGAGACAGTGACCTAGGGAGATGTTTGAGGAGTGATTCATGGCTCGCTATATGTCATAGCACTTCATGCAAAAGAGGATAGATGAGTTTCACGACTTACGACAGGGATCTGGCATAGTAGCACAGTATGAGAGCAAGTTCCTGGATCTTCTACAGTATGTGGACTACCTGCAAGATGAGAAATTATAGGTTAACAGGTTTATTCGAGGCCTTAATGTAGACATAGCAGGAGTAGTTAGGATGTTATCTCCTCCCACACTTGAGAAGGCCTACTTAGCTAAGGAGAACAAGACCAAGGCACAGGAGCATCATGATAGAAAAAGAGAAATTTTCAAGAGAGGATACATGCCTATTAGAGTCAGAGGTCATGGGTTACTGCACCACCCCCTAGAGGAGTATTTTGGCCTCCACTAGCAGCCACAAGGGCTCCACCACACCTGCAGCGGCAAACAAAGCAAATACGGGGCCACCCGCACGAGCGGGGGCTAGACAGACATAGGGATTTCAGAGAGGTGTTTCTAGAGGTGGTTTTGGTGGAGCCAGGGATAGGAGGTAGGGCACTTAGTAGGCACAGCCAGCTCACACACAACAGTCTGCTAGGGTTGGATTGGTAGGATCAATACACTAGAGTACAAGAGGGACCCCATCTCAGAGGGGTACAATAGGATGTTTTATTTGTGGATCTCTAGATCACTATGTGCACATGTGCCCGCACAAACCCAATACCATGGATGCAAAAAGAGCTGCTAGATCTGAGCAGATGGTGGGTGATGTAGGACGTGCTCATCATGTATATGCAGTGATTGAAAACTTCCAGGCCAAACTCAGGCCACAATAATTGAGATGACAGGTACTATCAAGGGTATTTTTGTCTCAGTACTTTTTGATTTAGGTGCTTCAAATTATTTTATATCTCCTTCTATAGTGGACTAGTGTGGGCTATTGGTGGCTAGGCAACCAAATAATTGGTAGGTTGAGTTGGCCACTGGGGCCAATCTCACCATGGACTCGTTTGTGGAGAGTTGCGTACTTGATTTAGGAACCTTCTCCACTACTCTTGACCTCCGAGTTATCCCTCTAGGTTCTTATCATGTAGTTTTGGGTATGGATTGGCTCGAGATTAATTGAACTAAGGTGGATTGTAGAAATAAGGTCATTGAGTGTCAGGATGACCTTGGGAGTGTAGTTGTGATATCAAGGATGCAGAGGCCTATCTCCTTACACATGATATCAGCTAAGCAACTCAAGCGGAGCATGCGTAAGGGTTATCAATTGTTTGCTATCACCATCAGTGACCGATCAGAGAGCACTTCAGAGCACTCACCCTTAGATGACCATGTAGTTTTGAGGGAGTATGTAGATGTGTTTCTAGGTGAGATTCCAGGGTTACCACCCCGCAAAGAGGTAGATTTCACCATTGATTTAGTACCTGGATCAACACCAGTTTCTAGGGCACCTTATCGGATGACGACTCTAGAGCTTCAGGAGCTCAAGATTCAGTTAGAGGAGTTGTTAGATAAGGGTCTCATTCACCCTAGTGTATCTCCTTGGGGAGCGCTAGTCATATTTGTGAAGAAGAAGGATGGTTCTCTCAGACTTTGTGTAGACTTTAGATAGCTCAATAAGGTCACAATAAAGAACCGTTATCCACTCCCTAGGATTTATGACTTGTTTTATTAGATGCGGGGAGCGAGAGTGTTCTCCAAAATTGATCTCAAGTCAGGATATCATCAGTTGTGCATTTCAGATGCAGACATTCATAAGACAGACTTTTCACACATGTTATGGGCATTATGAGTTCACAGTGGTTCCATTTGGTTTGACCAATGCCCCAGCTGTCTTCATGAGCCTCATGAATGGAGTATTCAGGACATTTCTGGATCACTTTGTCTTAGTGTTCCTTGATGACATATTGATTTATTCTCGTTCCGAGGAGGAACACGAGGAGCATTTGAGATAGGTACTTTAGGTTTTGAGAGAGCAGAAGTTGTATGGGAACTTGGAAAAATGTAGCTTCTTTCAGACAGAGATTCAGTACTTGGGTCATATCATATCAGGCGAGGGTATCTCCGTAGATCCCTCTAAGATATAGGCTATCTTGGACTAGCCAGCACCCACATCAGTTACTGAGGTAAGGAGTTTCATGGGTTTAGCAGGGTATTACCGCAGGTTTGTATAGGACTTTTCTAGGATTGCTCACCCTATTACTTCTCTTCAGAGGAAAGGGAAGAAGTTTGATTGGTCAAAAAAGTGTGAGTAGGCCTTTTAGTTTCTTAAGGAAAGGTTAACCACAGCACCCATCTTAGCAGTCCCAGACCCGACAGAGGATTTTTTTGTTTGTATTGATGCATCACTAGAGGGTTTGGGGGAAATTCTTATGTAAGAGCATCGGGTTATTACCTTTGAGTCTCGTAAGCTCAAGGATTACGAGCTTAATTATCCTACCCATGACTTGCAGCTTGCAGCAGTTGTTCATGCTCTAATTCGTTGGCGACATTTCCTTTTGGGTAGACCTTTCATTTTGAGGGCATACCATCGTAGCTTGCAACATATATTCTCACAGCCAAACCTCAATGCTCTTCAAGCATTGGATGGAGTTCCTATGTGAGTATGACATGGAGGTTCAGTATATCAAAGGGAAGGAAAATTTTGTGGCAGATGCACTTAGTAGACGACGACATGTGCTTGCCTCCTTAACACTTCAGTTAGATTTGAGAGGTAGGATTCTTGAGCACCTTCTAGAGGACAGATTTTATGAGGGATCTAGACAAATGTTAGAGTCACAGGGTTCTTTAGAGGGTAGATATCTGGGTGTGTTTTAGAGAAAATGGTTTGCTTCAGTTCCAAAGGTGCATCTACATGCCTAAGTCAGGTGATCTACGTAACTTCATCCTCATAGAAGCTCATCGATATCCATATGTAGCAAATCCAGGAGTAAAAAAGATGCATGCTGATCTAGAGGGAGTTATATTATTGGCCAGGTCTTCGATGGGACATAACAGATTTTGTTGCACGATGCCTTGAGTGTCAGAGGGTTAAGGTAGATCATTCTCATCCTGCTAACTTTCACACCCTCATGATATTCCTTAGTGGAAATGGGATGTGATTTCCATGGATTTCATAGTCGGACTCCCTATGTCTTCTTATCATCATGATGTCATTATGGTTACCTTGGATAAGTTGACCAAGGTGGCACACTTCTCGCCAACCAAGGTCACCTATAATGTATAGGCCATCGCCAAAGTATTTATGAAGGACATTGTTAGGTTGCATAGGATTACGAAGACCATCATCAATGACAGGGATACCATTTACACTTGAGTTTTCTGGACTTCCTTTCAGGACCGCTCTAGGTACTCGATTAATTTCGAGTTAAGCTTATCATCAAGAGACATATATGTAGACAGATATGGTTAATTAGGTGTTGGAGGACATGTTGAGAATGTATGTGTAGACACCTAAAATTGGTTATCCAATTTAGTGTCCCTCGTGCACGTTTGCTCTCTCAGGTAACCTGTGGCACATTTATATCACCACTATCTTCTTGGGGTATTATTCAATTTGTGATTTAAACACCTATCCTAAGTTTAATTCACCCCATTATGTTTTACCCGTGAGTAATTAATATTAACTATTTAATTACACCTTTTACATGTATCCTAACCACTTATCTACCCCATATCTATCCTATCCATATATCCCCCTATTTCTCCTCCTCCCAAAGCGGGATATTTCCGTATTTGAGGTGGGGGATCACTCTTATCTTTCCAGAAATCGTTCATTTTGGCCGTCTTGGGAGTCTGTTCCGTGATCGGCACCGACCGGTATTCGGTCGATGCCGATTTTTCGGAGCGGCACCGATTATAAATAGAAGCCCAAAACTCGATTACGGGGCACACAGAGAGAGACAAATTGTGAAAGAGACACAAATTGTAAGAGAGAGAACGAGAGATCTTTGTGCATCTAGTGTGAACATTATCTATCAAATGAGAGTGGATCTTGTCCAAATCAATCCCTGAGAGGAGCACCGTTACTCTGCTCTTATCACATCAACATCGCACGTCTCCATTGATTTTCTGGTGACTTTGTTCCTGCATCCAGCACGGGTGGAGTCTTGCTAGTATCTCTCTGGCTTCCACAGATCCAGCAGACATTGACGATCTTGCCTTCATTTTCTGATTTCCAAATCTTCTCACACTTTGTCTCGGATCGACGCCGATCTATATCAGTCGATGCCGATCTATATCAGTCGACACCGATCTGAACCAGTCGACGCCGATTCTACATAATCGACGCCGATCATCCTGCAGACAGGTAAAAGGACACAGGTAACACAAATCTAGCTTTTTTTTCACAGTTCCCTATTTTCTGTTGCTTTCTGTCTGCTGTTTAGATTCTGTTTATTACTTTGATCAGATAATCTAGTCCTGTACGTACATCTTTTATCATGTATGCTTTTTTACTTAATTGAAAACATGGACTAACATTCACCGAGGGAGCTTACTGCTTCCTAGAGCCGCTTCTCGGGCAGTCCACCTAAATATCTTTTAACGTGGTCTTTTTTATCAAGCATCGGTGTCTCGTAGGTTACTTGGATCTCTTGTGGAAAATTTCTCGTTTGCGCCTCTTATCTACATCGGCTTCCTTATCCGTCTACATCCTCGGATCTTGTCCATCAGGTATCAATTTCTTTTGAGTTTTTCAAGTGTTTTGTGTTTAGTTTGGTACATTAACTTGGATAGGTAACAAGCGCAAAATTCTTGATCAACATTCTGGCACGCCCGGTGGGACCCAACCAAAGTCCCTTGTTGGTAAGTTCATCTCTTTTCTAGTTTTGAGATTTGTTCTTTTTCTTCACCGATTTTTATCGATTACGCTTGAAACATTTCCTTTCATCATTTCAGTCTTGTTTCTTTCATTTCTGAATTTGCACAGATTAGGTCCTTTCTTTTCTTACAAATTTCAATTCCAATTTCTATTTATAAAATTAGTAAATATTTCATTTTGATTTCAAGATTGCATGTTTGATCCATCTCTTTATGCGAAATTGTTATTTCCTTGAAATTTTTCTAGAAATTTTCGTTTCACCATTATCTGGATATATCTTTCTCGTTTTGTTTGTGTTTTCTTAACCTTTTCTTGTGGAGAAATTTGCTTGTTCATGGGATTGTTCGAGGGGAAGAGCTCAACAACATGATTTTTGAAGTCCACACACCTTGGAGAGCTAAATCTACAGGTATTTCTCTTTTACGGTGTTTTCTCCTTTTTAGGAACTAAAAAAAAAAAACTTTATTTGTTTGTGGTCTATCACATTCGAACATTTCAATTTTTGGTGCTTAAAAAGAATTTAATAGCATTTGGGAAAGAATCTGTTTGGCTTGTCTTCATCGAAATCAAACACTTCGTTTTTAAGTGCTTAAAAAAAGAACTCTTTCTTTGTCATTCCTGCTGTATGTTTTTCATCTAGTTTTAATTAGGCTGGAAAATTGTTCAAAATCGGTAGTGACACTATTTGATTTTTATTTTTCACCCTTGCACACAAAGCCAAAATCACTAGGTATAAAGCATTTAAACAAAAATTCTTTCCCTGGCCTCACCTACTTGGAAGTGACATCCAAGAGGAAGAGCCTACGCGGTACTCGGGCCGTGCTATAAATTCACGGAAGTTCTGGTATATATTGGCAAAGCACCCGACTCCCTTATCGCAGCGGTGTGTGAAGTGTGGGGGTAGGCCCCTATATCAAGCCACGTACCATTATTTTACTGAAGTTCCTTTGGGACTCCTCACCAAAACATCCCCCAAACCATCCTTATTTTGGCTATCCGAGTAGTTCTGTTCTAAAAGGCCTTCCCTAATAATTTCTTTCTTAAAAGCATAAAAACTTAAAAGAGATAATCACCTATGCTGCTTGAATTATCTGTGCATTAGTTAGGTCAATCTTCTTTTCTGCTTGTTTATGACGGTCATCACTCGGTTACAATCTAGAAGAATGGATCAATTAGCCCCTCCTTCCTCCGAGATCACCACTAGTGTGGATATTTCGGCACCCCCCAGGTCTTCCTCGGGACCGCTGTTACTCGGTTCCCCATCCTGGTCATATAATCCTTTCTATCAGGCCAAAGCAACCCCATCACGTCCAGCTTCCCCTAGTCCTTCAGAAATATCATCTGCTTCTGACTCAGAGTATGTTCCTCGCGGGGATCCTGAATTTCAGGCGCTCCTTGATCGCAATCCGGTAGCCCTCATGGACTACCTAGTACACAAGTCTATTCAAATATCTGATCAGGGACCACCAATCCAGCAAGTGTATGATTATTCTCGTGAACCATCCCAGGCTTTTGTAGAACAGTTAGCATCATTTTTCTCACCTCGAGCCACGGAGGAGGGTGGCACACCTGTGCCTCCTTTTTCTCTTCCACCGACCATATCGACTAGTTCTCAAATAGTCTTACCTATTCCTAGTGCTCGCAGTTACCTCGACTATTCCACAACCTACTTCTGAGAGGTCCTCTTCTCTGGCTATAATGAGTGCGTCTGTGCACCCACATATTGTTGTTAATTCATCTATGCCATCCATTGTGTCCCAGGGTCAGTACCCCTTTATGAGTCAACCCCCTTCGACTAGTCAGTTGGTTCCTGCTTCTCATCCTCCAGTGGGTTTTTCTTCCAATGTTCCAGCAACAGTGACCTTCGCCCATCCTCTAGCATCGGCGCCCTTAATAACTAATCCGGCAGTAGAAAGCCTCTTTCAGGTCTTGTTCCCCAATATGTCCAATCAAATCGGCACCCATGTTCCTCAATCTGTTCCGATTCAGTCAACAAGCATAGGAGTCCACCAATCACAGGCTCCGTCTGTCATCCAACCTTCATTTTCTCAACCACTTATTATCTCATAGCCTGCCTATACACAGGCTCCTTCACAACAAATACCCCACCAGGCATCACCCAGAACGCCTGGTTACTCCTCTTATCATCCTATCAATCAACAGATGAATCCCTGTTGACACCTCAACAACATCCACCATTTACTTCTTATGTAGGACATGCCAGTCTACCTCCCCCTCAATCTGACGTGGTTCAAATTATTTTCAAGAAAATCGTAGACTTGGAAGCCTAAACCAAAGGGGCTCGTCCTTCATACTCTTTTGAAGAAGTGTGTAATGAACCCATTCACCCTCGGTGACTTTTAAGCCTTATCCTCCCCAATGGGAACTTCCTAAATTTTCAAAATTTCATAGTGGAGGACCCTCAACAAAGATTTGTGAGCATTCAAACATGCTTGCTACCTCATAGTCCAGGATCAGGAGCTTATGCTCTGTACTTTTCCTATGTCTTTAGCAGTCCCGATTTAGACTGGTACAATAACATTCCTCAACATTCCTTGTTTTCTTTCTCTCAATTGGCCCAGATGTTTGTTGAAAACTTTTCAATAAATATCATGCATAAGATCTCGATTACAGATCTTTATAACATTTGTCAATTCGATGATGAGTCTATTGCAGACTTTGTCACTCGTTGGAGAGGGATAATAAACCAATTGTCTTTCTCCCTTCCTCAATCCCAACAGATCAAGTTGTTTACTCGATCTTGTGCTAATCATATTTCTTCCACTTTAAGGATCCATACCTTTCATACATTTGAAGAAGCCTTTACGATGGCACGCAAACTTGAATCTCGCGCCATTGAACAAGGGAAGTTAAAACTTCGCTCTAAATCTAAACCAGATTTTTCTCGGTTTACCAAATCAAATCCTTCCACTTCTAAAGACAAGAATCAAGGATCCACCAATGCTATCGTATTAAAAACATCACGATCTGATAACACTTCTAATCAAACACCACGAAGAGACTCCTCATCTTCTCGAAAAGGGTCCTCATCATCTCGATCTTTCACTTCATTGGGGAATCATATGCTTCTATCTTGGAAAAAATGTTGAAGTCCACATGATCAAACTTCCCCCCATTAAGAATATTGATGAAAGCCAAGAACATCCATTCTGGTATAGGGAAAATGACTTCTGTCATTATCATAGAACCAAAGGTCATGACATCGAACGATGTCAAACCTTCAAAAATCTTGTCCAGAAATTCATTGATAAAGGCAAGCTCATTCTGGATAACCCAAATGCTCCCCCAAATCAAGCGCTTGATGTTTTTAAGCAACCTTTTCCCAATAATTCCCCAAACCATGATGCTTCAGAGTCTCAAAAACCAAACACTCATACTATCAGCTTCATCTCTACTGAAGAATCTTCTTCTAAAACTAAGCCATCTGCGAACACATCGACCGAATTAGAACCTCCTTCCGCTTCATTAATCGCTGGGATTCCACCATCTTCAGATAGCCCATCTTTGAATATTCCAACATTGTTAGATACGGATTCACCTCTCTCTACTTCTTTGTCTAATCTTCCATCCATACCCGAGACAGTGTCATCCTCATCTGTCTCATCGTCAGACATTCTTTCAATGCTCGAGGCAATTACATCCCTTCGAGTTTCCACCACGGATACATCCACTTCTGTTTCTCCCATTTTTGCTGTGACTATGCCCTTGGTGAACGTACCTATAGTTGTGCCGACTTCGATGGAAGCGTCTTCGATTTTGACTCTTCCTGTTTCCTTTCCTACAGTAGTTTCACCCACAATTACTGTACCAGAAGTAGTTCCTTCGCAAGAAACTGCTTCTTCATCACTCACTTCTTCCATCACAAATGCTACTTTGCCTATTAAGGGAAAATCTAAAGAAGAAGCACCAACATCTATACGCTCGGTTCCTGAACTTAGACCGAGACAACCGAAATCTAACGTTGCGTCATCAGTACCTCCCCATTTGCTTCCCCCGAAAAGGTTACAATCACCTTATGCGGTTGAAGTTGTCACCATCCCTGAAAAAGGAAAGCCCATATTTCAAACCATCAAGACTCTTGGTGCTTTCCCAAAAATATCTCTCTGCGCCTCATAAAAGATTGGATTTTTCTGCTGAGAAGGCATCTTCTTCTACAAACTTATCAAAACCATCATCTTCTTCTACAACACATTCTTCACTAGCACCTTGAAAAGTGGACTTACCTACTAAAAAGACGTCACCTCTCTTATCAGAATCATCATCTTCGTTACCAAAAACTAGGGCACCCTCTGTTCCTCCGATTATACCCACTTTGGGAGATTCTTCCTCTTCGACATTATCTAAATCATCGTTAGTTTTGACCAAGCAGCCTCCCTTATCTCTGAAGGCCACAACACTTGTCACATCTCCATCATCTTAAAAATCTATTTTAGGGGCTCCTCCTCCATTGAAATCAATCATGTCTCACTTACTTCCATCTCAAATGCCTAAGGCTACTCCTTGATGTCCAAAAATAAAATGACCCCTAAAAATACTGTCAAACCTAACATGCAAGTTCTTTTACCTCGGCAGTTTGTTAAAGTAAAAGAGGCACCTTCATCATCTTTGTCCTCATCCTTGTCTACCGGGTTCTATACTAAAATCCTTCGCCAACTTATCCAATCTTCATCCATATCTCTTCCTCTAATTAAACCCTATAACCCTAAAGGAGTTAAACCTACCTGGTTTAACTCTGATTTGATTTGTGCTTACCACCGTACCCTGGGTCATGATACTGAGGGATGTAAAGCTCTTCAATCTGTCATCAACAGTCTTTTGGAAGAAAGTGATCTTTTGCTGGAGGAGGAGAAACAAGCACCTCCTGTCATCTTAGCTCCATCTGAGCCCCAATGATCTACTCAGGCCTCTACTTCTAGTGATTCCACTCCAAATGATCTTCCACCTTCTCAAATCGACACAATTCATATCGCCACTAGAGCCCAACAGTATGATAATCCATCCTCATCTATAGCATCTCGACCACGGGTTGTTATTTCTGCAGCCCCGAAGGAGTTCCTCCTTCCTCATTAGCCCCGAGACCTTGGGTCTCTATTCGTGCTACACCTCGGGCTCAAATTCCCATGTCAGTTGAGGAGAGTGTTATGAAACAACTCACCCAGGCTCCGGTCAAAATGTCTCTTTTTGACCTCATTCAATCCTCTCTGCAACATCGCCAGGCTCTGATTGATAATGTGTCACATCGCAGTAAATTCAGATGAGCCCCAGCCCTTCGAGTTGGTTGTTGGATTAAATAGACCATCAACCACCATTTCTTTTGAAGATTCAGAAATTCCTCCCCTTTCTTCAGAGGATTTGGAGGCTCCCCTCTTTATCACAGTCCAAATCGACAACACTACATTAAAACGCATTATGATCGACAGTGGTGCTACACTCAATGTCATCTCCTCGCACACATTCGAGAAACTTAAGTTACCAAAGAATGTAGTGTCACCCCCCCTTTTGCCCTTCGATCATTTAACAATCAGCTAGCATTACTTTAGGAACTATGGTCTTACCCATTCAAGTAGGTAAGAAGCTACTTCACGAAATATTTTACATTGTTGAAGGGAAATTCGACTATAATATGATCCTTGGATGCTCCACGGATTCGTGCAATGTATTGTGTCCCATCCACCCTCCATCGATCCTTAAAATATCAATATGAGGGAAAAATCTATACTCATCCGAAGATCCTTTTCCTTCCGCACAATGCGACATGACCACGAGTGCCGCCCTCTAAAGGAAAATGCTTGTTCTCCTGACGAGGCCTCATCTTCTTCCATACCTGCAACCAAACTACCAGATTTACAAAATTTCGAAGAGACATTGCAGCGTTTCTCACTAGGAGAGTTTCCTCTCCTTTCTTTTGACACCCATCTCAAACCTAGTGAGTATGGTAGACCAGACAAACAACCTGAATATCAACCAGGTCTTGGTCGCATCATCACCATTGGTCTGCCCAATCAACAAACTAATTTCATTTACGGTGGTCTTGACACACCTCACTATCGCCTAGATTCTCCTCCTAGGACCAAACCTTATTTAACAGGGTTCGATTGTCTACAGAATCCCACATTTACAAAAACTTATTTATATCGATGCGCGTGGAAGGGCTTTGGCTTAGGTAAATATGAACAAGGTGTGCATGACCTCGCATCCATCCTAACTCTCAAGCCACATCAAAAATTTGGTTTAGGATTTAAACCTCTTTCAAAAGCCACCGTCACTATTCTCGATGAGCCTCTTCCCAGTGAGGAACCATCTTCTCCCGCTAAGTCAGAAGCATCACTCGATGTGGACGACGCCATTTCCATCCCGTCTAACTTTTTTTTTTAGTCAATACCATTTCCTTAGGGCCACTAGCCTATAAAACTACTGATAGGTCCACTTCCATACCGTTAATTTTCCCTGAAATAGTTGGAGACGACTCTCCTACTATCAACACTATCCACTGTGTGGATGATGATTCTGTCCTCACCTATCTGGGGGTAGAGGATTCCTATCTTCCTAAAACCATTCTTTCTGACACATCTATGCTTCTCAACGAAGCCACTATCGACCTTAATATAGGGATTTCTAAAGACCCTCGCATCATTAAGGTCGGCCAATCCCTTAATCCACAGGAGTTAGGAGACTTTACCACTTTTCTTTCCAACCATCGTCAAGCCTTTGCTTGGTCATATGAGGATATGCCAGGACTCGATCTCGATATTTTGGTCCACAATATCGTTACTCTTCTTCCCGACATCAAACCAATTAAATTTTTTTGCGTAAAATGCACCCTAGAGTAGCCCTTCTTGTTAAATAAGAATTGCAGTGCTTGCTCTTGGCTAACTTCATCCAACCCATCGATTATCCACATTGGGTTTCCAATATAGTACCAGTAACCAAAGCTACTGGGAAAATTTGAATTTGTACCGACTTCCAGGATCTTAATCTTTCTTGTCCAAAAGATGATTTTCCTCTACCTAATATCGACCAACTCGTGGATTTAACTATGGGTCATGAGATGCTTTCTCTTATGGATGGTTTCTCTGGGTATAATCAAATTCTCATCGCACTAGAAGACCAACATAAGACTTCTTTCATAACTCCTTGGGGGACCTTTTGTTATCGTGTCATGCCTTTCGGTCTTAAGAACGTAGGAGCAACCTATCAGTGAGCAATGACCTACATCTTCCATGATCTCTTACACAAAACTGTGGAAGATTACGTCGACGATCTCCTCGGTAAATCCAAACGTCGTCAGGATCATCTTTTCATTCTTGCACCTCTCTTTGAGAGGCTTATTTGCTTTTGTCTTCATCTAAATCCATCTAAGTGCGTGTTTGGCATTCTCACTGGTAAACTTTTAGGTTTTATCATTTCCATTAGGGGTATTGAAGTAGACCCCACAAAAATAAAAGCTATCCTTGAGATGCCTCCCCCTTCTAACTTAAAGCAACTCCATGCAGTCTCCAAGGACATCTTCAATCAGTGCATCATTTTATCTCACAATTGTCGGACCGTTGTCAACCTTTTCATCATCTCCTCCATAAGAATGTTCATTTTGAATGGGATGAACATTTCCAAAAGGCCTTCGATGATCTCAAAGCTTATCTTCTTTCTACACCGTACTTACACCTCCACGCGAGGGGGAGCCTTTCTATCTTTATATCTCTCGTGGTCGACCATGCTCGGGAGCCATGATCTTGCATCGGGATGCTTACAGAAAGAACAAGTTGTCTATTACATTAGTCACACCCTCCATGAGTATGAAACACGTTATTCGAAGCTGAAAAGTTGTGTTGTGCTCTCTTCTTTGCAACCTCTAAGCTTCGTCATTACCTTCTTAATCACAAAACTTACATTGTCACAAGTGTCAATCCACTCAAGATAATTCATGTGAAGCCTTATCATAATGATCGTATCACTCGTTGGCTCATGCTTATGATAGAATTTGATCTTGAGTTTATCCTGCAAAAGTCTATCAAGGGTCAGGTCATTGCAGATCAATTAGCTAATGCTCCTCTTCCGGACACTCAAGTCCCCCTTGCTCAATTCCCCGATGAATATATCCAACAAATTGAATTTGGTCTGTCTCCATTTAAAGTAAAGCTCTTCTTTGATGGATCCAAATGCTAGCAAGGGGGAGGTGTAGGTTTTGTGATGATTCCTCCTTATGGTACGCCTATCCCAGTCGCACAAAAATTGAACTTTGAGTACACCAATAATATGGCTGAATATGAAGCTCTTGTCTTGGGTCTTCAAAATGCCATTAATCTCGGTGCTCTTCATATTGACATCTTTGGTGATTTTGAACTCATCGTTAATCAAGCCATGGGTGTCTATCAATGCAGGAATGATATCCTTCAAAAATATTGTGATATCGTTCTCGTTCAACTCCAATCTTTCAATAAATTCACTATCCAAGCTATTCCTCGCACTGCAAATCGATTTACAGATACAAAGGCTTCGTTAGCCTCACTTATCCCACCTTTTACCGAGGACTCACGACTTTATGTGGCTGTGCAACAATTAGATCAACCATCTCATCTTAGGCAACTAACTTCAATCCATGTTGTCACAACCCATACTCAGGATGAGTGGTATCAACAGATCGTTGATTATCTATCTCATTCGGTGCTTCCTCCTAATCTGACTTCCAATGGTAGAAAATCTTTTATCCTACGCGCTAATCACTATACTATTCTAGGCGCGATCCTCTACAAATGCGGCTTTGATGGTATTTTACTTCGGTGCCTCAAAACCCTTGAATCATCTAAAGCTATCCAGAGGTCCGTGGTATCAGTATCTCGTGGTGGCCATTTTAGTGGCTTGGCCGTAACTAAACGCATCTTACGTTTGGGATATTATTGGTCTTCTCTTAATCGAGATTGTTGTGAATACACTAAGAAATGCGTCAAGTGTCAACAACATTCCAATCTCACACATATCCCTAGTCAAGCTCTATAACCTACAAATGATTTTGTGGCCTTTTTCGCAATGGGGTCTTGATCTCATTGGTCTCATCAATCCCCATTCTTCACAACGGCATTCATCATTCTATCATTACTGCCACTGAATACTTTACTAAGTGGGTGGAAGCTATCCCTCTTTCTTCAACAAAAGCTAAACCCATAGTTGATTTTGTCTATCAACACATCATTTGTCACTTTGGTGTTCCACACAAACTCATCACAGATAACGGTAAGTCTTTCAAAATGTTGATTTGCAGAACCTCTGTGACACTTTCAATATCAAACTCAGCTTTTCTTCTCCATACTATCCTCAAGCTAATGGTCAGGCCGAAGCTTCCAATAAAACTTTGCGTAATATCCTCACAAAGGTAACTAGTCGAGCTGGTAGGGATTGGCATTTACATATCCTTTTTGCTCTCTGGGCTTATCGGACTAGCATTTGTACTCCTACTGGTGCTACTCCCTTCTCTCTCGTCTATGGGTCTGAGGTTGTTCTTCCTTTGGAAGTCCAAATCCCATCTCTCCATGTTTCTCTTAGAGAATTTGTCTCTGATGAGGACTATCGTCAAAATCGTCTAGCACAACTTGAATTATTAGATGAGTAGTGTCTCAACACTCTTGAACATCATCAAGTCTATCTTGAGTGTGTCAAACGTGCTTATAACAAGCACTTGCAGCACCATGACTTCAAAATTGGTGATCTCGTTCTTAAAGAAAATCAAAATGTCACTACACTCAAAAGGAGTCAGCGTGGTAAGTTTTCTCCCAACTGGATGGGTCCGTATGTTATCACTCATAAATATGGGTCAGGGGCTTATTGTCTATCTTCCATGAATGGTTTACCCGAAGTGGAACCTCTTAATGCCTTGCATCTATGGCCCTTCTACTATTAAAGTCTATCTTACAAAAATCTAGTCACAAGACAGATCTTTCATCCGTCTAACAATCAGTCATATACTTTCATGGTGATTTGAAATTATGTGGTTCTCTGCCTATTGTCTTTTTTACCTTAAATATGAGTATTGCGGCTCTACTCATAGCATTTTTCTTCTGGATATGTTTCTCCTCATGGTAGGAATACCTTAATCACCGTTTCATTTGTCCCAAGTGCTTATCTTAATCGGATCTACTCGGGGCATGAGTGTGTGATCTTTATACGTTTTCTTCCCCTCTATCTGATCTATCTAGGTCTAAACTCAGCTTCTTCCAAAAAGTTTTCAAAAAAAAAAAAACAAGGATAGACTGATCCCTTGAAGGATAGCTACCCATACAATCAAATGAATCAAAAGATATAGACCATGCCCTCGAAGGATGGCTATCATTAAAATTCAAAATACAGACCGCTCCCTTAAAGGACTTTCTCAAAAGAATACTCAAGGCTTCTTGCATTGATCAGCCTTTCAGTCAGTTTATACACTTTTTAGCATCACTGAAAGACTTCCCGTATTGATCAGTCTTTCCATATCGAGCAAACTTCCCGCATTGATCAGTTTGCTTTTCTGCCAGAAATCATGAAGCTGAGATATAAGACCTTTTGTCGATCATATGGAGAATCCTATTTTCCCAGTATGAACATGTATTCTGTCCCTTGTAAATTTTAACGAGATACCTACTTACTGCTCCTTCCGTTTCCCTCCTAAATCTGGTTTGCGACTAGTTAGTGTCAGGTTTATTTTAACCTCATATAGGGCCTTGTATGCATGATCTTTTGGTTTCCTATCCAGATTCTATTTATGGTCGGTTGGGGGTCCAGCTTATCATTTTTCTTCTTATCTGGGTGTATATCCTTTATTTCTAATCAAGGTCGTTTTCATTACGTCCTTGGCTCTCACCACGAATATTTCCGATTATTTCATCCAGTTAAATTACCATTTAACATGTTAATTTAATCAAACTCTATCATTTATCTAATTTCATCTGATCTACTTTGTCCAAAATACATCTCATCACCTCTATTATAAACACATGTGGGTCTATCTATCTATTTTTATCAAAATTTACTGAAAAATCTCAAAAAAATATCAAATCCATTCCAACTATTAACTCCTACCTATCTACCACATCATCTAATCACTTGTCTATCCAAGTAACATTACATCTATCTTTATCTATTTTCTCAATCAAGTTAAATCCACATATCAATCACATCAAATCACATCTATTTATGTCCTCTACATCTATGTCTATCCAATTATCTATCAATCTATGTCTATATCCATCACAATTACGCTACATCTATCCATGTATATCAAAATTAAAAGCAGGAGAACAATCATATGACAAAGGAAATGATGAATCTATATATATATATATATACATGAGTGTCTGTACAACAAAAAATGGGTGGCTCTCAATCAAGCCATCTATAAAATGCCTTCCAATCGAGGCTACATCACTACACTGATACAAAATACATCAATATCTATATCGTGAAATCTGATGCATGGAGGACACTATCTCCTCCACCCTCCTCTGGACCAGGCTGTCTCTCCTGACCGCTGCCTATCGAGCTAGATGCACCTGCTGCTGGAGGCCTCTACCCACCTTAGTCTCTCCCGGTGCTCCCTCCCTCTGATGCCCCGCTCGCTGTGGCTATCGCTGATCTCCTCCTCACCCCGTACCAAGGCACATCTGGGGCATGCTGCGCTAGGACATCCTCGTAGTATCTCACCTCAGTGAGGCGAGACTGATATGTACTCAAGCTCACGGTACCAGGTGCTCGTAGTGGTGCTTCTACTGGTGCCCCTCCTATGGTCGTGCCCTATGTCCCAGACTCTAACATGGTACCTGTCTCCCCATATTTGGCCCTGAGGGCCTCCCTATGTCGATGGTAGTGATCCCTCTACTAGATCGTTGTATCTCACTCCTGGCGAGTGGTGTCTCTCTCCAAAATCAGGGCATCCCTCCGCCTGTCAGAGCTCTGATCTCCTCGAGAGCCGCCTGGTGTGTATGTGTCAGGGTGGCGTGCTCTCCCTCCAGTCTCTCCAACACTGTAGCCATATCCTCCTCATCGGCATCTATAGATGCCGGAAGGTGTCGTGGTAGCTCTGTCGCATACCATGCCGCATAACCATCATCCACTCCGGCATCATCATCACTGTCTGTGGAGGGTGGGGCCTCTCTCAATGGATCTGCTGGGATCAAAATCGGTAGATCAGTCTCTCTGCTATCTCACCTGTAAGGCCTGTAGGTGGTCGGCACTGTCTGTACTAGGCCGAACTATCTCAATACCCATATAAATGGGACGCGCTCCCACATGTCAGGCCTGCGGCCCCTAACCACCCTGCTCCATCTCAATGCCACCAAGTGAGCATCCTGACCGGCCCATGTCGAAATATCGATATGCTCTCCGATGACTCTGCTCGGTGTCGGCATCTGAAATGCTCGGTATACCAATCTACGATCTCCTGTATCTCCCGAGGCCATATCGGCCTGCCATTGCCGGAATCCATAATCAATAGCTCCCACTACTGCTGGCATCCAAGGAAGCCGGATGGCCTGATCACTGCTATATGCTCATATGCCCAGCAATGGAGCACAAAACTGACATCAATACCTGTCCTCCGGCCAGTGGTATACATCCATAACTCATGATATATCTGAGCTATCAAGGCATCAGCAAAGGCGAACACCTTTCTGAACTGCAGGATGTCACAAACGTAATCTAGTAACAACAATGGGAATCTCCCACCTCCTGAATCGGGTAGAGAAAAATAGGAGATCACCATCTAAATCAAAACTATATCTCTACTCCTGGGAACATCCTCATCTGCATCTGCGATGCTATCCTCACCGCCCTGACACTATCTCTCGAATCGTCTTCCCTATTTCCATACAATCGAACTAGGGCTCTCTCGCTGCTTTTCTCTCGTCGCGTAATCTCTATCGGGTCCCCAGTGATCGGCAGCCTCAAAATCCTGTATATATCCTCATGGGTGATGGTCATCTCACCCGTCTTGAACCAAAAAGTGCAAGTCTGGCTATCCCATCATCGCACTAGTGCTCGCATCAACTCTACATCTCGCGGCACTCGTCTGTAGTACCGAAAGCCCCCGAGCCCGGCTAACTCTAAGTGGCGCCAATCTGCGTCAGTGACGTTAGGGAGAATGGTCTCCAGTAACTCGGGAATAGCATCCCTCATGTGTAGTACCTCTCGTGCCTGCATCCACGACATCAAGAGCAATATTAGCTTCATATTTACCCAAATCCGAACATCCAAAACAAATTTTATCATTCTCATCAACATGATCTATCCAATCGGCGTCGATTAAATACAATCGGCGTCATTAATACGTGGTCGACGTTGATTAATTCTAATCGGTGCCGCTTACATTAAATCGGCGTCGATTCTACCAATCGACGCCGATTGTCAGGCCGGGTGTAGAACACACTCTGGCCTCCCACCAAAAAAACCAAAAATTAAAAAAATAATAATAAAATAAATACGACGGGTTCAAGAAGAACCACTTACCCCAGGTCGTGTCCTCCTCCGCTTCTGACCGCTTCCAGAGGCTTCCATGGTGCTCAAATCCAATTTTTGACTCTCTCTGAATCAATCATCATGGTGTAAATAAATCATTCACGTTTTCCGTTCACATATTTATATGTGCTTTGAACGGTCGGCGCCGATTTTTTTGGGTCGGCGCCATTTATTTAGGTCGGCACCGATTAGTGTGATCGCCGCCAATTTTCCATCTCTTTGCCATAGTGTTGATGCTTGGCTTATTTATCTGGTCATTATTGTGCGCTGAATGTTGCCTTTTGGCACATATTTTCGATATCACCGTCCATTTCGAGTTTGTTCCCTTTGCGTGGGGCACTCGTACTTTTTGGCAACTTAGAGTTAATGGGTCTGTAGGCACTAACGTCGTCTGCTTTGCAGACCATCTGGTTGTCCCTACCAATGTGTCTCTCTTTAGATGCTAACTATTTTTCCGCTCTCCTTACACTCATGGGTCTATAGGTACTAACGTCGTCTCATGAGGAGACCATCTAGTCTGCCCTACCAATGTGAGTTCCTTAGGTGGCTGCCTCTTTATTCATGTTTGTGCATCATTAATGATCAGATCTACTCCAGACATCCAGCTGGGGCATCCCACGTTTTCATCTACCTTTTTCAAACTTGGGATCGTTTGTTCTATCACCCATCCCATCCCTAGTTTGAGGGGGAGCACATCATCACTTTTTCTTCCTTTCTTCCATCTCCTTGTTTTTGTCTCATAACCTTGCTTATCGCAAGTTACTTGACAAAAAGGGGCAAAATGTAGACACCTAAAATTGGTTATCCAATTTAGTGTCCCTCGTGCGCATTTTCTCTCTCAGGTAACCTGGGGCACGTTTATATCACCACTATCCCCTTGGGGTATTATTCAATTTGTGATTTAAACACCTATCCTAAGTTTAATTCACCCCATTATGTTTTACCCATGAGTAATTAAATATTAACTATTTAATTACACCTTTTCACATGTATCCTAACCACTTATCTACCTCATATCTATCCTATCCATATATCCCCCTATTTCTCCTCCTCCCAAAGTGCGATATTTCCCATATTTGAGGTGGAGGGATCACTCTTATCTTTCTAGAAATCACTCATTTTGGCCGTCTCGGGAGTTTTTTCCGTGATCGGCGCCGACCGGTACTCAGTCGATGCCGATTTTTTGAGTGGCACCGATTATAAATAGAAGCCCAAAACTCAGTTCTGGGGCACACAGAGAGAGACAGATCATGAAAGAGACACAGATTGTAAGAGAGAGAACGAGAGATCTTTGCGCATCTAGTGTGAACATTATCTATCAAATGAGAGTGGATCTTGTCCAAATCAATCCCTGAGAGGAGCACCGTTACTCTGCTCTTATCACATCAACATCGCACGTCTCCATTGATTTTCTGGTGACTCTGTTCCTGCACCCAGCATAGGTGGAGTCTTGCTAGTATCTCTCCGGCTTCCACAGATCCAGCAGACGTTGACGATCTTGCCTTCATTTTCTGATTTCCAAATCTTCTCACACTTTATCTCGATCGACGCCGATCTATATCAGTTGACGCCGATCTATATCAGTCAATGCCGATCTGAACCAGTCGATGCCAATTTTACATAATCGACGCTGATCATCCAAAGCCAGACAGGTAAAAAGACATAGGTAACACAAATCTAGCTTTGTTTTCATAGTTCCCTATTTTCTTTACATTGCATCGCTATTTAGATTCTCGTTTTATTACTTTTGATCGTAAAATCTAGTCCCGTACGCACATATTTTATCATGTATGCTTCTTTACTTAATTGAAAATGTGGATCGACATCCGCCGAGGAGCTTACAGCTTCCCGGACCCGCTTCTCGGGTAGTCCACCTAAATATCTTTTAACGTGGTCTTTTTCTATCAAGCATCGGTGTCTCGCAGGTTACTTGGATCTACTATGCAGAATTGCTCGTGTGCACCCATCTTATCTACATCAGCTTCCTTATCCGTCTACATCCTCGGATCTTGTCCATCAGGTATCAATTTCTTTTGAGTTTTTCAAGGGTTTTGTGTTTAGTTTGGTACATTAACTTGGACAGGTAACAAGCGTGAAATTATTGATCAACAGTATGTGATGGATCAACAGAAGAAATGGGAAGATTATTTACATTTATTTGAGTTCACCTACAACAACAACTATCATAGTTCCATTGGTATGGATCCTTACTAGGCTTTGTATGGATGACCTTGCAGACACCTCTGAGTTGGGATAGACTAGATGATAGGATTATTCTAGGACCGGCCTACCTTCAAGTTTTAGAGCAACAAGTTGTTCTGATTAGACAGCGTCTTGAGTAGGCTAGGGCACACCAGAAGGCGTATGTAGACACCAAGAGGATTGATCATCACTTCTAAGTGGGTGACAAAGTCTTCTTGAGAGTTCACCCGCATAAGAGTCCAATCCATTATGGAAAGGGTTCTAAGCCATCACCTCGTTTTGTGGGGCCTTTTGATATTTTAGAGGTCATCAGTCCAGTTTCCTATTGCCTAGCTTTGCCACCATGCCTTGCATGGGCCCACGATGTTTTTCATGTTTCTTTACTACGTAGATATGTACCTAATGCTACTCATTCTTTTGATTGGTCGACATTACATGTGGAGGATGGAGGAAAGTGGAGACTGGAGCTCGTACGCATACTGGAGCACCAAAGGTTGGCCCTTTGGGGTCAAGACTTGGACCAGGTTAGAGTGCAATGGGACCAATATGATGAGACAGTAGCTACCTGGGAGAATGCAATACCTTTGAGGGCTAGATATCCCTATCTTTTTCAGTGACTTCCAGGAGGAAGTCTAATTTTAGTAGAGGGGGATGTAGTGCCCACACTTTTTATAGCTCAATAGCTTGTTGTTTCTTTTCGCATAGACATGTTTTGACAATGATTGGTTATATCTTGGACATTATATTTAGAGATTTGATCTTATTAGATGTGTGTGGACATTTAGGCATATAGTGCCAATTTAGCTTAATTTCTATGATTTTCACATTTTCTTATGATGTCATGGATACTAATGGATATGATGCTATTGTTGGAACATAATTATATTGATGGATACTTAGTTGTTGCATGTTGGGATTCTATGTCACTTTATCATCTTGTCTAACTTTGGAGAATTGAGTATAATTGTGCACGTTGTCACATTTTGATTTCAGTAGGATGTTAGGCTAGTTTAGAACTCATTGATATCTTGCTGAGTCATTGATTTATATTTATTGGACAGGTGCGGTTAATGTGTGCAATGAGTGTGCAGGTGACAGGTTTACAGGAGAACATGGGACTCATGCCAGCTACACAATCTTGCACAAACAACCCATGGGCTATTTCCTAGCCATGTTCATTGTGTGAAGCCTTAGTATAGGAGATTATTATTTTGGGCACAATGAGTGACCCTAATTTTTGTAATGTATTGTGCCTTGAATTATTAATTTTGTTTAGGGTTATTAGTGGAGTTGTAAACTTGTTTTAGAAATTAATAATCCCACTTTCATTAAATGTTATTTTTTTAATGAGTCACTTAATCACAAGGGTTTAAGGTCACATGTGAGACCCTTGGGTGGTCCACACACCCTCTAGCCTTGTGCCAAAAATGCAAAATCCGAAATTAGGTTATTTTGGGCATTTTTGGTGACCTGTTTTTAGATTAGAGTTCCCTAACATAAAAATGAGCCCTTGGACCCTACCTAATGGGTAGGGGGCTTATTTTCAAGGCTAGAGGGATTTTTCCCTCCCTTTTTACCTCTTGTTTGGTCACATCCATGTAAGGGATGTGGATTTAAGTGCTTATTAAAAGTTTCACTAATTTTATCTTGCTAACATTTGGGGGATTTTTGGAAAAGAAGGAAAAAGACAATTTTACCCTTTCTCTCTTTTGTTTTGGCATCTTTGACCTTGAAGAAGGAGAGGGGTGACACATGTCACCCCCTCATTTGTGAGGATTCTTGCTTGCTCCTCTTCAAATTCCCATTCATGGGAAAAGAGAGGGACTTTTCTTTTGGAAACTTCTTGCTTGGATGCTTGGCTGATTTGGAGCTAGTGTTTTTCTTGAGTCAAGAGTGGAGAAATTTGAAGTTGGAAATATTTTTGGAGAGATTTATTTGAGGTAGGATCTTATGTCTTATTGGTTGTGTTGTTTTCCTTTTAGTTGTTAGATTGGTTGCTTGAAATTTTTATTGTTGCATGTGGATTTTGGTTGTGTGTTATTTGTTTTACTCCCTCCATCATATGTCATGATGGAGTTTTGGAGTTGTGGGGGAAGAGAGAGGGATTTTCTCTCTCAATCCTCAAGGCTTGATGGACAAGCCTTGTAGGGTCTTATATTTTTCCCCTCAAATGGTTGAGGTGGGGAATTTGATTCATTTGGCTTGAATCTCCTTCCCCATTCTTGATAAGGAAACCCCTTTGGGGTTTGAAAATCCTTCCAAGAAGGACTTGGGGAAAGGGTGGAGGAATAAGGAGGGATTGTATGTAAATGGAGAAATAAGGAGGGTATAAAGTATTTGTTTTTATGCAACTATCATTGGATAATAATTATTGGAGAACATCTTTCCTCTCTTCCCCATGTTGTTTTAAAGTTAGAACTTGGGTTCTTCTCTTCTTCCTTCGTTGTAAATTTTTGAGTCTTATTTTTCTTTGTCCTATTTTTCTGTGTTTATATCATTTTTAGTTCACCCTCCATATTGTGCAAGTTGTGGTTAGTTTCCTCTTTCCCATCGGCTTTGGGGAGGCTAGCATGCATCCAAACTTGGGAGAGGCATGTAATGATGCCTATGGTTGGGTGGCAAACAAGCTCTTTCTCGTTGTTAGTTTACTTGAAGGCATGAAGGATGTATCTCAAGCTTAGAACCTCTTGTCATCTTGGTGCTCATTGTCTCCTTCTCTTTGTTGGCATTTCTCTCTTTGTGACTCTAAATTATGGCTATTTGAATGGTATTCTTATTTTGTAAACTATCCTCCGTGTGATTTGGAATCACTTGTAAGATTGCGCTTTTTTGTATAGGAAGATCTTCTTTCACCCTTGGAAAGGAATTTTGTAGGAATGATGTCTTGTAAATTTTGCATGATTGTGAAATATGAAGTATTGAGTTATTGAGAGATTGTGCAAAAAGGATATTTGTTAAATGTTGTCTTTCTTTAATATAAATTTAGTAGAAACTTTCTTTCTTTCCTTTTTACATTTCTTTATAATGCTTGTAGTTGGAATATTTATGTGTGACAAAAAAATCTTTTGCATTGTGTTTGAGAGGAATAGTAATTCCTTGTTGAAAGTCTTATGTATTTTATAAAAAAACAATTTTGGAATAGTATGCTCCTTTGCAAAATTTAATAGTATTTAGATTTATTTTTTTATATATACTTGTGTTGTTTTCTTCATCTCAAATCTGAAATTCAATTAATGTGAATAGGTGGGAGTATTTAGTTTATCTTTGTATCAATCATAAGGTTTAAATATGTTATTTATTTAAGTTGAGATCAGCCTTTTCTATCTTGTGTACAAACAAAAATATATATAAATATGCATGTAGTGTTAGTATAATTATTGTGTTACTTTAAGTAGTTTGTGCAGTTTGATATGTGTTAATGCAGATGGACATTTTGGAATATAAATTTTCTACACAATACTACATATATGATAAAATGAAATGTATATATTGTATACTTTTAGTAATATACATATAATGTTGTGTATAGTATACACATATTTTAATGTATGAATGTATATAATATATTATATAATAAATGTTATATTTTATTCATTTTAAAAAATATACATATATATATATATATAATATATGTTACATAATATGTATAATATATTATATATGTTATAATATATGTGTGTGTGTGTGTGTGTGTGTGTGTGTGTGTGTGTGTGTGTGTGTGTGTGTGTGTGTGTGTGTGTGTGTGTGTGTTTGATATTAATAAATTAAAAAAACAAACAAAAAAAAATGTGTGTGTGTGGGGGGGGGTGGGGGTTTGGCCCCCACCCCTGCGCAATCGCCTCGCATGGGGGCGCTACCCCCACAAAACCCTATACCCCCTTTGCTGTCCCTGCCGCACCTGGGCCATCCTTTGCCCTCCCCACGCTCACTGTCCCTCCCCTCATGCTGACTTCCCCCTTCTTACGGCCCTTGCAAAGCACCACACCACCCCCTTACCTTTCCTCGCATAGTCCTCCTCAGCTCCAACCCCCTGTAAGCAAAGAAATAATAAATAATAAAGCAAAATAAATAATAATAATAACAATATATATATATATATATATATATATATTTCTTTTACTTCAAAACAATATATATATTCATCCAGGGTTTTCAAAAAGGGGAGGCTCCATTGATTTCCATTTACCTGCTTGAAGAAACAAAGAAAACAAATGAGAAAAGAATGAAATGAAGAGAAGGAGAAGAAAAAAAGAATAAAAACATAATGAAATTTTAGGGCATCTTTAGGGAAAACTTAGATCAAGGGTTGAGGTGGTTTCTATCATATGGCTCATAATTAACCCTACACTCTTTTAGAGCCTAGTGTATTTAAAATGTGAATGAGAAAATAAAGTTTAGGGGGCTTGTATGTGGGTATGTTAAATATAATTAAATATCAAGGGGTTGTAGACTTATAAAAAATAAAAATTATGGACCCTAGGAAATTTAATAGAATAAAAATAATTATGATGTTATGGGACTGGAGTTATTTAATTTTTGGGTAAATTAAATTTATATCAATTAACTAATAATGGGATATGGCTAAGCAAGGTGTTGGAAAATATTGTTTTCAAAAAAAAAAAATCTCAAATTTGTAGTCACTATTGGTGTAGTTTTGCTGGGTCCCGAGGCCGGACATGACATGTACTATATGTAATTGGAAATTGGGTAAAGACCAAAAATGTAATTTAAGTATGACACAATAGAGAAGCATTATGGGAAAGTATATGAGTCTAAAAATCAAGCCATGATGGAATAGTAATAAAAATAACTACATGGAAAATTAAGGAATATTGTTTACATATATGATATATGCAAGAGAATATGGAAATAATATTAAACATCTTCAAGACCTTGTTGGAGAATGTGGAACAATAAATTTTAAATGTGCAAAATCTACTAATGCAATTCTTCTAAAAACTAATACAATTAAGAACTATATTTCACATTTTAACAAAGGGAAAACTAATTTTAGATCTCATTAATTATAAGATATTATTTCAATGTAATGGGTTTCTAAACATTCCAACAACAAAGTAGTTAGATACCAGTGCATGGGAAATGGCAAAGTATACGATAGAAATTGAAATCACTGATTTCGAGAGAAGGTAAAAATGTGAATTTTATTGTGTTATCAATTGATGAGGTCACAACAAAGAGACAAAACATCTTGGGTATGCATGCATGTTTGCACTTTCAATTTTAATAACCATTTAAGGGAAAATCATCTACTATCTATCGAGAAAATGATGGATAATTGTAATTTAGATAACCTCTGTAAACTTGTTATTACATATTTGAAAGAAATAGCTAGTATTGACGATCATTCAATCTCTACAAAGCTGATTTTTGTTAGAGTTGAAGGGGAAAATTTCATGCTAGGTCAAAAAAATAGGTTTTTATTCACCTTCAAACAACTATTTCCCCATACATGATACCTATTCACTGCATGGCTCACAAAATGAATCTCTCTTACAATATTGTAAGTAATTTTATAAATGTTGCTAAAGTGGAGGAGCTTATATGAGAATTGTATTCATACATGTCAAGCATTCCTAAAATATTTTTCGAGTTTCAGAGATTTTCTGTTAGAATAACATATGGTGAAAAATTTTTAAAAGATATTGACGCAAGATGGATATCATTGTGTGATCTAGCTTGTAGAATTTTTGAGAAATATAAGTCATTAGCAAGGTATATGTTCAAGAATTGTAGAGAAGATGACAAGGCTAAATATTTTCTATATGAATTGAAAGATTTGGAGACATTATTAACTATATGTGGTATTTTTCTAATGCTAAAAGAAATAAACACCTTGGTGAAACAAGCTCAGGAAAGATCTATATAAATTTTTGATTTTATAAAATTAAGGAAACAAGTATGGATGATTTTAGATAATTCATATTCCACCAAAGACTTGTTTCAGAAGCCAATATCCAATAGTTGGAAGGTTTTGATACATACAAAATATAAAAATAGCTATTTGAAGTTCAATATCAATGGTCATCTTTGTATCTTAGTTTATGGGAAAAATAATCCAGTGCACACTTTCCATCAAGATTCTTATGTCCTAGGTTCTGAAATTGAGGAAGTACCAATCACAAGCCTTCTTTTTGATGTTGTAGTTTTTGATACATGATAAAAATTGATGAAGATGCCTTAAACATTATCTTATGATATAATAGAGTATTTTAAGAATAATGATATGCTTGAGGCCATGGGAGTTGTAAATCCCAATTTCTAGAATGCTATGATTGGTGAAGAAAAAATATCTCAACTCTTAAAGAAATACATTTCTTCACTAATGGATAATGTTTGTAAATATTTAGATGTTACTGGAGGAGAATTGAAGTGTATATTGAATAGAAAATTACCCATATCACAATCATCACATTTTGCAATGACAACGAGTGATCAATATAGGACTCTTTCTGAACCAACAAAATGGGAGCTATCACACTATTGTGGAGAAATTTGTATCATAGTAGCATTATGAGAGAAAATTTAAGTGAATACTTCAAACAATATAAAATCATGCAAAATATGATTCTTGGGTATGTTGAAGATGAAATGGGTTTTAGAGAACTAACATTTGTGAAATCAAAACTTCGCAAGAGATTGGAATAAAAAAGTAAAATTATTTGAGACGGTATTTTCTAAGATATGGAGTGGACACATTTCCATATGAAAGAGAATTAGTTACTTGGACATCCCTTGCAAAGAAGAGAGATGTTAATCAGATTTAAAAATGGAGAATCATATTTTGGTGAAATTGGCTTGGACTCTGTTGGACCACAAACAACAACAGATAAAATAAGTGATGAAGGACCATTTAGGATAGGGTTGTTTCAGCTACTAGATATTTGAATGTATACATTTTCTTTTGTAATGTTTGGAAATAATATATACTAGATAGTTGTGCAAACTACAAAGTGGATGATGTAATTAAATTTAATTTCATTACTAGGAAAGTATGTTTAATATTTTATTTCACAATATTACATCCACAAGAACACATGTTCATAAAGATATTATAATATATACATCCCATCATGATTATTTGGATTAATAAAAAGAATAGAACTATAGAGAATATTTTATGTAATTATAATATATTTATATATGAAGAATCAACTATCAAGATTCAATAGAAAAAAATTCATACATGTTTGAAACTAAATTGTACAATGTAAATCTAGATTCCAAAATCCATGTATTACTATTCATCAACTGTACAAGCTTGAAAAAAATATAATGTTTTCATTTAACAACAAGCATGAGAGAAATAAAACGATTGACAATTTGACATAAAGATAATGTTTTCATTTGACAAATAAAATGATTTACATCAATAGTTTTCTATCATTAGATCCTTTTTCTTTAGGAGCTTCTATAACATCAACATTTAAACTATCTTTTATCACACTAGAATGGACTAATTCTTTTATAGCTGCATTGATATTTTCAATATTTTGTCTATCCTCATTAGATACATCTCTTGCTGAAAGGAAAGAGTGATCCTCATCAGTTTTTTAATCAACAGAATATTCGGATCCAGTCCATGTTCCTTTATGATCTTATGCAATGTATTGTTATGATTGTTTAATAGAATAAGTTTCTCTTTGAATGCGATTTCAGTGCATACACTTTCTTTCATTTTTTTTCAGGTGCTTATCTAACATTAATGTTGTGTATTTGGAAAAAAATTAAAAATCCGTAATTAGAAGTAGATAAATGATAACAACATACATTATAATATTCAAAATATTAAGTACTTACCACGACCATGTCTTTCTCTGCATTTGCAATAGTGACAAGTTTCTTTTCTCTATTCCACTTATCGTAGTAAGACTACACCTTGACATTCAAATAAGACAATATGTTAAGCATTATATTTAAAACATTATCATTATTGTAAATATTTTTATTGCTTGAATTGCCAAATTGTTCTTGAACAAGTAAATAATCAATCGTCACCAGTTCATTTTTAATCAATGAAAAAGTTGTTCCCCATGTTCAAAATTATGATATCTTTCATTAATTTATTTAATAAGATATTTCTCTCTAATATCCCATATATTTAGTTCCTTAATATCAAGAATAATATTTTCCATCACAAGGGTTGTAGCATTATCAGCCATAAGGATGTCTACTGATTTTTTTTTCCCAACATCATCCAAAATTTTCTCCCTAGTTGGGGAAGGAGGATCTGAAGAGGATGGTTGTTGTTGCATTCACACTAAATGAGATCTTCATTATGTTTCCATGTTTCTAAAATGTCATAAATGCTATCAAAACCAAGATACTCCTCATCCATATCTATATTATTTAAAATAGAAGTGACTTTGACACTCTACACACCGCCAATAGAAAATTTGGGGAAATATGACATTGTAAAATTATGCATCCCCCTTCTTGTTCCAGGGAACACTATCCTCTTTCCCCTACCATAAGACAAAAGGGGAGGTGGGAATTTTGTACTCCTTAAGAAAAGATAAGTTTGGGTGCTTGTGGGTTAAATATGAGATCGAGGTTTTTAAATTCAGAGCATCAATAATTTAACAATATTAGTATGTTGTATTTACAAAGTCAAACAAGAGAACAATAAGAACTTAAAAATAATGAAATCAATAAATATTTCTTACATTGTGAATGTTATTGTCCAAAATAAAAATATTGTGGCATTGGATGGAAGGGGTTGGTGGCATTACAAGACTTTATTCTAACAAAAACGAGTTAAAAAAATGATAAAATCCCAAAAGAAAGACTAATATAAATAAAATTTAAATCACTATTTATTCATACCAAAACTTGAAGGGTGAAGAACTGGTGCAAACTGAATCTCTTGTTGCTTAGGTATGTATGTAGTGTTTGCAATAGTAGACACCATGTGTCTCGGTGATGTGCTAGAAAAGGACGCAATTAGTAAAATTACATATGTTATTGTCAAGAATCAGATTATCATTAATTAGTCTATAAATTTTTTTAATCAAAACTAAAATGATTGTGCATATGGATTAATTAAAACCTAGATTGGCCTCAGTATGCATTCTATCTTTTCTCAGGCTGTGGGAAATTTCCATATAACCACACATCTGTTTACTTCTATCTCTATGCTATTGGGTGCTAGTGATAACCATAAAGCCTTCAGTTGTGGTGTGATCAATTACAACATTTTCACCAAACCCCTCAAGCCTAGTTGGGTTATGTGTGTGAACTGTCACATTACATCAATCCATTTTTTTGCTTACTTTGAGGTGTTGAATTTTTTTAAAAAAATATTTTTAAGAATTGATTTTAAAATGTTTTTTGTTTATGAAAAAAATGAAAATAGAATTCTTTTAAAACAAATTACTCGACCCTTTTTCAGTCTAGATGCATTACATATTTATCCATCTTCCGATGCGAAAGCGAGTTGGAATATTTTTTATTTGAGTTCGTAAAAACCCTCATAATAAAAAGAATGGAAAAAACAAGAAGAAGAAATAACTGCACTAGGATTCATAATGGCTTTTTCAAGGTCAAAATGAATCCTTGTTGAAATAAATATACACTTATTGAATCTAACATCAAAAAGGGTTTGGAGAAGGTAGTGAAATTCCCACTGAGGAAAGTCAATGTATATTCCCTATAACATGATGCAGACCTAGAAAAATTCCACCATGTCCAATAGAAAGGGGTATTTGATTTATTTTGTGTTAATCCCTTTATTGGAGGGATTACTAACCTCAACCTTAATAGAAAGGTCATAATGAGATTCTTAAAAAATCCTTTTCTCATCAGGTAGAATGGTTTTTGTGGATACAAGAAATGCATTTTGATGGGGTATCCTTGTTAAATGATGAATATCATTACGTATTATTCTAATGAAAAATTGGTGGGATTGTAATGCAACTGTGAAAGATCCATCAGAACTATTATACATTTTCATTAAATTATTTAACAACTTGTATTCTATATCATACCGAGGCATGCAAATAAGTTCGTGGAACCCTGAGTTACTAATCCAATCGGATTGAATTTTAATTTGTGAGTATTCTAGCAGTTGTAATAAATACAGATACAATATGTTTATGTAAACATCGGAGGGAGTGTTAATCAATTTTTTTCTCGGTGCCATGATTGAGAATTCTCGAATCTTGATCTTTTAAAACAAAAGGGTGTTGGAAGATACTTGTTTGAGTACCATGTACTTCAAACATGAAGATATTATCATGTTATTTGTGGATAATATTGGAAGTGTAAGAACATATATCAACCCATTTGCAAGAGTGGAGGATGCTCTGAAAAAATCTAGTGTATAGAAATATCCAAGTGTAAACAGGACAAAATGAATGGGCACGGGTATATATATATATATAAGGAAGAGGCTCATTGGATGAGGATAGAAATAGGGATTTGGGTACATTTGGTAACAAGGGAATGTTACTGGTAAAAATTATCACATATAATTGTGCGCTAACATAGTTAAATAACATCCAATAACATAATTTCTTTACTTGAGCAACAACAACTATGAAATTGTCACATGCTAATATGTTTGTCTTTCCCACCCACATAAAAAGTGGGTTACCGACTGACATCACAATATGTGTAGCCAACTGAATAACTATAAGTATTATCAGATGGGAATGTCAACATTTTCTATCAGATGACAACTGATATGTCTTGTCATGTGGTAACATATATATGTTACCGTCCAATAAAAGATTTTTGTTACCATATGCTAAAAATGTTAAAAAACCCTTGGAATTGTCGTGGTCCCTAAACCCTCATTTCTAAGAGTCTTAAGCATTGTGAATAGATTTTTTTGGAACTTTTTCCACCCATTCTATAATATTGTTTTGGAGGGGGTCTTAAAATTAACCCTTCCTCTCAGGTGAAAAAAGTAAGTCTGGTGTCTACATTTGGACATTTATTTTTTGGCCCGGTCACACTTTACACATTCTTGTTTCGTTATGTCCCCTAGGGAAAATGGGGACATGAGAAACAGTTTTTTTTACCTCATCCTCCTCCTCAAGTCTGTAGAACTATAATATTAAGTGATCATAATATTGAGTTTATAGTTAAATAATAGAGAATAACTTATATTATTATTATTATTATTTAAATATAGAATTTATAGTAGATTGTTAGTTATTTATTAACTAATATTAAAATAGGGAGGTGTACTCTATCACTTAATAAGATCATAACCCTTCAGTTATTTAAATATAACTATAGGTCATATTCATAATTATTATGTAATTCGGGTTAAAAAAATGGAGTAGTGCGGAGGGAGTCACTAGACTGGATGTAAACTTTTCTCGCATAGTGGAAATTATTCTACCATGGTTTTTTACCCCATTAGGGTTTTCTACATTAAATCCCATGTTATTGTGTTATTTAATTTTATTTGTATTCATTCATTGATATGTACACATTTATATCTATTAAATAATTTCAATATAACTTAATCCCATATTCCTGACATGGTACTAGAGTGAGATTAAATAATTTAAATAATTCTAAAGTTACATCGGGTGGGAAGTTAATTGATTAGTTGGTTAGAATCATATTTAACTCCCCCTTTCCCTCTTTGGATGTATTAATGTGAGTGTGCACAGGTGGAAAATTCTTCGAATGTTTAACCCTCACGTGAAAATTCAAACTCGGGAAAATTACTAGGGCCTAGAAAATAAAGCTACGGGTTAATAATTTATGTGAAATATTTTATTATATTTCTATATTTTTCAAAGTTTGTAGGCTAATTTAAATACGAGATGTTAAAAAGAGAGTAAAATTCAAAGTGAAACCTAGTTCACAGAGGAGACAAGATTCCATGAGAATAGGGGTTTCCAATTTTTTTATTGGTTGGATCAAACCTCTTGTCCCCTGGTGATGTAATTTTTTTATTATTTTCAACTTTGAATTTTGAAATCTTCTCTCATGTCCTTCTAGACCCCCTTTAATAAGGGTTGCACCTATAGTTTATAGTTAATATAAACTATATTTTTTTATACATTATAGATTAAATCTATAAGATTTTGTTTTATAAAAATAAAATATAAAAAACATATAGTTTATATAATCCTAAATAATATAGTTAATATATTATATATTATCTATATTCTATATTTTATATTATAAAATATATAATAAAAACTTAATGCGGCCTTACTTTTATATATTCGTAGTTTTTATATAAAAAGGGGGCACCCCCTTCTACCACCCCCCCATCTCCTCTTGTGCTAAGTGACACAAACTACTTAGCCCACAACCGACCCTATCCATACCGACACCCGCACTCGCATTCCCCTACTTGTTGACCTCCTCCTTCCATGTGTAGATGCAAGAACCCCGTCCTTTGTTTCTTGGTACATTTAGTCCCACATGGGGACCATGGGGATGAAAAGAAGAATTTATAAGCCTTATCACACGCATATAATAATGTGGTCGCGACGATGCCTTAGTCACATTTTTTGTCAATGTTAAGAGCTCGGATCACCTGTGGCTTTCCCTCCAAGTCGTGTGAACTCAATGTGGTGGTTCGCTAAGGGTGCTTGTTTAGCTCATTGAGTTGATTTCTAAGGCTTGAGCGGTGACAATATAATGTAATAATTGGTTAATATAGCATATATTGATAAGATTCATTTAACTTATAATTGAAATGTGATAGTATATGGTTTGATGGTCTAATGAACATTTATTAAAACTAGCTCGGTGATAAAATCACCGAGTTAGCTAACCCAACTCAGCTGAGTTGATAGAAATTCCAAACAATATAGGATCAAGAGCTCTAGATTTTTTATATATACCAATATTATTTTATTTCTATTTTCAAAAATTAATTGTAAAAGTTATTTTGTGTAAAAATAGTCAAAATAGTATAATCATTTTTTTAAATGATATATTTTTTGTGACAGGACGATTGGATAGTCATCATCATTTTAGATAGAAAACTAAAAAGAATCACTAACATTTCAATTTATTTTTGATATCATACTAATACATTCATGTATATACTATCAAATTGACAAGACCTCATTTTTGGCATAAATAGATTAATTTTTCGATTGTGAGGATTAAAAGACAACATGGGGGTTTCTATCAAACTCTTTTTAAATTCTCATTAATTATTTAATTCTATTTACGCAAAAATGGGGTCTAATCAATTTTCAATTTATAAATCTCAGATGTTGAATGGGAATAATTACATCATTTGGAAGATTCAATTGAAGGTAGAATTCATGGCTTGCAAATTATGGGTAGTTGTGAATGGAACTAAAAAGGCTCCAACTAGAAGACAAGCAATGACGGACAACATCACTGCATATCAATAGAAACTACAAGAGTCAATGTCCATAATTTTGTGATGTGTATAAGATGATTTTTTTCTTCATATCAGGAATCAAGAAAGTATGAGTGAGGCTTTGTCTCAATTGTAATTGATGCATGAAGGAACACATTTATCAAAAATCATTAAATTAATTATAGAGCTTATGAAAAATTCCATGAAGGAGATGAAAAAGTGACAAATTATTTATAAAAATAAAAAAATATTAAGTCTCGAGTCATATTGGTGTAGTTGTAATCGAATTCGGTATAAATTGATTTATTTCATTATTCAGTTAAATATTCATGAGAAATTTAGAAATTTCATTTCAATTTTGAATTCAAAATATCAAACAGAACAACACATTCCAGATTTAGAAACCTTTAGTGATCTCCTCATTCAAGAAGAGCAAGTAATGAAAAATTTTGATTCGAAGAAGAATTCCATTCGTGCATTTATTGCTTAGAAATAAAAAATTAAAACCTCTAGATTCAACAAAAATAACAAGTCAACTTTTAAACCTCCTAGTAAAGATAAGAAACCAATAAATCCAAGAATTAGCTTTGATGGTAAATGTCATTGTTGTGGTGAATTTCTCCATAAGGAAGTGGATTTTAAATTTAAAAATAATAATTCAAATTTCAAATATCAAATGGGTAATAAATTACATCAAAATCAAAATCAAAACCAAAACAAGAATCATAAAAATATTCAAAAATAAAATGTAATTTCTTTGTATGCTGCCCTTGTCACTAGAAAAGAAAATGAGTGGATATTAGACAGTGGTGGCTATTGGCACATGACCTTTAGGTTTGATATCCTATAAGAAGTTAAAGAGTGTAATGATCAGATCTACTTGGGTGATCATTCCATTCTCGCTATTCAGGTACAAGGTAAATCAAAAGTTTCAAATGGTTTTATTAACAATGTTTTGTTAGTTCATAAACTTAAAATTAATTTTCTTTCTTTTTCTCAGTTGACTAAAAATAAATATAGTGTAATACTATTAAAATATAAATGGCTTATTAAAAATGAATATTATGTTATTATATTTGAAGGCACTCAGAGAGATGGTTTGTATATGTTTAATGGATTTCCTTGTCCTTCTTTTCTGAAATCTAAAAGAAGTGACATGCAATTGTAGAACTAGATACTAGGTCATGTCAAACACCAAAATATGTACGACATGTATTAACTAAACCTTGAGATCGATCTGCAACCTATTTTCAAAAATCATGAAAATTGTGAGTGATGCTTACATGGTAAGTAATTTGTTAATCCCTTTCATAGTCATCATGATGCTAATTCTTATGAACCTTTGGAACTTGTCCATAGTGATGTCTCGAGGACCCCTAGAAGTTCCATCCCTTAATGGTTCTCTATATGCTATCACGTTCATTGATGATTTCTCTCATATGATTTGGTCTTATTTCATTAAAAATAAATTTGATGTCTTATCAAAATTTAAGTAATTTAAAGATTTAGTTGAAAAATATTCTAATTATAAAATCAAGAGGCTTAGGACTGATAATGGGGGAGAATACGTCAGTAAGGCATTTGACTCATTTTGTGTCAAATTTTACATTCAAAGGGTAATGACTACTCCCTATTCCCCTCAGCACAATGGGATTGTAAAAATGAAAAACCACACCATTCTGGAATGGCTAGAACCATAATGGATTCAACTCAGATCCTAAATTCCTCTGTGTTGAAGAAATGAACAATGTGGTTCATATCTTGAATAGAGTTCCCACTAAATCCTTAGTAAATTCCACTCCTCTATAAAATTGGTCAAATCAAAAACAAAGTGTGTCTCATTTGAGAATATTTGGTATCCCAACTTCCATATTCATTCTGAAATCAAAATAGAAGAATCTTGATCAAACCTCTTTTCCTTGTATCTTAGTAGGATATGGTGTCAAAAATTAAGGTCTTAGGATCTTTGATCTATCAAAAATATAAGTTATAGAAAACAACAATGTTAAATTTCTAGAAAAGCCATTTTCTTCTTCTTCTTATTTTGTTTCTATTATTCATGACGACTCAAATGAAAATGAAATTGAAATAGAAAATTGTGAAAATGATGTAATTGATGAAGAAAATAGTATTGAACCTATAGTTGAAAATGGGATAGTACTTGTTCCTCTCTCACTAAAAGACATAGATGGGATGATTCTATAATTAAAGACTCTAATCCTCGAAACCTTCAAAAATGACTAGAATTCATCATTCATATCATTCTCTAATGAAATTATATGAACTCGGACCCAAATCTTTCAAAGAATCTTCTTTTGGAAAAATATGGATAGAAGTTGTGAAAGTTGAATATTCTACCTTGATTAAAAAATCAAACTGGGATTTAGTCCCTCCTCCTAATAAAATTACATTCAGATCGAGATGGGTATACAATATTAAATATAAATAATATGGCTATGTAGATAAATTCAAAAATAGATTAGCAAACTTGAGGGTTTACTCAAAAATTTGGTATCAAGTATGTTGAAAGCTTTGCACCAATTGAAAAAATGAGCACCATAAGGATTTTGATTTCGTTAGGTGCTTAGTATGGTTGGGAAATCCATCGATGGATGTCAAAATAAATTTTGAATTGTTATTTAAAATATAAAATCTATTTGACCCAACCAAAAGTATTTAAAGATCTAGGTAAAGAAATGTATGTTTGTAAATTAAAAAAATCATTATATGGTTTAAAACAAGATCCTAGAGCTTGGTATGAAAAAAATTAGTAGTTTTTTTAATGAAGTTGGTTTTTATAATTGTTCATCTGAAAATGATTTATTTGTTAAAATTGAAGAAAATGTTATCATTCTCATTGTATTGTATGTTGATGATTTACTTATCACAAGTAATTCTAGTAGTCTAATTATGAAAATTAAAGAAAAAATAATGCAATATTTTGAGATGACAGACTTAGGATTATTGCATCATTTTTTGGGCATGGATATATTTCAGAATAAAATTCTATTGTAGTATCTCACTCACAATATTTAACTAATTTACTTAAATGGTTTATTATGATTGATTGTAAATCTATTGTTATTATTTTAGAAGTTGGATGTAAACTTGATCCTAAACATGCATGTGAAAAATATAATCCTACTTTGTATAGGAAACTTGTAGGTTATTTGATTTATCTAACTATTAATAGGCCTAACATTGCTTATGCGGTAGGGATTTCATCAACGTTTATGTAGGAGCCTTATCGGGATCAATGGAAGTTAGCCCACGAGAATATTACATTATATTGAAGGCACAATTAATTTTGTTTTACATTATACTTCTTATAATAATTCATATTTATATGGATATTATGATTCTTCCCATGCTAGTGATGTGATGAATTGCAATTCTATAACTGGATATGTATTCAAGTTTGGTGCTAGTGTCATTACTTTGAGTAGTAAAAAGTAACAAACCTGTCTACACTTCTTCCAATGAGGTAGAATATAGAAGTGCAATGGAAGCAGCGAAATAAGTTATGTGACTGAAGTTACTATTGGAAGAGATGTACATGGAAGATAAAGGAATTACTCATCTTCTATGTGATAGCCATAGTTTTATTTCTCTCACTAAAAATCTAGTTCAACATCAAAGAAAAAATCATATTGAGATACATATGCACTTTATTCAATATAATTTTCTCTGTAGTGATATTGATCTCAAGTACTACCCAACTGAAAATTAAGTTGTAGACATGTTTACAAAGCCATTGAGTGCTTTGAAGTTCTGCAAGCTCCATGTAATTCTTGGAATTTCAGAGTTTTCATTGAGGGGGAGTGTGCATGGCAATGGAGCCTCCTAATGGTCATTTGGTTATTGAATCCTCCTCTATACTTTTTCTCTCGTATAAATCATTGTAAAAAAAAGTATCTTTAATGATATATGTAAACTGATAGAGTTTACAAAAAAAACAATCTAGTGTGTGCATCTATTTGTAAAGGAGGTTCTTGTGTTATAAAAGGCTTCTAGAGATGTGGTTTAAGAATTTTTTCCATTGGAAACAGTGGGATTTAGTCTCAGAAATCATGTTTATCCTAAATCATATTTATGATTTATTAATTCCAAATCCTTTTCTACTAAAAGGTAAGTTGAGCATGATGAAAGTGTTATAATTATTTGAAAATACATATGCTAGCCTAGACCTTTAGGTTTATGAATTTGTAAATCTGTTGCAAAAATAGGTAATTTTGGCATGTGGATCCTCACTTAATATTAAGGGGAGTGTTAGAACTATAATATTAAGTGATCATAACATTTAGTTTAAATTTAAATAATATAGAATAACTTATATTCTTATTATTTAAATATAAACTTTATATTAGGTTGTTAGTTATTTATTAACTAATATTATTTTGGGGAGGTGTACCCCATCACTTAATAAGGTCATAACCCTTCAGGTTATTTAAATATGACTATAGGTCATATTCAATTATTATGTAATTTGGGTTAAAACATGGAGTAAAAGTGAGAAGGAAGTCACTAGACTAGATGTAAAAGTTTCTCACACATTGGAAATTATTCTACCATGGTTTTTTATCCCATTGGGGTTTTCCATTTTTTTATTATTGGTAAATATTTTTTTGAAAGGGACTATACCCTTATATAACAAGGCTCAGAAGCTAGAATTGGAGGATTGAGTACAAAAAAGACCTCAGAGTCTAGATAGAACAATAATGACCAACTGCAGAAAGTTGTTTGTAAAGAAAAAAACCCTCAAGCAACAACACATCAGCAAAAAGACAACTGATGTACAATGAACAAATAGCAATGGCACATCAACACCATTGCAAAAGAAACACTCTGTGATCCGTCCACGAAAAATGCTATAATGCAACCCAACCGAACATTAACAAAGAAGATCATCTAGGCATAGAGCTTTCCTTTAGGGTGAATTTTTTTGCTGACCGTTACCCGGCTGAAGGATCCTCCGAATTGGAGGATAAGACAAAGGAGGAGTATTTTCCTTAGTCACATTCGTGCCAGTTGAAACAGCCTCGTTGACATCTAAAGAGATATATTTATTATTTTCCTTGTTGCCCTCAACAACTTGTGCATTTTTCATGTTGCTAACAATATGAGTTTCGATAGAGGGGTTTTCAGGGCTGAATTGGATTCAGCTATGGTATCTGCTTTTGATTCAAGATCCTTTTTAGCCACAAAAATCAAGTGTTCTGGGAATGCGTCTTTCCACCAGTTGCATTTCTCATGTTGACGTTTTTCCATCCCACGGGCAGTAGAGGCGTGTCCTAATCCAAAACACCTTCTACACTGGAAAGGTAGACCTTCATAATCAAGAGTTTGTGACCAAGTTCTATTTTGCACTCTAAGGTATATGGTAGCAGGAATATTTTTATCAGTGTCAAGTTCCACCAGGATCCGGGCATAGGTAGTATGGGCGTAATTAGTGGTTTGAGAATCTATATAGAGTGTAGTACCTAAGGTATTGCCAATGGATGTCAGATAGTCATGACTCCAGAATTGGAGAGGTAAATGAGGAATCCTGATCCAAACAAGTTTCCATGAGAATGATTCTATGTTCGGGTTAAAGGATGGGAACCAAGGTTTCATGACAAAATATTTGTACTCACAGGGCCAGAGCTTGAAGCGATGATGTCTTTATCAGGTATTAAAAGAAAACGATAATGAAAATGCCTTTAGTACATGGATATAAGTCTATCTTACTTTAAAGATGGAGTCCAATGCTTAGAGATCCACGCATGAAGAACAAGAAGGTTTTCCATACTAAATCCCATGTTATTTTGTTATTTAATTTTTTGTGTATTCATTTATTTATATGTGCACATTTATATTTATTAAATATATTCAATATAACTTAATCTTCTCATCCTAAAAAAGTCACACTTTTGACATCTAAGTGTCCCAAGTGTCTCCACTGTAGACACCCCAGATCACATACTTGTTTCTAGGTTATCCTAGTTCACATCCATAATAATTTATTAATTATATTAATTTAATCGTATTTTGAATTATAACACTTAGAATTAACTAATTTTTAATTTTTTACCATTTTGGAATTAATTAAATTAATTCCTACACCCCTTTTAGCTAGTTTAATTAACATTATTATAAATAAATGATTAATTATCTACACTTCATATCCATTTGGATCCCACTTAGACTCCACTTCCTCATTCCAATCAACTCTACTTGGAATCCACTTCTACAATTCTAGAAAGGTGGGAGTAATGAAATTACATGTACAACACCCTTTACAGATTTAACTTCTACTAACTGAATTAATTTACTATCTTTCAAATGTGAATTAATTCATGTGAATTGTATAACCTCCCTTAATTGTTATTTTTAGCATGTGCATTCAACAATTTGTACACACTCTCAAACCACTATGTATCCATTATAAAAGAGTGAACTTTTCCCTTTGCAAATCCTCTTAGATTTCTCTTATATTGAAGAAAGAAAACTCTGCTTAACTACTCCATCCAATATCTACATATTGGAATCCTTTTGTTGTCCATTCTTGTGTTCATAAAATTTTCACTCCCTCATTTGGAGATCAAATCAAGAGCACCCAAAATCAACTTATTACAAGCTTTTACAAGTGTAAAAGTTTCCACAACCTTATCTAATGTTTTCAAGAAAAACATATAGGAGAAGGTTTGTTGATTAGTTTACCATCTTTCCTTTTATGCATAGTTTTTCATTCTCACATTTTGTTATGTCTAGTGGGACTTACACAAAAATTATTAATTTTTATTTCACATTTCATTCATCTTTTAATACAAATTTTTATCTATTAATTTTTATTTCACATTTCATTCATCTTTTAATACAAATTTTTATCTTTACTAACCATTGTGTGAATTTGGTTTTATGTGATTGATATTTATTTTGGTAATTTTTTTGTTTTGTTGTTTTGTTATTTCTTTTTGTAGTTGGAAAATATATAAAAATATCATAACAAAATTATGAACATTTAGGTATTTTACCACTGAATATAGTGGAGGTAATAACTATAGTTAAATTTAGTAGTTCCTACTAAATTTGGAGTAATCACATACTCCAACTCCATTCCCACACCTCCACACCCTCTTGCATCCTCACCGCTTTAACCTACCCTACCTAGTTTTTCTTAGTCGAGATCCTCCCATAGCTCACTTCACATGCATTCTCCCAGAGAGATATCTTCACCCACTCAATCACTCCTCCCAACCTGAATATTCCCCAACTCAGACGATATGAGATCCTCTTAGACTTCTCTCATAACACCCCCTTAATCACCGAGTGATCTCTCCACTCACATCTCTCCTTATCTCTCCATCCCCGAGCATGGTCGTTGAGTTATCTCTTGTTGGATGAGTTCCCCTACACCATTAACCCTTCATTATTCCTTATTTTTGGGTATCCATTGGGCTATCCCCATCCACCACTAAGATCACCCCGCACCACCAATCCGCCCTTGACCTTTCAACCCTTCTATGCATGCTCCTCACTACAAAAATCCAACCGTATATGACCGAGATATTTTTATAAAGAAAATTTAGCATAATTAGTCATTAGTAGATATTTAAATAAGTTAAATAAGTTAAAGTATTTAATTTTTTACTTTAACTTAAGTTAATATGTTTTATTTTTCATTAGTTGTTAGTTAACTAAGTGATATGGTTTCATCCCTATCTTTGTTAGAAAATTCTATCATGTGTGTATCTGGATATCTCCCGAAGTAGTTTCTAGAAAAGGTAGGGAAATATGTTATTTCTTAATACTTGATTAGTTTAGATGATTCAATCCATTTTTCATGGATTGGATAGAAGTTATACAATGCCTATATACATTGCATCTCTCTCCATTGTTTTGTAATCTTCATATTTTCATATCAATAAAATTTTCAAGATCTACCCTATTTGATCAATAATATTTGGTATCAGAGTTGCATTCTGATCCAAGGAGAGTGTAGGAAGTTTTAGGGAAGTTTAGGGAGATCTATAGAAAAATATAGAGCTAGGAGGAGCCATAAAATCCCCAGGTCATTTCACATCCCCTACATGTATCACACCCCAAATCAATGCTGATTTACAACATAATAATATCATATTTTAAAATTACAACAACAAGCAAAAGCATTTAGATTTGAGTTTACAGAGTGCAATCACAGGCTGTTGTATATCTAGGTGTAACTCTATTTCAAAAGGTGACATTGTTTCATTAACTTGAACTATTTTAAAATGGTAATACTACCTCAATATATAGAGGTATATTTAGAAAAAAATAGTGGTTTGCAATTAATTTTTTTAAGGAATTTAAAATATATAAACAATGTTTATGTGGGGGCTGATATTTTCAAGCTCCTCACATAACTCCATCATTTTGTGTGCTTTGTTTTTACATACATTTGGTGAGTTAGAGGAGCTTTGGTTAGGATCTTGGGGTGAGTTGAGCCCTCAAGGGAAAGTTGAATCCACACTATTGTCGTGGTACATTGGTGAGTAGTGTTTATTTTTTTTTTGGATTGGGCGAGTTAGTTATCTTCATTGTTGGTGAGATATAAAGGGAGAGACACATTTACAAACCAACACGTTCACACCTCCATTACCATTGTCTACCACCAGTAGATAGAAAAATACAAGTCTAGATTGATTTAGTTACTGTACATCCGAGTTAAATCTAAAAAACACCCAAAACCTAAAAATCCACAATCAAAGCAAACATAGACTTGCTCCAAAGAGGTGAATTGCAAATGTGACCTCCAAATTTTCCTGTAAGAAAATATAATAGCGAGCTTTTTTTTTTGACATAGAGGATAAAATAAGAAAAAACCCTAAATTGATTACGCCTTCTCATGCAAAAATAAAGAATCTCAAAATTCACCACATAGACCTCCCACAAGTTTCTAAGTCACATTTTTAAAATGTTGGATACCTTTTTGTTGTTTGAATATATATTTCTCCATTTCATTTTTGAGCTCTTTATCCACCCACTTGGTTAGTACAACAGCTTTAGGAGGGCAAAGTTAGGAGTTAGACCCCACCCCCAAATCAATATTTTATTAAAAAAATTGAATTTGGTGGAAAAATATTGAAAATCACCAAATTTAGCATGCCAATCCTATGCTAAGTGCGCTTTGCTTTATAGCCAAACCACCCAAGTACATGTATACCAAAAAACCTAGTTGGAATTAAAAAAATCCTTTTTGATATGAAACTTGATTTCGGTAAAATTTTGTAAATGCAAAGAGGCCAAAGATCCCAAACATAAAAAAATCTTCAGGAGAGTATGTGTTGCATAGTGAGCAACCTTTAATCAAAACACCATAAAAATTTTTGTTTAGCAAAAAAATGTCAAACTCTTTTTGAAAAAATTAGATTCCAATACTGAGAACTAATGGTGTGTGTTTAGGAAGATTTTCGTGGATATAATTTTCGTAAAACATTTTAGAGACTGATATAAAGTGTAAAAGAAGGTATTTTTCCAACAAATTCCCAATAATTGTAATATTGTCTATTAGTGCCGATTTTTATTATTATTGTAAATTATTCAATAGTTCCAAATATCGTAAATGGCTGAAAAAGTGATCCAAAAATAAATAAATAATATTTTTGGGGGTGTGTATTGATTTAAGGGGGAAAAGTGTTTGATTTTTCTTTTTTCATTATTCAATTTTCACAATGGCCACAAATACGGCACCCAAGTTCTTTCTCTCTTATTCACAACTTCTGTGTTCTAATAATTATCTAGCATGGAAAAATATTTGTGCACAAATTGAATTTAAAAATATATGGTCCATAGTTTTTCGTACATTAAAAATATATGAATAAGATGTTACACAATAAAGTACATTTAATCATGATAATAAAAAAGAAAATTTAATAATCTTTTTTAGTGTTTCAAATGAGGTACAACCTCATATATGAGAGTCCACGCCATTAAAATAATCTTGGTGCAAGTTGAAAATTGTATATGAGTCAAAAAATAAGAACACCATACTTTATTTCCGAGTCAACTATTGTACTTGAAAATGTAACCATAAGAAAAATTGGAAATGGTTTTTAGAATAGTTGTAACTTTGTGGGCATCACTTCAAGATTTGGAAGATGTAAGTGACACGTCACTTGTGCCTATAGTTTTGAGAGATAATCCTCCTTCATATCGTATTTTTTTGACCAAGTTAAACATATTTGATAAAACCAAAACTTTTGAAAAACTTGTGAATATTCTACAACAAGAGGAATTTATTCACTTAACTAGTGAAAATGAAGAGAAAGCACTTGCTTCTAATTAGAAAGGAAATAAACAAGATAAGTATAGTATATATCTTCTTAATAGAGGGAACACTCAACAAGGCCAAAAGGCCAAACAAAAATGACTATTTGTTGTCAAAAAGGACAAGAGTTAAAATATTTTTGGTATAACACATTCCAAAAAGGATCGTTAAGTGGAAAGAAAAGTGATAACTGAAAATAAAAACAAGGCCAAAAATAAATAAACATGGATAAAAAGAAAAAAATGGAAGAAGAAACCAAATCAACAAGGAAATTTAGCCAAACATGAAGATCAATTTGATGATGATGACTTCTTGTATACTACACATTCAAATGAAGTATCTAATTCTACAAATCAAATTTGATATGTCGACTTGGGTGTGACCCAACACATGACAAGAAGCAAAGATTTTATCTTCACAATGATGTAACACACCCACAAAAAACCATGCTTATTTGGGTGATAATACATCATATAGTGTTGAAGGAAATGGTTCCATTTAACTACCACTTGCAAAACATAAATGCAAAATTAGAAACGTTCTATATGTCCCCGGTTTAAAAAAATCTATTATCCATGATTTAATTATTAGATCACAGTCTTGAAATTGACTTTTATTGTAAAGGAGGTAAAAATATGTTCTTAATTTGAGATAAGTAACGAATATCAATTTTTTTTGTAAAAGCTTTGAATGTGGGTTGAATTTTTCAGTTTGATTTTTTTAACAAAATGATCAAGAACTTGTAGCCAAGGATACAACATAAGATCAATTATGGCATCAAAGACTTGGACATGTGTGTTTTGGCTATATTGACCCCCTTCATCGATATTTCATGGTTAGGGTTTTCTACCTCTAAAAAGGATATAGATAAATTTTAGCATTTTTGGAAGGAAAACAACATTGAGCACCTTTCAAACATAGTAAATTTTGGGCTAAGGGAAAACTTGATATAATGTATACCAATCTATGTGGAACTTTGAGACCTACCCACTTTGGGTTTCAATAATTCATATTATTTTTTGAGTCTTTAGGAAAATTTGGATATAACGTAATTGCACAAAATAAAAATATTTCGAAAATTTTAAGATGTTCAAATCCCTTATTGAAGCAAATTTTTAACGAAACATCAAAACACTCCACTCTAGTCAAGGGGGGGAACGCACTAGTAATGAGTTTGACAAATTTTTTTAAATGCTTAGCATTCATCGTCAAATGGATCCTCCTTATGCACAACAAAAAATGGTGCATTTGAAAGGTGAAATCGTACTATCATGGATATGGTGTAATTTATGATTGAGGATGTAGATTTATCAAAATTATTTTGTGTTGAAGAAGATAAAATGACTATGTATCTACTAAATAGAGTTCCCACTACAAATATTGATAGAGTAACACCACAAGAATCATGGTGTAGACACCGAAATTGTGTCGTAATCACCTTGGTCCCCTACCAAAGCCCTATAATAATTTCCTCATCCTCGGCACCTTATCACCTACCTCTTGCACCCCACACATTTTTATTTAATTACTTTAATTAAATTAAGGCCATTTATCTCCATACATATTAATTTAATTATTTTAACTAAGTTAATAGCCTTTTTCCCACACACACATTAATTTAATTATTCACATTAAATTAATTCACTACCCTCACACACCTATTAAATAAAATTACGTTTATTAAATATACTTCACCTAACCACCCCCCCATCATTTGACCCATTAACCTAAACCCTAAACCAATGTCCTAAATAAAACCTAACATTACAACCATCCCCTCACCTCACATTAAAAGCATCCTAAGGTCACTTTTTGCCCCGAGAGATGGAAGAGACCCTTATCAAATGGTGGAACAACTTCCCAAGAAAATTTTGAAAAAAATTGAGATATCTCGCCCAAACCGACACTTTGGTTCACCTAAGCCAATGCCGGTTATATCGGGATAGACCAAACAACCTATATAGACCCATCTAAACCTTTGTAATCGGGGTTGAACCTTCGGCATTGGATTTCCTTATCGCGAATTTGATCTTTTCAGATGCAGCAACAAAGCAAGGATTAATTTGTGATTAGCCAAGACAACTAGGTTCACTGGGACAACAGTGAAGCCTCTTCCCAACACCTTCCAACACCGCCACTCTTCCACTGGGCTTCAGATCAGTAGCTCACTAGAAAGTAAGTGTTTCCCTCTCATCTATTTCAGTTTTTTATTAACATTGGTATTACTCCTGATAAAGGATCTTATCCCCTTTACCATTTCCTCATTCCGCATATCCAGTTTCAGCCGCCCTCCTTACCCAACGATTATAATACCTTTCCCAACCACCTACTTGACGCCTCACCAACCCCAGACCTTCGTAACATACCTATACCTCCTCTATGATCACCCAACACCTTCTACTAACTCCATTCTTACCTAAAAACCTTAAACCCAGACTGTGTGAGTCAACCAGCCCCTGACCTAACTACCATGGTTCTCCCTAACCATTCTTTGGTCACATTCCAAACGTCATCGGTTGTAGAAAACCATGGTCCATCTCTCGTGTCGCCTAATCTATGCCATAACAACAACTTGAACACCTATTTGGCCTTCAAATATGTATCTAAGCTAGCTTGTTAGCTAAGATTCACCTATAACCAACCTATTTGACCTTTGGATCTCCTTCTAGTCTAGCCTATTAGATTAGATCTAGCCTATTGCATTTTTTATGAGATGCCTAAATCATATCAAACTAGAGTAGGACAACATTTACTTTATTTTAGCATTGAATTTTTTTAAATAGTGGACTGACAGCCATCTAGGATGTATCATACTTCCAGGATCTAGCACATGCTAGGCAGTCCACTGCATATATCATTTAACTCTCTTTTGTGGTCTTGTTTTGGTTCTTATACAGGTAGTTCCTCCTAGCCAAAAGGAAGGTCTCATGATCACTTTGATTCAAAATTCAGATACTCATGCATACAACCTTTAACCATCCCAAATCAGGTATTCCTCTTACCAAATTTACCTTATTTCTTTCCTCAAGTACTTCTTAGAAAAAATAAGAAATCAGGTGAAACATTTTGGCACACCCGGTGGGACATATTCAAGCTTCCTTGCATCTTTCTTCATGCCTAGGTGAAAAATTGTGTGTTTGTTTCCCTTCTAATAGCATTCACATTAAGAATTTCTCCTTGGTAACATTCTCTTCTTTCTATTTTCTTCAAAAGACACATTTATTTTGGTGTATTTAGAAAGTACTTTCTTATTCTTGTTTTCTAAATTTTATTGAAAGAGCATCCCTCTTCCTGTTCATCTATTGTTGTCATCAAATATCATACTTTCAATTTGGGTTTAAAACAAGTGCATTCCATTCTGATTTGTTGCATTAGCTCACATTACTTGAGGGAAACCTATACGTTGGAAGTCATGACCAGTTGATGGTTGACAAATGAATCGTAGAAAAGCACTTCTATCCTTTTCTCTTTCTCCGAGTCTTACCAAACCACACAAAAATTTAAAATACATACATTCTTAAACAACATCCTACCTGGAAGAAGCTATAGGTGATCACATGATCATGGTATAGTGGGCACCCAGCTCGCTGCTCTGTCGAGTCATACTTTAGAGTGAAGTCCCCCTGCCATAACATTCCTAAAACCTCACCCTTTAGAATTCTTTCTTCGTAGGAAGCCTTCCTCACCAAGAAATTCTATTATTCTGTTCATAACAGTTAGTCCATACAAATAACATAAGTTAAACAAACGTAATAGAATAGGCACTCTAGGAATGTTCTTTCTTAGTGTTCTACTTGATTTGCATTTTGAGGTGAGACCTTTCGATCATCATTTTTGTCTTTCCTTGCACACTCCCAATCATAGTCAATGTATTCTAAATTCATATAAGTGTGTTTGGACCACATCTACATCATCCTCAGACTTATGGGTTTGATTCAGAACAAATTTTTAAATCAAAACCATTTTTATTATTCTCTGTTTCAATTTCACAGTAACCAGCTACGGTTATCTTTAACTGGCATTGTTTTAACTCAACCAGCCTTGGTTTGAAGTCTTCTTGGATACCTATCCAAAAGACACCTTTTAAATTTCGAGTTATAAAGGTTCCTATCACCTTTCATATTGTTATTAATTCAATCACAGTCACCTTACGTCTCATCCTGTGTGGAAATTGTCAGTCTGAGACCATCATTTAACAGCATTTTAGTTTTCTCATAAGCTTACACCGGTTAATCCTAACCGGCATCAGTTTACCCAAACTGGTGTTGGTCACCCTTCACTATTTTACATCTCACCAGTTGACCTATTTCATTCACCATTGATTATTTTCCTAATTTTGTTATGTTCTATGCCATTCAGACATAACACAGTCTTGCCAAAATTAGTTCCTATCCACATGGTGCTAACCTGTAGTCAAGAAAGCACCCTCATATTTTACACTAGTTGACTACCGCTCCCACCTAGCCCTCCATCACAAAGTCCTTCGCCACCTTCCATATCATCATTCATGGATCCCAATAAATCCATTACCATTCCTCTAGGCAACATGAAGTTCGCATGAATCTTGGATCAAAATCCCACTTCTTTGAGCCACTACCTCACCCATGCCTCCACTCGAAATGCCTCAGGCCAATTGATCTATAGCATGCCCATATCCTTATCTCCATCCCTAATGATCACTTCCACCTCATCTCCACTTCCTACCATGGTGACCTCACCCATTTTATCCTCGGTCGTGTCACGGCTAGGTCCCATGCCGGCTTTGACCGCCACATCCACCACCTCTATTGCACTCGTAGTCTCCACCACACCTTCATCCACCACCCAAAACATCACATCCTCCACACTGTTGTCTCATATATACCATTCATAATGCTACCACCCTTGGTGTCATTAACCTCTACCCCATTTCAAAATGTTGTCCTTTCTATTCCCCAATCTCTACCTCCCATATGTTCCAGGGTCACTACGAGTGTCCCACCCTCACCTACCTACTACCAGCTACCTCTTGTTTCATCGGTCATTCAGTCCGGATATATACCCTCTATGTCTGTCTCTTAATTCCTACCTACTTATTCGATACCACCATACTCTGGAATGTCCTATTCTTCATATGTCCCACAATAGCCTCCTTTCACTCCCTGGGGTACCCAATCCTCACAACCTAACAATGACTTTATCAAGTTAATGATAGATAAGATACGAGACACTAGAAGCATCTACTTCCAGCTCTCACAATTCTCTCACCTATGATGATATTTTTAATGAGCCTATTCACCCATCCATTCCCATTCGCACATATCCCATACACTGGGAGATGCCTAATTTTAACCACTTTAATAGTAAAGAAGACCCGTAGCAGCATTTACGATCTTTCAAACATGGGTGTTACTTAATTACCCATGATGATGCTATGATTTTTGAACCTTTCCCATGTCCCTAACTGGTCCAACATTGGACTGGTATAGTGGATTACCTAGACATTCCATCTTCTCATTCAACCAAATAGCCCAAGCCTTCTTGGATCATTTTTTGATTAATGTTGTCAAGAAGGTTACCATGACCGATCTTTATTCCACACGTCAATATGACGATGAATCTATTGCATATTTTGTCGCTCATTGGCATAGCCTAATCAACCAACTCACTTTCCAATTACTACAAAATGAACTCATAGAGCTCTTCACACGAGCCTGTGCTAGACATATCTCACCTACCTTATAGGTGTAAACCTTCCACACATTCGATGAGGCTTTCACCATGGCACATAAGCTCAAAATTTGTGCCATCGAAGAGAAGAAGATATAATTACGAAACAAGAACTCGTTTAAATCACACGATACTTCCTCTTCCTTGAAACCTTAGATGAGTTATTCCAAAGCCAAGGGAACTGCCAACACAGTGGTACTTAAGGCTAGCCCTGCCCATCCATCCAATCAAGCTAAACCTTCATCCAATCTATCAGCAGTCCAAGCCTTCTAATTCAAACATGAACAAAATAAGTACACCTCAATTGGAGAACCATATTCATCTATTTTGGAAAATCTTATTAAAGCTAATGTCATCACCCTTCCTCCTATCAAACTACATACTAGTTTTGACCCCTCTCACCCCATACTAGGTTGGTACAAGGAAAATGACTACTGTAACTATCACTGTGCATAAATGGTCACAGTGATAGCAATTGTATCACCTTTAAAAACATTGTTCAGGGAATGCTTGAGAGTGGTGAGTTAGTCCTGGATAACTCTAATGCACCTGTTAATCAAGACCTTCATATATTCAAGAAACCATTCCCTAACCTTTCCCCATCTAATGATCAAAATGGTAATACCTCACATAATGAAATTAATACACGAGAGCTACATGTTATTTGTACCTTCTTACCACTTGATTCTCAAATATATCCTATCCCCTCTATCGAAGAAATCCTACCCTGAAATTCTTTACCGACATAGGAACCCACTTTATTTGTTCCTATACCCATAGGGGAAATCCCTTCACCTCCCTATACACTGCATAGGGAGTCTCTCGTTAGCACTAACATCATTTCCCCTTCAACTTCCCACCCAATGAACCACTATCAATTTTACCTCCTCCACCCACAGAGGAATACTCATCATCTTCTCCACCTATTCAGGACCTAATAGATTTGTCATTACCACTTGGTGACCATTCTCCAACAACTACTCAAGATCATATGCACCTACTTTCAGATCTCTTACCTACCGAGAGGCCGAAGCCGATGAATTCCATGTTTCTCGGAAAATTTTACAAGAATACCCACTTGCTCCACATCTACCTCATCTACCACACTACCATTATCATGTTTGGCTGACCGCTTTGGATTATGTATATAGGTCTTTACATTGGGGGCGTCTCTTACTCCTGGTCTCGACCCAAATGTAATCATCTTCCACTAACACTTCTACCATTTATCGAAGGAGTTTCAATAACCCAAACCGCACATGAACATAGCTCTCGATACATCTTCTATTACATCATCCTCATCTATACCCACCTCTTTACCTACTAGTTGACGTATTCCAACACCATATCTTGTATCTAAACCCATTAATGTTCTAGGGTCACACCCACATCAAACCTTGCACATCCTCCTGTCAAGATACACTTGACCACATCTTCCCATATACCTATTGAACCAATCCCTCAACCTAAACGAAAAACCCAACCTTCTAATCTGCATGCACCAACCTCACCAACTACACCTTTATCACCTTCACCTTTACCATCCATCTTGGGACCTCACCCCTCTACCTTAACAAAATCTACTCTCTCCAGGGGTAAACCTAAAATTCCCTTGACCCCTTCACCATAGCCTATAGCTCTACCTAGGTGAACCTTACGTCCTTCATCACCATCTATAACTTCTTTGCCTCCTATACCACCATTACCTTTTATACCTCCTTCACTACCCATGACATTTTATTCCACCTCACTTGTACCTCCCTCTCAACCTCGACCAACACCTATCACTGCACCTTAGTTGTCCCCTTGGGTCACTCATCCTCTCCCACATCTGCCTTTTCATCTACATCACATGCCCCCTACACCTTTACCTCGGAAAAAGCACCGAAAACCAAAAAAATTGTTAATTTCCAAAGAGGTGGTTAAACCTACCCCTCTTTTTGTTGCTGCACCTACACCAAAGAAAGTACAACCCAAATCCAAGACTGCATCACCTCAACTACCACCACAACTACCCAATCTTCCAACCAAACCTACTTTCACTTTGCATTGTGATCCATTGGTGGGATCATATGCCACCATCTTGGCTAACCTCCTGGAAATATTTACTATCACTCTCCCTCCTCTTAGACCTTATGACCCTTTTAAACCTAAACTAGAAGGGTTTGATGATAATAAAATTTGTGCTTACTATCCCATGCCAGGACATGATGTTGAGAATTGTCGGGGTCTAAAGGATTCACTCATTCAATTATGCCCCTCGACCCCAATTTTGATGACGATGACCTCCGGAAGACGAACCTATTTCACCCTCACCACCTTCTTCACATCATTCTCCTACACTTATACCACAACCTCCATCCTCACAGCTCATAGAGCCACCACCAAAATTTGAGATTAACATGGTTCACATCAGAGAACTTGCCATGCCTCCACCTAAATGTCATTGTGCCCAACTAACCTCACAAGGATTTTCTCCTCCAGTAGGTTTTTTCCCTTCATGTCATTATACCACTTACCCTACACCTTCTCTATTTGCCAACTTCCCTCAAATCAACATGGTACATGTCACTACATGTGCGTAGAAGGGCAAAGAAAAAGCAACTAACCCACTAACCAATCCTATACCCAACATACCATCTACACCCCTACCTAAAATAACTATCCGCGGCCCCATGTACCCCATTTCTAATGGCATCACACATCGCACCATGCTCAAACAACTACACCAATCTCCCCTCAAAATTTCCTTATACAACCTCATCCAAACCTCGAGTCACATCGTCAAGCCCTCATGGAGGTCCTTTAATCTATTGAGTTTTTACCTAATGACCCCACACCTGTAGCATCTATTATCACACCTCATCATGTCACTTCTCTCACCAAATTGCCATCTACCTCATCACCTCCCCCTGTTCACCAAGTTGTTATCCTTAGCTTCTCGGATGACAAAATTTCCCCACCAAACCGATGACGCAGATCTGCACTTTTCATCTCCATCCATGTCGATAATATATACATCCAATGTGTTATGATCGATGGAGGCACTAGCATTAATATCATCTCCTCTCATGTATTCGAACAAATGTGCATACCTAAGAACTGCATGCATAAACATCCAGTCATGTTGTGTTCATGCAATGACGCTATTATCTCTACACTTGGCATTATCATCCTCCACATTTTTGTGGGTCCCCATACTATTCCTGAGTTGTTCTACATGTTGGAAGGGGAGTTTCAGGTATAATTTGTTACTCAATGAGGCCCTATATTCATGTCATGGGTTATGTTCCTTCTACTTTACACCGATGTGTAAAGTTTGAACATGAAGGATGTTCCTATACCATTCCACCTGACCCATCACCTTTCAAAACCTACAACATGCTTTACCAGCCCAATGATGTCCTTGTACCTGTTAAGGCATCTACCTCCCTACCTACATCTTCTTCACACATGACCCCATCTACCAGCGCCGTTCCCACCTCACCTTCGCCCAAATCTTCTATTCCCACAACTATTGTCACTTCTACCAGTCACACATCAGCTTCCCAACTAACTGAAACCTCCGCTGATCTCACTTCTAACACTTCCTCCATGCCAACCACATATATATTAACCCCGATCCTTGGAAGGTGTTTTTCAATGCCTCACTATGGGGGAGTATTGCCTGTATAATGTCAATACATTCCTTACTCCACAAGAGTACGGAAACCTTCACCAACATCCTCACTATGAACATCACATAGGCAAGCGTATCCTTTATGGTCCTCCTCACATTCATACCCATCTTACCTATGGGGGACTTGACATTTCCACTTACACACCTGAACCACCATAAGAAACTTGACCCTTTTTGTCTGACCTTCAGTCACTTACCAATCATCGTTTTGCTCACACTTTCCTACACCACTATGCCTGGAAGGGTTTAGGATTTGACCTTTATGAGTAGGTTAATCACACTATTATTTCATCTACCATGCATAAACACAATGATCGTAGTGGAATCCGTTTTACCAAGCTACCTGCCAAAAATCCACGTATTGAATTCATTGAAGACATTTCCCCTCTCCACCTTCTTCACCTACCCCACCTTCACCACCTTCACCAATGGAGTCAATGGATCTTGAATCTATCCCTCCTACCTTTATTTTTCCATAAATACCATTTCCTTGGGGCCTCTAACCTATCACCACGATGGCGAGGCTCCTTCCTCTCTTCCTTTCTTATATCCCGATACGATACGAGATGATACTCCTTCTATTAACGTCATTGATCAATGTCAAGATGATGAATCCATACTCACTTACCTTAGTGGCGAAGAATTTTACATTCACCTAGTCGTTACCTTCGAGACACAAACAATGTTGAATGAATCGACTATCGAAGTCAACATCCACACTCATGATGCCTCACATTCCCAAGATTAGCTAATCTATGGATGTTGTTGAATAGGAAGCCCTCACTTATTTTCTTAAAAATTATAGCCACGCTTTCACTTGGTCCTATGCTAACATGCCCAGTATTGATCCCGCTATCATGGTCCAAAATATTGTAACCATTCCTTATGCCAAACCCGTAAAACAAAATTTGAGGAAAATGCACCCTCGCATTACTCTTCTCGTCAAAGAATAACTTCAACACCTTCTCTCAGTTTCCTTTATCTTACCCATCAATTACCCCCAATGGATTTCTAACATCATCCCTATCAATAAGGTGACAGGGGGCCTTCACATTTTCATCAATTTCCGTGATCTCAACCTTTCCTGCCCTAAAGATAATTTTCTCTACCTGGTGTTGACCAGTTGGTTGACCTTACCATTGGCCATGAGATGCTATCACTTATGGATGGTTTCTCAGGTTATAACCAAATCATTCTCACTCCAGAGGATCAACAAAAAACCACATTCATTACCCCTTGGGGGACCTTCTACTATCGAGTCATTCCTTTCGGCCTTAAAAATGCTTTGGTGCTACCTATCAAGATGCTTATGACTTACATCTTCCATGATATCATGCATCACATATTGGAAGATTGCGTGGATGATCTCTTAGCTAAATATAAACGTCGGGTTGATTATCTCAGTGTCCTCAAACCATCTTTGACCACCTCATTAAATATTGCATCTGCCTTCAACCTAAAAAGTGAGTCTTCACGGTTCTCTCAGTAAATCTCCTGGGATTTATCATTTCCTTACATGGTATAGAATTTGACCTTGCTAAAGTCAAGGCCATTCTGGAAATGCCTCCACCCACTAACCTTAAACAACTTCGTAGCCAAAAAGGTAAACTGTAATCTATTTGTCGATTCATTTCCCAACTCTGACCGTTGTCAACCATTTCATCACCTCCTCAAAAATCATGTCTCTTTTAAATGGGATGGTGACTGCCACAAAGCTTTTGAGGCCTTAAAACAATACCTTCTCTAACCACCCATACTTATTCCACCTAAAGATGACCAACCCTTTTACCTATACATCTCAGCTACCAATCACTCTCTAGGGGCCATGCTCGCTCATCGTGACAAAAAACATAGGGAGAAGACAATTTATTATATAAGCCATACCCTTTTGGACTACAAAACCGATACACTCACCTTGAAAAACTTTTCTTAGCCTTAGTTTTTTTACCACCAAACTTCACCATTACCTACTCAACCACAAAACCTATGTTGTGACCAACACTGACCCCTTACACTTCATGTACGCTAAACCTTACAAAAATCAACATGTTGCATGTTGGCTCATGCTTCTTGCTAACCTAGACCTAGAATTAATCCACCAAAAATCTATCAAGGGCCAGGCCATTTCCGACCAGCTCATTAATGCTCCTCTTTCTGGGAATTAACCTTTGAATTTTGATTTCCCTGATGAATCCATTGCTAACCTCTCTTTGGATATGACCCTTACCAAATGACCTTATTCTTCGATGGTTCCAAATGTCAATGTGGGGTGGTGCAAGAATTATCCTCATTCCTCTTGATGGTGAACCCATGCCCTTATCATTCAAACTCAACTTCAAATGCACTAACAATATCACCGAATACAAAGTGCTCGTATTGGGTCTCATGACTACCTATGCCTTAGATATCAGATCCATTAATATATTTGGTGATTCTCAACTATTAGTAAACCAATTCAATGGTGTTTATCAGTGTCATAATGAGATACTTCAAGAGTACAAGTGTTACGTCAACATCATATTGACTACCTTTGATTGCTATAAAATTCAAACCATTCCACAATCCACCAATAAATTCATGGATACCATGGCCTTCCTCACTTCCACAATACATACTTCACCTATTGACTCAGACATATTTGTTACCATACAAAACATACCAAGACCGTATTATAAATATTTTCGTGTCAACCTCGTCTCGAATCGCCCCACTAAACACACAAGACCTTTGGTATAAGTATCTTATGGACTACCTTTCCATTTCTATATTGCCTCCCGATGTCACATGTAATGGACAATGAACCTTTCTCAAAAGATCCTCTTGTTATGTCACCATGGGTGGCCTTCTCTATAAATGAGGCTTTGATGGTATTCTCTTATGCTGCCTTAACAAATTTGAAATCCCCTATACCATTAAAGAAGTTCCTGATGGCATATGTGGAGGTCATTTCAATGGCCTTGTTGTTGCTAAACGCATTCTTTGCTTAGGCTATTACTAGCTGACCCTCAATCATGATTGTTGTGACTACATTAAGCATTGTGTAAAATACCAACAACATGCCAATCTTCAACACACACCTAGTCATGGCTTACAGGTCACATGTGACCTTTGGCCCTTCTCTCAATGGGGTTTGGATCTTTTTGGAGAGATCAATCCTCACTCTTCCCTAAGACATCAATGGATCATCACTGCTACTGAATATTACACCAAATGGGTTGAATTTGTACCCCTCATCTCCACTAAAGCTGAGAAAATATGTGAGTTCATCAATCATCACATTATTTTTTGCTTTGGTGTTCCACATCACCTTATCACTGATAATGGAAAAAAATTAAAAAAAAACTCTACAAAAACTTTGTGACACCTTCGGCATCTAGCTAAGCTTCTCCTCACCATATTACCCACAAACTAATGGCCAAGCTAAATCCACAAACAAAACCCTAAACAAAAGTCTCATGAAAGTGGTTAACAATACTGGGAAGTATTGGCATATGTACATTCCTTTCGCTCATTGGGCATATCATACTAGTATTCATACTTCCATTGCTGCTACCCCATTTTCTTTGGTCTATAGTACCAAGGATGTTTTGCCTCTCAAATTCCAAATCTCGTATCTCTGTATCTCCCTTCAATATATGCTTTCTGATGATGACTTTTGCCAAGACCGTTTAGCACAACTTGAGTTATTGGACGAACATCGTCTTCATGCCCTCGACCATCTCTAAGTCTACCAAAAACGCATCAAGCATGCCTACGAAAAATGTGTCCATGAACACACCTTCAAGGTCAGTGATCTCATCCTCAAGGAAAATCAACACATAACCAAAACAGAAAAAAGCAAACATGGCAAATTTGCTCCTAATTGGCTTGGACCATACATCGTGACCCATGACTATGGATCAGGTGCTTATCACTTGTCTTCACTTGATGGTAAGTCTGAACCTAAGCCCCTCAATACCTTACATCTTTGACCATTATACTATTGAACTCTAGTCATACATCACTATTTATCTAGTTCATCCTTGTCCCTTGAGCTCCATTTACCTTTTCTTTTCCACACCTCATCTCCAATGACTAAACAAGGATCATGTGATTACCCGTCACCCTTTTTCCTTTTATTAAATATGTACACCATGGCTCTGCACATGGCATGATTCTCATGAATAATTTTCATCTTCTTTTAGATGAGATCCCATGGTCATTCACCCTTTCCTTCTCAAAAAGAACCAAATGCTTCGTTATAGTCTTGTCCATGCCTTAAAAAAAAAAAAAAAAAAGAATAAATCCCTCGAAAGGACATCTTCCAATATACGGGATCAAGTCCTTGAGTCAAAATTCCAATATAACAGATGAATCCCTCAAAAGGACATCTTCCACCTTCAATTTTTGCTATAATTAGACTACTCCCTCGAAGGACAGCTATAAAAAGCTCACAACTCTCTACATAGTCTTTCCAAAAAGAAGACCATTTTCTCAAAAATCAAAATTCAGAAGCTTCCCGCATCGATCAGCTTCATGAAGACCTCAAGGAGCCATATATTCATCCCATATAGAATTCCCACATCAATTAGTCTATCTCCAAAGTCAAAAAGAAAAGAAAAAGAAAAACAAGCTTTTTCGTCATGGAATTTCCTATTGTGATCTTGGCTCATTGCCCAAGGAATTTTACCTCCCATTTTATGACCCACTTACCTTCACCTCCCTACCCATTATCCTTTCACCTCATACTTCCTCAAGGGACCTAATGAACCTATGACATTTGGTGATTATGTGACTATTCTTCACCTTTAGAGTAATCAATCATGCAATGTCTTTAGGGTCTTATGTTCACTAGCCTATATGTAGATGTGTTTCATACGTTTTGATCCTTGCCAATCGGGTGGCTCTCTTGCCCCCTCCTATATTTTCTCTTCTTCATTACCTTTTGATCTTCGTATATAGGACTAGACCCTCGACACTTGTCTTGTGGGGTTTTCTTCTCACACATCAATCAACCTAAAATCACCTTTACATATATACCTATCCTCCACCCAACCTAATCGACCTTGACCTAATCATACCTATGACCTCGAATCAACCCTAACTATCAACCTCACTACTTATTCTTCTATTTTCTCATATTATTCCCTAGCTTATGGGATAACTACATCGATCTAAGGTCCTGTTGTATATATCTTTCCCCGAGGTAGATATAGACAAGTAGGAGAATGGAGAAATCAAAGAAGCTCAAATCCTTGACATGCCCAAGGCACACAGAAGTGGCGCACGACAATGGATGTCGACAGGGAAAATGGTGCACCCAAGGTGCACAGAAGTGGTGCACGACAATGGATGTCGATAGGGCAAATGGTGCGCCCAAGGCGCATAGAAGTGGTGCACGACAATGGATGTCGACAGGGCAAATGGTGCACCCAAGGCACACAAAAGTGGCGCATGACAATGGATGTCAACAGGGAAAACGGTGTACCCAAGGTGCACAGAAGTGGTGCATGGAAATGAGTGTCGACATGAGAATGTATGCGCCAAGGCACAGGAAGGAGGCGCATGGAAATGAGTGTCGACAGGGTAATGTATGCGCCCTTGGCGCACGGAAATGGTGCATGACACAGAGTGTCAACAGGGCTAGAAGTTGTGCCTTGGCGCACGTAAGAGGATATCGACACACACACGGATGCGCCTATGGCGCACCTTCAGGAGGCGTAACATTCTGAGTCTTTGGCGAAGCGACCCTAGCACGATATTCAGATGGCCATAACTTTTGACTGGGAGCTCGGATTCATGCAAGGTTGGACTTTCTGGAAAGCTTACGAGGTCCTCTGTCCAACTACGACTAGATATCTTTAATTGGGTGAGAAAAAATTCTTAAAAATGAAAAATACAGTTAGCCACTTTTGGGGGTCGCTAGGGTTCTCACCTACCACCATAATGAGATGAATTAAATACAACCTGCGGTGGTTGGGGTAGATTTGGAATTTCTCTCTCTTCCCTCTCTCATTCTTCCTATAAATTGTAAGGAGGGGCTTCTTTCTAAAGGTTGGACATTTCTGTTTTTGCCCCTCCCTTCTTCTCTTTGGCAGGTGAACTTGTGGAGTTAAAACCTCCCATTTGAAACTGTAATGCAACCTTGCCTCTTGGCATTTTGCGGTGTGCTATATCAATCTTTGGAGAAAATGAATGCATGTCATGGATAATTCTCAACCCTCTCGTATTCATTTGCATCCCCCGATCTTTCACTATGAATCACGCTATCTCTGTGTATGATCTTGTATTGCATTTTAATGGTCTGTGTTTATTGGCAAGACAGGTGTTCTTCATTCCTCGGTGCATCACCTTTGTAGTTTAGGTTTTATTTTATGCATTTTCTTACCCCTGTCTCCTTGGCAAGTTAGATTAGGTTTTTAGTAAACCCTCTGCATCTTCTACGTGTGCATCTGAACAGAGGAATAGGAACCGGCCTTCATCCGGAGAGCTTTTCCGATTTCGCAAGGTCCCACACTTGGGAAAAGCTCCATGTTATGCAATCGTACTGAGAGTCTCAACCCATCGTGTTGCAGACATTGAAGTGCTTGTGATTCGACATCAACGGTTTGGCACGCCTGGTGGGACCAAGAGGTCATTCCATAGATTTGAAGGAACCTTCAAGAAATTCGGACTTAAAAAATTACAGGTTTTACAGTTTCAGTTTTTTCACCTTCTGGGCTGAACTTTGAAATCAATTTTCAAGGACTTAACTTGCTTGAAACAAGTCAAAATTTCACCAAGTGATAGATCGGGGGATAATCTTCAAAAGGGTATTCTTAGATTTTTGAGATTTTGACTTTCAAAATTTCATGGTTTTTTGATTCTCGGATTTCAGGTTTTCGGAAGTCTGGCATTTTTGGATTTTCGGGACTGTCATTCCAAATCAAGTTCCAAACTCTAAAATATCAAAAATACAGGTCTTTCAAAATTCTATTTTTTAAATATTGTCAGGTTTGGTGTGTAACTTGGCAGAATCTAGCCTTTTGAGGCTCACTTTCTAACACATCTGGCGACTCCGAAGGGGATAGAATTCAGCGGTGTAGCAGCAAAGGTTGCCCAGGCATATGAGAAGAATTCAAACCAGGTCCAATACTCGAGAAGAGGGGCTATTTGTCCACTTGCAACTTTCACCAGGTAGAGGAAGGAGAGGAAGAAGACCACAAAGATCACCATCTCCACCTAACAGGACTCTGTCTACACCTCCACCTGGTAGACCTTTTCTCGCATCGACTAGGGTTCTTAGGCCAATCATAATGGCACATCTACCACCGAATCCCTTTGTCAATTTCACGGGCAGTAGTCCACTTTCCCTAAATTCTCAAAATCAAATTCCAGTTGCAGCACTAAAGAATATACCCTATTTTACAGGAGAAAATCATACTACTCCTATTGATCACATCCAGGATATTGCTAATGCATGTGCAATCCACGAAATAAATGAAATGGATGTTGCGGTCAAGCTGTTGGCTTCATCTTTCAAAGGCAAGGCCTTACAATGGTTTAGGATCCTTACAGCAGGGTCTATTACGAATTGGAACCAACTTTGTTCTGCTCTTTGTAGCCAATTCGGGGAGAGGGCAGACAATTTATCTTTATTGGAACAGCTGAAAACAATCAAAAGGGCTCCTAACGAACAAATGGCAGATTTCAACTTTAGATTCCAATGGACATGGGACAGGATTCCAATAGCCGTTAGACCAACCACCGAAGGAGCATTCCTTTATTTCTTAAAGGCTATAAATTCAGACATAGCCATGATGATCCAATCAATGGGAGGACAACGCTGCCAGGGGCCTACGACACAGCTATCAGAGAGAGAACTATTTGATCCAAGTTGGCAAGCTTGCACCAAGGCCACCAATGCCTCTCTATCCGGATATGGGAAATCTTACAACCAGTCAAGCACCAGAGTTGAATCCCATTCCAACTCCTAGAAATCAAAGCAATAATGAGGTGTCGACTTCTTCAAATACTTCAAAGGAATTGCAGGAGGTTATGAAATAGCTACAAAAACCTTGGAAATGAGCTTGTGACTATCAAAAGACAAGTAGCTCAAAGTGTTAGACCGTATCGACCTCAAACACATGCCAAGCTAGGCCCCCATACCAACAAAATAGACCACCACCTCAGGCTGCAAATCAAAACCAAAACCAAGGACAACCTCAAGCTGCCAGGCCGTTTCGACCGTATGATCCAAATGCAACGACGTCCTCAAGAGCTTTGGTCCCGACACAAAATAACATGGCACAGGAGTACGACTGGTGTTACCCTTGCAATCTACCTCACAATCAGTCAGCATGTTTCAATGGTGCACTAAATCAGGCCTTGATGGTGCAAACCATTGGTGTTGCTCAAGAACCAAGCCAGGAGGAGAATCAACAGCAACAAATGCAGCAAGAAGGACCTCCAACAGAAACCACATTGGCAAATTGGCAAACGGAAGACTTCTGTGGAGTTAACCAACAGCCTTTTCAAGGCGTGGCTGCCAACACATGGTCAAAGAAGAGAAATATAGGAGAGGGACAACCGTGTAATCCAGTTGTTTCTCAACCCACTCTTACACAACAAGGGGTCAGTAGACCAAACGCAGCTCCAAATGTGCAAAATCAACCCAAGGTACCTGTTGTAGCAACACACGCACATGCTCAAGCTCCAGAAAAGTTTGCACCAAGTAAGGGACAACAAAAGGACAATTCATCCCCTTTCAACATCATTGATCAAATGAAGAAGACGAACGTGAATATATCAATGTGGGAATCTTTATCCATCCCAGGACAAAGAGATCTTCTACAAGCTGCCATGAAGAATTGGTCAACTTTGAACCAACAGGCCCATATGCAAGAGAAGGTCCTCACGAATGCTGCTCAGCCTGAAGGGAATCATGGAGGACAACAAGGTAAAGTTTTGAAACCCCCTCCATTCTATATTTCATTAATCATCGGGGATAAATTAGTACACAATTGCATGATTGATTCTGGAGCAAGTAGTTCAGTGATGCCAAAGCAAATAGTGGATCAGTTGGGTTTGAAATATGAGCCAGTGCTGAAAGGAGTAGTACAGCTAGATGGAACGGCAGTGGGAACAGTTGGGGTCATCAAGGGGTTAAGCCTAACACTACATTCATGTCCTAATGTTACAGTTCTGCAAGATGTGTCTGTGATTGACCTTCCGCCACTCTTTGTGTTGTGTCTATCAAGGGACTTCACTGCAAAAATCGGTGGATATTTATCTGCAGATTGGTCACACATGATTTTTAGGACAAGGTATGGAGCTAAAGCAACAATCAGGTCAGAACCAATTGCCAATTTCCATATTGACCCTCATGTACCAGTTCCTATCAATGCAAATTGCTCAGGTTTTTGATCAAGAGGAGTGTTCAAGTGATCTAGAAGCAGGTACTAAGGTCGAGGGAATTCCTGATTTAACTTTGGATGAATGGGCAAACAAGAGTCATGAATTTGACCCATACAAGGAAATTGAAGAATCTGAATTGGGTGTGTATTATGTACATGAAGAAAATTCACCCATCCCCGACATCATTCAACCTGAACAAAAGGATGAAGACAAAGTTTGGAAATTATTCTTCGATGGTTTGAGAAGCAGACAAGGTGCTGGAGGTGGTGCAGTGTTGATTTCACCACAAGACATCAAGTATTATTCAGCTTTTCGTTTTTAGTTTTCTTGTTCAAACAACACAGCTGAATATGAGGCCTTGATTCATGGACTTCATTGGGCCAGGAAAAAGGGCATAAAGAACTTGCAGGTGTTTGGAGATAGCGAGCTAATCATAAACCAAGTTAGGGGACAACATGCTACAAAGAATGACCTGCTAAAGAGCTACAAGAATAGGGTATGGGACCTCATTGAGGATTTGAAGCTTTCGACAATGTATCCATACCAAGGAAGAAAAATGAAGCCGCAGATATAGGCTCGCAGATAGTTGGAGCAACGTTTGATGTGGTTGACAACATCAGAAGAGAAAAATTCAGCCACACATTCATGTGGTTGTGAGGCCAGCAGTTCCAGATAATAACACAAGCTGGCAGGTGTTTGAGAACGATCAACAGATCGTCAATTTCTTACAAGAAGAGGCTGAATTTTCAGCTAGGAATCAGGACAGATTAGAGCAGCAGTATGGGGATCAAGTAGTACAGCTGCGGACAAACAAGCTTCCTAAGGGTTTGGTAACATTGGAGTCTATCTTCAACCCTAACGACCAGTTTCGTAAGGAAAAGGCAAACATACAGGTCAAGAGAGAAGATTCGAGCCAATTCCGGTTGGGAAGGCAAACCACTTCAAATTGGCAAAGTGGCCCGAGCAAGAGAAATCAGATTTCACGCAGCTTTGCCAAGAATTTCCAGATGTCTTCGCTTGGAGCTATGAAGACTTAAGAGGATTCGATCCAAATTTGGCACAACATACCATAGAATTGGATCCAGATGCTAAGCCCGTCAGGCAGAAATAGAGACCGGTCAACCCCCACATTGAGCCTCTAATGAAGAAAGAACTAAATAAGCTAATAGAGGCAAGCATTATATTCCCAATCAAGCACTCAAGCTGGGTTGCAAACTTGGTTCCGGTCAGGAAGAAGAGTGGAGAAATCAGGTTGTGCGTGGATTTCCGAGACCTAAACAGGGCATCTCTCAAAGATCATTACCCACTTCCTTCAATGGAACAAATATTGCAAGTAGTATCCGGTTCAGAGAGATTCTCTCTCCTAGATGGCTACTCAGGGTACAATCAGGTGATGGTGAAAGAAGATGACCAATTCAAGACGGCTTTCACCACCAAATGGGGGACCTATGCCTACAAGAAAATTCCATTTGGGCTATCAAATGCTGGAGCCACCTTCCAAAGGGCAATGGATATGGAATTTAAGGGTTGATCAATAAAATAGTTTTGGTATATCTTGGACATCATCAGTATTCTCAAAAATGCGGCGGATCACCTCTCTCATCATTTGAGGCAAGTATTTCAGAGATGTAGAAGATTTGGGGTATCATTGAATCCCAAAAAATGCATATTCTTGGCTCACGAGGGAAAACTTCTAGGCCATATTGTTTCAAAGGAGGGGTTGACGATTGACCCAGAAAGAGTTGAAGCAATTCGAGCATTGCCATTGCCAAGTCATAAGAAGGCTCTTCAAAGCTTCTTGGGAAGGATCAATTTTGTCCGCAGATTTGTTCCAAATTTTGCTGCTCTTGTGAAGCCAATAACGCTGATGTTAAAGAAGAGTATGGCATTTAAGTGGACATCTGAAGGCAAGGCAAGTTTTGAGGCAATAAAAGAGGCTATATCTCAAGCTCCGACTCTCGTCAATCCAGACTTCTCCAAGGACTTCGTGCTATATGCCTTTGGTGGTGGGGACATGATTTCTGCAATCCTGGTACAACAAAACAAAGGAGGATTAGAACAACCAGTTGCTTTCTTCAGTCAAGGCTTGGAGGAATACGAAACTAGGTACTCTTTCATTGAAAAGCATGTCCTTGCGGTAATCAGAAGCTTAAAGAAATTCAAGCACCTAGTCTCAAACAACAAGATCCAATTATTGGTCTCTCATGCGGGAGTTAGGGACTTCCTTCTAAACAAGGATCTGAATGAGAAACGTGCAGGATGGATAACTCATGTCATGGAATATGACATCGAGATCAAGGTCACCAAACTAGTACGTGGGAAGGGACTATGTGAGCAGCTAGCCTTGAGTCAACAAGTTGAAGCAGGTAATGAAAAAGAGGTTGTCTTGGTACTACAGGATGGTCAAGAACAAGAAAATGATGATGTGCCCACTCCGTGTTGGACTCAGAATGTGATACACTTCCTACAGACAGGCCTATGCCCCCCAGAAATGAGCAAAGCAAAGAGGAGATACTTCAGATTACAAGCCATTCCATATGTGCTTGTTGATGGTGTTTTGTTTAAGAAAGACATCAATGGAGTTCTATTGAGGTGCATTGGGACAAGTCAATTTGAGAGGGTGTTACAAGATTTTCACGATGGAGATTCTGGTGGACATTTCACCCCACGAGTAACAACTCTCAAAATAATGAAGGCGAGGTATTCTTGGCGGAGTCTTGATGAAGTGCTATATACATGGATAAGAAAGTGCAAGAAATGTGCACTCTTCACAGGAAAAGAAAGACTAGCAGCACTTCCATTGCACCCAATTCTGGTTGACCAACCATTTATGCAATGGGGATTGGACTTCATCGGGGTCATCAATCCAAACTCAAGCCAAGGCCACAAGTGGATTCTCATGGAAATGGACTATTTCACTAAGTGGACTGAAGCAGTAGTGCTCAAGGAAGCAAATGAGTCTAACATACTAGACTTTTATGAAGGAATAGTGACCAGGTTCGGTGTGCCGGCCACTATCATATCAGACAATGCATTGGCATTTATAGGTTCCAAGATTACAGAATGGGCTGTCAAGAATGGAATCTATTTGAGCACCTCTTCAAATTATTACCCGCAGGGTAATGGACAGGCAGAGTCCACAAACAAAAATTTACTAAGAATCATCAGGAGGACTCTGGATGAAAATCAAAGAACATGGTGTACCAAGCTAAAATCAGCATTATGGGCTGACAGAATAACACCAAAGAGGTCTACAGGTAATTCCCCTTACAAGTTGGTCTATGGAAAAGAGGCAGTATTGCCTATATCATTAGAACTGCCTACATTGGAGTTCATGAAGCAGTTGGAGTTGGTTGAGTTCGAACCAATGGAGGTTAGGTATGCAGAGTTGATGGAATTGGAAGAAATTAGAGAACATGCAGTTCAAACAATTGAGAAAGATCAGGCCTTAGTAAAAAGATGGTTTGATAAGAAAGCAAGAGCAAGGACCTTCAAGGAAGGGGACTTAGTTCTGAAATGGGATGCAGATCGGGAAAACCAGGAAGGCATTCCAAGTTTGATGCCATTTGGAGTGGCCCCTACATGGTCATGGGATGTAAAAGTAGTAATGCCTTCCAATTGTCTACATTGGATGGAGAAGAATTCCCGATTCCGGTTAACGGAATCCATCTTAAACATTGCTACTAAAAGGAAAAGGTTTACCCTTGTAAATATTAGCCTAGATTTAAATTCCTCTAAGTGCGTATGCACATTGTCTTGTTGTAGTTAGGTTTCTATTTCCCTAAGTGCTCCGGCACAGGTTTTGTTGCTCTCAGGTTGAATTTCTACAGTTCAGCGTGCTCTCGAGGAAGGAGTTGCGATATCAGGATCGAGATCAGATATCAGGTTGGTTTCAGGTTATTGCTTATGACTCCATGCCCAATGGATTGCTAAAAGGCCACTGATCTTCTACCTAGCAGGCAGGTGATCCCATTGAGTCACCAAATTGTTGTATATATCTTTCCCCCAGGTAGATATAGACAAGCAGGAGAATGGAGAAATCAAAGAAGCTCAAATCCCTGACATGCCCAAGGCACACAGAAGTGGCGCATGACAATGGATGTCGATAGGGAAAATGGTGCACCCAAGGCGCACAGAAGTGGCACACGACAATGGATGTCGACAGGGCAAACGGTGCGCCCAAGGCGCACAGAAGTGGCGCACGACAATGGATGTCGATAGGGAAAATGGTGCACCCAAGGCACACAGAAGTGGTGCATGACAATGGATGTCGACAGGGAAAATGGTGTGCCCAAGGTGCACAGAAGTGGCGCATGGAAATGAGTGTCGACACGAGAATGTATGCGCCAAGGCGCAGGAAGGAGGTGCATGGAAATGAGTGTCGACAGGGTAATGTATGTACCCTTGGCACACGGAAATGGTGCATGACACAGAGTGTCAACAGGGCAGAAGTTGCGCCTTGGCGCACGGAAGAGGATGTCGACACACACACGGATGCACCTATGGCGCACCTTCAGGAGGCACAACATTACGAGTCTTTGGCAGAAGCAGACCACAGCGCGAGATATTCAGATGGCCATAACTTTTGACTGGGAGCTCGGATTCATGTAAGGTTGGACTTTGTGGAAATCTTACGAGGTCCTCTGTCCAACTACAACTAGATATCTTTAATTGGGTGAGAAAAAATTCTTAAAAATGAAAAATACAGTTAGCCACTTTTGGGGGTCGTTAGGGTTCTCACCTACCACCATGTGAGATGAATTAAATACAACTGCGGTGGTTGGGGTAGATTTGGAATTTCTCTCTCTTCCTCTCTCATTCTTCCTATAAATTGTAATCGGGGCTTCTTTCTATAGGTTGGACATTTCTGTTTTGCCCCTCCCTTCTTCTCTTTGGCGGGTAAACTTGTGGAGTTAAAACCTCCCATTTGAAACTCGTAATGCAACCTTGCCTCTTGGCATTTTGTAGTGTCTTTGATCAATCTTTGGAGCAAATTAATGCATATATCTGTGGATAATTCTCAACCCTCTCTGTATTCATTTGCATCCCCCTGATCTTTCACTATGAATCTGGCTATCTGTGTATGATCTTGTATTGCATTTTAATGGTCTGTGTTTATTGGCAAGACATGTGTTCTTCATTCCTCGGTGCATCACCTTTGTAGTTTAGGTTTTATTTTATGCATTTTCTTACCCTGTCTCCTTGGCAAGTTAGATTAGGTTTTTAGTAAACCCTCTGCATCTTCTACGTGTGCATCTGAACAGAGGAATAGGAACCGGCCTTCATCCGGAGAGCTTTTCTGATTTCGCAAGGTCCCACACTTGGGAAAAGCTCCATGTTATGCAATCGTACTGAGAGTCTCAACCCATCGTGTTGCAGACATTCAGGGGTGCTGCGATTCGACATCAACAGTCCTTTTTCACCAAGACTATATAGGTAGCACTTCTAGGGCATGGGGCCCTGGAAGGTTAGCTCACCACTTTTAACCTTAGCCATTTTCCCCACCTTTACCTAATTTCCTGTTCATATAAAAATCCTCAACATCTAAACAATATACCACATGACTTTTACCACTTATATTAGTTCACATTTTCATACATAACCAACATTTTCCACATTTTACACCATCTCATGCCTTTATATTGCCATTTGTTATCAAAATACGGAAATGAACATCCATGCCTAAACTAACCTAACTCATCCATGCCTAACAACCCGACTCCACCATGTCTAAACCAACTTAACTCAACCATACCTATCAACCCGAATCAACCATTTCTATAACATGACTCAATCCATGCCTAAACCAACCCGACTTGATCCATGCCTAACTAACTCCGACTCAACCATGCCTATAACCTAACTCAATCCATGCCTAAACTGACCTAAATCCTTCATGCCTAACTCACCTAATTTCCACCCATATCAAACCAACAAACCCATATCTCATCTAATACAAAGTAACAAATCCATATCTCATCTAATACAAGCCGAAAACCAATATCTCATAAACACATCACAACAACATCACACTGAATATCATCTATCTCCTCATATATACATGTGTGTATCGACAATGTCCACCTATATCATAAACATGTGTATCTCCAAAATAATCATCATCACCTCGCAGGATGCTATCCAATACAAAAATGTCTTCAGCTTGCAAGCCGGTATCATGCACACAATAATCACTACAAAATCTCTTCGGCATGTAGGCCGGTCTCAAATATAATACATACCAAAATGACTTGGCATGCAGGCTGGTCTATAGTAGGTCAATCATCTCCCCATCTGATGTCGGGAATGCTCCCTATGGCTGTGTCTCTCCCGACCGCTCTGTCGGACCTGTTTGGTGCTCAACACCTACCTCACCTCTTGTTGATGGCCCCTCACTTGGGGCTGGCCTCTACACACTGGTGGCCTCACCATGACCCTCGTTCATGTAGCTCTAGCAATATAAGCAGCTCTCGGTCCCTCATCCACGCCTCATCTCAGTGTCCGCATCCCACAAAAGCAATATATTAGTCCACCTTCCCAACTTACTTTATTTTACCCCACATTCCAACCTAATCTCTTTCCCCACCCCCATCCTATTGGCCTTATCACTAATCCAACCTACCCAACCCCATTCACCCAAACTTACCCAAAACCATCCACCCGAACCTATCTACCCTAACCCTCACCGACACCTACCCAAACCATCCACCGAAACCTATCTACCCTAACCCTCACCGACACCTTCCCAAATCCATCCACCAAACCTCCCTCAACCCTTACCCACTTACCCTACTTTCTCACCCTAACCCCTTCCCCTCTCACCTAACTTCTTTCCCACCCTACCCTTTCTCTCTTCCTTTTTTTTATCCTAATTTACACTTAGGATTAACCAACCCCGGTTATCCCCGGACTGACAACGATCTCCCTTTAACCGGCACCGGTCATTGTTCTTGTGACTAGTACTAGTCCCTTCCACCGACATCGGCCACAAGTCGACCGACTTTGGTCACTGTCGCACCACCCACCTCGACTTTCCAACCCTACTTTTTCCCTTCCTCGACATTCTACCCACCCAAATCCCTCTTTACACCCTTCATTGTTCCTACATTACCCTTTTTCCCTACCCCTTACCCTTCAATATTACCTTTTCCCTCTCTTTTTCCCATTTTGAAATTCTTTCCCCAAACCCCCATTTTTAATATTTTCTACATTTTACATCAAATTAACTCAAAAATCAAAACCAAAGGTTCAAATCCTACCTGATCTCGCTACCGCCATCGTGGTGGAACCTCCAGCCTCCGTGCCACTCCTCTCGAGCCCTCTCCGACCTCCGCCATCCTCAAATGACCTCCAACTCTCTCCACCAATCACCTCACTCGATCTGATCTCATGGCCCCACCTCTCACTCAACCAATCTCACCTACGTGGCTCACCAACCAAGCTCTCTGCCATACTCTTTTGTCCTCTTCCTCTTTTCTCTCTTCTTGTCCTTTTCTCCTTTTCCAAATGCACAAATAATTTTTTTAAAACATGGGTTTTTCACTTTTTATAACCTACCCAACTCAACCAACGTCGGTTCACCCTTGACCGCCACCAGTCTAATGCCCGAGCTCATCGCCATTGGTTCCTCTCCACCATCATCGGTTCATACTAACCACTTTCGATTACTCCCGCCTCGCTCCTTGCCCTCACATTGACCTCATTTTCCTTACCTCCTTTTTTGGCCTCCCCTACACATACGTGGCTCACTTTATCTTCTTCTCTAGCCCTCCACCTTCCTCAACCTTTCCTTGTTAGCCATTGACGCCCGCTCATTTTACCCCTACCCCGACCTTACTCTGATGTGACCTATCTACCTAGACCCAGAAAACTATTTGTGACCTTTGAACCAATTTTCTCGCTATGCCTTGCAACACTCATTACCTATGTTGTTTGACACGATGACCTTACCTAGCCTATTCTATGACTGTTTATCCTTACCCTACCTTTGGTGTGCCGGAACATTTCTAAACATTCCCGCACCTACCCTACATTGTGTTTCCTAACCTTATCCTATACCTTGGATACCGGAATCACTTCATCCTTGTTTGGATAAACCTATCGACCTTAGACGATGTAGAGTTTACAAGCTCTTCAACCTGGTACTGTGTCATAGTTTATACATGTGTGTGCATTCAACTGCCTCTACATTTGACCTTGGCCCGTTTACCCATTTACCTATTTGCCTAATTTTCCCTTTACCCCATTCCTTATTGTTCATCATTCTTCTTCACATCCACTTTTATCAAACCACTCACCGATTCACCCTGTCACCTCATCAGTTCCTGTTTTGAGGGGATCACCCTCATTCCCACTTGGGGCAACCACACTCTATTCTTGTTGACGTCACTTACCAATACAAGCTACGCAACAAGAAAGGGAAAAATGTAGACACCAAAATCATGTCATAATCACCTTGGTCCCCTACCCTAGCCCTATAATAATTTCCTCATCCTCAACACCTTATCACCTACCTCCCGCAACCCACACATTTTAATTTAACTACTTTAATTAAATTAAGGCCATTTATCTCCATACATATTAATTTAATTATTTTAATTAAGTTAATAACCTTTTCCCACACACACATTAATTTAATTATTCACATTAAATTAATTCACTAACCTCACACACCCATTTAATAAAATTACCTTTATTAAATATACTTCACCTAACCACCCCCATCATTTGACCCATTAACCTAAACCCTAAAACAATGTCCTAAATAAAACCTAACATTACACCAATCCCTCACTCACATTAAAAGCCTCCTAAGGTTAGTTTTTGCCCCGAGAAAAAGAAGAGACCCTTATCAAATGGTGGAACAACTTCCCAAGAAACTTTTTAACAAATCCAAGATATCTTTCCCAAACCGACGTCGGTTTACCCTAAACTGACACCGGTTCACCTAAACCAATGCCGATTATATCAGGATGGACCAAACAACCTATATAAACCCATCTAAACCTTTGTAATCAGGGTTGAACCTTTGACATTGGATTTCCTTATCATGAATTCAATATTTTTAGACGCAGCAGCAAAGCAAGGATTAATTTATGATCAGCCAAGACAACTAGGTTCACTGGGACAACAATGAAGCCTCTTCCCAACACCTTCCAACATCACCACTCTTCCATTGGGTGTCAGATCAATAGCTCATAAGAAAGTAAATGTTTCCCTCTCATCTATTTCAGTTTTTTATTAACATCGGTATTACTCCTAACAAAGGATCTTATCCCTTTTACCATTTCTTCATTCCTCATATCCAGTTTCAGCCACCCTTCTTACCCAACCATTATAATACCTTTCCCAACCACCTACTTGACTACCTCACCAACCCCAATCCTTTGTAACATACCTATACCTCCTTTGTGATCACCCAACACCTTCTACTAACTCCATTATTGCCTAAAAACCTTTAAAACCTAGACTGTGTGAGTCCACCAGCCCCTGACCTAATCACCGTTGGTTCTCCCTAACCATCGCTGGTTACATTCCAACCATCATCGGTTGTAGATAACCATGGCCAATCTCTGTGTCACCTGATCTCTTCCGAAACAGCAACCTGAACACTTATTTGACCTTCAGATCTATATCTAACCTAGCACGTTAGCTCATATTTACCTATAACCAACCTATTTGACCTCTGGATCTCCTTCTAGTCTAGCCTATTAGATTAGATCTAGCATATTGTGTTTGTATGAGATGCCTAAATCATATTAAACTATAGTAGGACAACATTTACTATATTTCAGCATTGAATTGTTTTAAACAGTGGATTGACAACCATCTAGGAAGTATCATACTTCAAGGATCCAGCACATGCTAGGCAGTCCACTGCATATATCATTTAACTCTCTTTTGTGGTCTTGTTTTGGTTTTTATACAAGTAATTGCTCCTAGCCAAAAGGAAGGTCTCACAATCAATTTGATTCAAAATTAAGATATGCACGCATACAACCTTCAACCATCCCAAATCAGGTATTCATCTTACCACCTTTACCTTATTTATTTCATCAAATACTTCTCAAAAAAACTAATAAATCAGGTGAAACATATGGTCAATGCATAAGCCATCTATTTCATGCCTTATAGTTTTTGGATGTAAATATAGTATGCATATTCCTAAGAAACAAATAACTAATCTTGATATGAAATTAGATAAACTTATCTTCTTTGATACAATGATGAAGCACTTGGCTACATACTTATGTATCCTAAAATGAGAAGGGTATATACTAGCAGATATAGTTAGTTCTTTGAGAAAAAATAAGTATATTATCCTTCCATACACTCACATGATGCTATAATAAAAATAGAGGATGGTAATCACCTTGATGACAATAGTGATGATGAGGAAGATGCTGAAAATAAACCACCCATAGGAACCACTAAATGTATTCCTAAATGGAATACAAGTATGATTAGAGACACAAAGTTAGATAGTTTCCCCAACACATATACCACTAGAATGATGTCTCTCAGTATGGATCAAAATGAGGTTAAATTGTCCTTAATGAGTAAAGTTGTTTAAACTATTGATTTGTCCATATTTTCATAAGCCCTATAGTCTAAACCTTAAAAATATGATATGGATGCATAATATAAGTCACTTATAAAGAATAATACATGGTATTTTATAGATCTTCCACTAGGAAAAATTTGGTTGGATAAAAATGGATCTTCAAAACAAAGTAAAACTAATATGGAAGGATTGATAAACACAAGGCTAGACTATTTGCTAAGGCATATGTTCAAAAAGAATGCATTGACTATGAGAAGATTTTTTCTCCCACAACTAAGTTAAAAACATTAAGGTTAATATTTACTCTAGCTACACAATTTTGTTGGAAAATACACCAAATGGATGTGAAAATTTTCTTTATTAATGGTTTTTAGAGGAACATATTTACATGACTAAAATAGAGAGTTTTCTCATACAATGTAAAGAGGAAAAGCTAGTTAAACTCATAAAATTAGTATATGGTTTAACGCAATCTCCTAAGGCATGGTACATAAAATTTGAGGAGCATCTCATTCACCATGGATTCAATAGGATTCCATACAATCATAATATATATCTCAAAAAGAAATGGGTGAGATAATTTTCTATTTTCATGATATTTTATAGGAAAAATGTAAAGTTAAAAACATGACACCTATACCTCGAGCGTCGAAAATGTTTCCCAAAGCCCTCCCGAGACATCCTCTAGATCGGTCTGCCATAAATTTCATCCCTATCCTTGATACTCAAAGTAACCATATGTGTTGTGTGTAATTTCCTTAATGTTGGAAATGTCAAAATATGGTCATTTAATTCATTCAAGATATAGTGCCTCTCGAGAATTCTTTTGTAGGCTTAGAAAGGATATGTTTAGCCTTTCTGGGATAGGTGTGTGTCCTCCCGTGAATATTCAAAATGTCAAATTCATATGGAATTTATATTAAGGATATAATAACATATTTAAATATGTTTAGGAATATTTGGGAGTGTTTTAGAGGTTTAGGAACAAGTTGTGCAACTGCAAGTTTTTAAGGTGCAAGGAATAAGCGGTGAAAAAAAAGCACGTGATCTTCAATTCAAGATTCTCGAGAGCCCTGGATGAGTCAAGAAGAAAAAATATACTATTGTAAATATATTTAAATTTCATACATGATGGAAAAATCATATTCTTCTCAAGGCATAGGCACTTCTCAAGGAAGAGCAATTTATGGAGACTCACTTACGGTCCTGATTGCAAAATAATTTTTTTTAGAGGAGGCATAATCAAGTCTATAAAACCATCCCATTGATATAAAAATAGTATTAGGATTAAAATTGATATAAAATTTCACATAAAAATACCTCCTACGAGTCTAGGAAATTTTGTTTCAAGATTCAAAGAGTTAGTTAAATTTGCAGTTGGAAGCCTGGCGCATTTTGGTGGCAAGACTTTCCCAACTTTCCTGACTATCCCAGCTGTCCTGATTTTCCAGAATATCTAGTAGGTTTGGGAAGTGGGGAAATTAGGAACAAAAAAATATGCCCTACCCCTTTTTAATCCCTTAGACCCTCATGTGACCCTAGACGTCTCCGACAAGGTGCTAAGTGATCGAATTGAAAAATTGGTTAAGTTTTTAAGATCCTAAGCCTTAGATGCATTTTTCTTCCCACACTATCCCAACTATTAAGTAAAATAAGCTTATTTAAGAAAATTAAATGTTCCCCACTCTTATCCCTTTCTCAGGTTCACCATATGACTAGAAATGTTTCCCTCAAGTGCTAAAATGATTATCTCTCATTCATTCGTCTCTCTAAATGACTTCCCAACACTTGTCTTGATATGAGAGAAGGGTGCATTTTATTATGCCAAATATCTCGGCATAAAGGGGATAGTTGGGACACAAAAATTCAGTCCACATCCCATGGTTTTCAAACTCAATAATTAACTAAGTATTTTTTCATGTTGTTTCTCTTTCCGCCTCTCCCGCAAGGTGAAAAGTATTGCTAACATGTTTTAAACATAAAATTAAAAAATTTCCCACTTCATTATTTCTATATACCTTCATGAAGGATGAGTGATAACCTCCATTAAACCTGAAAATTTTCCATACACCATGTAAAAACTTCTTAGATGGGCCATATGCACTGAAATTTAAAAAATTCATAACATCCAAACCTCTAAATGAAATTAGGTGAAATTTTCTCAAATGTTCTTCAGCCTAGGAGCCATCATAAAACTGTAACAATCAAATAAAGGAATAATTAGTTTATTAATGGTATCAGACGTTATTTTTATGCCATAGTATATACTTTTAAAGTTTTCAGACATTTTAGCAAGTGGATTGAGTTAAAATTCAGAGCACGAGATCATGCTAATGAACCTAATCCAGTGATGTCATTTTCATGGTAACCTGAAGTGGAAAAATTTAGTTTATAAAAATAGTATCTAGTTTCCATACCAAAAATATTACCTTTCCTAAAATTTCAAATCCTCTCAAATCAGTGTACTGAGAAATCAATGATGAAGACAAAGTAGGAAGTTTGGACCAAAAAAAGCAAAAAAGAATAATAAAAATAAATAAATGGAAACTATCTAAAAATATAAAGTTTAAAAGATAGAAAAATTTATTAAATGGAGGTGAAATGAGTATGCTAGATGATTGATAAGATCACATTTGAGAAAAATAGGTGAAATTTCCCAAAACAACAGGTCATGATTCCATCTGTTAGAAATAGAAAGTCTCTATTTTGAGTGCAAAAAGTTTCAAGAGGCTCCTTTTTCAATTATCTCACTACTTTTTGACATCTTCACATGGTTGTATGAAGGTTACATAGCTCAAAATTTAGATGATGTATGAAGGTTACATAGCTCAAACAAGGGAATTCATCCTTCACAGATGACTTTAGGCACCATTATGATCACAGTAGCAAAGTAAAACACCAAAGGACACAATAGGAAAAATATAGGGGCATTGTGCAGTCAATGGATATTAAAAAAGAGTTAAAAATACGTTGAAAATTCAAGCTTGGTAGGGAATCATAAATCATCAATCATGTTTAATCCATCCACACCCCCTCAATGAGTTGGCTAAATGAGCTCAATGATCTAAGTAAAACTAAGTCATCTAGAAGAGTAATCCAAATTGAGTTTCCCAAGGAAAATAATTGCAAGCATGAAGTGAAGTTAATAAATAGAGAACACAGAGTGTTTTCATACTCTTGAGAGCTTGTAAATTAGCAAGGCCCAATGTAGATCTCAGTAACCTCTAAATTCAGGTAAGAGTGATTCATTACCACATCTTTCAATTCTAAAGTATCCAAGTATGTCTTTCAAGGTCATAGCTTCCCCACGGTGATCAAAAATTTGTTCCATAATAAGATTTTGAAATTTCTCTAGTGACCAACATTGTATTAACTCCTGAAGAACGATTTGCATGGATCCAAGAAATTTTCAAAATCTATCTAAGGATAATGCAATTTTTATCATACCTAGTCTCAAAGAAATATTAGGAACTCCAAATTCCAAGTGAAGTAAGAAGGCTCAGAAAAAATATCACTTCTTTAGTGGCCCTCAAGGTAATTATTATGTTGAATTTGTTAGGACTAAGATTAAAAATCCTATCAAGGACATGAATTTGTTAGACTATGAATTGACTCCCATATCATTCAGTCAAGCTTCACACAAGATTGATTACCATCTATTAAAAGAATCATCTTCCTTCCTTCTTGTTAAGAACAAAGAATACAAGAAAACAATTTTGCAATTGGAGGAATAGGTAAAGGCTCTCAGTGCTCAAATTCACCCAAATCGAATCCTCTCTTCTAATAAAATAAATTACTCCAATTAGAAGTGTTCATCTGGAGTCAATCAAGAAGATAAACAAGGAGTGGATTGATAAAATTAGTGACCAAGGAAAGTTATCAATTCCAGATATCATTTCCCTCATCAAGTATGTTCTTACAACATAGTTAGAATAAAAAAAGAAAAGGATGGATTTGCAAAAGATGTCAACCATTTGGATGAGATGTTTTACTAGTATCCAAGATGATCTCCTTAAACTCTTACACCCTCATGATCAAGAACATGTTCACATCCACTACAGAAAACTTGTATCAAGTTTAGATTCACATCATGGATGTGAAATATGTTATGCTCAATAATGTAATATCAAAGTTGGGATCTTTTGGAAAATATGATTTTGAGATATTGAAAGATGTCTACAACTGACCTCAAAGGCTTGAGTTCCCTCTTCTTACTAAGGACTCATCATTGGAAAAACTCATTGTCTCATTCCAAGAGCTGGTCAAGAAAGAGAGGTAACTCTCTCTCCTTCAATGAAGATAACTTAGAGTTCCTGCAAATATCAGAATTTGTATTTTTGTAATTGTAATGGATGAAGAATAAAGGCATCATCAATGTAAGAGGATCAGATATTTCCCTGATATATAGACTAAGGTGTTTGGATGCATTTTCATTGACGAGGAAGATAAGTTGATATTTGCAATAGCTTAATTCAACAAGGAACTCAAGGAACATGAACTCGCTATATATGTATTCATCATCGGGAGGAAGGATTCAAGGTAAGTCGGTAAGTTTCTTCATCACGGGAAGTTTTTTTCATTAGATACATCAACTTTGTCCCTTCCTCTTTCTCCATCTTCCTTCTCTCCCATTTGTAATTCTTTGTTGAGTGTAATCATTGTATTTTATCTCATTCACTTAAGTGATTTTCTAAATTGGAATTGTAAAAGTCCCTTTAATTTATAAAAGCAACTCGTTTCTCACTACCTAAGAAGGTGAAAATTAATGAGTTAAATGAGACCATGACTATCCATGTGGGGGTAAGTGAAAGGTCAATTCACATTAATACATATTGGGATGGCCAATCCATTCCAAAGGATCTTGAAAATTATAGATTTTGATAGCATCTATGTTGTAGCAATTTTGTATTGTGATTTGGGTGTTGAGAATTGTATCACCATCACATTAAATAAAGATACATTACTTTGACTCCCCTTTTCCTATGTGTTCCTCTATTTTATCAATTATATGCACTTTTTAAGTATAGTGATCAAAAAGAGCTTTGTATCTTTGATGAATGGGCCTCAGAGAACTATGTATCTGTGTGGGTTTTTTTTTTTTTACTAATAGCTTCATTTTTCTTTCCTCTATATTGAATGGTGAACTACTTTAGTTATTGGGTGTGAATTATACTTGTGCCTAATCACAACAATAACCTTCCTTTATATATTTTCTCTCCTTCACCCCTCATTGTTGTAATTTCCTCTCTTTTACCCCATAAAATCACTTTTCCATAGGTTCAGTAGAGTGTACTTGAGTGATCCCTGTCCTATTTGGCCAACCCAAATCATTTATATAGAAATAAATTAGTTTAGATTCAATAATGGAGTTTCACCATTCAATGCAGAGGGTTTTAGCCCCATCAAGGCATTGGTGGAAACACCTAATTTTCCATACCGATAAATTATTTCACCAACATGATTGTTGTAGTATATGTCGATGATATATTAATCACTAGAGGATTTTTGAAGATGATTGAGTCATCAAATAAAGATCTAACATGATCATTTGACATGACCTATCTTAGGCTACTACATTATTATCTTGAACTTGAATTTTGGAAAAGACAAAATCATATATTTGTATCATAATATAAATATGTCAAGAACATGCTTGAAATTTCAATATGATGAATTGTAAACCAATTACCACAACTATGGAGAAAAGACTTGAATAGTCTGGAATAGATCCATCACCACAAGTAAATGCAACTCTCTATTGGAATTTGATCAGAGTCTCATCTACTAGACGCACACTTGGCCATAAATCAGCTATGCATGAAAATATATCTCACATTTCATGTAAGAACCAAGGGTTTCTTATGTTAAAAAATAAAAGAGGGTATTGAGGTAAATCAAAGGAACTATCGACTATGACCTAGAATAAATGAAGAATGTTAAGATATTCTTGACATGATATTTAGATTGAAATCATACAGAAATGTAAATGATAGGAAATCCACTTCAATATTTGTATTCTTTTTTTTATTTGGACTGATATCATGGAGTAAGAAATAGAATTATGTTTCAAGGTCCTCCATGGAATCATAATATCGCGTAGTACATGGAATTATCTATAAAGCGATATGGCTCCAATGTATACTTAAAGGATTAAGAATACCACAAAAAGATCTGATTATCCTACAAGTTGATAATGAAGGAGTAATATAACTTGTTTGGAATCCATTTTCATGAGAGAACCAAACACATTGAGGTATAAATACATTTAATTCATAGACATTTTTAGAACAACAACATCAAGCTCCTATATTTCGAAAAATATGCAGTATGTATACGTCTTCACAAAGTCACTTGCTTGACACAAATTTGAGGTATATATATAATTTATCTCCTCTTCACTTGATACCATGTTGAATTAAGGAGGGAATGTCAAAAATAAAACTTAGCATAATTCATCATTAGTAGATATTTGAATAAATGTAATAAGTTAATTTTTTTTTTTACTTTAACTTAATTAAATAGGTGTTAGTTGTCATTAGTTGTCACTTAACTAAGTGATAGGGTTTAATCCCTATGTTTTTGGGAAGATTATATGATGTATGTATCTAGATATCTCCTAGTAGTAATTTCAAGTATAAGTTAGGGGAAATATTATATTTCTACATATTTATTAGTCTAGATTATTTGATCCATTTTTCATGGACATGATAGAGGCTATTCAATGCATATACCCATTGCATCTCTCTATATTGTTTTGTAATATTCATATTTACATATCAATAAAATTATTAGGCTCTTCCTTGTTTGATCAATAACAATTGTCACTGATCTATCCCATGACCCCAATCTCCATATGTCCCATGTCTCATGTTGATGCACTCACCTTGCCTAAGCCCACTTTACCTTAGACCCACATTAGCCTATCCTGCTTGGATCTATTTAGGAAACCCAAATTAGGGTCCTTTCCTTATCTCATAAGAAAATTAGGATCCATATTCATTGCTCTCTGCCAACTTGGTTCTCCTCATTCTTCCCCTATCATGCATTCCTAACTTTTCGGCTTGAGCTTCCCTTTTTCTGTCGTATTGATCTTGTCCCTCCAGTGAAATTTCACACCAAACATCCCAACTCTTCTACTTGAGCCCTCCTCGTCACATCATGCCAAGACCCACCACAATCGAGTCAAGATCTACCTCCCCACTATGGAAATCCTATAACTCGGATCGATGATCCCTAGCCCATTCACCCTCACCCTTCCCTAAAAATAGTATTTTTTTTTAGAATTTCACCTTTTTCACAATTTTTAATTAGGTCAAAATTATTAAACTTAGGTAAGCTTTAGTGTAATTTATTTTATGCTAACCTTTTATTATTTCCTTTCTTTAATTAAATTAATCAGTTTTTTAATTAGTTAAGCTCTACTGAGGTTTTTTTAAATCAATTAATTCATTCTTAATTAACTAAGGTTTGTTTAACACTTAAGACCTAGTGTAATTATTTTTCACATTAGACGTATTAAGAAAAATTTTCAACCTTAAATTAGTGTCATTAATGTTTTATTTGACATTACCTCATTTTTTATGGATTAGTGTGACAATAATTAAAATAATTTGGGGGTTTTATTTATTTTGTTTTGGGAAATATTTTTTTGCAACTAACTTCAATTCCCATGTGTATGCTCTATTCTCACACTTTTCCAAGTGATCTTGAAAATCACAACTATGGGTTTATATTTTGTGTTTTCTATCGTGTTTTTACCACAGAAAAACTTCTAACTACTTGTTTGCATGACCATTATTACAAGGATTTATCTTAAAAACTACTAATTGTAGGCTACCATTTGTGGTTGATTCAAGAAACCACTTTTATTAACTTTTTATTAAATGTTATGAAACTTGATTTACTTAATTTTTGGCAACAAAATTATTCCCCGATACCCTCTGTAAATATAGGAATTGTATGGCCACCGGCTAGAAACCCATTTTGAGGAGTACCAAAGGAACCCCAAAGTAGTAAGCACGTTGAGTGAACTAGTTGATGAAATGGGAACCCCCACCACTTGACTAGTACACCTTTATGACAAATTAGTGTCAAAATTATCCATATTTGTGGCCCAATTTTAATCCTTTGAGAAAAGTAAAATTATTTTTTATTGTATCGAGAGGGGTAAAGTAAAGTTGGGATACTCTAAGAGAAATTCCACTAGTGTACTCAGCTCGCTTGGGTAATTTCTGAAATTTATGAAGAAAACTATTTTAGAGGAAGCCACACCTTGACCAAGAAAACTATCTATAGCCTATACGGAGCCTCAAATTTACATCTAGAGATCAATACTTCTTTCATTGCATCCTTCCACTCACTGATGACTATGAATTTTAACATGTTCTCTACATTGAAAATCTTCCTCTAAAGCATCACATAAGTTTTTATATCTAATCAAAAATTATCAAATCATACATCTATTGACTTGGATCTCATCTGCCCAAGTCTCATACTTTAGGACTTATCAAATCTTTTACTTCCCTCTTTTGAAGTAGACCTCATATTCCCAAGTCTTATACTTCAAGCCTCATCAAATCTTTGGATTATCTCCTTCAACTTAGACCTCATGCACCCAATAGTTTTACTTCACGACTCATTAAATATTTCGATTCCCTCCTTTGAGTTAGATCTCATCTTCCCAGAGTCCCAAAATTTAAGACTCACTTGAATCTTTCAATTAACTCCTTTGACTTGCACCTCATCCACCAAATTCTTGTAAATCAATACTACTTCAGTCAATCATTCATTCAAAATATTTTAATTCCCTCTTTTGATTTAGATCTCATATTTCGACGTCTCATACATCATAACCATCCAACTTTCATAAACATGGATCTCTTTCCTGATGAGTCCATTACAAACCCTCATCTTCCAAAGTTATGAAAAATTAAAAATCATAAAAAGAGATTTAAAATCCATATCAAACCACTCATTAAAGCAATACATGAAAATCAAAAGTGAAAAAGTAAGAAATTCTTCCAAGGGTAATCTCCACACTAGGTGACATCACTCACATTTTCAACTCATCTAAAAAACAATTTTATTTATTTCATCAATTGGAAGAGTTCTCTATAATATTATTAGCATCAAATTTTCACTCTTCACCTATACAACACAAGTTAATATTGTTCATATTAGGCATTGTGTGTCTCATCCATGTTATGGTTTCTACCATTCCAGATATTTTTACCTATGGTTTTTTCTAGAAGCTTTCTAATAGAAAATCCTCCTTTAAAATAAGATCTCTTTTTAACATAAAGTAAAAAAAAGCTGGGCATTTTGACAACCCACCTCAGTCTACGACATTGAAGCCTTACATCTAACTAGTCACATGTGGTTGAGATTTTGGGGGAAAATTTCCATTCCCAATAAGCACAATATAGACATAAAAGGAAAAATCAATATAAAATTAAAAAACATAAAAATCCATTGGTAAATCTTTCATCCCTCACAGGTCTTTAGCGATGAGACATTACTTCTTACAAGTAGAATGATACTTGAGATAGAAGTAGGTATGCTTACTCACCAAATTTTTTTTTCAGTTTTGATCCCTTTCCTCTTACTGGTGACATGGAGAAAGATGTAGGGGGTCCTTTCAAAAAATATAACAAAATAAATTCTTTGGAAAATATTTTTTATTAATGGAAAAAGTTTTTTTGATTGAGATCCTACCCAAGATACAAGAGGCCTAAGACCAGATATTTAGATACAAACACTAAAAAATAATGAGAAGAGAAAATAAGGGGCTTAACAAAGGAGTAAAAAGGAGTACTACACCACCATAGTAAAATAAAAACCAAACCCTAGCATTACCACAACAGTACCACAGTAAAATAGCATAAAGTAGACCAACCTAGAATAGAACACAACAACCTATAACGTCTCCATCCACTTTGCTTAGTGATATTAGAAATATTCTTCTTAAGGTTATACATATTTTATTTGATATCCTTAATGAAGGTGCTACGTGTATATTTTTATTTTCCCTTGCTAATTTCAAATACAATAGTGATGTTAAATAGGATGTCCATGTTTCCCTTAAGCAAGGAGAGTTGTCACATTATTTTTTTATGAGTTTATCTGGTTCCACTTTAATAGTTGTGATTATTTTTTGCATCTATTCTATTCATATTCTCATCATTATTTCCACTTTCAATAGAAATTTTACAGCCTCTAACTTGTTCTCTTAATACTTGACACTCCTTCACAGCCAATTAATTATATCATTATGCAAATCTAATTTGTTTCTCATGCATTTGAAAAACTACTAAAATAAAAAGTGATTAATCGAAAACATCCCAAGAAGTTACTTATGTTAAGAGATCCAACAATTCCTTCAACCAAATCTTGTCAATTAGTAGGCCATCTATGGATCTAAGTCTAGTCAAAACCTATAAAGTGGAATCATCTTGGAATTATTCAATTACTCTTGACTAGAGATGATTCACACTTTTCCGAATGGATCATTACTACACCTTGTGTCTTGGAATCCATCATATTCATTTTGATATCACTATTATCTTAATTATTACATCCTTCTTGGCTCTTGGTGATGATCCCTCGTATCTTCCTAGTTTCCTAGAGTCACAAGTGGAGTGAGAAATTATATCATTGTATCATCTACATTATGCCAATGGAATGAAATGATTATAATTGTTTGAACATGAGTTCAAATAGTGCACCTTTACCGAGTCAAAAATAAATAAATAAAAATATGTTTAAATTTCCAAACACATTCAAATATGTTTAAAATTTCAAAAACATTCAAATATGTTTAAAACACCCAAAACCTTCAAATATGTTCAAAAATCTAAAAACATTCAAATATGGTTAAAATTAAAAAACATCCAAATATGTTTCAAAAATAAAAAAGATTCAAATATGTTCAAAAAATAAAAACAATATAAAAATGGGAAAAAGTAAAATATTGAGAACAATGTTTTACAAATATCAACAATTGAATTACACAGTTCAACAATTTCATTATTTGATGGTGCTCCTCATGATCATTCCAGATCATCTTTTGATAATCAGTTTTCTTTACCGTGGTGTATACCTATGCTTGAGGAAATAAATTTTTTACCCTTTCTTAATATAACTTTACTTGGGGTAAATTTGGATTTCACATTTTAATCCAATACATATCATACTCCATTGGGATCCGACAAGAGTTATTTTTGTAGTATCTAAGCATCACTCCACTCTTCATCCCGATCCAATCCTCTTGTGTTCTAATATATTTCATGGGGGAATTCACATTTTTCTAATTATTTTCTAATTTAAATTAATGAAGTGAAACAAAAAAATAAAATTGACCTCAGAAGATGAAAGGGTTTACCGATACTCATGGAGATGGATGTTGAAGTTGATGTTTGATTAGACCTTCTCGAGTTTGAATGGTTGTGTTAGTCTTTTGTATTGCAAAGAAACCTCCACTCTTAGACACTAAAAATAAAGTATTAGATAAATGGATAGATGAGTTTCTCGAAAAACTTGATTCAAGGAATCCAAGGGGACTTCCTTAGAGGATGTCAGCTTGTTTTTAGACAATTAAGTAGATTGATAAAATAAATTATGTGATTATGAAGTAAATATAGATAATTAGGTAACATATAAATAATTTTAGAAATCAATATGGATAGGTAAGTCTTGAGCAGCTTTGAATGTGTCTCGAGGAAAGTGTAGATGTGATTTGAACATGCTTAAAGTAATTGTACCACAAATCATTAGTATCTTGTTGGATATAATGGAGGAATTCAATCTGATCCTCAATGTCTTGTTCATCAATGAAAAATTGGATAATACAAAGTGTCAACTCATGTAGGATGTTGTATTGTTCCCAAAAGAAAGGGTGTTGGAATATATGAAGGTTGTAAATGCTTGTAATGGGATGTGAATGACCATAACCGCCATCTAACAAAGAGCCATACTTGGAAATAACATGTTAAATTCAGTTGTTTTGATATAAATGAGAAAAATCTGGTAAATTAATAAAGAAATCATTTTTATAGGAATCACCAGTGATTTAGGCCAATCACTAGAGATTATGGTGAATCACTAGCAATTTTTGTGATTATTGACATTTTTCAAAAATGATTTAAAGCTATGAAATTATATTTCTAATTAATGTGGGGGTTATTTATGGATTGAAAAATGAAATAAAGAGATATAGGAATAACTTTTGAGTAGATGTGTAGGTAAAAGATGCCTCAAATTCTCTATGGAAGAGATATGAGTTTATAAGTTGTCTTCTAACATTGCTGAAGAACTGATTGTTGTAAAAGGTATAAAAATTCTTGAAAGTGCTTGAAGATGTCCTAGATGTTATTTTATTAGAAAAAAGGGTTAGGAGTGAAAATGGGGTCCGATATTTTGAGATTGAAGATCCCTAAGGGAGAGAAAATATGTGTTATTTATAATCATTGGAAATTCAACTGAATCTCTGACAATCCACTTTTTATGGGGAAACAATTGCAAGAGTGGTTGAAACCACTTCTAATCATAGATTTTTGGTTCGAGTAGGTAAATTACTAAAGGGATGTTGGAGAATGAATTGAAGAGGTTAGGAAGGTTATAGGATTGTTGATAAATAGTTCATTTTTTTGTTTTTTATTTTATTTTAGTCTTTAAGCAGTTTTGAGAGGTAAAATGATATTTTTACTATTGTGAGATGGTGTGAGAGGAGTATTTACATGGAGTAAATATTGTGGGGATTTTGGAATAGGATTAAGAGATTGAATAATGTCTTTTTTATTGATATGATAGTGTACATGATGAGGGAAATTCATGATGTGAATTTTATGTGTCTACATTTTCCCCTTTTTTCTAAGTAGTTTGGTGTAGGCAAAGTGTTAGACAAAAATATTTTCAATAGTTGAATTTATATGGGTGATCCCCCCACAAAATGGGGTGGCTGCAGTGTAGTGTAAGGAACACTAGTTTGATAGGTTGGATTTGGGTTTGTTTGATATGCATTTCTTTAAAAATTACCTCAATGATGTGGAATCAAAATCATGGGTGCTACTTATGGAATAAAGGGATAGGGAGAACCAAAGGGTTTGTTTACCAATGGACATATGATTCGTAAGGGTATACTGGTAGGATAGGAAAGTTAAATGAGGGAGGGATAAAGGGCACATATCCCATAGATGTATGACATATCCCATGGTTTGATTGATACAAAATTTTAAATTTTTGAAGATTGAGGGTCTTTGAAATGTGAAAATTTCTTGAAAATGTGAGGAAATGATGTTGATTTGGTAAAATAATTATGTTATGGTAAAGAAGGATGAATCGCTATTGATTCATGATGATCGCTGGCGATTGAGGTGAATCACCAACAATTAAAGGAATCATTGGTAATTTCTATGAAAGTTGGGGGAAGGCTATACATGTCTTAGGTCGGTGGTGAGAACAGCTTCTTAGGTCGGTGGTGAACAGTTCACTTTTGTGACTTTTTTTTGCAAATTAAAGAGCTTTGAGGGATTGAAAAGGGTGTTTTGGAGCATTGGTGTTGTCGAGCAGGCATAAGAAACCCACACAAGAAGACGTGAGTACTTATAATTGTTTTTTTGTTGGTTTTTAGCTATTTTTGATTTTTTTGTTGTTTTTGTGCATACAGAGGGGTTTTTTTTAAATCACTAGAATCATTAGCAATTCAGGTTGATTGCGAGAGATTTGTATGAATCATCGGTGACTTTCTATTTTTTTGTATCAAACTTAGTTTTTTGTGATCGATGTGTATGGTGAAGTTTTGATGATGTTTCAATGATGTATTAATTCTAATGCGTGTTTTGTATATTTTTGATTACAAGTGGATGCAAAATTTACTATGTCGGATAGGATTCCAATGATCCTATAAGAGGTATGGGAGGATATGTCAGATGATGATTAGCATCATGTAGAGGTAGTGGGATTTATTGGGATACATGATTATAGATGTATCCACAGATGTAGAGGATTATTGTTGGCATTGATGGAGAGTTGTGATCCAACAACCTATATATTTTGGTTATGGTCAAGTGAGGTTACAATCACTATGGTGGATGTCCATAGGATTATGAGACTATCTGTCTGTAGTGAGAGTATCTATTGTATTTATGAGACAAAGAGAGAGTATTTGATGAGGAGATTATATGGGGATGATGTAGATGATGTACGGTATATACTTGAGGTATATTTTATTATCATTCTTTATATTATATAGGGAGAGATGGTTGTTTGTGGATAACTATGTTAATGATGGGTATTTCATGTTTTTCTTTTCCTAATTCCAATGGGGGTAGGTTTCAATGGATGATGAATGGAATGGTTTCGGAAATGATTTAACATCAGACCATTTATTTTGGGCCCTTGCATTATTAACTCATACATAGAGGGAGTTGTGGGCTTGGAAACTCCATAAGAGGTATGGGATAGATTTTTCATTTTTGCTACAGAGTGATGGGATTTCAAGCATATTGACATAGCTCATTTGTAAGGTTTTCCATGGCGAGGTGTAGATATTATTTGTGGATTAGAAGGATTTATGAGGTGATGAGGAGATGTGGGTCAATCAAAGGGGAAGTGGAAGGTGGCTCATTATAAAGATATTTTTATAGGGTTATAGGTAGGAGATGTGTTGTGGAGACCATATCTTGAGTTTCAAAAGTGGTCGGGGTGTGAGCGTGAGCTTGATGGGATATAGTAAAATTACAAGGTGTAAGGGAGATGAGGGGGAGAGTGGGAGCTTGTCATATTTAGTTGTGTTAGATGATAGTTTTTTTGGTCCAAGATGTGCACGAGGCTCTCTTGATTTATAAACACAATGAGGGAGATATGGATACTCCCAAGGAAGTTGTGGGATGGACTCCTATTATAGTTGATGAGAGGGGAGCCATGGGTCTAGATGAGCATGGTGATTTAGTGCCACTTGATGATGTTGGAGTGACCACATGTTACATGAAGTAGTGGATTTGTGCTTATGCCAATTTTGAGAGGACTCGATTTATTTTGAAAGGGAGGAGGGTGCATGCTCAAGTGGAGGGAGCATATGAGATTGTTTATGTCAGTGATGATGAGGAGGGTGATGGAGATGAGGAGGATATTGAGCCCATCATTGAATAGTTGACAACCAAGAAGGTCATTGTGGAGGCAAAGAGAGATATTTTGCGAGAGGAGAAAGATTATTTAATTAGGGTGAGGGCTAGTTTGATTAGTGAGATGGATGATGTCATTATTGAGTATTGAAGGGCTTGGAGCATAATCAACACATTCCATGATTGATCAAGATCAATATAGGCTATAACGAGAGACCACGAAAAGGGCTCTTGGTATTACATGATCTTCGATATGAGGTGTAGAGTTGGTGGCTCGTGCACAGGCTAGTGGTCGTGTGAGGACATAAGGCATGGTTATTTATGATCACTATCAATATTTGTAGGAAGTGTTATCTTATTATCAGGATATGGTGATACAATACTTTCCTAATGCAGTTCTCTATGTTGATCTCCTAACACGATGGGGAGCAGGTCCTAGTGAAAGTGTGGATAGTGTGGGTCAGTCACCTCAAGGATTTGTTAGATGAGATGGTGGTATGCAAGTGGGTGATGGGAGTTATATTTTTTCTAGTGGATTTATTAGTGATATCCATTTTACTTTATAGTTATATGATATGTGTTATAATTGTATATAGCTCTTTTTATTAAGTGTTTGATGTATAGTTTTTGACATATGGAGTGGGGGACTCCTTTGATGATGTATCAAGGAATTTTATTATGATTATATATATACATTGTTTTATTTTGGCATATGTTTTATGTGTTGTGTATGGTGTTAGATGTTTTTAATGTTTTTAATTGATTCTTTTATGGGACTGGAATATGAAAAATATTATATGATGTTTATATGTATCTGGATATTTATGTGATGTGGATAGTGATTAAGATGGTTGTGAATTTAGATATGATTAAAAATGTATGTTATCTTTGTAGAATAGGAGTAAAAGGTAATTATTACTTTAATATTGGATTTGATACATGCGTGATGGGAATAAAATGTGAAAGAACTCGCACATTAGGAATTTTTTTAATGAATTTTAACATAAGACTATCAGTAGTTAGTTACATGTGTGATCTTTGGGTTGAAGTGATAAGATATACCTACTTAGGACATGGAAGGATTTTAGCATGTGTAAGTTGATGTGGGATAACAGGATTCTCCTTTGTAATGGTTTCATCAAGGTATGCCCCAACTATACATATTTTTGACGCAAAATGATCGATACGGGAAGTTTACTTTGACAAGAAATTTGATCAATGTGGTAAGCTTTCCTAAGATGCTTTTGAGGATTTTTCTTTTTAAATGTTCTTCGATGTGGGAATCCTTTTTACATAAGTAGCCATCCTTTAAGGGAGTGGTCTACAATTTCTATTTTTGAATTTTCTTTTTACAAAGATAGTCATCCTTCGAGGGATCGATCTATATTTGATAGGTAGCTATCCTTTTAGGGATAAGTCTACTTTTATCTTCTATTGACAAAATGATTTTGAATATTTGTCCTTCACGGACCAGTCTATTATTATTTTTGAGTTTTTTTAATAAGAATCATTTATACATATTTGTGAATTTATTTTTAGCTGAAGGAAAAACCCTAATAGACCATTTTGAGGAGAGGAAAGAGATGCATACATGACCTACACATGCGTACCCCATGACATGCTTTTAGATGGGTTCCCTCCTAAGGAAGAACTTATCCAAGTCAAAAATTTGATGAAAATATATGTGGTGCTCATCTTTACAGTTTTTAAGAAAAGTGACGGAAAACCACATGCTTTCGAATCATTATGATGATAAAATGGTTGGTTGATGGTGGATAAAGATCTTTAATGTGAATATTTTTCTAATGATCGAAAGGTTAAAAATAGAAATTCCTTAAGTGCACGAGAATTCAAAGATTCATTTTTAGGTATAGCATCAAGGAGGTGAAGCAATACACTCTTGACCCCTACTTGTGAGTAATAATGTATGGACCAATCGATCAGGGAAAACTTTCAATGTTTACTCCATTCTAAAGTAGTGAAATTTTGATTTTATTTGAGAATGAGATCACCTATTTTGAAGTCACATTATTTTACATGTTTATTGTATGCACATTTGATGCATTCTTGGTAAACTTGATGATTTTTAAAGGCATTTAAATATTTTTCATCTAAAAATTCTAATTGTGCTAGACGATCTTGTTAATATTCTTTTTCAGGGATAAAATGTTTGAGTGATATGTGGAGTGATGGGATTTGAATATAAAGGGGTAATACTTCCTTGGAGCTAGAGGCGAGTGAAATGGGCATATCACCTATAGGAGTATGGATGCTAGTTTGATAAGCCTAGAAAGCAAATAGGATTTGGAGATGCCAATTCCTTCCTGCTTCGTCCACTATTTTCATGAGAATTTTGTTAGTGTTTTGTTATAGGATTCATCCTATCTATTTTCTTGGGGATATTAGGGTGATTGGAAGCTAAGATTTATATTGAAAGTGTCGGAAAATTTCTTAACATCCTTGTTTTTGAAGGATTTTCCATTATATGTGATAAGTTTATGAGGAACAAAAAATCTGCATATGATGTATTGATAGATGAAATTGATTATTTGATTTTCTTTAGTTGATGTTAAAGGAATGGTTTCGACCCATTTTATGAATTATTCAATGGTTGTGATGATAGAATGATGTTTTTGAGATGAGTGAGGATTTATCATGCCAATGAGGTCTAGACCCCATTGTGAGAAAGGTCCTAAGTCATGAGAGGGTTGCAAAGCTTGACTATTGACATGGATGATTTTTGAATTTTTTTGACATTTAACACATTTCTTAAGATATGTGCAACAATCCTAATTAATAGTAGGCTATTAATAACTAGTCTTAAGACACATTTAGCGAAAACCTTACCATTAAAATGTCTGCCACATATACCGTCATGGAATTCTTGAAATGATTTGATGGATTCATGATATTTAAGACATCTTAATAAAATTCCATTAAATCCACATTTGCATAGGATACCATTGATAATGACAAAGCACATGGTGCATTGAAGAAATGATCTTTTAGCATTTCCAGATAAATCGAGATGGCATTTTAAATTATGAAATATAGTCCAATATTTGAGAGTATCATAGGTCATTTGGATGATTTTTGATGGTGTTGATGGAAGTGAGTTCATTTTTATGAGATCGTTCATCTAATTTGTGAGCGACAACGAAAATTTTAGAATTTTTAGTTAACTCTTCAGTTGATGGAGGAATGATGGATCCTAAAGAAGCCATGGTATAAATGAAATTATTAGAGGATCGTGGAACTTCTTGGATAGTATAATGATCGAATGCTTCAAGGATAAATTCAAATTTTTCTTTTATTTTTGTAATAAATCACTTTTACATTCATATTCTCCTCTAATTTGATTAATGATGAGTTGTGAGTTTCCATAGTTTTATGAGATTTGAACCCTTAGTAGGATAGTTGTTCGAAGAAACATTATTAAAGCTTTGTATTCATACATGTTATTAGTGCATTCAAGTTAATTTTTAATGATAAATGAATAGGAGACCCCCAAGGAGGTATAATAACGATACCGACCCCTCCCCCTTGTTGGAATTTAGATCTATTGAAGAAGAGAGTCATTTTGATATGATTGAATTTGTGTTCATATATATTATTGGTATATTCATCACGAAATTGTTGATGAGGAAGTTGAGTTTCGAGAAGGGGTGCTTCAAAAAATAGGTCTACAATGGTCTAGCCCTTAATGGACTTCTATGGTAGGAATTCAAGATACAAATTGGGCATAAGCAAAATCCACCGAGTGATGCAGTCACTTTGATATGGTTTAAAGTGCATGGTTATGAGTGGATTGAAATTGGTGACAATGTAATTTTTTTGGTTGAGGAGATAGTGGAAAATCAGATGTTACAAATTATAAGGCACAATATATTTTTTTCTTCAAGGTAACGTGTTTTATATTGGTGGATTTTATGATTTATGTAGTAAATGAATTATTCACGACCTTGCTTGTCTCGATGAGAAAACATGGCCCCTAAGGAATGATCTATGGCCGATATGTAATTATAAAATGGTTCTCCCTCGAGAGGAGGTGTGATTACAGGTGGTAATAAGAGATAATTTTGAGTTCATTGAATTATTTTTGACAATTAATATTCCATATGAAGTCAATGTCTTTATGCGGGAGATGATGGAATAGTCGAAAATGATAAGAAACTTGAGATATGAAACATCAAATATACTACACTTTAACTTGAAGGCTATGAAATTTCTTGAGAGTTGATGGAGGAGACATTTTGATAATTTCTTTTATTTAGGATGGGTCTTCTTCAATGCCTCAGATGGATATAATGAACCCCAAATTTTTTTCAGTAGGTAGACCGAAAACAAAGTAAGCACGATTAAAATGAAGGAAATACTAAATGAGTTAGATGAAGACTAATTCAAGGACAACAAGATGTTATTTTTGTTATTTAGACTTCCCAAGGAGATCATCTATGTACTCTTTTATAGTTTTGTGGATAATTTCATGAAAGATATGTGTCATGGCGCATTAATATTTGGATTTAGTGTTTTTAAATTTGAAGGGTATAACATGGTAATGTGAAGTTTACCTAACGAGTAATAAAGGATGTTTTATGTTGATCTTCAGTGGCGATGAGGATATGATTATAACCCAAAAATCCATCCATAAGGGAGAGCATTTTTGGTTGGTTGTTAGATCAACAATTTGATCAATATTTGGAAGAGGGAAGTCATCTTTAAGGAAAGAAATATTGATATCTAATAAATATTTAGGTAAAGAAAGATTGATATCTCATAATTCGGTGAAAATGCATAACTTTCTTGAAGCTTTAGTTATGAGTACGGTGTTAGAAACTAATTATGGGTAGTGAATGGGTATGATGAAATTAGTGGAGAGTACAAATTGTAACTCTTCTTTGATGAGAAGAGCTATATAAGGGTGCATTCTATGGAGCTTACATGCTTGAATGGGTTAGCTCTGGAAGGAGTGATGATGTTGTGTATGATAATATTAGGATTGATACTTAGCATATAACTATATGAATAAGAAAATGATGGAATATGTTTGGATAAAAAGTTAGTTAAATCATTTAATTCTTGTGGATTTAGTGATTGGCCGACTTTAACTATATGAGGTTCATGAGGGGATCCTATGTTAATTTTGATACTAGATTCATTAAGAAGAGTTGATGTATCAGGTGGTAAGGTTATCTAAAGATGATTGTCTTCGAATCCCATATGGGAGAGAATTTCTAGATTGTCATGGAATCGGAGGATATCAATGATGGGTGATTCCTCTTCAATCATTTTTGTCTAGATGAGAGGAAGTGTTTTGGTGACATGATTATATTGATAATTCAAAGGTCCTAAGGAAATATTCTTAACTAAAAATAAGTTAGGTGGGATAGAGATGGTCTCATCAATGTCTAAATGATCGGAGAGGATTATTCGGGGGATGATGGTTCTAATTTTTTGATATACAGGGATTTAGTGTGTGAAGATGGTTTGATAAAGAGTTCATATCATATCCCATACCTTTCATGTGGTTTGAGGGAATGTTGGATAATCAAATCATGTACTCCTTGTTCATAGCATCCAAATCCAAACCCCTTCCATGTACAATGATGGAGATACATTCGAATGAAAGTGGGATTATATAAGGAGCCACGGTAGGATTAGAAAGGAATGGCATGGTGTTGATGATTGTATTGCGAGGAAGGAATATCAAATCCCCCATAAACAAGGATGGTTTCTAGATATGCGAGGCCATAAGAGATGACATCTCCAACATCCGGCTTGTACAGGGGGGTTGTTTATCAGTCTTCCATACATTTTAGGTGTAGGGAGTGAATTCAGCATGAGGAGGAAATACTCCCCAGGTGAGATAAATTCCATAACATCAATGAGGAAGGATTAGTTGGGTAGCTGGATGATGGATTGGATGTGTTAGTAGATGTTTCATCGAGGATTCATATTTTTACTTAGGTATAAATACATTGTTTAGATGATATGTCATATTGTAGTTGGTAAAAGAATTTGGATCCCTAGGGACAATGAATGTTTAACTCTTGTGTTCATATTTAAGGCACCGATGAAGTGTTGAGGGGGTGAACACATGGTACGAATCCAAGGATGTCCTAACAATAGATTACACTAGAACTCTCCTTCTATTATATTGAAAAGTTATGGAAGGGTTTGGACATTGACTTTAAGAGGTTAAATGATAGAACCTAGTCTAGGTGCAATCGTATTGTTAAAATCTCAAAGCGAGAATGGTGTTTGGGTGATAATGGTATTTGGTAATCTAAGTTGATTGAATCTGATAGATGATATGATATTGATAGTGGCACCTCCATAAATCATGACACTTTTGAAAAAGACGTTATTGATTTGGGTGGTAATAAAGAGGGAAACGACATGATCTTCAGGCCAACGAGATGGTATTTCTGAGGATTCAAAGGAGATGGAAGTAGATGCTATGAGATAACCTACAAAGCTTATAAAGGAAAAACGGTCTTCTACAACACCATGATATATTAAAAGGCTTTGATCATGGCTTGTTAATGTGATGGTGATGTTTGGACAAGCTTGTAAAGTGAAATTTTAATAGGATCTTAGTGAAATTTTTGTATGACAACCTTCTGTATTGTAGTGGAATAAGGTGGTGCAGCAAAGAAGGATATTTTAGTCTTGGATTGTGATGTTGTCTCATAGGCAAGAGAAATGGAAACATTAGGTTTATCTTTGGATGAGGATGAGGTGAGTTCTAAAGGTGGTAGGATGGTGACAAAGGTCTTGGGTTTACTCTGTTCTAAATGATTGGATTTCTGGGTACGTGCTTAGGTAGTAATGTGGACAAGATCGACTTTATGGGGGAGGATTTTACTCAAATATTCCTCAATAGTGGTGGATGTAGATGTTGGATGGGATGTCTTTGATTTGTGTAACTCTGAAGGAAGAAGACCTTTACTTTCAATTTTCTTAATGACTATGTGGAAAGCTTTACAGTATTCTAAAGACTATCTTGGTGTTTGATGATAATCACATAAAGCTTAAAAATAATACCAGGAAGGTTTCCAACCTCGAGAGATGGATTCTTTAAGAGAATGAAGAACTATGAGTGATTGTTGAAGGAGTTTCTCTAATATTGTTGCATAGTGTCCTTTTTATGTAGATGTCGAAGGTGATGATGTCTCATTTTTTTAGCGATTATGGGATGCATTGTTTTTGGTGTAAGTTTTTAGTTTTTGATGAATTATGAGTGATTGTTGAAGGAGTTTCTCTAATATTACTACATAGTGTCCTTTTCACATGGATGTCGAAAGTGATGATGTCTCATTTTGTTTTATGATTATGTGACGCATTATTTTTGGTGCAAGTTTTTAATTTGTTTGTTGATGAGTAGCTTTTATTGTAAGGTGGTGGTAGGTGGTTTAGATGTTGTATGTGGCCCTAGGATAGATGCCTGATGTTGTGATATTTGTATAGGCATAGTTGAACGGTTTATTTTTCCTAAGTTTTTAGATTGGGTGGTATAATTTTTTGAAGGTTACAAGGAAATATTGCGTGAAAAATTGATCATATGACCTTTTTATGATTTGAATAATGATTTTTTATATGTTTGAGAATACATTATAAATGAGCTGGATGGAGAAGTGGTAGATGTGGTTAAAGATATATTGTCTTTTGTGGGTGTTTCTGATTTTTCCTTATGTGTTGGTTCAGGGGTGTTGTTAAAGGAATGTGTGGAGGTAGATTCAGTGATGGGATATGTTTTATTGATGGAATTTATGATATTATGATCTTGAACATTGATTTCTTATCGTTGATTACTTGATGGGGAATGATTCAGAAATGGTTTTTTAGAAAACATCGAGATTTTGATTTTTGGGTGCATTAGGATTATCTAAATGTATTTCACCCTTGCCAATCAGATCCTGAAGCACATTACAGAATGAAAAACACCTCTCAATTTCATGACCTTTAACTCTATTTTATTTGACAAAATTTTTATCCATGTACTAAAAAGGATTTGAAATAGAGGTGTTGATAGGATGGATAGGTGGAAGGGAGATCATATTAGTGGCGAGAAGCTAATGGAAGACCAAAGTATAAGTCTCTAGGGTTATAGTTTCCTTGGGATGAGAGTCTCCTGGAGGTCAAATGTTACTTGGGAGAAGACTTGACAACTATGGCATTAGCTCAGGATTTGGGTTTTTCTTGACTAGATGACAATTTGGAAGGGAATTCAGATTTTGGTTTCTTCAGTCTATGTTTGACTATGCCTTCTTCACGATAACAAAGTTCAATCTTACGGGCCATGGTAAAGGCTTCATCAAACATCTGAAAGGATTGGATTTGTAGTGTAGAAGAGATGTGTTTGGCACATGAATGGGAAAATAATTTGATTAATTCTATTTGTGGGAGTGATAATGATAGTTGATTGATTATACCCCATAGTGGGTGAATTTTTTTGCAATGGATTCATTTTCAAACTATTTGATTGCATAAAGGTCAATAATGGTGATTTTTCAGATTGATGTTGATTAAAACGTGTTCAAGAAAGAGTTTTGCAAGTTGTGTGAATGAGAAGAGGGAATATTATGCATTTTTATTATAAAATTCTAAAGCAGGGTCTGCAAACCACATAGGGAACATTCTTAACATAAGGTTCTAGTCATGAGATATAAGGTAACAAGCATGATGAAAATCTTAGATGTGTTGTTGGGTATCTTCCTTATTGTAGAAGTTTATAAACTTCAGGATTTATCGATGAGGAGGATAATATTTATATGGTATGGATGGGTGAATAGGTTCATTACATATTCATTCATACAAAAGTGTGTTTTTAGGGACCATGGAAGTGGCTTTAAGGATCGATATCCTATTCATTAAATCCTGAAGGGAGTAGGCTTCTGGTTTTTGTTCTTTATTGGATGAGAATGGAATAGGTTGATTGAATGCAAACTGACTCAGTTGTTGATATGATTGATATGGCTATGGGATATTTTGTTGAAAAAGGGATTTTTTTGAGGAATATTTATAGGGATGTTATAAGGGGGTCAAGGCTAACAGCTTATGATAGTTGGATATATTGATACGAGGAGGGTCGGATATATTCAAAATAGGTTGTCATTGTTGTGGAACATGTTCAAAATGAATGGATGTGTGAATAAGGGGTTGTGAGCATTGAGATGCGTGTTGAAAGTGTATGGAGGTGAAAACAAGGGGTTGCAATTCAGTTGTGGGAAGATTTGAAGAGGTATATAGGCATGGATAAGGGGTTGTGGTAAATATTGAGAGGAAGAAATTGATAGAGACGATTGAGGTATTTGTTGTGAAATAATTAGGGTTATGGGCTGTTGTGAAACTAGATGGAGTACTTGAAACACCACTAGTATTGATTAAGGTTAAAGATGTAGGGATGGTCACAATAATGTTTTGTTGAGATGGTGGTGGTTGGGATACACTAATAGAAACAACGACAAAACCCATGGGAGGTGTTTAGATGACAGAGGATGATGGAGGGGTTTGTGTGGATGAAGAGACATTTGTGTTGTTTAGAGGTAGTGTGGAACCAGTTGAAGGGTCAAGATGTTAAGTGGTTATGTCCTGTGATGAAATAATGTTAAGGTAGAAAACAGGGAATGAAGACACAACATTACATGTGTCTAGTGTAGTGTTGGAAGGATAAGAGTATATTTATTGGATAACTCATTCATGATTTGGATCAATGAGATGGTAAAAACCACATGAAGGATCGGTTATATAAGGATGTGGTTTAGGTAATGACAGATGAAAATGAATACCTCATGTTGCAGTAAGATAGTCATTAATAGCAATGGGATTTGAATCCAAGATATCTGAAAAGACATGATCCCCACTATAAAAAAAATGGACTAAAAGGATCAGGTGTCTCAGATGAGGCTAATTAGATACTAGGATAGTGGGGTTGTTCTTTATCTTTTGGTTGAGGTGTTGATAGGAATGTTTGGTGTTCATCAATGATTCATTGATAATATTCTATACAAGCTTGAGCATGTTGTAAGGTTTGATGGGCATGTTGTGTAGATTATTGGAATGGACTAGACATGTTTTCAAAAGTTTGGATACGAGATTATTTTCTTGTGAGAAACATAGAATGAAACAAAACCAACCTCTGAAGACGAAATGGTTTACCGATACCCATAGAGATGGATGTTGAAGTTGATGCTTGATTTGAGATGCCAAGTCAAAATGAGTGTGTGAGTCTACATGTCCTACAAAGCAACCTGCTCATAGACACTAAAGATAAAGGATTAGATAAATGGATAGACAAGATGCTCAAAAACATCTAATTCCAGGAATCTAACAGGACTTTATTTGAGGATGTTAACATGTTTTTAGACAATTAAGTACGTTGATAAAAGTAATGACAAGAATCTGTAGTAAATATACAAAAATAGATAACATATAAATATTTTTAGAACTCAAGATGGATAAGAGAGTCCTTAGCAGCTTCAAAGGTGGCCTAGGAAAGTGTAGATGTGAGATGAACATGTTCAAAGTAATCGCATTACCCGAGATATAATGAAGGAATTCGATTTGATCATCTATGTCTTGTTCGTCGCAAATGAAACCAAATAGCAAAAAGTATCAATGCATGCACGATGTTGTATTGTTTCCATAAGAAAGGGTGTTGGACTATAAGAAGGATATAATTTCTTGTAATGGGATGTGAATGACCAGGAACTTCCTTCTAATAGAGAGTCATACTTGGAAATAACATGTTAAATGCATATTTTTAATGCAAATAACAAAAATATGATAAATTGATTAAAAAAATGATTTTGACAAGAATCATCGAGATTTAGGCCAATCATTGGGCATTAGGGAGAATCGCTAGCGATTTTTGTGATTATTGATAGTTTTGCTAAAAACAAGATTTAAAGCTATGAAGTGATATTTATTATTAATGTGGGGTCCATTTATGGCTTGAAAGATGAAATTCAAAGATACATGAATACCTTTTGATTAGATGTGGAACTAAAGGATGCCTCAAATTCCTTGTGGATGAGATTCAAAATGATAAGTTGTCCTATGACGTTGCTTTGTCAAGAGCCGAGTGATGAAAATGAGTATAAAAATGCTTGAAAATGATTGATATTGATGTTTGAAATTTCTTGAAGATGTCCTAGATGTTGTTGTGTTGGAAAATGAAATATAGGAGTGAAAAGGAGGTCCAAGATTCAAGATTGAAGATCCCTAAGGGAGAGCACAAAAGTGTTATTTATAATCATTGGTGATTCAACTAAATTGTAGATGATTTTATTTTTATGGGGAAACAACTACAAGAGTGGTTAAAACCACTTCTAATCATGGATTTTTTGTTCAAGGTGTAGGTAAATGACTAAAGGGATGTTGGAGAATGAATTGAAGAGGTTAATAAGGTTATAGGATTATTGATAAATAGTTAATTTGTTTGTGTTTTATTTGATTTTAGTCTTTAAGTGGTTTTGGGTGGTTTTGAGAGGTAAAATGATATTTTTACGATTGTGAGATGGTGTGAGAGGAATATTTACATGGAGTAAATATTGTGGGGATTTTGGACTTAGGATTAAGAGATTAAATAATGTCTTTATTTTGATTGATATGATAGTGTATATGATGAGGGAAATTAACAATGCAAATTTTATGTGTCTACACTCAAATGAATTTTCAATGTAACACTTATTTCAATAAATTTGGACTTATTCCAGTCTGAGTAGAAAATAAATACCGCTAATATAGGAATCCAAAATTACTAGTTTTGGATTCCAAAATATTAAATATTTGAATTATCTGGACTCCAAAATCACACATATTGGATTTCAATATCACATATATTGGAATTTACTGCACTCCAAATTCCCATATACAAGAATCTAAAAATCAGCATATTAGAATCTGACATTGATCTATAAAATAATATAAAAAAATGTCTCTGTTTTGTATGGGCTAGCGATCACGGGAATTTAATTATTCCTTTGGAATAAAGGTTCTTATCAGTTTTAAACTTTATTTAAGATTAAATGATGTAATTGTTGGAAAATCATTTAATGATTTCAGGGAATCCAATGTTGATCTACAAAACTGTAAATATAACATTTTTCTATTTTATACAGGCTGGAGGCTACTAGGTTTTAATTTTTCTTTAGAATAAAGTTATTATCAGTTCTAAAATTTCATTAACATTAAATGATGGAGATCTTGGGAAAATATTAAAATGATTTCATATTTAGGCTAACATTTTTCTAGAAAATAATAAACCGACCATGTTTATTTTTTATATGGGACAAGAACCATCAAAGCTAAATGACTTTCAAGAGATGTGAGAAACTTCCAGGTTCAATGTGATTGAACCTCAGTATAACTAGAGAATTACTAAAGATATTATAAAGAAACTAGCAAAGAGCTTCAATCCAGAATATGAGAATATAATTAAATGTAATCAATCTTTTGATGCACATTGTAGTGGTGTGAACCACCATCTTTCCTGCTCATTGAACTTGTACTTGATGATATTTGGTGGTGGCGAGAAAAATATAGATCTTCATTATCCTCCTATTAAGCTCCCTACGCATCTCAATCTAGCATCGTGATTCCATCACCGTCATCCCTATAGGTAAAGTCGATAAATCCTCACACATCCAAAGTAAATTTTAGGGTTTCCAGGACAAACAAATCACTCTACAAGAAAAATTAAACAAACATGTTTGTTAAAGTGGACATGTGTTGAGCTTAATCAATGATGAATAATCTTGATAAGTTTTATTTAGTGAAAACAAATAAATCATTATCCCGAATAAGGAAAGTCAAAATAAATGAAGAATCATTGCATTCAAGTGAAACACAATTGATCCAATCAACACTAAAAACCCTACAAAACCTAAAAGAAATTAGTAAATGACTCCATAAAAACAATGAAAGATATGTGATTTTAAGTTTTCCTTGCTTCAATTTAAAAAAAATAAAGTCTACCTTAGAGTGGCCCATTAAACCTTGAGAATAATATTTTCATAACCATAAACATTGAGCTTATTTTTACTCTCTCTCGAGCATCCTCCCTGTTGAGGAAATTAACAAAATCAAATCCCCTTCTAATCTATATTCTGATCCATGGCACATAGACAAGCGTGATGTGTCCAAATGAATTTAAAATATCATACCGATTAACATCCCTCATGGTTCTCGAATAGAATGGTAACTCAAATAAAATTTTCATTGTTTATGTAGTGCATGTTGTTTCCAGATTCATCCATGTTGCCCCACGAGGCCGGAGGTGCCCGGCCAAGGGAGAGGTAGAGGTAGTCTTGCTAGAAATTCTTTTGCCAGAGATGAGACCCTCGATGGCCTTGTCCCTTGTTAAGGTTTTTGTGGCACAAGTAGTGATGACATCCTCAGTAAGGCATTTTTATGTGCAAAGTGATCGCCTCTTATTATCGATGATATAAAAACTATAAGCACCACATTGACCTTGGGGGTAATAGAGATAAAACAATAGATCTCCTCTAGACTTAGAATCCTTGGCCTTCGATCCTGGTGGGTGGGGTTGCTCTAGTATAGTTCCAAGTTGGTAGTGACACCAAACTAGTGTCATTTACAACGCTCGAGATCACACGTATTAAGGCACTCTTTGGCTACTTTGCGGATGCAGATTGTAGTGGTGTGAACCACCTTCTAGTTGTGATCATGGAACTTGTATTAGACGATCTTCTTTATTCAACTCAATGATATTCAAGGGTGGCAAAAGAAATTCCAGATCTTCATTATCCTCCTATTCAAGCTTCCCTTAACTTATTTTGTCAGACGCTATCATTTTTGTCGCTAACTAAAGAAATGGTCAAATTCAGGAAATCCTCACGCATCTGGAGGAAATATTAAGGGTTGCTACAGACACTCAAATCACCCTTCAAATAAAAATAAACAAACATCACCAAGATAAAAAATGTCAAAATGAATTTAAAAAAAAACATTTGATAGGTTTTCTTTTTTAAGTGAAAACAAAAAAATCATTATACTAAATGAGGAAAGTCAAAATAAAAGGAGAATCCTTGCATTGAAGTGAAACAAAATGATCCTATTAGCACTAAAAACCCTACAAACCCTAAGGTGGAAATAAGTAAAAGACTCCATAGAAAGAAGGAAAGATGTTTGCTTTTAAGTCTACCTTGCTTTAATTGTTTTTTAAAAGTCTAGCTTAGAGTGGCCCATTTGAATATGAGAATAAGATTATCATAATCATAGGCATTGAGCTTATTGATAGCTCTTTGAGTGTCATCGTCACTATTGAAAAAATTAACAAAACCAAATATCATGTGAATCCTTCTTCTAATCCATGGGCACGTAGACACATATGATGTGTACAAATGACTTGAAAATATTGTGCAAATTGACATCCCTCATGGTCCTCAGTGAGACTAGTAACTTGAAAAAAAATCATTTCTACTGATTGCATGTTCTTGCAGGAGAGTGGTCCATTTTGCTGATTTGTAAACTATCTACTTTTGGAATTCATTCACAAAATCCACAATTATGAAGTATTGTTCCACTTTCAAATGAAAGTAAAGCGGAGTTAATTGATTGT